>CM058236.1:59591374-60210155 GCA_030180135.1 Orychophragmus violaceus | reverse complement strand
ACAAAGAAAAACAACTAAAACAGCTATAAAAACTATAATGTTGAAGAAAAAAAGAAAGCATCAGACACAACAAAAAATTTTGTAATTAGGATAAAGAAAGAAAGTCATCCGCAAGTGACGTTCTCAAAATGTAGAGCCGGTCTATTCAAAAAGCTAGTGAGCTTTGCAATTTATGAAGTGAAGAGATTGTTGGGCCTAATATTTTAATAAACACTATGGTTTATAAAATATTATATGAGCTGAAAAGAAATGGGTATTGTTTGGGTCTAAATCTACTCCCAAGTGGATTAGCTGAATAAGGCCTCATCCAGCATCTGGCGACCAGGCCCATATGCACTCGCGCCCAAACCCAATTCAACAAAGGAGGCTCCGACTTCGGAGTAGAGCTCGACAAGTAATAGACTCGTCCGTTGGCAACTAACCAGCGAAGAAGGAGGAGTCAGGAGAGCGCACGATCCCAGGAATCTCGCGGGTTGTTGAAGCTAACTCCGTAAACCTAGGAAAGCAGCCGTGGAGATGAGGGCTATAAGAGGAGGCTTCGACGACTGGAGAAAGGATCCGATTCTTCTTTTTGGCATTTGAACCTAGCATTAAGACCTTATAATCGCTCTGTAGCTCGAGTTCTTATTGTTCTTACATCCAAATCAATATAAATCCACTTTCTCACTATTGTTAAGCTCCTTGATCACGTTCAATCAAGAATCTAGCCCACCTACTTTATAAATCAGTTCATCTAAACACTCTAAAAACTTAGTGTGGGTTTTAGGATCCACAGGTATGAGTCAATAAAATTGGTCAAGCCTTTTGCTCTCCAAACTTAAGTGAAACTTAATTTGTCCCACATTGGAAGCAAGAGAAGTTTTGGAGTAGTATATATATAGACATGGTCATAACATTGGTTACATGGCTATGGAGAGATATAAGGGAACACACACACGCGCCGTCCGGCCGGCTCGGCTCGTGGTTCGTGGTTCATGGAATGAGCCTCTAAAGAGGCTCCCGCGCGTATATTTTTTGGACAAAATTCATAATAATTTTCTAACCATTAAACAAATTAAATTCGAATATTAAATTCGAATATTTGTAACTTACGACCATTAACTTCGCAAGATCTCCGCATTTAGTTACACGATTTCCGTAACGTTTTGCGAGATTCTTTCTGCGCAAGTTTGACCGAACCATTCCTCTCCTATATATCTGAAACTCCATTACTCGAAAACTACACAAAAAAATAATCCTTTCACAACTCGAAAAAAACCATCAATCTCTCTGTCTTCTTTCTTCTACCAAGCGTAAGTCTGAGAGTATTCGTAGAATTCAAGTTCGCAGATTCTTTGATCGAGTGTCACGATCTTAGTCTCATAGCGGTTGTATCCTGGGATTCATTATCTCATCAAACCGTTACACTGCGGGAGATATTTTGAATTAAGGAAAGAGATCATCTCGCCTCAGCTAAATCGTTTTCCTCAATCGTTTTACATTGGTTTTATCAAACAGTTTTTGCTTCCGAATTCCAGCATCTTACAGTCTTAATTCAAAATAAATCCGCTTCATTCTTATCGCTTGAATCGGATTCAGAAACTATAGAAAAACCTTTTTCATACGATTCTACAAAACGTTTTCAACCAGTGTTCGGCGAATTCTATATGCAATTTCGTTGATCGTTTGTTCAACAAAACGATTTATTTTTCAGATTCGATAAACGATTTCCGCGAAAGCCTTTTGGCGAGTTTGCGAAATGTTATATCATACGATCTAAACGATCAATAAGCGATTCATCGCTATTACAAGTCTGTTACAAAAACTGACTTTATTCTTCTGTTTTTTTTTTTGAACAGATGTCTGTTACTGGTAACCAAGAGAATGATGCGTCCACTGAGTCGACACCCAACACACATGGGAATGGTCTACCACTCGCTGTCCCAACGCCAACGGTGCCTACCGCACTGATCGCTCCAGACAAGTTTGTTGGAAAATGCACCTACTGCCACAAAAGGGACTCAAAGCTGCAGAATGTCGCCGCAAAGCTAACGATCTCAAAGCTCAAGTCAACTTAACTGAAGAAGACCTATGTGCGGTGGTCACTGAAGCAAACGTGGCTGAAGAAAATGCAGAGAATCCCAAAACGTGGTGGTATGACACCGGTGCCACTACTCACATCTGCATTGACAGGGGCATGTTTTCCACCTACCAGAAGAACAAGACTGAAGCTCACCTTCTGATGGGAAATGTGTCACACTCCAAGATTGAAGGCACTGGAAAAGTGGTTTTGAAGATGACTTCAGGAAAAGAAGTTACTCTCAACAACGTGAAGCATGTGCCATACATGAGGAAGAACTTGATCTCTGAAACTTTGCTCAACAAGCATGGATTTGCCATCAACTTTGAGTCTGACCAGCTGATAATAAGGAAGAATGGGGGTGTTTATTGGGAAGGGGTTTGTTAAGTATGGGCTTGTCAAAATGTGTGTGATGACAGTCCTCAAAAATGATGTAACCACTTCCAATGCAATTAATAAGAATCCAGTTTCTTACTTGGTTGAGTCTTTTAATATTTGACATGAAAGATTAGGAAATGTGAATTATAAATCTGTCCAAAGATTGACGAATTTGAATCTAATCCCAAAATGCAAAATAAACAAAGAAAAATGTGAGACATGTGTACAAGCAAAACTCACAAAACACCATCCCCTCGTGTTGAAAGAACAACCGAACCTCTAGGCTTAATACACACAGATTTGTGCAACTCAAAGTTGGTACAAACTAGAGGAGGTAAAAAGTATTTTGTTACATTCATAGATGATTGTACAAAATACTGCTACGTATACTTGTTGCGTAGTAAAGATGAAGTCTTGGAGAAATTCAAAGAATATAAACTCGAAGTTGAAAATCAACTCGGTAAAACTATAAAAATAGTTAGAAGTGATAGAGGAGGTGAATATGATGGACCATTTAATGCGTTTTGTCAAGAAAAGGGAATTATACATCAAACTACCGCTCCCTACTCACCAGAATCTAACGGAGTTGCGGAACGAAAGAACCGAACTCTAAAAGAAATGATGAATGCAATGTTTCAGGAATCTGGGCTACCCCAGAACCTGTGGGGGGAAGCGCTCCTTACCACAAACTATATCCTCAACAAAATACCGCACAAAGTAACTGGCAAAATGCCATATGAACTTTGGAAAGGTAAAGTACCTTCGTACAAATACCTGAAAGTGTGGGGGTGCCTAGCAAAAGTCGCAATACCACCTCCGAATAGGTCTCAGTCGGACCTAAGACAGTTGATTGTATCTTCATTGGATATGCACACAATAGTAGTGCTTATCGGTTTCTGGTTCACAAATCAGACGTACCAGATATCCATGTAAATACAATAATGGAATCAAAGAATGTGTCTTTCTTTGAACATATCTTTCCATGTAAGGATAAAAAATGATATCGTGAAGAGAAAGACCCTAGCACTTCTATAAGCGAGGCTAGTATTTTTGGTGGTTCATTACAAGAAGTGGACGAAGAAGAAGAACCTAGACAAAGCAAAAGAGCTCGTAAGGAGAAATCTTTCGGTCCTGACTTCATGATGGTCTTTCTCCTAGAGAATGAACCAAGAACGTACACTAAAGCCATGTCTACACCAGACGCACCTTCTTGGAAGGAATCTGTCAATAGTGAGATCGACTCCATTATGCAAAACAATACATGGGAAATAACCGATCTACCTGAAGGGTTTAAAGCACTAGGGTGTAAATGGATATTCAAAACAAAATTGAAAACAGATGGCTCAATTGATAAGTACAAGGCTAGACTTGTGGTACAAGGATTCCGACAGAAAGAAGGTCGGACTTCTTTGACACCTATTCTCCTGTAACGAGAATAACTTCAATCAGAATGCTGATTGGAATCGCAGCCTTAAGAAATCTGGAAATACATCAAATGGATGTTAGAACTGCTTTTCTAAATGGTGATTTAGAAGAAGAAATATATATGAAACAACCCGAAGGATTTGTTGTCCCGGGAAAAGAACACAAAGTTTGTAAACTTGTGAAATCATTGTATGGACTTAAGCAAGCTCCGAAACAATGGCATGAAAATTTTGACAACACAATGATGTCAAATGGATTCAGCATAAATGAATGTGATAAATGCATCTACATAAAGAATACTCCAAGCGGGTATATTTTATTGTGCTTATATGTAGATAACATGTTGATTATTGGCAGCAATAAAGACATAATCCAACAAACTAAGAACATGCTTAGTGGAAAGTTTGACATGAAAGACATGGGTCTAGCAGACGTCATTCTAGGAATAAAAATCACAAGAACCTCAGACGGAATCATTCTGTCTCAAGATCACTATGCTGAAAAGATACTTGAGCGATTCAAAAACTACTCAAACGGCACGGCAAAAACTCCAGTTGATTCTCAACTTCACTTGACCAAAAATTCAGGTGAAGTTGTGTCACAAGTAGAGTATGCACGCGTTATTGGGAGTCTTATGTACTTAACGACCTGTATTAGACCAGATTTGGCACATGCAGTAAACGTACTAAGTCGCTACACAAGTAATCCAGGTCACAAACACTTGAAAGCAATAACGAGAGTATTAAATTACTTAAGATATACGAAAAGTTATGGTCTCCCCTATGGTAGAGAACCCGCAATTTTTGAAGGATACAGTGACGCAAACTGGATATCTGATTCCAAAAATTCGAAATCTACAAGTGGATATGTCTTTACCCTTGGAGGTGGAGCAGTATCATGGAAATCTTCCAAACAAAATCTACTGGCTAGATCAACCATGGAGTCTGAATTCATAGCACTAGACAAAGCTGCTGAAGAGGCTGAATGGCTTCGGAATTTCCTGGAAGATATTCCATTGTGGGAGAAACCAGTTCCGGCATTATGTGTACACTGCGATAGCCAATCGGCTATAGCCCGGGCACTGAATAATCTCTATAATGGTAAATCACGTCATATAAGAAGGCGACATAAAACCATTAGACATCTGATCTCAAGTGGTGTAATCACAATTGATTATATCAAATCAGCTGACAACCTAGCGGATCCATTTACTAAAGGTTTGTCACGAGATCAAGTTGTAAAATCATCAAAGGGAATGGGTTTAAAGCCTATTACTCAAGACGATGTTTGATGGAAACCCCACCTACGTGACTGGAGATCCCAAGATGTCAGGTTCAAAGGGAAAACTAAATTGAACATAATCTTATCAAGCAATGAAAGACTTCAAGTCTATACTCAGTTCTCAAGATGATAACAGTGCTAACATACATAAGATTTGTATGTATAAAAAGGATAAGCATAGCTTTTAATGATAAGTCTATAGCTTTGATATATCAGTGGAGTATTATAACTACTTCTTAAAACAAAGACTACTGGCAAATCACCTAGTGAGTGTGAAATGGGGCCGTTTCTAGGAGAATGACCAACAGGCTAAATTCTCCAAGTTCACTCATGACTAACCAGGCATGTTCAAGGCCAAAATGAACACAATAGAGAACTTAATTCTACGAGAAAATGAAACTGGGTTATACATGTTGTCTCGGTTTACATAAAAATCCGGGTGGTTCAAGACATCATGTTCACCTCCTGGCAGAGTAAACCCGACAGATATTAACAATGAGTGGTTCAAAGCTAAAACATGCTACTATCTCAAACACAGTGATTTTTCGCTTATACTCTCGGAAGTCTGTCTAGTCTAGTCGAGTCATGTCTAGTCGAGTATGTCCAGTTAGTCTAGTCGTCCTATGTTTAGAGTCATTTTTATTCATGTGGGGGATTGTTGGGCCTAATATTTTAATGAACACTATGGTTTATAAAATATTATATGAGTTGAAAAGAAATGGGTATGGGCCAATAAAATTGGTCAAGCCTATTGCTCTCCAAACTTAAGTGGAACTTAATTTGTCCCACATTGGAAGCAAGAGAAGTTTTGGATTAGTATATATATAGACATGGTCATACAATTGGTTACATGGCTATGGAGAGAGAGAAGGGAACACACACACGCGCCGCCGTCCGGCCGGCTCGGCTCGTGGCTCGTGGCTCGTGGCTCGTGGAATGAGCCTCTAAAGAGGCTCCCGCGCGTATATTTTTTGGACAAAATTCATAAGAATTTTTGAACCATTAAACAAATTAAATTCGAATATTAAATTCGAATATTTGTAACTTACGACCATTAACTTCGCAAGATCTCCGCATTCAGATACACGATTTCCGTAACGTTTTGCGAGATTCTTTCTGCGCAAGTTTGACCGAACCATTCCTCTCCTATATATCTGAAACTCCATTACTCGAAAACTACACAGAAAAATAATCCTTTCACAACTCGAAAAAAACCATCAATCTCTCCGTCTTCTTTCTTCTACCAAGCGTAAGTCTGAGAGTATTCGTAGAATTCAAGTTCGCAGATTCTTTGATCGAGTGTCTCGATCTTAGTCTCATAGCGGTTGTATCCTGGGATTCATTATCTCATCAAACCGTTACACTGCGGGAGATATTTTAAATTAAGGAAAGAGATCATCTCGCCTCCGCTAAATCGTTTTCCTCAATTGTTTTACATTTGTTTTATCAAACAGTTTTTGCTTCCGAATTTCAGCATCTTACAGTCTTAATTCAAAATAAATCCGCTTCATTCTTATCGCTTGAATCGGATTCAGAAACTGTAGAAAACTTTTTTCATACGATTCTACAAAACGTTTTCAACCCGTGTTCGGCGAATTCTATATGCAATTCCGTTGATCGTTTGTTCAACAAAAAGATTTACTTTTCAGATTCGATAAATGATTTCTGCGAAAGCCTTTTGGCGAGTTTGTGAAACGTTATATCATACGATCTAAACGATCAATAAGCGATTCATCGCTATTACAAGTCTGTTACAAAAACTGACTTTATTCTTCTGTTTTTTGAGCAGATGTCTCTTACTGGTAACCAAGAGAATGATGTGTCCACTGAGTCGACACCCAACACACATGGGAATGGTCTACCACTCGATGTCCCAACGCCAACGGTGCCTACCGCACTGATCGCTCCAGACAAGTTTGTTGGAAAATGCACCTACTGCCACAAAAGGGACTCAAAGCTGCAGAATGTCGCCGCAAAGCTAACGATCTCAAAGCTCAAGTCAACTTAACTGAAGAAGACCTATGTGCGGTGGTCACTGAAGCAAACGTGGCTGAAGAAAATGCAGAGAATCCCAAAACGTGGTGGTATGACACCGGTGCCACTACTCACATCTGCATTGACAGGGGCATGTTTTCCACCTACCAGAAGAACAAGACTGAAGCTCACCTTCTGATGGGAAATGTGTCACACTCCAAGATTGAAGGCACTGGAAAAGTGGTTTTGAAGATGACTTCAGGAAAAGAAGTTACTCTCAACAACGTGAAGCATGTGCCAGACATGAGGAAGAACTTGATCTCTGGAACTTTGCTCAACAAGCATGGATTTGCCATCAACTTTGAGTCTGACCAGCTGATAATAAGGAAGAATGGGGGTGTTTATTGGGAAGGGGTTTGTTAAGGATGGGCTTGTCAAAATGTGTGTGATGACAGTCCTCAAAAATGATGTAACCACTTCCAATGCAATTAATAAGAATCCAGTTTCTTACTTGGTTGAGTCTTTTAATATTTGGCATGAAAGATTAGGACATGTGAATTATAAATTTGTCCAAAGATTGATGAATTCGAATCTAATCCCAAAATGCAAAATAAACAAAGAAAAATATGAGACATGTGTACAAGCAAAACTCACAAAAAGACCATCCCCTCGTGTTGAAAGAACAACCGAACCTCTAGGCTTAATACACACAGATTTGTGAAACTTAAAGTTGGTACAAACTAGAGGAGGTAAAAAGTACTTTGTTACATTCATAGATGATTGTACAAAATACTGCTACGTATACTTGTTGCGTAGTAAAGATGAAGTCTTGGAGAAATTCAAAGAATATAAAATCGAAGTTGAAAATCAACTCGGTAAAACTATAAAAATAGTTAGAAGTGATAGAGGAGGTGAATATGATGGACCATTTAATGCGTTTTGTCAAGAAAAGGGCATTATACATCAAACTACCGCTCCCTACTCACCAGAATCTAACGGAGTTGCGGAACGAAAGAACCGAACTCTAAAAGAAATGATGAATGCAATGTTGCAGGAATCTGGGCTACCCCATAACCTGTGGGGGGAAGCGCTCCTTACCACAAACTATATCCTCAACAAAATACCGCACAAAGTAATTGGCAAAACGCCATATGAACTTTGGAAAGGTAAAGTATCTTCGTACAAATACCTGAAAGTGTGGCAAAAGTCGCAATACCACCTCCGAAAAAGGTCTCAGTCGGACCTAAGATAGTTGATTGTATCTTCATTGGATATGCGCACAATAGTAGTGCTTATCGGTTTCTGGTTCACAAATAAGACGTACCAGATATCCATGTAAATACAATAATGGAATCAAGGAATGTGTCTTTTTTTGAACATATCTTTCCATGTAAGGATAAAAATGATATCGTGAAGAGAAAGACCCTAGCACTTCTATAAATGAGGCTAGTACTTCTGGTGGTTCATTACAAGAAGTGGGCGAAGAAGAAGAACCTAGACAAAACAAAAGAGCTCGTAAGGTGAAATCTTTCGGTCCTGACTTCATGATGGTCGTTCTCCTAGAGAATGAACCAAGAACGTACACTAAAGCCATGTCTACACCAGACGCACCTTCTTGGAAGGAATCTGTCAATAGTGAGATGACTCCATTATGCAAAACAATACATGGGAAATAACCGATCTACCTGAAGGGTTTAAAGCACTAGGGTGTAAATGGATATTCAAAACAAAATTGAAAACAGATGGCTCAATTGATAAGTACAAGGCTAGACTTGTGGTACAAGGATTCCGACAGAAAGAAGGTCTGGACTTCTTTGACACCTATTCTCCTGTAACGAGAATAACTTCAATCAGAATGCTGATTGGAATCGCAGCCTTAAGAAATCTGGAAATACATCAAATGGATGTTAAAACTGCTTTTCTAAATGGTGATTTGTTGTCCCGGGAAAAGAACACAAAGTTTGTAAACTTGTGAAATCATTGTATGGACTTAAGCAAGCTCCGAAACAATGGCATGAAAAATTTAACAACACAATGATGTCAAATGGATTCAGCATAAATGAATGTGATAAATGCATCTACATAAAGAATACTCCAAGCGGGTATATTTTATTGTGCTTATATGTAGATGACATGTTGATTATTGGCAGCAATAAAGACATGATCCAACAAACTAAGAACATGCTTAGTGGAAAGTTTGACATGAAAGACATGGGTCTAGCAGACGTCATTCTAGGAATAAAAATCACAAGAACCTCAGACGGAATCATTCTGTCTCAAGATCACTATGCTGAAAAGATACTTGAGCGATTCAAAAACTACTCAAACGGCACGGCAAAAACTCCAGTTGATTCTCAACTTCACTTGACCAAAAATTCAGGTGAAGCTGTGTCACAAGTAGAGTATGCACGCGTTATTGGGATTCTTATGTACTTAACGACCTGTACTAGACCAGATTTGGCACATGCAGTAAACGTACTAAGTCGCTACACAAGTAATCCAGGTCACAAACACTTGAAAGCAATAACGAGAGTATTAAATTACTTAAGATATACGAAAAGTTATGGTCTCCGCTATGGTAGAGAACCCGCAATTTTTGAAGGATACAGTGACGCAAACTGGATATCTGATTCCAAAAATTCGAAATCTACAAGTGGATATGTCTTTACCCTTGGAGGTGGAGCAGTATCATGGAAATCTTCCAAACAAACTCTACTGGCTAGATCAACCATGGAGTCTGAATTCATAGCACTAGACAAAGCTGCTGAAGAGGCTGAATGGCTTCGGAATTTCCTGGAAGATATTCCATTGTGGGAGAAACCAATTCCGGCATTATGTGTACACTGCGATAGCCAATCGGCTATAGCCCGGGCACTGAATAATCTCTATAATGGTAAATCACGTCATATAAGAAGGCGACATAAAACCATTAGACATCTGATCTCAAGTGGTGTAATCACAATTGATTATATCAAATCAGCTGACAACCTAGCGGATCCATTTACTAAAGGTTTGTCACGAGATCAAGTTGTAAAATCATCAAAGGGAATGGGTTTAAAGCCTATAACTCAAGACAATGTTTGATGGAAACCCCACCTACGTGACTGGAGATCCCAAGATGTCAGGTTCAAAGGGAAAACTAAATTGAACATAATCTTATCAAGCACTGAAAGACTTCAAGTCTATACTCAGTTCTCAAGATGATAACAGTGCTAACATACATAAGATTTGTATGTATAAAAAGGATAAGCATAGCTTTTAATGATAAGTCCATAGCTTTGATATATCAGTGGAGTATTATAACTACTTCTTAAAAAAAAAGATTACTGGCAAATCACCTAGTGAGTGTGAAATGGGGCCGTTTCTAGGAGAACGACCAACAGGCTAAATTCTCCAAGTTCACTCATGACTAACCAGGCATGTTCAAGGCCAAAATGAACACGATAGAGAACTTAATTCTACGAGAAAATGAAACTGGGTTATACATGTTGTCTCGGTTTACATAAAAATCCGGGTGGTTCAAGACATCATGTTCACCTCCTGGCAGAGTAAACCCGACAGATATTAACAATGATTGGTTCAAAGCTGAAACATGCTACTATCTCAAACACAGTGATTTTTCGCTTATACTCTCGGAAGTCTGTCTAGTCTAGTCGAGTCATGTCTAGTCGAGTCTGTCCAGTTAGTCTAGTCGTCCTATGTTTAGAGTCATTTCTATTCATGTGGGGGATTGTTGGGCCTAATATTTTAATGAACACTATGGTTTATAAAATATTATATGAGTTGAAAAGAAATGGGTATGGGCCAATAAAATTGGTCAAGCCTTTTGCTCTCCAAACTTAAGTGGAACTTAATTTGTCCCACATTGGAAGCAAGAGAAGTTTTGGAGTAGTATATATATAGACATGGTCATACAATTGGTTAAATGGATATGGAGAGAGAGAAGAGAACACACACGCGCGCCGCTGTCCGGCCGGCTCGTGGCTCGTGGCTCGTGGTTCGTGGTTCGTGGAATGAGCCTCTCCCGCGCGTATATTTTTTGGACAAAATTCATAAGAGTTTTTGAACCATTACACAAATTAAATTCGAATATTAAATTCGAATATTTGTAACTTACGACCATTAACTTCGCAAGATCTCCGCATTTAGTTACACGATTTCCGTAACGTTTTGCGAGATTCTTTATGCGCAAGTTTGACCGAACCATTCCTCTCCTATATATCCAAAACTCCATAACTCGAAAACTACACAGAAAAATAATCCTTTCACAACTCGAAAAAACCATCAATCTCTCTGTCTTCTTTCTTCTACCAAGCGTAAGTCTGAGAGTATTAGTAGAATTCAAGTTCACAGATTCTTTGATCGAGTGTCACGATCTTAGTCTCATAGCGGTTGTATCCTGGGATTCATTATCTCATATCACTGTTACATTGCGGGCGATATTTTAAATTAAGGAAAGAGATCATCTCGCCTCCGCTAAATCGTTTTCCTCAATCATTTTACATTGGTTTTATCAAACAGTTTTTGCTTCCGAATTTCAGCATCTTACAGTCTTAATTCAAAATAAATCCGCTTCATTCTTATCGCTTGAATCGGATTCGGAAACTGTAGAAAAACCTTTTTCATACGATTCTACAAAACGTTTTCAACCCGTGTTCGGCGTATTCTATATGCAATTCCATTGATCGTTTTTTCAACAAAACGATTTATTTTTCAGATTCGATAAACGATTTCCGCGAAAGCCTTTTTGCGAGTTTGCGAAACGTTATATCATTCGATCTAAACGATCAATAAGCGATTCATCGCTATTACAAGTCTGTTACAAAAACTGACTTTATTCTTCTGTTTTTTTAACAGATGTCTCTTACTGGTAACCAAGAGAATGATGCGTCCACTGAGTCGACACCCAACACACATGGGAATGGTCTACCACTCGTTGTCCAAACGCCAACGGTGCCTACCGCACTGATCGCTCCAGACAAGTTTGTTGGAAAATGCACCTACTGCCACAAAAAGGGACACAAAGCTGCAGAATGTCGCCGCAAAGCTAAGGATCTCAAAGCTCAAGTCAACTTGACTGAAGAAGACTTATGTGTGGTGGTCACTGAAGCAAATGTGGCTGAAGAAAATGCAGAGAATCCCAAAACGTGGTGGTATGACACCGGTGCCACTACTCACATCTGCATTGACAGGGGCATGTTTTCCACCTACCAGAAGAACAAGACTGAAGCTCACCTTCTGATGGGAAACGTGTCACACTCAAGATTGAAGGCACTCGAAAAGTGGTTTTGAAGATGACTTTAGGAAAAGAAGTTACTCTCAACAACGTGAAGCATGTGCCAGACGTGAGGAAGAACTTGATCTCTGGAACTCTGCTCAACAAGCATGGATTTGTCATCAACTTTGAGTCTGGCCAGCTGATAATAAGGAAGAATGGGGTGTTTATTGGGAAGGGGTTTGTTAAGGATGGGCTTGTCAAAATGTGTGTGATGACAGTCCTCAACAATGATGTAACCACTTCCTATGCAATTAATAAGAATCCTGTTTCTTACTTGGTTGATTTTTTTAATATTTGGCATGAATGATTAGGACATGTGAATTATAAATCTGTCCAAAGATTGATGAATTCGAATCTAATCCCAAAATGCAAAATAAACAAAGAAAAATGTGAGATATGTGTACAAGCAGAACTCACAAAAACACCATCCCCTCATGTTGAAAGAACAACCGAACCTCTAGGCTTAATACACACAGATTTGTGCAACTTAAAGTTGGTACAAACTAGAGGAGGTAAAAAGTATTTTGTTACATTCATAGATGATTGTACAAAATACTGCTACGTATACTTGTTGTTGGAATTATGTCCAGTAATCTCTGTACTGTCTCTAGAAAGTAAGAGTATGTCAATGATCAGACATAAGTCATATAATACTGGGGGTCATGATGGCTTGCTAGAGTCCGCTCATGATCTATAAGTCTTGGACTTATTGCCTTTATTATATGATCCCATATGGGTCACACGCCTAAGCTAACGGGAAAATACGAAGGAACGGTTTAGCAGAAGTACAGTAAAAGTGCTAGGCATTTACTGTACTAAGAGAGACTAAAGGGCCTGATTAAATCCAAGGGATTTAATCAGAATGGGAATTGGGCCCAAAAGGCCCAACAAGACTGGACAAGGGTTTTTAATTAAAATCTTGCCCTAGCTCTTTTTCCCCAAGCCACTTCTGAGCCTTTGGAGGATCCATCTCTTGGTGGTTCTGCTGATCTCTGACCCTTACCTCCCATTCCGCTGCATAAACAAGGTAACAGGTGAGATCTATTATGTTTCTAATCAAGAGAACCTAGATCTGCATGTTTAGTAGGATGAATCAATCTGAGAATTGAATCAGGAGACACTAAACGATCCAACAGTGGTATCAGAGCTATTGGTTCTGTGGTTTTTCTTGTTTAGAATCATGTTTAGGATTGTTTAAGAAGTGTTTTTGAATCAATCTACTGATAAGAAAAAACACTTAAGAAACAAAGAATTAAAACCTAAACAAACAAGAAATCGCATGATCCAATCTATATGAATTGGTTTGCGTCGGAGTGTGGTCGAACCACACGTCCGGATCGTGAGACGCACGGACCGATCGTTGGATCGCGTCGCGTGGTCGAGCCGATCACAAAAGCTGGACCGATCGATCGTGTGGATCAGATCGAACGGTCGGACGATCGCGTGAGGCACTCGGTCGTCCCGATCGCGAGCCTGCTCCGTCCCGATCGCGTCTCGGCCAGCACCGTCCCGCGACCCGAGCGTCCCGTCCGAGCATAAGAGATGGACCGATCTTGGATCGCGTCCGTTGCTTGCGGCTGGCCGATGTCTCGTCTCGATTGCGGCTAGGTCACGACCGTGATCGGTTCGTGACCAATCGGTTCGGTTCGGTTAATAGTTCGGTTTAATTTTATTAAAAATTAATCGTCTTGGTTTAATAAACAGACTTAATAAATTTATTAAGTTCTGGTTAAACCGGGATAAGAAATCCAAAGTCGAAAAATTGGATTTTGTGCCTAAACCAGTGATTTTCTAATTTGATTTGGTTGGACCAAATAAATTGAGAAAATCCGGTTTAGTAAATAACCGGTTGACAATTGTGGTCATCGTAGTAATTAATTTTGGTTAAGACCAATTTTAATGAACCAGACCGGTTATGTCATTTAATTGGGCAATTGGGTTATGTCTTGGACATGAACCAATTCTTGGGCCTCGGGCCAAGAAGTTAAAACAATTGGGCCAATTATTTGAGTCTTTTCTTCAGAATTAATTTAAAATTTATTTTATAGAATTATAAAATCGATTTTTAAATTAATAAGTTTCCAAAATTTTTGAAATTAGAAAGTTTCTTAAAATAGAAGTTTCTAGATTTGCATGTTTTGGATTTTAGGAAATTTCCATTTTTAGAAAGTTTCCAAGTTTAGGAAGTTTCCAATTTTAGAAAGTTTCCAAAATTAGTAGGTTTCCCAAAAAGGAAAGTTTCCCAAAATAGTAATCTTCTATTTTGGGATGAAATTTTAATAAACCTACAAACCTCAAATAATATCAAGCGTTGGATGTCTTGTCCAGTCTATGTCAGCTGTCGAAGCCCATTCAATTGTACTCATGGCCTTACAGTGTGAGGGTGTCTACTTTTGCGTGGATAAGACGGTTTGTGATTCATAAATGTCATTGGGAGTCCCAGACATTAATGATTACATGACTGTATAGTCTGGTTTTCTTGACTAGGCCATCGGGAGTCCCGGGCCTTGAGACATCAGAGTGGATTGGGCCTCGGGCCCAGATTCACAACCAAGAGTTATATCACGGATATAATTAGCCGACATAGGGCTTACCGATATAAGCTAAGGTTGGGTGATGGCCAGTGGCCCACTTCGATCTTAGTTATATGTGGATCTTGGAATCATTATATTCTATTGAGGGTAACTTATGTTATTGAATATAATGCGAGATTAATCATATTAAGAATAATACGAGATTGATCATATTGAACATATTAACTAATAACCTTTTTATATATATTTCAGCTATGACTACTACAAGCACACAAAACACATTCTCAATCCGGTCTGTTCTCGAGAAGGAGAAGCTGACTGGAACGAACTTCCTGACGTGGTCAAGGAACTTGAGGCTGGTCCTCAAGCAGGAGAAGAAGGATTATGTCCTTCGTGATCCCCTCCCCGAGAGGCCTCCTAACAATGCCGCCAGGACTCTGCATAATGCTTGGGAAAAGCATTCGTCAGATGAAAATGATGTCTATTGCCTGATGTTGGCGACAATGACTGCTGAGCTGCAAATGCAGTTCGAGAGTGTGTTGTCACCCATCGAGATAATGGCAAGCCTGAAATCGCTTTTTCAGGAGCAAGCAAGGACTGAGAGGTTTCAGACAGTTAAGAACCTCTTAGACTGTAAGTTGGCTGCAAATGCGGCAGTGAGTCCTCATGTCTTGAAGATGATGGGTTATCTCGATCATCTTCAGAAACTCGACTGCCCTATCAGCCAGGAACTTGCCTGCGACATCGTTCTGCAGTCTTTACCTGCAAGCTATGATCAGTTCATTCTGAACTTTAATATGCATGGCTTGAGTAAGACATTGCCTGAGCTTCACGGAATGCTCAAGACTGCAGAGCCCAACTTGAGGAAAACCGCCAAGGACCCCAATGTGCTTATGGTACAGAAGGGCAAGGGCTTTAAGAAATCCTCTGCTAAGGATAAGGGAAAGGCTAAGGCTGTCCAAGTCTCGGACAAGGACACGCCAAAGCCCAAGCCCAAGTCCAAGGCTGGGCCTACTGACATCTGCAGGTTCTGTAAAGAACCAGGGCATTGGAGGAGAGAATGTAAGAAATTCCTAGAAGGTCTAAAGGAATTGAAGAAGAAGACTCTCGAGACTTCTTCATCAGGTATTTTTGTTATAGAAGTTAATACAACTACTTCTGATAATACCTCATGGGTTATGGATACTGGTTGTGGGGCTCATATTTGTACTAATATGCAGGCGCTCAGCAACAGTAGAAGGCTGAAGCAAGGACAAGTGGAGCTACGAGTTGGGAATGGAGCGAAAGTTCCTGCACTAGCTGTAGGCACATACTTGTTGTCTTTACCTTCGGAATTGGTTTTAGTACTCAATAATTGTTATTTTGTACCTGCGATAAGCAGAAATATTATTTCAATTTCTTTGTTGGATTTGGAAGGTTATGATTTTTCAGTTAAGAATAAATTATGTTCCTTCAATCGCAACAATTTGTTCTATGGTTGTGCCCCTCTTACGAATGGGCTTTACATACTTGATCAATCCGCGCCAATTTATAACATTGATACCAAACGGTTCAAACCTAATGAGGAGAACCGAACGTTTCTATGGCATTGTCGTTTAGGGCACATCAGCGAGAAACGCATCAAGAGGCTCCATTCGAATGGAATTCTTGGCTCATTTGACTTTGAGTCATGTGAGAAATGCGAATCCTGCATGATGGGCAAAATGACCCGGGCCCCCTTTAATAAACCTAACGAGAGGGCCAGTGATTTATTGGGCCTGATACACACTGATGTGTGTGGCCCAATGTCCACAAATGCAAGAGGAAACTATCAGTACTTCATTACCTTCACTGATGATTTCAGTAGGTATGGATATGTTTATTTAATGAAACATAAGTCTGAATCTTTTGAGAAGTTCAGAGAATTCCAAAATGAAGTACATAACCAACTTGGCAAAAGCATTAAGGCTCTTCGGTCCGACCGAGGAGGAGAATACTTAAGCCAAGAATTCAGTGATCATCTAAGAGAGTGTGGGATCGTGTCCCAACTCACTCCTCCTGGAACACCTCAATGGAATGGTGTGTCTGAGAGGAGAAATCGGACCTTATTGGATATGGTTCGATCTATGATGAGTCACACAGACCTTCCAATATCCCTTTGGGGATATGCTCTGCTAACAGCAGTGTTCACTCTAAATAGAGCGCCATCGAAAGCAGTAGCAAAGACACCATATGAATTATGGACTGGAGTGGCTCCAGTGCTGTCTTATCTAAGAATTTGGGGTTGTGAAGCCTATGTCAAGAGATTAATCTCAGACAAGCTTACACCAAAGTCTGATAAATGCTACTTCATTGGTTATCCGAAGGAAACCAAGGCTTATTACTTCTACCTGCGTTCCGAGAACAAGATTTTTGTTGCCCGGGATTGTAACTTTCTTGAGAGGGAGTTTCTCTCTAAGAAAGATAGTGGGAGTAAGGTACTGCTTGAAGAAATTCAAGATGAACAGGATACTGCTCAACCTAATGAGGAAGAGCAGCAGGAGGACCTACAAGAAATTGTAGAGCCTGAACCTGTAGTACCTGAAGTTCGAAGATCCGGGAGGATCCGTCACGAACCCGAGAGATATCAAGGATTCCTCGTGACTGACTGTCATGATCTTCTGATCATTGATGGTGATGAACCATCGAACTTCAATCAAGCCATGATGGGCCCAGATTCCTCTAAGTGGCGTAAGGCCACTGATTCCGAAATGGACTCCATGTCGGTCAACCAAGTGTTTTCGTTGGTTGACTTACCCGCTGGTGTAAAAGCCATCGAGTGCAAATGGATCTTCAAGAAGAAGATTGACGTGGATGGAAATATCCAGATTTATAAAGCCAGGTTGGTGGCAAAAGGTTTCAGACAAGTTCACGGTGTGGATTACGATGAAACCTATTCCCCAGTGGCTATGATGAAATCTATTCGGATTCTACTAGCAACTGCAGCTTTTCATGATTATGAAATTTGGCAGATGGACGTGAAAACCGCCTTCCTGAATGGTATTCTGGAAGAGGATGTGTATATGACACAACCTGACAGTTACATAGATCCAAAGAATGCTGGGAAAGTATGCAAACTTCATAAATCTATTTATGGATTGAAGCAAGCATCGAGGAGCTGGAATCTTCGTTTTGATGAAGCGATCAAGCAATTTGACTTCATCAGAAACGAAGAAGAACAATGCGTGTATAAGAAAACTAGTGGGAGCAAGATAGTATTTCTTATTCTGTATGTCGATGACATACTGCTTCTCGGAAACGACATTCCAATGCTGAAGTCTGTAAAGGACTGGCTTGGAAGTTGTTTTTCCATGAAAGACATGGGTGAAGCCGCATACGTTCTTGGAATCAGGATCTACCGGGATAGATCTAGAAGGCTGATAGGCTTGTGTCAAGATTCATACATTGAGAAAGTCCTACAGAGATTCAGCATGAAAGATTCCAAGAAGGGCTTCACGCCAATGGTACATGGCACAACGCTAAGCAAAAAACAGAGCCCTACAACGGCTGCTGAGCTTGAGCGCATGAAGAATATTCCTTATGCATCTGCAATAGGATCTATCATGTATGCCATGATCTGTACTCGTCCTGATGTTGCTTATGCATTGAGCATGACGAGTAGATACCAGTCGAATCCAGGTGAAAACCATTGGATTGCCGTCAAGAATATCCTGAAGTATCTAAGACATACTAAGGATAAGTTCTTGGTGTACGGAGGAAGTGATGTGCTTAAAGTCAGTGGATTCACGGACGCAAGTTTCCAGACAGACCAAGATGATTTCCGGTCACAGTCCAGTTATATCTTTTGTCTGAATGGCGGTGCAATCAGTTGGAGAAGCTCCAAGCAAGACACCGTTGCTGATTCCACTACAGAAGCTGAATATATCGCCGCTTCAGAAGCTGCGAAGGAAGCTGTTTGGATACGAAAGTTCATTATTGAACTAGGTGTGATACCAAATGCGGCTGAGCCTCTGGCACTGTTTTGTGATAACAATGGTGCTATTGCTCAGGCAAAGGAACCAAGATCACACCAGAAATCCAAGCATGTCCTAAGAAGATTTCACTTGATACGTGATATCATTAATAGAAAGGAAGTCAAGATCAGCCGAGTTCAGACAGATGATAACGTCGCTGATCCATTGACAAGGCCACTCCCAAGACCTAAGCTCGAGTTCTTGACTGAAGCTGTAGGCATTAGAGACATTGAAATGTAATCTAAATTTGAGTGGGAGTTTGAGGGCTTTATTTAGTTATTGATATGTTCTTGTAAAACATTTTCTTATGTTTAATGAAATTATTATTTAAAGATTATTTTAACTGTGATGAAATAATCGTTCCAAAATGATATGAACCATTTTATAGGTCATCGAAGTAAGTGACTTGATCTTGAGTTATCAAAGTCATTTAGCTTGATCATGAGACCCTATATTTGATAGATGGCTTATATCATAATGTCCCTAGTCGAAGGTTGTTGAAATTGGAACACCAACAACCGTGTGAGACTAGATTGGTATGTGACTTATGACAAAGTCTCAGGATGTCATAGATGCACGGCATCAAAGTCAATACATAGGTGTATGTTGGGGTACATACGACCGGACAAGACCCGATAATAAGAACTCTTCAGGATATTTATATATGTGTCATAAGAGATTCTTACTACGACTATAGAGTATAGTCCTTAGACCTGAGTTCGCATGCATGTGACTGCACATGAACTAATGCGCTTTGATCATTGTCTAATGCTGTCGTTAAGCGATAGTTATAAGGACCTTGTTTGGGTGTATTATGAAATGAGTAGTTCACAGTGATGGAACAAGACGGAATTTGTCCCTCCAATATAAATGGAGTGAATATCTCTAGGCCAATCGGAGATTTGAATACTGGAAAATGCATGGCCATGCTCAAACGGACTTTCCCGAGTCGTTTGGATTGTCAGTATCAAATCAGAGTCCGATGAACAAGATTAGGCTTTATAAGGATGACACTAATCTTGCCTTATGACTAATCGAGATATTGAGACAAAAGGATTATGAATACAGAGATTCCAGTTCAAGTGGGAGATTGTTGGAATTATGTCCAGTAATCTCTGTACTGTCTCTAGAAAGTAAGAGTATGTCAATGATCAGACATAAGTCATATAATACTGGGGGTCATGATGGCTTGCTAGAGTCCGCTCATGATCTATAAGTCTTGGACTTATTGCCTTTATTATATGATCCCATATGGGTCACACGCCTAAGCTAACGGGAAAATACGAAGGAACGGTTTAGCAGAAGTACGGTAAAAGTGCTAGGCATTTACTGTACTAAGAGAGACTAAAGGGCCTGATTAAATCCAAGGGATTTAATCAGAATGGGAATTGGGCCCAAAAGGCCCAACAAGACTGGACAAGGGTTTTTAATTAAAATCTTGCCCTAGCTCTTTTTCCCCAAGCCACTTCTGAGCCTTTGGAGGATCCATCTCTTGGTGGTTCTGCTGATCTCTGACCCTTACCTCCCATTCCGCTGCATAAACAAGGTAACAGGTGAGATCTATTATGTTTCTAATCAAGAGAACCTAGATCTGCATGTTTAGTAGGATGAATCAATCTGAGAATTGAATCAGGAGACACTAAACGATCCAACACTTGTTGCGTAGTAAAGCTAAAGTCTTGGAGAAATTCAAAGAATATAAACTCGAAGTTGAAAATCAACTCGGTAAAACTATAAAAATAGTTAGAAGTGATAGAGGAGGTGAATATGATGGACCATTTAATGTGTTTTGTCAAGAAAAGGGCATTATACATCAAACTACCACTCCCTACTCACCAGAATCTAACGGAGTTGCGGAACGAAAGAACCGAACTCTAAAAGAAATGATGAATGCAATGTTGCAGGAATCTGGGCTACCCCAGAACCTGTGGGGGGAAGCGCTCCTTACCACAAACTATATCCTCAACAAAATACCGCACAAAGTAACTGGCAAAACGCCATATGAACTTTGGAAAGGTAAAGTACCTTCGTACAAATACCTGAAAGTGTGGGGGTGCCTAGCAAAAGTCGCAATACCACCTCCGAAAAAGGTCTCAGTCGGACCTAAGACAGTTGATTGTATCTTCATTGGATATGCACACAATAGTAGTGCTTATCGGTTTCTGGTTCACAAATCAGACGTACCAGATATCCATGTAAATACAATAATGGAATCAAGGAATGTGTCTTTCTTTGAACATATCTTTCCATGTAAGGATAAAAAACGATAGCATGAAGAGAAAGACCCTAGCACTTCTATAAATGAGGCTAGTACTTCTGGTGGTTCATTACAAGAAGTGGACGAAGAAGAAGAACCTAGACAAAGCAAAAGAGCTCGTAAGGAGAAATCTTTCGGTCCTGACTTCATGATGGTCTTTCTCCTACAGAATGAACCAAGAACGTACACTAAAGCCTTGTCTACACCAGACGCACCTTCTTGGAAGGAATCTGTCAATAGTGAGATCGACTCCATTATGCAAAACAATACATGGGAAATAACCGATCTACCTGAAGGGTTTAAAGCACTAGGGTGTAAATGGATATTTAAAACAAAATTGAAAACAGATGGCTCAATTGATAAGTACAAGGCTAGACTTGTGGTACAAGGATTCTGACAGAAAGAAGGTCGGACTGTTGGGAATGTCCTGAAATCTATTGTACTTACTCTAAGTGAAAGTCATATTGTCGAGATGAGACAATCACATAACACTAGGTAGTCATAACGCTTTGCTAGAAACCACTTATGATCAATGAGTTGAGAACTCATTGCTAGTGTTATATGATCCTACAGGGTCACACACCTAAGCAAATTGGGCGTTAAAGACGAGGTTGATCATTAATGTAATGATCCAGTGAATGCATATTTGATATGCATTCGATATCAATATTCTGGGGCAGTGTCGATCGATGCAACTCGCGGATTAATCAGATTAATTCAGTTTAATCGTTGGTTAATTCCGTTATGGTTTAAGTCGACATATATAAGATATATGATCGACCTAAACTGATTTCTAACCTAATTCACAGCCACCAGAACGAGATAGAAACCTCTTTAGAGATTAGATCTCTTACATGCACTAGCATCCCTCCTGTCCAGTTTGTGTGCGTGTGGATACCAGTAGAGGCACAGCGTTTGAGGTGCTTTGTGATCTCGATTATCTGCAAACCTTCCGCTGCTAATCATCAGGTAAATCTGAGATCCCATAGATTCAATTACTTGAACCTTAGATCCTAGGCTCGGAATTCAGACTAGGGTTGCTAATCCTGATTAGAACTGCTAAAAATTCCTTCAGTGGTATCAGAGCTTTAGGGTTCCATTGAATCTGTAGCATGTTGATTAGATTAGTTGAATCTGAATCTGTGTATGGTTGATACAAACTTGCTAAAATTCGTTTTCATGAAAACCTAGTTTAGGGTTCGGTTCGAAAACGTTTTAGGGCTTTTTCGCATGGTGTCGATCGATGCCAATCCGGTATCGATCGACACAGGGCGAAAGCCCAAATAAAATTTAGGGTTTTTCGCATGGTGTCGATCGTTGCCAATCCGGCATCGATCGACACAGGGCGAAAACCCGAATAAAACTCAGTTTTCGCCTAGTGTCGATCGACACAAATGTTGTGTCGGTCGACACAAACCTCGCGAGATTGATGAATCGGTTCAATTGGATTGGACCGGTTATCGAGCTTGGTTAATGATGGTCGAACACTGTGAATTGTTTAATTGCGATTGGTTTGATTAGGTTGACATCGACCGATGCTAATGTAGCATCGATCGACGCTGACCGGTATTCAAAACCGGATCAATTGGATTGATCGGTTATCGCGGATTGTTTTTGGTTATCCTGCATCGATCGACACTATAGTAGTGTCGGTCGACATCAGATTTGATGATTAGGTTATTGAACCTGAAATCACAAAACCGAAGCAAGATAAATCATTAAGTTGTAAGAATTAAAACATAATAAAACTGAACGTTTTAAAAGGTTCCGTTCCTCAACCAAATATCAAGTGATACTTGATGTCTTTCCAATCTTGTCAACTGTCAAGACTCATTTCATTGTACGATAGGCTTGCAGTGCAAGGTATCAACAATTACATGAGTAAGGCAGGAAATAATCGTGTTGATGGGCTTGCAGTGCAAGGCATCAACAATTACATGACTGAAGAGATTGGTTTACTTGACTGGGTCATCAAAATCGTTTTGGGCTCAGAGACATCAGGTGGATTGGGCATGAGATGTAAATCCACAACCAAGAGTTATATTGGATATAACTAGCAAAGTTGTTGCTTACCTAGATAGCTAAATTTGGGTGATAGCCAGTGGCTCACTCAAGTTTAGTGAAGTATGGGTCTTGGATCATTATATTCATCTGAGGAAACATTGTTTTGAATATAATGCGAGTTTTCTTAAAAGTTAAGATTTCTCATTTCTTGAACATCATAACTAAACCTTTTCCTTTCTTTGTTCTCAGCTATGACTAACACTCATAATAACTCTTTCTCCCTACGATCCGTCCTTGAGAAGGACAAGTTAAATGGATCAAATTTTCTCGAATGGTATCGGAACTTGAGAATTGTTCTCAAGCAGGAGAAAAGGGACTATGTCCTGGAAACTGTTCTCCCTGAAAAACCGAGAGCCAATGCTGCACATGCAGAAAGGAGTGCTTGGGATAAGCATTCCAATGATGTGGTCGATGTGAATTGTCTCATGTTGGCTACCATGAACTCGGATTTGCAGAAGCAATACGAGAACGTGGAGTCGCCAGTGGAGATGATTACTAGCCTGAAAAGCATGTTTCAGGAGCAAGCACGAACTGAGAGATACCAGACGGTTAAATCTCTCATTGAATGCAAGCTACCAAAGGACAGTCCGGTCAGTCCTCATGTCATTAAGATGATGGTTATATTGATAACCTGGGGAGGCTAGACTGTCCCATTAGCCAAGAGTTGGCTACTGACATCATTCTGCAGTCACTGCCGTCAAGTTATGATCAGTTTGTTATGAACTATAACATGAACAACTTGACGAAGACGTTGACTGAACTGCATGGCATGCTCAAGACAGCTGAGCCTAATATCAAGAAGGGCACTCCTAATGTACTTATGGTACAAGGGGGTAAGAAGTTTAAGAAACTTGGAAAAGGCAAGGGAAAGGGCAAGGCAGTCCAGGTTGAGAACCAGGACACGCCTGCGCCAGCCCCGAAGCCCAAGCCGGGCCCATCTGAGACTGATAAGTGCCATTACTGTAAAGAGCCTGGGCATTGGAAGAGAAATTGCAACAAATTCTTGGAAGAGAAGAAAAAGAAGAAGAAGACTTTCGAGACTTCATCTTCAGGACCTAAGCAACAGTAGGACGTTGGAAAAGGGACAAGTGGACATGCGCGTTGGAAATGGAGCAAGAGTTGATGCATTAGCCGTAGGAACATTTAACTTGTCTTTACCTTCTGGTTTGGTTTTAGAACTTCACAATTGCTACTATGTACCTGCTTTATTTCTATTCCTGTTTTGGATTTAGAAGGATATCAGTTTTCAATTAAGAATAAATGTTGTTCTTTTGATTACAATGATATATTTTATGGTAGCAGCCCATTAGAGAATGGGCTTTATGTTCTAAACCAAAGCACACAAATCTATAACATTAACACCAAGAGATTCAAGTCAAATGACACAAATCAGACTTTTCTATGGCATTGTCGTTTGGGCCACATAAACGAGAAACGGATTCAAAAGCTCCATAGTGATGGGCTTTTGGGCTCATTTGATTATGAATCATGTGAGAAATGTGAATCTTGTTTACTAGGCAAAATGGCAAAGGCCCCTTTCAACAAACAAAATGAAAGGGCCAGTGACCTATTGGGCCTTATACATACGGATGTATGCGGCCCAATGAGCACAAGTGCTAGAGGAAATTTTCGATACTTCATTACCTTCACTGATGATTTCAGCAGGTATGGCTATGTCTATTTAATGAGACACAAGTCGGAATCCTTTGAAAAGTTCAAAGAGTTCCAAAATGAAGTACAGAATCAACTTGGCAAAAGTATTAAGGCTCTTCGATCAGATCGTGGAGGAGAATACTTAAGCCAAGAATTCAGTGATCATTTGAGAGATTGTGGAATTGTTTCACAACTCACTCCTCCTGGAACACCACAATGGAATGGTGTGTCTGAGAGGAGGAATTGGACTTTATTAGATATGGTTCGATCAATGATGAGTCTCTCAACTCTTCCATTATCCTTTTGGGGATACGCTCTAGAAACGTCTGCGTTTACACTTAATAGGGTTCCGTCAAAATCAGTTGCAAAGACACCACATGAGATGTGGACTGGAAATGTTCCAAATGTGTCTTTCCTGAAGATTTGGGGTTGTGAAGCTTATGTTTAGAGATTAATTACAGATAAGCTTGAACCCAAATCTGATAAATGCTACTTCGTTGGTTATCCTAAGGAATCCAAGGCATATTACTTTTACAACCAATCCGAGAACAAAGTGTTTGTTGCTCGGAACTGCGTCTTTCTTGAGAGAGAATTTCTTTCCAAGAGAAATAGTGGGAGTAAAGTACAACTCGAAGAAGTTCGAGAACCGCAGGAAAATGCTCAACCCGTAGAGGAAGAGCAACAGTTGGATCTACAAAGAGTTGTAGAGACGGCGCCTGTGGAGCCTGAAATTCGCCGATCCGGAAGGATCAGTCACGAACCCGAGAGATATGGATTTCTCGTAACCAATTGTCATGATTTATTGATCATTGACAGTGACGAGCCCGTGAATTACGAAGAAGCGATGATGAGCCCTGACTCCGAAAAGTGGCTGAAAGCCGCTGAATCCGAAATGGGATCCATGTCACAGAACCAAGTATGGACTTTGGTTGATTTACCCGATGGTGCAAGACCCATTGAGTGTAAATGGATTTTCAAGAAGAAAATTGATGTGGATGGAAATATTCAGATATATAGCAAGGCTGGTGGCAAAAGGTTTCAAACAAATTCATGGTATAGACTATGAAGAAACCTATTCACCTGTGGCATGCTTAAATGCATTCGGATTCTCCTAGCAACAGCTGCTCATTATGATTATGAGATCTGGTAGATGGACGTGAAAACAGCTTTCCTTAATGGAATTCTGGAAGAGGATGTGTACATGACACAGCCCGAAGGTTTCATCGATCCTAATGCTGCTAGGAAAGTATGCAAGCTTCATCGATCCATTTATGGATTGAAGCAAGCATCTCGGAGTTGGAATCTTCGTTTTGATGAAGCAGTCAAAGAGTTTGACTTCATCAGGAACGAAGAGGAACCATGTGTTTACAAGAAGACTAGTGGGAGCGCAGTTGCATTTCTCGTGTTGTATGTAGATGACATACTTCTTCTCGGAAATGACGTTCCGTTGTTACAGTCTGTTAAGACTTGGCTCGGAAGTTGTTTTTCAATGAAAGACATGGGAGAAGCCGCGTACATTCTTGGAATAAGAATCTATAGAGATAGATTAAACAAGTTGATTGGACTGTGTCAAGACACTTATATCGATAAAGTCTTACACAGGTTCAGAATGCAAGATTCCAAGAAGGGCTTCATACCAATGTCTTATGGCATAAGTCTCAGCAAGAAGCAGTGTCCTGAGACACCTGCTGAGCGAGAACGCATGAGTCGGATTCCCTATGCCTCGGCGTTGGGATCCATCATGTATGCCATGCTCTGTACTCGTCCAGATGTTGCTTGTGCTTTAAGCATGACGAGTAGATACCAATCGGATCCAGGTGAAAGTCACTGGACAGCAGTCAAGAATATTCTGAAGTATTTGAGAAATACTAAGGATAAATTCTTGGTGTATGGAGGAAGTGATGAGCTGGTAGTAAGTGGTTACACAGGCGCAAGTTTTCAGACAGACAAAGATGATTTCCGATCGCAATCTGGTTACATCTTCTGCCTGAATGGCGGTGCAGTCAGCTGGAAGAGTTCCAAGCAGGACACTGTAGCATATTCCACAACTGAAGCTGAGTACCTCGATGCTTCTGAAGCGGCAAAGGAGGCTGTTTGGATCAAGAAGTTCATTACTGAACTTGGTGTGATTCCTAGCATTTCTGAGCCAGTGGCTTTGTATTGTGACAACAATGGAGCCATTGCGCAAGCAAAGGAACCTAGATCACACCAGAAATCCAAACACATATAAAGGAGATATCACCTTATACGTGATATTGTGAATAGAGGAGATGTGAAGATCAGCAGAGTCCCGACGGATGAAAACGTAGCTGATTCACTGACCAAACCCCTCCCAAGGCCTAAGCATGAGTTTCACACTACTGTTGTAGGCATTAGATTTCTTAAGATATGATCTTGTTTTCAGTGGGAGTTATATTTGGTTTTTAGTTATGACTTGATGTTCGTAAAACATAATTTGGTTATGTTATTTTAATGAAATTGTTTCAGCATTATTTAATTGTGTTATTAAATAGTTGTCCCAAAGTAATTTATGGCATTTTATAGGTCATCAAGTATGTGACTTGATCATGAAACCCTATAAGAAACTAATGACATAAATTATAAATGGTCCCTAGTCGAGGTTGTTAAAATGGGACATTAACAACCACGTGAGACTAGTATGTGAGGTGACTGATGACTATGTTTCATGGAGTCATTTAATAAGTGTATTAAATTCAATCACATAGATATGTGTTAGAGAACACATGATCGGACTTGACCCGTTAATGAGAACTCTACAAGATGTTATATGAGTGTCATAAGAGTTTCTCATTACGACTAAAGAGTGTAGTCCTTAGACCTGAGTTCATCATGTCCTCTCTTATATGGATTGGTTCGTCTTGACTTTGTCAAACGTCAGCCGTAACTAGTGATCATAAAGACACTGATTAGGCGTATCATGAGATATAAAAGAGACATGGATGGAACAAGATGGGATTTGTACCTTCTATATAACATGAGTTAAATATCTCTGGGCCTATCGAAGATTTGATACTGGAAATGCGTGGCCGCGCTCAAACGAGGTGATTGTCAGTCGTTTGTTTTATCAGTACAAATTGGGATTCGATAAACGTGATCTGGCTTAATAAGGATGACACAGTTCTTGCCTTATGCTAGATTGAGATATAGCTACAAAGGGATTAAAGGAATAGATGATTCCAGTACAAGTGGGAGATTGTTGGGAATGTCCTGAAATCTATTGTACTTACTCTAAGTGAAAGTCGTATTGTCGAGATGAGACAATCACATAACACTAGGTAGTCATAACGCTTTGCTAGAAGCCACTTATGATCAATGAGTTGAGAACTCATTGCTAGTGTTATATGATCCTACAGGGTCACACACCTAAGCAAACTGGGCGTTAAATACGAGGTTGATCATTAATGTAATGATCCAGTGAATGCATATTTGATATGCATTCAATATCAATATTTTGGGGCAGTGTCGATCGATGCAGATAGTGCATCGATCGATGCAGATAGTGCATCGATCGATGCAACTCGCGGATTAATCAGATTAATTCGGTTTAATCGTTGGTTAATTCCGTTATGGTTTAAGTCGACATATATAAGATATATGGTCGACCTAAACTGATTTCTAACCTAATTCACAGCCACCAGAACGAGATAGAAACCTCTTTAGAGATTAGATCTCTTACAGGCACTAGCATCCCTCCTGTCCAGTTTGTGTGCGTGTGGATACCAGTAGAGGCACAGCGTTTGAGGTGCTTCGTGATCTCGATTATCTGCAAACCTTCCGCTGCTAATCATCAGGTAAATCTGAGATCCCATAGATTCAATTACTTGAACCTTAGATCCTAGGCTCGGAATTCAGACTAGGGTTGCTAATCCTGATTAGAACTGCTAGAAATTCCTTCACGGACTTCTTTGACACCTATTCTCCTGTAACGAGAATAACTTCAATCAGAATGCTGATTGGAATCGCAGCCTTAAGAAATCTGGAAATACATCAAATGGATGTTAAAACTGCTTTTCTAAATGGTGATTTAGAAGAAGAAATATATATGAAACAACCCGAAGGATTTGTTGTCCCGGGAAAAGAACACAAAGTTTGTAAACTTGTGAAATCATTGTATGGACTTAAGCAAGCTCCGAAACAATGGCATGAAAAATTTGACAACACAATCATGTCAAATGGATTCAGCATAAATGAATGTGATAAATGCATCTACATAAAGAATACTCCAAGCGGGTATATTTTATTGTGCTTATATGTAGATAACATGTTGATTATTGGCAGCAATAAAGACATGATCCAACAAACTAAGAACATGCTTAGTGGAAAGTTTGACATGAAAGACATGGGTCTAGCAGACGTCATTCTAGGAATAAAAATCACAAGAACCTCAGACGAAATCATTATGTCTCAAGATCACTATGCTGAAAAGATACTTGAGAGATTCAAAAACTACTCAAACGGCACGGCAAAAACTCCAGTTGATTCTCAACTTCACTTGACCAAAAATTCAGGTGAAGCTGTGTTACAAGTAGAGTATGCACGCGTTATTGGGAGTCTTATGTACTTAACCAACCTTACTAGACCAGATTTGGCACATGCAGTAAACGTACTAAGTCGCTACACAAGTAATCCAGGTCACAAACACTGGAAAGCCATAACGAGAGTATTAAATTACTTAAGATATACGAAAAGTTATGGTCTCCAGTAGAGAACCCGCAATTTTGGAAAGATACAGTGACGCAAACTGGATATCTGATTCCAAAAATTTGAAATCTACAAGTAGATATGTCTTTACCCTTGGAGGTGGAGCAGTATCATGGAAATCTTCCAAACAAACTCTACTGGCTAGATCAACCATGGAGTCTGAATTCATAGCACTAGACAAAGTTGTTGAAGAGGCTGAATGGCTTCGGAGTTTCATGAAAGATATTCCATTGTGGGAGAAACCAGTTCCGGCATTACGTGTGCACTGCGATAGCCAATCGGCTATAGCCCGGGCATTGAATAATCTCTATAATGGTAAATCACGTCATATAATAAGACGATATAAAACCATTAGACATCTGATCTCAAGTGGTGTAATCACAATAGATTATATCAAATCAGCTGACAACCTAGCGGATCCATTTACTAAAGGTTTGTCACGAGATCAAGTTGTAAAATCATCAAAGGGAATGTGTTTAAAGCCTATAACTCAAGAGGATGTTTGATGGAAACCCCACCTACGTGACTGGAGATCCCAAGATGTCAGGTTCAAAGGGAAAACTAAATTGAACATAATCTTATCAAGCACTGAAAGACTTCAAGTCTATACTCAGTTCTCAAGATGATAACAGTGCTAACATACATAAGATTTATATGTATAAAAAGGATAAGCATAGATTTTAATGATAAGTCCATAGCTTTGATATATCAGTGGAGTATTATAACTACTTCTTAAAACAAAGACTATTGGCAAATCACCTATTGAGTGTGAAATGGGGCCGTTTCTAGGAGAATGACCAACAGGCTAAATTCTCCAAGTTCACTCATGACTAACCAGGCATGTTCAAAGCCAAAATGAACACAATAGAGAACTTAATTCTACGAGAAAATGAAACTGGGTTATACATGTTGTCTCGGTTTACATAAAATCCGGGTGGTTCAAGACATCATGTTCACCTCCTGGCAGAGTAAACCCGACAGATATTAACAATGAGTGGTTCAAAGCTGAAACATGCTACTATCTCAAACACAGTGATTTTTCGCTTATACTCTCGGAAGTCTGTCTAGTCTAGTCGAGTCATGTCTAGACGAGTCTGTCCAGTTAGTCTAGTCGTCCTATGTTTAGAGTCATTTCTATTCATGTGGGGGATTGTTTGGCCTAATATTTTAATGAACACTATGGTTTATAAAATATTATATGAGTTGAAAAGAAATGGGTATGGGCCAATAAAATTGGTCAAGCCTTTTGCTCTCCAAACTTAAGTGGAACTTAATTTGTCCCACATTGGAAGCAAGAGAAGTTTTGGAGTAGTATATATATAGACATGGTCATACAATTGGTTACATGGCTATATATGGAGAGAGAGAAGGGAACACACACACACGCGCACCGCCGTCCGGCCGGATCGGTTCGTGGCTCGTGGCTCGTGGCTCGTGGAATGAGCCTCTAAAGAGGCTCCCGCGCGTATATTTTTTGGACAAAATTCATAAGAATTTTTGAACCATTAAACAAATTAAATTCGAATATTAAATTCGAATATTTGTAACTTACGACCATTAACTTCGCAAGATCTCTGCATTTAGTTACACGATTTCCGTAACGTTTTGCGAGATTCTTTCTGCGCAAGTTTGACCGAACCATTCCTCTCCTATATATCCGAAACTCCATTACTCGAAAACTACACAGAAAATAATCTTTTCACAACTCGAAAAACCATCAATCATTCAAGTTCGCAGATTCTTTGATCGAGTGTCACGATCTTAGTCTCATAGCGGTTGTATCCTGGGATTCATTATCTCATCAAACTGTTATACTGCGGGAGATATTTTGAATTAAGGAAAGAGATCATCTCGCCTCCGCTAAATCGTTTTCCTCAATCGTTTTACACTGGTTTTATCAAACATTTTTTGCTTCCGAATTTCAGCATCTTACAGAGATTGGGATCATCGTGTATTCTCCAGCCATGAAGCCTTTCTCTTTCACTCATCCCAGCGTCGAATCCATATTGGACCGTTACTTGGTCCGAAACGATCTACCCTTAGGGTTGTTGCAGAAACTGCAGGGAATCACTGCAGAAATCTGTGAGCCAAATATGTGGTTCATCTAGATCGTGAGTGACGCAGAGGAAGAGAAGTAGGGTCAAGCGATGGCAGACAGAATAAAAGTGAAGGTGGCGAGTCGGTTGATGACAAAATGGTGGGAATGGCCAATGTAGAAGATGAATATTGTTCAGTTATATATATGAAAATAAATCTGAGTTATAGGAGTTGAGGAAGATTGTTTTGTTGGAGTCTGAATACGGCACCGCTTAATGATGTGAAAGAGGATAAATTTCGTTTTCTTGGATAATAACGTGAGAGCTTCTTACATGATGTTTACGATTATGTGTAGGGAAATAGTTGTTTCTGAACAAACATATTGTTTTCTTTTGGGGGTGGTAGTAGAAGAAAATTAATGAAGCAAATAAGTTATCAGGTAGTATCTTGCTTGCTGTCTTTGTTGTTGTTTTGTTTTCAGATTATTTTGTGTCATTGGAACCTTAGAAAAAATCTTATATTTTGATTAATATTATCTGGCTGAGCTACTCGAATGGTAGATTATGTGCTATAATGGTTGATTATAAGGTATGAAACTGAATAGAATTATCGAGAGAAGATTACAAGCAATATATAGAGATATGTGAGAGCTAGGAAGGGTTTCGTAATTTCCTAGAGGTCCTTAATATTTACAGCATATATCATTTATACGCCCTCTCAGTATGGAGAGACTGTAGTGACTCAATTCATGAACTGTGCCATATGGTAGCTTGTTCTCGGTAGCACTTTCGTTAGTTCATCAACTAACTGGTCTTATATGGAGACATAGGTGACATGTAGCACATCCGATTGAATTTGATTGCATACGAAGTGCTAGTCCAAAGCGATATACTTTATAGGAGAGTGAAAAACTAGATTTGCACTTAAGTATGTAGCTCTTTTGTTGTCATAGTAGATCACCAGAACTGTCAAAATTGAAACCTTGAGTTCAGTCAATAAATTACAAATCCATCGCAATTCTTGTGCCGTGTTCGCGATAGATCTGTATCGGATTCTCCCTTATGTAGATAATTTATGCATTTTCGAAACAAATCTTCCACAGCTCCAGTTTAATCAGCTTCTGAAAACCCGTGTAATGTGATCCACTACAAGAAAAATTGTAAATAGCCATGACTCAGCTACGAATTGATCGTGGTTATTTTGTAGCCATTCGTGGTTATCCGTGGATATTTAGCCACGAAATAGTCGTGGAAAAAAGCCACGACTAGACACAAAAAATTTCGTGGTTACCTAGACACGATCTGAAATTGTGGTTATTTGTGGCTAATTTATCCGCAAATAGCCACGAAATTATCGTGGAAGAATTTAGCCACAAACTATTACGACATTATTCGTGGATACTTAGCCACAATCATTTTCATGGCTATCTGTGGATATTTAGCCACAAATTGTGAAATAGCCATGGATAGCCACGATTTTATCTGTAACTATTCAAAACTCTAAACCTTAAATATATACTAGAACCTTAAACTATAAACCTTAAACTCTTAATCATAAACTATAAAATCAAATACAAACCATTAATTATATATATATATATATATATATATAATTATTAAGTTAATAATTTTAGTTACGTCAAATTTATTTTGTTTCTTAGCTTAAATTTCGGTAAGTGTTGTTTATTTTAAATTTTGACATTTTTTGCATTTCAACAGTTTAAAATAAATTTAGTAATGGTTTTATTATTAAATTTTTATTAATTTCAGATATAAATAAAATAGTTAAAAATTAAAAGACAGTTTTATAAATAAAAAAATTTAACACAAAAATAAAAATAGACTAGATGTTCTAAACATCATGCTATTAATCAATGTTTTGAGAATGGACCCAACACTGACTCAGCATGGTTATTGGGTGGCTGGTTAGACTGGTCTAACTGGTCAAATCGGATTTTAATATTTTATATAAAAGAACATATAACAACAAATTGAAAAGACAAAATAAGTACTTCAATAAAATCTTTAATATCACATAATATATTATCATAAAGGAAATATACGAAATAAAAAGATAGATAACAATTATACGCTATTGAAATATAAAATATGAACCCAGTTTTATACCACTACTAACATCGAATTTAAATAATTAAACAAGGAAATATTTTTAAATCGGCACTTAAGTTTTGTTAATTACGAGCAAGGAACATACATAAGTAATTAAATCAAAATTCTAAAAGAAACAAAAATTATGTTGTCTTTTCTTATGATTTGAGAATAGTTTACCTAAGTAAATATAGACATAATTTGGAGATTGTTTGATGATAGATTTAAAGTTTATTATAGAAATAAATATAAAAACTGTTTTATATATTTTATAAAAAAAAACTATTTTGAATTCAATTATATGAAATATTATTGAATTATTAACCCTAAAATCTTAACTAACTTCAAAAAACTAAATAATTTAAATTTTAGTTAAAAATAACTGGATTTTGATATCAAACTGGGTTATTGGTTTTGCCGCTTTTCAATCGTTTTTACTTATTTAACTCAAATCTGATTTTTAAATTAATTCGGTCTCAATTTCATAAATATTTTTTGGTTCGACCGGTTCAGTCCGGTTTTTAAAACACTTCTGTAAATCTATATCTTTAACACTGTTGAATTTTTTTCACTATGTCAAATTTAATCAAATGTAATAAGCTAAAATTCATTAAATGTATATGTTTTGAGTAGAGTATATATGTATGATCATTATATTATAATATAAATCAATTTCTTGTCGAAAATATATATTATTTATTGAAAGAATTTACAAGTTCATTATACAAACATTTAGATATACAGTAGGTGGATACAACTGTGGATGGTAAAATAAGTAGTTCTTAGGTTCGTGTACCGAACATGTGTACCGGGATGAGGCCCGGCCCTGAGTCCAAGCTCTCATATCTAATCTATTAAAACAGGAAGGTTTGCCATGGTACATAAATGTTGTTCCCGGAATTTGCCCTTAATATTATTAGGATTTGTAATCTTAATTAAGGGTAATTAGGGAATGTAACATTATCTCCACAATCCATGTTTCCAAACAAGACAATTATTAAACATGTAGCCAAACAACCAAAATCTAATGGGTCCCACTTTCCTAATTAATTAAATTCAAAACAAATTAATTGATAAATATAATGAATAATTTATACATCAACTATTATATATAAATTAAGATTCTCTAATTTATGATTTAATTCAAAATATATTTATAATATATTTTAATATCTTTTTATTTTGTTTCAAATATATATATATATACACATATTACGATTGATGTTTTTACGATTGTACTTTTTAGCAAGTTTTTCCATCAAACTGAAAAATATTTAATTAATTAAACGGGTTGAAAAATTAATTAGCCAATCTCGATTATAAATTTTCTAAACAAAAATTCGCATATAGTAAATAATTTCAGCTGATATATTTTAAAATTAATAAAATATTAAAATGATTTCATACTTACATTATTCAAATATTTGAAACGTCAAATTATGATTTATGTTTGAATGAAGTTTTTAAGAGATAGTTCCATCAAATTTGCAAATTATATATACGACTACAACATGTATTTTATAAAATAATATTTTAGATAAATAAAATAACAATTAAACATATACCACATAACTTTTACAATAGTTGTTTTCACATATATATATATTTTTCCAAACTATGATCTTACGATACAACACATATTAAAATATATAATGCGAAATCGTTATTTTAATCTCTTAATCCTTACGATATATCTCCTCCAAATAACACATAATTCATTTAAAAAAAAAAACTAAATTGCTAACTCACTGTTTATAATGTTGGTTAAACAATTATAATCAAAATTAGATTACATAATTAAAAATCTAAATTACTATTAACAAAATAAATAAAAAATAAAATTTGTAAAGAAAATTAAACCCGCACTTTCTAAGTGCGGGTCAAAATCTAGTTTATAATTGAAATTCATCCCTCAATTTTAAATTATCATTTTAGCGTAATGGTAAAGTTGAACAGATATTTTATTAGAGGTGATATGTTCAAATCTTGTATATGCAATTTAAAAATAAAAATAAAAATTTAAACACTTTCAATAGTTAATGTGACCCCCTTTCTAGGGTTTGGTCTTTTTAGACTTTAGACTAAGGCTCTGGTTGTTATGTGATCTTCTGATAATGTTAGATATTAAATTTTCCCATTTAAGTTGTGTATGAAAATCTTGCGGTCTCTATCCTAATAGTTAGCTTTGTTGCATTGCAACAAGTAATGTTTTGCTTCGGCTTTAATGATAGTCTCAGTATCTAGGAAACCATTAAAGAGAGTGTATTAAAATCTTTAAATTTGAACAAAAATGTTTATATTGTTAAAGAGAGTACATAAGGATAATAGTTATGTTTTTGTTCTCTTTTTGTCGAAGTCTCCATATTTTAAACTTCAAAGAACAGAAATCGAAGATAATCCTTGCTGCAACAAATGATCTTTGCAGGAGTACATGCGGTTTTCTGGTTTTATGTATCTTTCATAGTAACTTAGCATATGGAGGGGCTGTGGAGAAACAATGGTGGAGATTGAGGAGGCAACATGAATTTTCTTTTGAACAGAGGACAGAAGATTGTTACTGACAGCCAGGCAGGTAATGATATAGTCTACAATCATTATTGGGAGGAAAGTGACTTGTCTAGGTTTTTAAGAAATGCTGGAGATACTAGGTCTCTGTGTAACATACCCAAACCCGGCCCAAAATTTTTTTAAAAGAAAAGCCCAAAAGCCAGCCCAAATCCATTTTCCCTTTCTAATTATTTCCTTAATCAGGAGTTTCCTTTCCTGATTATAGGGCCAAGCCCATTAACCAAGCTCAAGAGCCTGCTTTCCTTTTCTAAAACCCTAGGGTTTCAGCAGGTCTTCCCCTATAAATAGTGCCTCCTTTTCCCCAGAAACTTATTTCTCTCTCTTTCGGCGAAGCCCTGTCGGGATCAGAAGGCGTTCGAGCATCCAGGAGCACTATTCACGTTTTCTCTCTCCTCCCTTCTCACCAGGTAAACCCCGGGATCAGATCTGAGCTTTTTAGGATCAAAAACGTTTTCAAACCTTCGCAACTTTTTAAATACCCCAAATCCCGAGAAACCGAGCATACCACCGTGACCGTCGCGACGAGACGAAGCCGGAGCCGCCGAGCCGACCGCCACGCGCCGCCGCACGCGCCCGCACGCGCCGGAGGAATAACGGGCGCGTGAGATCCAAGCGCGCCGAAGGAGCCACGCGCCGGAGCTCACGCGCCGACCGCCGGAGCCGCCCGCCGCCGGAGCCGCCGTTGACCGCCCCTTCCGCCGCCGGTTGACCGTTGACCGGACCCGTTGACCGTTGACCGGTCCGGGTCGGGTCGGGTCGGATCGGGTCGGGTCTGACCGCTCGGGTCGGATCCTTGACCGGGTCTGGTTCGGGTTGACCGACCGGTTTAATCCGATTTCCAATTTCCAATTTCAATTTCCGGTTTAGGTCGGTTTAGCTGGTTTGGGAGGGATATTTTCAATCGATCATATCTCGCTCATCCTAAGCCCGATTTAAGCGATTCAAAAGCCTATCTCACTCGATTTCTCGTCCTCTTTTCAGAACCGATGTCCGTTCGGGTCAATGGGGTTGCTAATCCACGGTTTTGCCCTCCTCTTTGGCTAAGGTGAGGACCGTTGGTGATCTCCCTTGCTCTATTCGATTCCGGGCGATAGTCCCTTGTTAATGTCGTCTTTCCTAGGTAGCGTAGGATAGTAGAGATCTCGATGTGATTGCTTGAGAACGTAGAACTGCTAGGTTATCGCTGAGCCTGAAAATGTTGCTTGTGTGTGATGGATATGGTTGGTAGTTGTGGTAGGGCCCCCGAAAGGGTGTTTCGTGGCAGGGCGTGTATAACGAGTTTTGGTACGCGCCCTTTAAATCGTCGGATGGGAGGTGTTGGCGAGCCTCCCCTGGTTCAGGCCTTCGGGCCTAGGGTTACCGGGTGAGCCGGTTGCGTGGAGCCTTCGGGCTAGAGAGGGGTTCACGAGTGTGGAAGCACGAGTGGATGTAGATTGTGTGGTGAAAGCCTTCGGGCCTGTTTGCAAGGTGATATTAGCTTAGGACTTGTGATTCGTAGTCGTGTGGTGTAAGCGGGATAGCGGACTCCCTAAGTCCGTCCTCACTGGGTGATTGTGTTTGAAACAATTACTCAGGCCTCTCTCCCTTTCCTGTCCCCGTTTTCTGCAGGTCCGGATGCGGGATTGATTGATCGCTGTGACGTCATTGGTGGATTTCTGTAAGAAGGGGGCGCCTGGGACCTGGGACAAGTTGAGAAGGCGTCCCGGTTGGACCATGTTCGGTTCAGCGGGCGTCCTAATGCCGCGTCTCCGGTTATGCCGGGAGACGGGTGTTACACTCTGTTTTTGTGGAACTTTGGAGATGGTCGTTTGGTATATCCGGATGGGTTTAGGAATTATGGTAATGGAGAGGTTAGATCTCTTGTTGATGTTTTGAGGATAGGCAACTTTTATAGGTTGGAAATTAACAGAACTAGATTGCAAGGGAATTTTTTAACAAAAAAGTGGCTGGGAGATAGAAGTAGTTTCCCTGTGATGTTCTTTCATCTGATGGCTTTTATTCGGACTGTTCCAAGACTTCTTTGTTATCTTTTTGGTAATGCACTTGAGCAGGGTTGGGTTGATATCAGATCACAGGAGCAAGAAACTCAAGAAAAATGCAACGATTCATGGGAGGTAATGCATAAATTTATGACTAGGAACAAAGTGGAGATAAAAAGGAGTTTTTTTAATGGCATCGTCAAGCAGATTTTGGAAGGAAAAGAGGATCATTGGAAGAATAAGCTGGAGTTTAGGAGATTCATTTTGCGGTTCTCATTTTTTTGGTCAATATGGGGAGGCTTTTTGGTGCCAATTGGAAAGCATGTACCACTTGTGAAGTTGGCAGCAAATACGGTTATGTTATTGAAGGATCATAAGAGGTTGACTCAGGAGGATTTCATTATTATGTTACAAATGTTTTTCATCACCTTATTATTTGGTACGGAACAAAAGAGAGAGAGAGATGTAAATTACAAGGTTGTTTCTTTAAGCGTAAGGTTTTAAGGGACAAAGCTAAGCCACTTGGATTCTTAAGGTTTAGGATACAACATATAATATGTTGGCAAAAGGTTTTTTCTTTAAAATGATGGTTAAGTGGATAAACTCAAGAATACATCAATCAGATGGTAATTGGATATCCTTACATACAAAGGTGTAAATGGCAGGGGAGAAGGTGTTTGAGGAATTTGATATGGTTGATATGGAAATAGCTATTTATATGTATCAGTGGAATCAAAAGGTTGAAATGGCAGGGGAGAAGGAGTTGAGGAATTTGCAGGAAATTAAGGTCAAGCTGTGGATGTATATTCGGTTTTATTCAATGATTTGCTTGACAATATATGATTATGTGTTTTTATTGATAGTAGTAATAATTGAGAATTGAGGAATGAGCTTTCCAATGTTGTCAAGCTTAATAGGGTATTTGTTATGGTCTTATTGGCTTTTGATCAGGTCTGTGATCTTGATGAGACCTTATGGGATTGATGGTCGTTATGAGGCTGCTAATACGTCTTCAGGAGCGAAAGTGGTATCAAGGAAGGAGTTGATATCAATAGTTTTGGTTGAGAGAGGATGTATTCTTTGGTACATGGGTTACATAAAAGGCTATTATGGTTCATAGAATATTTGTGGTCCAGAGGTTGTTTAAAGAGATACAATTTAGAGACCTTTTTTATATGTGTAAAGGAAATGTAATTATGAATTGGATTTGGTTGGAAAGAAAAGGTAGAAAGGCTCCTAAACGGAAGTTGGTTGTTTGCTGTAATAGATCTTCGGGTTTGTTGGTTGTTTGCTGTAATATATCTCGAGGTTGTGATTCATGTCAATGGTTTTCAAGTTTTAACACTTTTCAGGTCCAGTGTTGTACGTGGACTATTTGGAGTGTGACTGTGTGTCTGATCGGTTGAGGTTACCATGGAGTTTATGGACACTTCTGCTAGATAAAAAAAATTGGGAAGATAGGGGTAGACATCGGATTCGCTAAGACCAAGGAGGTTGCAAGGTATGCAGGGGAGTCAGGAAAGTTTTTTTGGTTCACTACACCTGCTAAATATGGTCATGTGCGATTGGATGATGGAGGTTTTGGTATGATTTATTTGGGGTGGCTTTGAGGTGGAGGATTTTTTGGATGGAATTAGATGCACTCTACTAACAGGGGGTGTCAAGAGCAAAGAGGGACAAACGAAGAGGCTCGGTGAATTTTATTATTGGGGTTTATTTGCAGGTTATCAATTGTGTAAATGTTCAAACAAGGCTTTTATGGCAATAATTTCTGATTTTTATGGATCAAATATAGATACATTTGGTCTTATGGAGGATGAAGGGACCATATCATATTGCAAAATGAGGTGGAAATGTTCATTAGTTGTTGGTATTTTTAATCATATGTTTTTTACATTGTGGAGACTAAAGTTGAAGACTTTGTGTAGGAAGACGATAAGAGTGGATTGGTCTATTTATGATGGTGATCTCTATTTAAGCAGGAACAAATCAAGATACTGGTTTTCAAAATATGGGCTTTGGTTTTGGAGGATGATATATTTATATCTAACAAATGGTATTGAGGTTTTTTCAAACCCAATTACCACGATTAATAGGGTTCTTTCTAGTTTTTTAGTAGCATGAAGATTTTAAGTTGGAATTGTCAAGGACTGGATAGTAAATGGACGCTTAGTTATTTAAGGGAGATATGGCACAAATATAAGCCGGAATTCTTGTTTTCTCGGAAACTAAACAGGATATTGGCTTTACGAGCACGTTCGTGGGACATGATAAAGTATATACTATACGGTGGAACCGAGAGGGGCTAGTGGAGGACTCGCCCTGTTTTAGAATGATGTATCTAATGTGGGTGTCAGATTTTATAGCAATAGAATTATCGATATTGAAACGGATATACAAGGACATAGAGTTTCACTATCATTTGTGTATGGAGATCCAGTTCAAAAATTACGTCCTCAAGTTTAGAAAAGATTGACTCGAATGAGTTTGATCAAAACACATATGTGGTTTATAATTGGAGATCTTAATGAGATTGATGGTAATCATGAAAAGCAGGGGGGGTCATTAAGACATCCATCGTCTTTTGTTTCTTTTAACAATATGGTCAGGGATTATGGTTTTGTAGAATTTCCGTTTGTGGGAGACTCAATATCTTGGAGAGGACGAAGAGGAAATCAACTCGTTAGATGCAAACTGGATAGAGCTTTAGCTAATGAGGACTGGCACACATTATTTCCATTCTCCTTTGTAGAACATTTAGGGATGATAGGATCGGATCATCGACCAATTGTGGCAACAATTGAAGATAAGATTCAAAGGAGACGAGGACAATTTATATTTGATAAAAGGTGGGTGGGACAAGAAGGACTAATGGAGACGATAAAGTTAGGATGGGAGGGATCAGGAGGAGAGACACACTTTGATTTCGTGAAGAAAATTGGAAAATGTAGGCATGAATTATCAAAATGGAGGAAAAACAATCTCTCATATGGAAAGGACAAGATCAATGATTTACAGAAAGCTCTAGACGAAGTTCAACGTGATGAAACTCGATCGTATGAGGAGGTCATGGAGATTACGCGGAAATTGAAGGAGGCTTATAGAGATGAAGAGTTATTCTGGCAGCAGGAGAGCGAAATTTATGGCATACAGATGGAGATAGATATACAAAATTCTTTTTTCCTTTGACGAAACAACGTAGGGCGAGAAACAAGATAGTTGGAATCCGTAATTCAGATGGTGATTGGGTGACTAAGGATAACGAGGTGAAACAGGTGGCGTTTAACTACTTTGTGGAGATTTTTACTTCTACAAATCCTGTGGAGTTTGCAGATTTCTTGCAAGAGGTCCCAGTATCGATTACTTCCTAAATGAATGAAAAGCTTATGGCTACAGTAACGGAAGAGAAAGTTAAGAGAGCACTGTTTATGATGCATCCAGAGAAAGCTCGGGATCCCGATTGGGATGACTGCATTGTTTTTTCAACAATCATGGCCGGTGGTGAAGCATGATGTCACCCAGTGGGTGAATCAGTTTATCCAAGAGGGAAGTTTAAATCCAAGGATAAACACGACAAATATTTGTCTTATCCCTAAGATAGAACGCCCAAGTAGAATGACGGAATTGAGACATATCAATCTTTGCATTGTAGGGTATAAGATTATCTCAAAGGTTCTATGTCAACGGTTAAAGGGGATTCTACCGATTCTCATCTCGAAAACACAATTGGTGTTTGTTGCAGGTAGACTTATTTTGGACAATATACTTATTGCACAAGAGATGTTTCATGGATTGCAGACGAATAAGGCATGCAAAGGGAAATTTATGGCAATCAAAACGGATATGAGTAAGGCTTATGATCAGATAGAATGGTCGTTTATTGAAAAACTTCTTGATAAAATAGGTTTTGCGGCACAATGGATAGAGCCGATAATGAGTTGTATTTCTTCGGTTCGATATATGGTCCTTATTAACGGTCAACCAAGAGGTCTTATAATCCCAGAGAGGGGACTTCGTCAAGGAGATCCTTTATCCCCATATCTTTTCATTTTATGTACGTAAGCACTGATATCAAATATTAAGAGAGCGGAGAGGGAAAAACAACTAACATGTTTAAAGGTGGCGAGATCATGTCCGCCTATATCACAGCTCCTTTTGCGGGCTATAGTTTATTCTTTTGCAAAGCTACTAAGGAAGAGTGTCAGAAAATTTTACGTATTCTTAAGGAGTATGAGGGAGTTTCAGGTCAACAAATTAATTTTGTGAAATCATCAATCCAATTTGGACACAAGATAAATGACGGTATACGAGATGAGATGAAATCGATTCTGGGTATCAATATGATTGGTGGTATGAGATCTTACCTCGGAATCCCAGAAGTTTGAGTGGGGGAAAAACACAAATCTTCAGTTTTCTCCAAGATAGGTTACAAGGGAGGGTAAATGGATGGACGACTAAGCAGCTTTCCAGGGGTGGTAAAGAGGTCCTTATAAAATCATTAGCAACGGCATTACCGAATCATGTAATGTCGTGCTTCAGATTACCAAAAATAGTAACAACGAAATTGACGAGCGTAGTATCTCACTTTTGGTGGAGTTCCGGGGGAACGAGTACGGGTATGCATTGGATGTCTTGGGATAAATTATGCAATAAAAAAGAAGGTGGCATCGGTTTCCTGGATTTTAGGGATACTAATACGGACTTCCTAGCTAAGTAATTGTGGAGACTAATTGAAAAGCCGGATATTCTTTTCTCGAAGGTTTTTAACGGAAGATATTTCAGGAATACGGACCCATTGGATCTGATAAGATCATACTCACCATCTTTTGGTTGGAAAAGTATGACATCAACTAGTTCTCTGGTTAAAAAGGACTAATTAAAATGGTGGAAACATGGAAGACGATTTCAATATGGAATGATCCTTGGATACCAGCCTATCGCACGATACCAGCAAAACAAAAACCAAATGCGTTACATTTTGTTTTCACGGTGGACCAATTGATTGATCATTAGAATCAAGTATGGAATAAAGAGTTGATTAACATGGTTATTGACCCGAAAGATGTGGACAGAATTTTGAGTATTCCATTTAGTCGTTTGGGACGGCATGATTCATTAGGATGGTATTTTACTAAATTTGGACTGTATACGGTCAAGTCGAGTTATAATATAGAAAGAGAGTTCAAGGAGAATGAGATTCCAAGATTGGTTCAAGGACCAAATATAAAAGGGTTACAAGCGTTCGCGTGGAAGATGAAGTGTCCCCCTAAATTACGGCATTTTGTATGGCAAGCAATTTCAAGATGTTTATCAGTTACGAAGAACTTAAGTACTCGAGGAATTAGGTGCGATACCCGGTGTGTTAGATGTAGAATGGAGGAATCAATTAACCATGTCCTTTTTGAATATCCACCAGCACGACAAAGTTGGGCATTATCTAATATCCCAACGAACCCGGAAATATTTCCCACATAATCAATCTATACGAATATGGATTGCCTGTTTTGGAGAATTTCATCGGATAGGAGTATGGACATTTATCCGTAGATTCTATGGTATATATGTAAGAGCAGGAATGACGTGGTCTTTAGCCAAGTTGATAGATGCCCACATGACACTATTAGAATGGCGGAAACAGAATCATTGATATGGGGAGATGCTCAGGTTGTTGGAGAATCTGGAGGGTCTGAAAATTCTGGGAATACGTAGGCGAGTAAAAATGACTTTGTTTAACATGGCCAATGGTGTTTTGTTGATGGTTCCTGGAAAGAAAGAGATAAGTTTTCAGGACAAGGATGGTATAATTGTTATGAGGGATATGTTAATGTTATGATGGGATCAATGAACCTTAGGACAAGTTTGTCCCCGCTACATGCGGAATCCGAAGCACTTATATGAGCCATGGAATGTATGAAGGTTATTCAGCAATTTCATGTGAAATTTGCCACGGACTGCTCGGAACTGGTAAGGATTGTGTCTGATCCAGAAGGATGGCCAGCTTTCTCAATCCACCTGGAAGAGTTTGAACGAAGAAAAGATTATTTCGTTACCTTTGATCTCAAGCACATACCGTGTACACAAAACAAGACCGCAGATAGGTTAACACGGAATGCTCGTCCTAGGCAGTCGTTGAGTTTACATGTTGGGCCGGAGCCACCAACGTAATTAAGTGATAAATAGGTTCTTTTCTTTATGTTGTTGCAAAAAAAAAAAGAACAAAAATCGTAAAGTAAACCAAATCAAAAATGCCTTAAACTGTAGCTGGATTAGGCTTTGATACAGGCACAAATAACTGTTGTGAAAGATATCTTTGAAAAAGTTATTGTTGGTAAACAGAAATAAGAAAGATCAAAAAAGTTTCAGACGCTCAACTTGAAGATTGAAAGAAGTGCAGAAGGCATTGGCTTGTAAATTAGCAGCTCAAGCATCTGCCTCCAGTGTCGGAGAAGGCAAAGAGAAAGAGAAGAAATGGCTCAAGTATTAGAACATAGAAACCTTGAACCAATTTTAACATAATTTTATGGTTATTGGTTAACAAGCTGTAAGATTGAGGACAAACACTGGAACCTTCTAGATTATAACAGTGTTTACAAGCAAAAGAGCTTTTTCATTAAATAATAAATACATATAGTAGGAGACATGCCAACCTGCATTTTCTCACAGTCTTCTATGTGTTCTAATGAAGTTATTGGTGTTCATTTTTATAGCTCTTAAGCAAGCATAAGCTACGGCTGAGCATATTGCTGCCGAACCTAATAGCACAGCCTTCCACTGTCTACTAACCACCAGAATAGCCAAACCTGTCAAGGCCACGGCTGTGACAGAGAGGATATTTTTCCAAAGTTCGAAAGATTTGATCACTTTGCTGCAGCTTCTACAATGGATCACATGTCTGAAGTACCGGTTAGCCATATTGGGAGCCTGCATGGTACCAATTCCACCTTTTGCAGGGTAAGAAGCTGAGAGACCTGCAATGAGACCCGCAGGAGCATGTTCCAGTACGGGAGGGACCTTGGGGAGAGAGATTGTCCTATGACCAAAATGGTAAGGCATCCCGTGACCAACTTTATCCATCCACTTTCTATATTCAGCGACCCATGTGTCTGATGACTTTAGGTTTAGATATAACTCCTTAGTTGGTACTTTCTCTTTCATCAGAACCTCGTTTTGGGACGACAGAAACCCCATGTCCTGTTCAAAGACCTTGCAGGCATTCTGATGCCAGTACCATATAGGTAACACCTTAACCAAAGGCGATCTTATCGTGCCCCCAAACCTAACAATAAGCATAGATTTCCCTTGTCCTGTAGGTCTACAAAGAAACAGCCCTGAAAAGTAGTTCTTCACACCGTCCTTTCCCACAAACTCCCGATTGTTCTGCAGAACACATGGCGCATCAAAACGTAGTAAATTACTACCTTTCCCGCCATCTTTTGCTCGTCCCCAAGTCCCTGCGAAACCACGGTTGGTTCGCTCGGTGACCTCAAAGGCCAGCGGCTGAGCATCTTCTCTTTTAGCAGTGAAGTCGGTTCTGTCATGAGAGATAGGGACATGAGCCGGATCCATCAAGTTCTCTAGAAGGATGGAGTGGTCATAAGGTAGCTCGTGAACACCCGAAATGTCAGAGAAACCAGGTCGAGCGAAATTCTCAAACCAAGGAAGTTTTTCATGGTTTGGAGGTGTCTTTGTCGACATCCAAACCCACACAACTCCCTGTGAATCCTTCACCTCGTAAGTCTTAACACAAGCCGCCTTAGGAATCTTAGCACTTGCAGGAAGCTGTTAACAAAAACCAGTAAGTGACTTCCAATTGTTTTGATTTATTCAACACGTAAGCAAAACCAGTGAAACAAAAACCTGAGGAATCTTGACGCATTTGCCATCTCCTTCAAATTGCCAACCATGGTACAAACATTCTAACCTCCCATCGATTAATTGTCCTTCAGACAACTTAGCTAATCTAAATGACAAAACTCACACATGCAAACAACTGAAGAAGTTAGATTGGAGGCAATAATGTGGACAAGCCGTAACCGAACTGAAATTCACAGTGAAACGAAATCTTAACCGAAGAATGAATGAATTGATCAATAAATTAATATTTTAATTAATTATATAGAGAATATAAATCTACTAAAAGTCTATAATATTATTTAAATTAATTAATTTAAGTTTCATAACAATTCGAATCTACTAAAAATTCGAATCGAAGTGAAATAAAAATCGGTTCTGTGTTGGATCTATTTTGCAAACTGGAACCGAACTAAACCAAATAACCACTCCCGAATTCAGCTGTTTCTAAATAAATATCTTCTGTTTCCTTTTTTTTTTTGAACTAATCTTCTGCTTCCTAATAATATTCTTAAAAAAACGAGTAAAAATCTAATGATTTTTGCAAATAAAGACGAGTGATTGGTTCTAGCTTTCGGACTAAAATTTTCTCACCGATGAGGACACCGATCCTCATAACAGTGAAATATTCCTTCGCCGTCTCTGTACAAAACAATCTGGCGATCGAAGACGGTGAGACCAAGCGGCGAATCGTCAGGAACATCTCTGGTAAGGTACAAAGGGTACCACTCCTCCGTCCAATCGTAATCCGCCACATCTTCATGTTTCTCCTCCTCAGGCGTGAGATTTAGCAGAACCTCTCCTCCTTCCGTCTGATCCGTCACGGCAGTAACGGCGGCGGCAGAACGGCTGAGGAAATGGAGACGGGGTTTAGTGGGTGTGCATGTTGTTGGTCTCTGATTGAATTGGATTTTGTTTGTGAGATTTACTTTAGTGAAGAGAAACGGGGAAGTTGATGTGAGTTGAAGAGGAGAGCTTAGAAAAGGAACAGCCATGGCAAAGGAGTCTTTGACATTATACTGATACAAAAATTAGTTTCAATGTTAATTATTAGATTGCTTGTTCAAAACCTTTGGACCTCGTTCCTCCACCACAGACACTTTTATATCAAACGATGTCGTTTTGCGTGTCTCTTCCTTTTCAATTTCCGTTTCTAATACGGAGGGACTAGGTGATTTCCGGCACAAAAAAATTTTTTTAAGGACAACTAGATTTTGATCCGCGCTTAAAAAGCGCGGATGTATTTTCTTTATAAATTTTAATTTTAATTTATTTTATTATTAGTAATTTAGATTTTTTAATTATACAATCTAATTTTGTTTATAATTGTTAAACCCGCATTATAAAAGTAGTTAATAATTTACATTTTTTAAAAAAAATCATGTGTTATTTGGAAAATAGTATATTATAAAGAAATAACAATTTCGTAATTTAAGTTTTAACCCGTGTGGGTTTCTAACCTACTCGGCGTCGACGCCTCCTTGTGCTGGCCGATTCCGGTGGAGTGTTTGGTTGTCGTTTTGTTTTGATGCAGGTTCTTCTCACGGTGGCTTTGGGAAGCTTTCGACCGGCAGGTGGCTTCTCCCTCTTACCGATTGGAGGTCCGGCGAGTTCTGGTGGCGCTCTCCTCCGCGTTTGCTGACTCGATCCGGCGAGGCGTAGCTTCTGACACGTGTTCGTCCGCATGTTCACTCCTCTGAAGATTTGGCCGCGTGGCATCTCTATCTTCGTTTGTGGGCTTTGTTTGGGCTCCTTTTGCACGCGTCTGTTCTTTCGGTTTAGGGCTTTAGCCCACTTGTAATAATTACGGCCTTGGCCCAATTAATGATACTGTTGACAAAAAAAAAAAAAAGTTTTAACCCGCGTTGTATCGTAACATCACAATTTATACATAATTTTTATTTTTTTTTCTTATGAAAACAAACATTCTGAAAGTTTTTTTTTTTTTGACAACTCTCAAAGTTATTTGATATACGTTTAATATTTACATTTATTTATAATATTTTTATAAACTAACATATATTTTTGCAATTTAAATATTTATATAATTAAAATTAATTAATTCAACTTTATAACCTTTTTCAATGAAGAAAGTTAAATTTTAATATTTATAATCGAAATTGGCTAATCTATTTTTTAACATGTGTTATAATGGTATATGATTTGAAAATTTGATGGAACAACCCGTTAAAAACTGCATTCAAACATGAACCATAACTTGAATGCATCATATATTTGAATAGTATAAATATTGAATAATTTTAATATTTTTATTAAATTAAAAATATATCAATTGGAATTAGTTAAACTTGTGCAAAGTTCATTTATATAAATCGAAATTGGTTAATTTATTTTTCAAACCATTCTTATAATAGTTTAAATATTCTGCAATTTAATGACTAAAAATGCAATCGTAAAAAAAATATTTTTATTACGAAATAAATAAATTTAAAATATTTTATAAGATTTTGTTATAATATAAAAATAAATATTTATATTTGAAACAAAAAATAAAGAAGATATTAATTAAAGAATATTATCTTATATATACCAAAATAGTTTATGTTTAAATTATTTAGTTATATTAATCAATTGATTTAATAGTTTCATATATAATTAATTATAAAAGTGGAATCTATTATATTTAGCTTGTTTGGATACATGTTTAGTAATTGTCTTGTTTGGAAACTTGGATAGTAGAGAAAATATTATATTCCCAAATTACCTTTAATGAATATTAAAAACATCATTAAATTTTTAATAGTTGTAAATAACACATGATCTAAAGGTTAGTTTACAAAACACTCTATTTTTTAATAGTATTGTTTGTTTTATTTTGATATAATCTGTTTTATAATTTAATTTTATTTATTTTCTAATATTTAAATTAACTGATTACTAAAAACTAAAGGTATAAAAAATATTTTTATTTCATTTTGTTTCGTTTAGTTTACATAATTAAAATTAGGTTTAAGTCACAAATGACATTTAAATATATATAGAAATTGTTTTTAGTCTATACTATAATTTATATATTATTGATGTAGCTACTCTTCACGTGTGGGCCTTAGTGTTACGTCTTTTCCCTTTATTTACGTTTTCGTTTTGTTTTAATCAGATAAGAGATATACTTGAATCTTTTTACATACTCTTAGTTAGTTAGATTTCTTTTCATTATAAAACGCTTAGGGTTTGTAACTTAGGGGATTATTATTATTTTAAGAGATTTGAATACATCGCTTTTCAAGCAAAGAGAAGGACTCTTATAATTTCTTGAATTTCGAAGAGAGTATCTTCGTTGATCAAGGTCGGAATCGTTGAACCTTCTCAGTTCTTCGGTCTCTTCTAGTGCAAGCTTCCGCTTCTCTATCAGTTGGTATCAGACACGGTTCATTCCGGGAATTCATCTCTGAACATGCCTCCAAAAAAAAAGCAAGCAGCTCGAACAACGCACAACGTGAACCAGATATGGGAGATTGGGCAGAGATGCGACAAACCCTTATCGATATGCAAGAGAATATGCAACACCCGATGCAGGCTTCAATTATGCAGATGGGTGACATGCTGGCTCAGAGATTGGTGGGTCATAATCCTCTCTTTGAGGGTAACGAATCTGATGCAGACGTGAATCCATTCGCGGATGTTGATAACGGTCAACCTATCCGTCCACGGACGTATCAACAAAGACGCATGGGTGATCAGCGTATGCCACAGCAACATTACGCTTATGATGATCCGCGATTTGATCAACCTCCGTTTGCTCATCCGCAAGGTGCTCATCGGCGCGACGAGCAACAACGTTTTGGACAGGATCATGTGGATTACGGTGATCCACGATTTCAGCAGTACTATAATCAAGAAAGATGGAATCGCATCCCAAAATCTTGGGAATCAAGCTTCAAAGTCGATATTCCAGAATTCAAAGGAGGCGCGAGAGGCGAGACTGTCCTCGATTGGATAGTTTCGGTTGATGAAATCTTGGCTTTTAAACATGTACCCGAAGATCAGTGTGCCTCTGATCGCTATGAAATTCCGTGGACACGCTGCATCATGGTGGAAACAAGTGAAGGCGACTCGTCGTCGGAATGGGAAGGAACCGATCACAACTTGGTTTAAGCTCAAGAAACACTTGACCGCGACCTTTTTACCTTACAACTTTGATCGCTTAATGTATACTAAGCTTCAGACTTTGAAACAAGGGTCAAGGTCCGCCGATGAGTATGCAGAAGAATTCTCTTTGTTGCTCACGCGAACAGAGGTGCGGGACAGTGAAACGCAGCTGGTAGCTCGATTTATTGGGGGGCTCCGTCAACAGCTCTAGGTATCGTTGATGCAATTTGATCCAACCACGATTGTAGAAGCGCATCGTCGGGAAGCTTCTTTAGAGCAACAGTCCTGTTCGAGTTCTTGGTCTGGACAAGGCACTCGTGTACGTCAACATGATCAATCTATGACTTCGACGTCGAAAGATATACCGGGTGAGGCAAACAACACAGGCACGCGAGGTAATCTTCCTATCGAGGAACAATCTCAACGGCGATCGTTTCGCCCGAGTGCACTTAAGTGCTACGGTTGTGGAGAGACAGGCCATAGACAATCTGCTTGTCCCAATCCACCTCGCCGTGGACTTCTGCTAGACGATATGAATATGGATCATCATGGTGTGTACGACTCGTGTGGGGAAGAAGATGCTGAGGCAGACGATGTAGTTCATCACACGGAAGGTGATAAAGGTCATATGTTAGTAGTTCGCAGGTCGTGCCTAACTTCGCGTCGTCAAGACGCTCAATGGCTTTGTACGAACATCTTCCGTTCTACGTGTACGATTAGAGGGCGTGTGTTTAGTTTTGTCATCGATTCGTTCAGCTGCCGTAATGTCATTTCCGAAGAGGCTGTTGACAAATTGGGGCTTATGAGAGAAGCTCATCCTGCTCCTTACACTTTGGGCTGGATCACTGACGACGTCAGCACTCGGATTTCTCAGAGAGCCTTAGTACCCTTTTCCATTGGGCCGTTTTACAAAGACAGGACATACTGCGACATTGCACATATGGATATCAGTCACTTGTTTCTTGGAAGGCCATGGGAATTCGATCGAAAGATTACACACGATGGATTCCAGAACACATACAACTTTATCTGGGAAACTCACAAGATTCCGTTGGTTCCATCTCCGGATAACGCACTTCCTGCGCCTCCGACCGCTCCCAATGTAGATGTTCCCACGGGTCAGCATCGACAATCCAATCCCAGTACACTGATTTGTTCATATCCTGCGCTGGTGTCGGAATTGCGTCTGGAAGGTCGAGCTTTTGCGATCATTCCGAGCATGAGTGAGCGTGTGTTGTCATCGGGTGTAGCTCCGCGTTTAACATCGTTGTTGGATGACTTCCGTGACGTGTTTCCAGTCGACCTACCGGATGGGTTGCCACCTCTCCGAGAGATAGATTGATCTCATACCAGGTTCTACTCTTCCTAATAGACCTCACTATAGGATGAGCCCAACGGAGCATGAAGAGCTGCGTCGCCAGGTAGAGGATCTGTTACGCAATAGACACATTCGTGAGAGTTTCAACCCCTGCGCAGTTCCTGCACTTTTTTTTCCCAAGAAAGAGGGGACATGGTGCATGTGTGTTGACAGTCGTGCCATTAACAAGATCACTATTCGTTACCGCTTTCCTATTCCTCGATTGGATGATTTATTGGATCAGATTGGGACAGCCAAAGTGTTCTCTAAGATTGATTTGAAGAGCAGTTACCATCAGATTCGTATCAAACCCGGTGATGAATGGAAGACAGCTTTCAAGAATCGTGAGGGTTTGTTTGAATGGTTGGTTATGCCATTCGAGTTGTCTAATGCACCTAGCACCTTCATGAGAATCGTGAATCAGGCTCTTCGACAGTTCATTGGACGTTTTGTCATCGTATACTTTGACGACATTCTCGTTTTCAGCTCATCTATGGACGCCCACATCGTGTTGGAATTGTGTCCAGCAATCTCTGTACTGTCTCTATAACGTAAGAGTATGTCAGTGATCAGACATAAGTCATACAATACTGGGGGTCATGATGGCTTGCTAGAGTCCGCTCATGATCTATAAGTCTTGGACTTATTGCCTTTATTGTATGATCCCATATGGGTCACACGCTTAAGCTAGCAGGAAATAATGTTGGAACGGCATAGCAGAAGTACGACAAAAGTGCTAGGCATTTGTCGTACTAAGAGAGAATGAATAATGGGTCTGATTAAATGGAATTTAATCAGATTGGGCCCAAAAGCCCAAAAGGGAAAGAGAAGGCTTTTAATGACTAAAAGCCAAAGTCTCTTCCTCTCTAACCCAACCCTAGCCGCGATTCTCCTCCTCTCTCTGCGCCTCTCTTCCTTGTGGTCTAGCAGCCAATTTCCGGTGATTGCGTGTGTGAGCCTTTGGAGGATCCATCTCTCGGTGTATCTCCCTGATCATTGACCTGTTCATCAATTCCGCTGCAAACAAACAGGTAAAAGGTGAGATCATATGTTTCTAAATAAGAACACCTAGATCTAATGCATGTTTAGGTTGATATCAATATGAGAATTGAATCAGGATCAACCAAAACTCTCAACAGTGGTATCAGAGCCATTGGTTCTTAGGTTTCTTGTTTTAGATTCATTGTTTAGGTTGTTTAATCTGCTTAGAATTGTTTTTGAATCAATTACTGATAAGATAAAACAGTTAAGAATCAGAATTGAACTCTAAACACACAAGAACAGATCGCAAACTGAGCTATATGACTCAGGTTTGCGATCGGCCGAGTGAAGAAATCGATCGGCTTGGCCGGTTGATCATCACGGCCGGATGGATCGCACGGACGGGTCGTATCGCGTGGATGCGTTGCGATCGTCCCGATCGTTGGATGATGCGCGAGAGAGCTCGATCACGGTCGCTTGGCGATCGCGTGCATTCGGTCTCGGCATCGTCCCGATCGCCAGCGTTGTCCTGCATCACGATCGCTCGGCGATCGCATGACGTGCGAGCAAGCTGCGATCGTCCATCCCGTCCCGAGCACACCGAACGAACGTCCCGATCACGCCTCCAAACCGTCTCGATCGCGTCTCGGCCAAGCATGGTGGCTTGCGGCTTGGACAAGTTTCGAACGGTTAGGGTTTGAGTGTGATGGGCCGGTTCAATCTCGGTTAGGTGGTTCGGTTTAAAATTTAAATTAAAATCAATCGTTCTGGTTTAATAAACAGATTAATAATTTTATTAAATCTGGTTAAACCGGAATAAGAAATCCAATGTCGAAAGAAATATTGGATTTAGTGCCTAAACCGGGAATTTCTAATTTGATTTGGTTGGACCAAATAAATTGAGAAATTCCGGTTTAGTAAATAACCGGTTGACAATTGTGGTCATCGTAGTAATTGAAACTTGGTTAGACCAGTTTTAATGAACCAGACCGGTTATGTCAATTAATTGGACAATTGGGTCATGTCTTGGACATGGACCAATTCTTGGGCCTCGGGCCAAGAAGTTAAAACAATTGGGCCATTAATTGAGTCATTCTTCAGATTTAAATTTAAAACTTATTTTATAAAATAAAATTATGAAATTCGATTTTAAATTTTATAAAGTTCCGAAATTTCGAAATTAGAAAGTTTCCAAAATTAGAAGTTTCTGAATTTGCGGGTTTTGGATTTTTAAAGAAGTTTCTAAAGTTAGAAAGTTTTCGGTTTTAGAAAGTTTCCAATTTTAGAAAGTTTCTAAAATAGTAGGTTTCCATAAATAGAAAGTTTCCGAAATAGTAATCTTCTATTTTGGGAATGATTTTAATAAACCTACGAACCTCAAATAATATCAAGCGTTGGATGTCTTGTCCAGGCTATGTCAGCTGTCAAAGCCCATTCAATTGCATTCATGGCCTTACAGTGTGAGGATGTCTGCTTTTGCGTGGGTAAGACGGTTTGTGATTCATAAATGTCATTGGGAGTCCCAGACATTAATGATTACATGACTGTATAGTCCGGTTTTCTTGACTAGGCCATCGGGAGTCCCGGGCCTTGAGACATCAGAGTGGATTGGGCCTCGGGCCCAGATTCACAACCAAGAGTTATATCACGGATATAATTAGCCGATATAGGGCTTACCGATATAAGCTAAGGTTGGGTGACGGCCAGTGGCCCACTTTAATCTTAGTTATATGTGGATCTTGGAATCATTATATTCTATTGAGGGTAACTTATGTTATTGAATATAATGCGTGATTAATCATATTAAATTTAATACGAGATTAATCATATTGAACATATTAACTAATAACCTTTTATCTTATATATATTTCAGTTATGACTAGCACAAACAATCAAAACACTTTCTCGATCCGGTCTGTTCTTGAGAAGGACAAACTGAACGGATCAAATTTCTTGACTTGGTCGCGGAACCTGAGGCTAGTCCTCAGGCAGGAGAGAAAGGACTATGTTCTTGAGAGAGCTCTCCCCGTGAGGCCCATGCAGTATATAATGCTTGGAATAAGCATTATAATGATGCGGTAGATGTGCGTGGTCTGATATTGGCTACCATGGACTCAGACTTGCAGAAGCAATATGAGAACATGGAATCGCCAATAGAGATGATCAGCAGCCTGAAATTGAAATTTCAGGAGCAGATAAGAGTGGAGAGATACCAGTTGGTTAAGTCTCTCACTAGCTGCAAGCTACCAAATGATCATCCAGTAAGTCCTCATGTCAGTAAAATGATAGGTTATGTTGATAACCTGAGGAAACTGGATTATCCAGTTAGCCATGAATTGGCAACTGAGATCATTCTGCAGTCACTGCCGTCAAGCTATGATAAGTTCGTAAGGAACTATATCAAGAAAGGCTTAACGAAGACGTTGACTGAACTGCATGATATGCTCAAAACGGTTGAGCCAAACGTGAAGGGTAGGTTTATTAAACCTAGTATTGACAAGGGTGAAGACAAAGTTGTCCAGATTTTGAATCATGGCAAGCGTGTGTCTTTCGAGCCCAAGTCAGATACCTCTTACGTTGGTAAGTGCTGCTACTGTAAAGAGACAGGGCATTGGAAGAGAGATTGCATAAAATTCATGGAAGACGATGAGGAGTTGAAGTTAATGTATGAGACTACTTCCTCAGGTATTCATGTTATTACTTCAAGTTCTACCTTGCAGGTATTGGATACTGGTTGTGGCACTGATATTTGTTAAAATATGCAGAGCCTAAGCAACAGTAGAACGTTGAAGGAAGGGCAAGTGGAACTGCATGTCTGGAAGGAGCTATGGATGCTGCCTCAGTCATAGGGTTTTTCACTTATAGATGCCTTCAAGGCCTGGTTTTGTATTAAGTAATTGCTACAATGTACCTGCTTTAAGCAGAGTTGTTTTTCATTTTCTTGTAAGAATTTGAATGATTTTATTTTGATAAAAGACAAGGTTTTGTTCTTTTGATCTTAATGAAATATTAATTGTAGCACCCTATTCAAGGAATGGGTTTTATAACTTAAACCAAAGAGTGCCTAAATGTAACATAAATACAAAATTGGTTTAAATCTGATGAATTAAACCTGATTTTCTTGGCATAAATGTCTTGGTCACAGAGAGTAAGTCGGATTCAGAAATCCCATAGTTATGGACTATTGGGCTCATTTGATACGATATCTTATGAGACTTGAATTCTGATTGCTAGACCAAAAGACAAAGGGCCCATCTTAGCCGAGCTAGAGAAAGGCCCAAAGGCTTATTGGAGATTGAACATACTCATGTATGTGGTCCGATGAGCAGTAATGCCAGAGAAAATTTTCTTGTACTTCATTGTCTCGACTGATTAATTCAGTGAGTAAGACTGTGTTCATTTGATGAGACACAAGTCGGAACTCTTTGACATGGTCGAAAGAAAATCGGAATTCTTTGACATAGTCGAAAGAAGTCGGAATTCTTTGACATGGTCGAAAGAGTTCCAGAATGAGGTATAGAATCTGAGTGACAAAAGTATTAAGACTCTGGATTAGATCCTGAGTGAGAATACTTGAGTCATTAATGATGTGATCATCTGAATGAAGTGTGAAATCGTTTCACAGCTCATTTCTCCTGAAAACCTGAAGGTGTTTCTGTGAGAAAGAATCAGATCTTATTAGAAATGATTAAAGATGAGTCACACGAATCTTCCATGATATTATTTAAGAATAACGCTCTAAAATATCTAAGTTTACGCAGAAACAGTTCCACAAATATCAGTTGAAAGACACCACGTTAATGTGGATTGGAATCAATCCAAATTTGTCTTTACTGAGTATTTGTAGTTTTGCTACTTCGCTGGTTGTCCTAGAGAAACTAAGGCTTGTTAATTTTACGTCCAATCTGTTTTCTAAGAAGGGAAGTTATTTTCCAAGAAGAACAGTGGGAGTAAAAGTATAACTCGAAGTTTTCTTAGGGAAACCAAGGCTCGGTACTTTTACGACCATTCTGTTTTCTAAGAAGGGAAATTACTTTCCAAGAAGAACAGTGGGAGTAAAAAGTAATTTTACGACCATTCTGTTTTCTAAGAAGGGAAGTTACTTTCCAAGAAGAACAGTGGGAATAAAAGTACAACTCGAAGAAATTCGAGAAATACAGGAGGCTGCTTAACCTATTGAGGGAGAGCAGCGGAAGGATTTACAGATTTCTGTAGAATCTACACCTGTGGAGCCTGAAGTTCGCAGATATGAAAGAATCAGCCACTAATCCGAGAGTGAATTCTCGTCATTAGTTCAGCCTGATGATCATTAAATGTTCGCATGATCTGATGATCATTGAAAGCGACGAATCTGCGAAATCCTAGGAAGCGAAAGTGAGCCCAGACTCCGAAGAATTACATTTTGTGTAAGTTGGCTTCATCGATCCATTCATGGATGGAAGCTAACATATCGGAGTTGGAATCTTCGTTCTGTTGAAGTAGTCAAGGTTTTGACTTGAACGGGAACGAAGCGGAACTGTGTGTTTACTAATAGATTAGTGGGAGCAATATTGCATTTCTCAAAGTGTATGTCGAAGACATACTGATTCTCGGATATAACGTCCCAACGCTGTAGTCGGTAAAGGACTAGCTTGGGAGTTGGTTTAATGATTGACATGGGTAAAGCCACGTAGTTCTTGGATTTTGGATCTAAAGATAGAGATCCAAAAGAGCTGGTAGGACAACGTCAGGATTCTTAAATTGACAAAGTCCTACACGTTTTGAGCAATCCAAGAAGGGTTTTATGCCAATGTCACATGGCATTAAGTTAAGCAAGATACAGTATCTTACGATAACTGCTGAGCTTGAATGCATGGATAGGATTCCATATGCGTCGGCAATTGGATCTATCATGAATGCCATGAAACAAACTTGTTTGATGTTGCTTTCAAAGTTAAGCAAGACAAGTAAAGACCAGTCAAATCCAGCAAAGAATCAAGTTTCCTAAAGTATGTCCTAAAGTATTTGAGGAATACTAAGGATAAGTTCTTGATTTACGGAGAAAGTGAGGTGCTACGAGTCGGAAGAGTCTGAAAGGCAAGTTTCCAACGGACAAAGATGATTTCCGGTCACAGTCCGGTTATATCTTGTGTCTGTATGGCGGTGCAAGGCACTGTTGCTGACTTCATGACTTAAACTGAATGATTCGCAGCTTGGGAAGCGGCGAAAGAGGTTGTTTGGAAAGAATAGTTCATCACTGAACTTGATGTGATTCCCAGCTTAGATGAGACTAGCTGCACATCAAAGATCCAAACACTTAGTGGAATAACCTATTCCGTAAGATAAATGACAGAGATGTTAAGTAGATCAGCAAGTTTCAACGAATGAGAACGTTGCTAATCTATTAACGAAGCCACTCCTTAGGCCTAAGCACGAGTCGCGGACTGTAGCTGTAGGATAAGTGAAATTAAGATGTAGTCTTAATTTCAGTGGGAGTTTGTAAAGGGCTTTATTTAGTTATTGATATGTTCTTGTAAAACATATAATGATGTTTAATGAAATTATTATTTCAAGATTATTTTAACTGTGATGAAATAATCGTTCCAAAATGAAATGAACCATTTTATAGGTCATCGAAGTAAATGACTTGATCTTGAGTCATCAAAGTCATTTAGCTTGATCATAAGACCCTATATTTGATAGATGGTTTATATCATCCTGTCCCTAGTCGAAGGTTGTTGAAATTGGAACACCAACAACCGTGTGAGACTGGATTGGTACGTGACTTATGACAAAGTCTTAGTGTGTCATGGATGCGCGGCATCAAAGTCAGTACATAGGTGTATGTTGGGGAACATACGACCGGACAAGACCCGCTTATAAGAACTCTTCAGGATATTTATATCTGTGTCATAAGAGATTCTTACTACGACTATAGAGTATAGTCCTTAGACCTGAGTTCGCATGCATGTGACTGCATATGGACTGATGCACTTTGATCATTGTCTAACGCTATCGTTCTGTGATAGCTATAAGGACCTTGTTTGGGTGCATTATGAAATGAGTAGTTTACAGTGATGGAACAAGATGGGATTTGTCCCTCCAATATAAATGGAGTGAATATCTCTAGGCCAATCGGAGATTTGAATACTGGAAAACGCATGGCCATGCTCAAACGGACTTTCCCGAGTCGTTTGGATTGTCAGTATCAAATCAGAGTCCGATGAACAAGATTAGGCTTTATAAGGATGACACTAATCTTGCCTTATGACTAATCGAGATATTGAGACGAAAGGGATTATGAATACAGAGATTCCAGTTCAAGTGGGAGATTGTTGGAATTGTGTCCAGCAATCTCTGTACTGTCTCTATAACGTAAGAGTATGTCAGTGATCAGACATAAGTCATACAATACTGGGGGTCATGATGGCTTGCTAGAGTCCGCTCATGATCTATAAGTCTTGGACTTATTGCCTTTATTGTATGATCCCATATGGGTCACACGCTTAAGCTAGCAGGAAATAATGTTGGAACGGCATAGCAGAAGTACGACAAAAGTGCTAGGCATTTGTCGTACTAAGAGAGAATGAATAATGGGTCTGATTAAATGGAATTTAATCAGATTGGGCCCAAAAGCCCAAAAGGGAAAGAGAAGGCTTTTAATGACTAAAAGCCAAAGTCTCTTCCTCTCTAACCCAACCCTAGCCGCGATTCTCCTCCTCTCTCTGCGCCTCTCTTCCTTGTGGTCTAGCAGCCAATTTCCGGTGATTGCGTGTGTGAGCCTTTGGAGGATCCATCTCTCGGTGTATCTCCCTGATCATTGACCTGTTCATCAATTCCGCTGCAAACAAACAGGTAAAAGGTGAGATCATATGTTTCTAAATAAGAACACCTAGATCTAATGCATGTTTAGGTTGATATCAATATGAGAATTGAATCAGGATCAACCAAAACTCTCAACACATCGGTCACTTGCGTCAGGTCTTAGTCGTTCTGCGTAACGAGAAGTTCTTCGCTGCGGAGCCTAAGTGCGACTTTGGAGTCTCCAAAGTATTGTTTCTCGGCTATGTTGTCTCAGATAAGGGTCTCACAGTTGATTAATCCAAGGTGGATGCCATTCGTTCGTGGCCTACTCTTACTACGGTCACAGACGTCCGCAGCTTTCATGGCCTCACCTCGTTCTACAGACGTTTCGTCAGCAATTTCAGTACCATTATGGCGCCTATAACGAACTGCATGCGCGATGGTAAGCTGGAATGGACTGTCGAAGCCGCGGCTGCTTTTGACGTGATCAAACTTAAGCTCACGACAGCCCCGATTTTGTTGCTGCCAGACTTTAACGAGACTTTTGAACTACACTGTGATGCTTCTAAGTTGGGGATCGGTGCTGTCTTAAGCCAAAAAGGACGATCGGTTGCGTTCTTTAGCGAGAAATTAGCTGGAGCTCGTGGACGTTACAGTACATACGACGTAGAGTTCTATGCTATTGTCCAGGCTATTAAGCATTGGAGACACTATCTGGTGCATAAGGAGTTTGTTCTTTTTACGGATCATGAGGCTCTTCGTCACCTCAACAGTCAAGCGAAAGTCTCTGCCAGACATGCCGGGTGGATTTCGTACCTTCAACAATTCACATTCTCAATCCGCCATCAGTCTGGTAAGTCCAATCGCGTCGCTGATGCCTTGAGCAGACGTCACTCTCTGTTAACAACGATGCATAAGGAAGTGCTGGGGTTTGGAGCGCTTATGGATCTCTATCCGGATGATACCTTCTTCGCGCGAATCTATTTGGAGGCTACAGCCGGTACATCGCGTGATTACACGATCGTTGATGGCTATCTTTTCCGCGGTCTGTGTCTGTGTATTCCCGAGTGTAGTATGCGCATGCGTATCATCAGTGAGCTACACAACGAAGGTCATATTAGCAGGGACAGAACGCTACAGTTGGTGGCTGCTTCTTACTTCTTGTTGGGAATGTCCTGAAATCTACCGTACAATCTCTAGAAAGTATGATAAGTGTCGAGATCAGACATAAGTCATAAGTACTGGGTGATCATGATGGCTTGCTAGAGTCCGCTCTTGATCTATAAGTTTAAGACTTATTGCCAGTATTGTATGATCCCTAAGGGTCACACACCATAGCTAACGGGAAAGTTAAAATGGAATTAATACGGTAAGATGCAAGGCATTTACTGTATTTGTACAGAGAGACTTGGGCCATTAGTTAATTACTTGGGCCCATATCGAGATACAGGACTTGTGTCGATCGACACAGGTATATGTGTCGGTCGACACAACAGCGAAACCGAAACATCAGTTTAGGTTTATGACGAGTCGAGATATATAAGTCTTAGGTCTTATTATTTCGATGGTAAGTCTGCGAATCCGAAAAGAGCCGTCCTGTTTTCTCTCTGTTTCCTTCAACTTTGGTCTAGCAACCATCCCGAGCTTGTAAGAGTGTGGATACTCTAGGAGGAATAGGTGGTTCATCTGTTCTAGCTGATCTCGTCATTACCATCCATCAATCCGCTGCAATCTGAAAGGTAATGATCAGGTTTGGTTTTGTGATTCGTTCTGCAAGAACCTAGATCTGAGTTATATGTGCTAGGTTGCAATCTGTTAATTGAACCATGAACACACATATAATCCTTCAGTGGTATCAGAGCGCCAGGTTATTGGTTTTTTGCTTTATGAATCTGATTTAGGTTGTTCTTACTGTTTAAAATCGAATTTGGTTAAGAAATTTGATCAGAAAACATGAAAACCTAAGAATTAGATCGCATCAATGCGATTGAAAGCCATTGGTGTGCGATCTGGTCGCCCGTGTCGATCGACGAGGGAGCGAGGTATCGGTCGATATCGATCGATCCGATTGACATCTCGCGGTCCTGATGACCCGATTGACCCGAGCTGATACTCGCTAGTATCGATCGACATGAAAGACTCATATCGATCGATACGAAGGCGATGCCGAATGTTTCTGTGTTGATAATCGAATGATCTTGTTTGATAATCATAACTTGGTTTGATAATCATAATGCAAAAGCATTGGGCCGTATGATGCCGAGGGCCGAGCATGTTGGATCATGGGCCTCGGATGGATCATGGGCCCACACATTGCGTTAATGGGCCGAGTTGGATCTTGGATCCGATTGTTTGGCCCATTAAAATTTTACGTCCCGCGAATAGTCAATCGGTTAAACCGAGCTTCGCGGTTCGTTGCCCAAAACCACACCGATTTAACCGGTCCATTTGATTGGCGGTTAATTGTGTGTTTAAAGCCTTAAACCGCAAGTTAAATCAAATTGGCTAAAACACTAGGTGTTTCTTCCCGGTTTTGGATTTAACTGAACCGATCCAATTTATTGGTGGTTCAAGCGGTTAACCCAAATCGCGGTTTGCTGGAAATAATTTAATACTTGGTATTATTTAATTCCTGGTTAAATCGGATTTAAATTCAAAATTGAATTTTAACCTAAACCGAAGGCTGGTCTAAGTTTGATTTGGTTGGATCAAATAATTTAGAGCTGGTCTGGTTTAGTAAATAACCGATGGTTTTGATAGTTAATTTGGTCTTGGACCAGAATTGATAAACCGGATCGGTTATGTCAAATTATTGGGCCAGCTGGAATTCTATGGTCTTGGGCCAAGAATTGGGCCTATAATTTGTGACCCAACCTAAAATATTTATAAAATATTAAATTAGAAATTTCTATTTTTAGTAAGTTACTAAATTTAGAAAGTTTCTAAATTAAGAAAGTTTCCCAAAATAGTAATCTTCTATTTTTGGAAATAAAACTTGAAAATCCTCAAAACAATATCAAGCTTGGATGTCTTGCCCAATCTTGTCAGCTACTTAACGCTTACTTGATTACAGATATGGCTTACAGTGTGAGGTGTCTGTTTTCGCGTAAGTAAAGTAGTATATAGTCACTAATTTCATTGGGAGTCCCAGATTTTAGTGATTATTTGGCTGAAAGAGATTGGTTTCCTTGACTGGGCCATCGGGAGTCCCGGGCCTTGAGACATCTAGTGAATTTGGGCCTCGGGTCCAATTCACAACCGAGAGTTATTGGTTATAACTAGCTGTGTGTATGCTTACCAAGTAAAGCTAATTCCGGGTGACGGCCAGTGGCCCACTTTGGATTTAGCTGAACATGGGTCTCGGAATCATTGCATTCTTATGAGGTTAAACAAAGAAATTATGAATGGAATGCGAGTTTTCTTATAAGTTGTTAAGATTACTCTTTTATGAACTTAATAACTAAAACTCTATTTATCTCTAAATTTCAGCTATGACAAGCACAAACAATCAAAACACTTTCTCGATCCGGTCTGTCCTTGAGATGGACAAACTGAACGGATCAAATTTCTTGACTTGGTCGCGGAACCTGAGGCTAGTTCTCAGGCATGAGAGAAAGGACTATGTCCTTGAGAAAGCTCTCCCCGAGAGGATCGGATCCAAAGCCAGTCATGCAGTATATAATGCTTGGAATAAGCATTATAATGATGCGGTAGATGTGCGTGGTCTGATATTGGCTACCATGGACTCAGAGTTGCGGAAGCAATATGAGAACATGGAGTCGCCAATAGAGATGATCAGCAGCCTGAAATTGAAATTTCAGGTGCAGGTTAGAGTGGAGAGATACCAGTTGGTTAAATCTCTTACTAGCTGCAAGCTACCGATGGATCATCCAGTAAGTCCTCATATCAGTAAAATGATGGGTTACGTTGATAACCTGAGGAAACTGGATTATCCAGTTAGCCAAGAGTTGGCAACTGATATCATTCTGCAGTCACTGCCGTCAAGCTATGATAAGTTCGTAAGGGACTATATCAAGAAAGGCTTAACGAAGACGTTGACTGAACTGCATGACATGCTCAAGACAGTTGAGCCAAACGTGAAGAGTACCCTGTACAATCTCATGAATGAGAAGGGTAGGTTTACTAAACCTAATGCTGACAAGGGTGAAGACAAAGTTGTCCAGATTTTGAATCATGGCAAGCGTGTGTCTTCTGAGCCCGAGTCAGATACCTCTTACGTTGGTAAGTGCTGCTACTGTAAAGAGACTGGGCATTGGAAAAGAGATTGCATTAAATTCATGGAAGATTATGAGGAGTTGAAGTCGATGTATGAGACTACTTCCTCAGGTATTCATGTTATTACTTCAAGTTATACCTTAAAGGTATTGGATACTGGTTGTGGCACTGATATTTGTTATAATATGCAGAGCCTGAGCAACAGTAGAACGTTGAAGGAAGGGCAAGTGGAACTACGTGTCTGGAAGGAGCTTGGGAAGCTGCCTCAGCCATAGGGTTTTCACTTGTAGATGCCTTTGAGGCTTGGTTTTATTAAGTAATTGCTACAATGTACCTGCTTTAAGCAGAGTTGTCTTTCATTTTCTTGTAAGAATTTGAATGTTTTTCGTTTTGATAAAAGACAAGTTTTGTTCTTTTGATCTTAATGAAATGATAATTGTAGCACCCTATTCAAGAAATGGGTTTTATATATTAAACCAAAGAGTGCCTAAATGTAACATAAATACCGAATTGGTTTAAATCTGATGAATTAAACCTGATTTTTCTTGGCATAAATGTTTTGGTCATAGAGTAAGTCGGATTCAGAAACCTCATAGTTATGGACTTTTGGGCTCATTTGAATGGATATCTTATGAGACTTGAATTCTGCTTACTGGACCAAAAGACAAAGGGCCCATCTTAGCCGAGCTAGAGAAAGGCCCAAAGGCTTATTGGAGATTGAACATACTCATGTATGTGGTCCGATGAGCAGTAATGCCAGAGAAAATTTCCTGTACTTCATTGTCTCTACTGATTACTTCAGTGAGTGTGACTGTGTTCATTTGATGAGACACAAGTCGGAATTCTTTGACATGGTCGAAAGAGTTCCAGAATGAAGTATAGAATCTGAATGACAGAAGTATTAAGACTCTGGATTAGATCACGAGTGAGAATACTTAAGTCATTGATGGTGTGATCATTTGAATGAGTGTGAAGTTGTTTCACAGCTCGTTTCTCCTGAAAACCTGGAGGTGTTTCTGTGAGAAAGAATCAGATCTTATTAGAAATGATTAAAGATGAGTCACACGAATCTTCCATGATACTCTTTAAGAATAACGCTCTAAAATATCTAAGTTTACGCTGAAATAGTTCCACCAATATCAGTTGAAAGACACCACGTAAATGTGGATTGGAATCGATCCAAATTCGTCGTTACTGAGTATTTGTAGTTGTGCTACTTTGCTGGTTGTCCTAGGGAAACCAAGGCTTGTTACTTTTACGTCCATTCTGTTTTCTAAGAAGGGAAGTTACTTTCCAAGAAGAACAGTGGGAGTAAAAGTATAACTCGAAGAAATTCGAGAAATACAGGAGACTGCTCAACCTGTTGAGGGAGAGCAACGGATGGATTTACAGATTTCTGTAGAATCTACACCTGTAGAGCCTGAAGTTCGCAGATAAAAAAAAAAAAAAAAAAAAAATGAATCAGTCACTAATCCGAGAGTGATTTCTCGTCATTAGTTGAACCTGATGATCATTGAAAGTTCGCATGATCTGATGATCATTGAAAGCGACGAACCTGCGAAATTCAAAGAAGCGAAAGTAAGCCCGGACTCCGAAAAAATTACACTGTGTGTAAGTTAGCTTCATCGATCCATTCATGGATGGAAGCAAACATATCGGAATTGGAATCTTCGTTCTGTTAAAGTAGTCAAGGTTTTGACTTGAACAGGAACGAAGTGGAACTATGCGTTTACTAAAAGATAAGTGGGAGCGATATTGCATTTCTCATAGTGTATGTCGATGACATACTGATTCTCGAATATAACGTCCCAATGCTGCAGTCGGTAAAGGACTGGTTTGGGAGTTGGTTTTATGGTTGACATGGGTAAAGCCACGTAGTTCTTGGATTTTGGATCTAAAGAGAGAGATCCAAAAGAGCTAGTAGGACAAAGTCAGAATTCTTAAATTGACAAAGTCCTACACGTAATCAGCAATCCAAGAAGGGTTTTTATGCCAATGTCACATGGCAATACGTTAAGCAAGAAACAATATCATACGATATCTGCTGAGCTTGAATGCATGGATAGGATTCCATATGCGACGGCAATTGGATCTATCATGTATGCCATGATACATACTTGTTTTGATGTTGCTTTAATACTAAGCAAGACAAGTAAAGACCAGTCAAATCCAGCAAAGAATCACTGGATTGCCGTAAGGAATATTCTGAAGTATTTGAGGAATACTTAGGATAAGTTCTTGATTTACGGAGAAAGTGAGGTGCTACAAGTCGATAGAGTCTGAAAGGCAAGTTTCCAATAGACAAAGATACTTCCTGGTCACAGTCCGGCTATATCTTGTGTCTATCTGGCGGTGCAAGGCACTGTAGCTGACTCCATGACTTAAGCTGAACATTTCGCAGCTTGAGATGCGGCGAAAGAGGTTGTTTGGAAAGTAGAGTTCATCACTGAACTAGATTTGATTCCCAGCGTAGTTAAGACTAGCTGCACATCAAAGGTCCAAACACCTTGAGGATAGGTATAACCTATTCCGCGAGATAAATGACAGAGGTGTTAAGTAGATAAGCAAGTTTCATCGAATGAGAATGTTGCTAATCTATTAACAAAGCCACTCCTTATGCCTAAGCACGAGTCGCGGACTGTAGCTGTAGGATGAGTGAAATTAAGATGTAGTCTTAATTTCAGTGGGAGTTTGTAAAGGGCTTTACTTAGTTATTTTGAATGGTTCATGAAAACATAGCATTTTATGTTTGTGAAATCTAATGATTTCTGGATTATTTTAACTGTGATATAAATAATCGTTCCAAAATGATTCATGTCATTATATATGGGCCATCGAAGTACATGAGTAGACTTGATCCTGAAACCCAATATTTAACGAAATGACATAAATCATAGTGTCCATAGTCGAAGGTTGTTGAAATTGGAACACCAACAACCACTTGAGACTAGATTGTGTTGAGACTTATGACCAAGTTTCGAGGGGTCATAGATGCGCGGCATCAAAGTCGACACATAGGTATATGTAGGGGAGCATATGACCGGACATGGCCCGCTGATGAGAACTCTGCAAGATATTAATATCTGTGTCATAAGAAGTTCTCATATACGACTATAGAGTATAGTCCTTAGACCTGAGTTCGCATGCATGTGGCTGCACATGGAGTAATGCGCTTTGATCATTGTCTAACGCTGTTTCGTAACTGGGAGCTATACGGACCTTGGTTGGGTGTATTATGAATTGTGTAGTTCATAGTGATGGAACAAGACGGGATTTGTCCCTGCCGTTTAACGGAGGTAATATCTCTAGGCCAATCGGAGATTTGATAGCTGGTAAGAGAATGGCCATTCCCAAACGGACTTGCCCAAGTCGTTTGCATTGTCAGTATCAAATCTGGTCCGATAAACATGGTCTGGCTATATAAGGATGACACGCATCTTGCCTTATGCCAGATCGAGATATTGAGACAAAAGGATTAGGGAATGTAGGATTCCAGTACAATCGGAAGATTGTTGGGAATGTCCTTTGTAGAATTCCAGTACAAGTGGGAGATTGTTGGGAATGTCCTGAAATCTACCGTACAATCTCTAGAAAGTATGATAAGTGTCGAGATCAGACATAAGTCATAAGTACTGGGTGATCATGATGGCTTGCTAGAGTCCGCTCTTGATCTATAAGTTTAAGACTTATTGCCAGTATTGTATGATCCCTAAGGGTCACACACCATAGCTAACGGGAAAGTTAAAATGGAATTAATACGGTAAGATGCAAGGCATTTACTGTATTTGTACAGAGAGACTTGGGCCATTAGTTAATTACTTGGGCCCATATCGAGATACAGGACTTGTGTCGATCGACACAGGTATATGTGTCGGTCGACACAACAGCGAAACCGAAACATCAGTTTAGGTTTATGACGAGTCGAGATATATAAGTCTTAGGTCTTATTATTTCGATGGTAAGTCTGCGAATCCGAAAAGAGCCGTCCTGTTTTCTCTCTGTTTCCTTCAACTTTGGTCTAGCAACCATCCCGAGCTTGTAAGAGTGTGGATACTCTAGGAGGAATAGGTGGTTCATCTGTTCTAGCTGATCTCATCATTACCATCCATCAATCCGCTGCAATCTGAAAGGTAATGATCAGGTTTGGTTTTGTGATTCGTTCTGCAAGAACCTAGATCTGAGTTATATGTGCTAGGTTGCAATCTGTTAATTGAACCATGAACACACATATAACCCTTCACTTCTGGCCCACGCTGAGGCGTGATGTAACCAGATTCGTGGAAAGGTGTCGGATTTGTCAGCAGGGCAAAGGGAAAGCTTTGAACGCTGGTCTGTACTTACCTTTGCCAATTCCAACACAGCCTTGGACGGACTTAAGCATGGACTTTGTACTCGGTCTACCTCGCACACAGCGTGGTAACGATTCGATCTTTGTTGTGGTGGATAGATTTTCAAAAATGGTGTATTTCATTGCCTGTAAAAAGACAGCGGATGCTGTGAATGTGGCCGTGTTATTCTTCCGCGAAGTTTATCGACTACATGGTCTTCCTACGTCGATCGTCTCTGACAGAGACACTCGGTTTCTCAGCCACTTTTGGCGCCCTTTGTGGAAACTACTGGGTACATCACTGGACATGAGCTCTGCGTATCATCCACAGTCCTACGGTCAGACTGAAGTGACTAACCAGTCTCTTGGGAACTTGTTACGGTGTTTGGTTGGTGACAATATCAAGTCTTGGGACATTAAACTTGGGCAAGCCGAGTTTGCTCACAACCATGCTCTCAACCGTAGCTTGGGCTTCGCTCCTTTTAAGGTGGTTTATGATCTCATGCCTCGTTGCCCGATCAATTTGACTTCTACACCTGATAAAACTCGCCTTCATGGAGAGGTTGTGGATTTCGTTTCGGAGCTCCAGCGCATTCACACGCAGGCCCATCGGCAGTTGGAATCGTCCGTCGCAGAGTACAAGCTGGCGGCGGATAAGAAGAGGCGAGAGGTTCTGTTCGAACCAGGGGATCTGGTCTGGGTGTATCTGACCAAAGAACGTTTACCAGCGGGTAAGTACAACAAACTGAAGTCTAAAAAGATCGGTCCAGTGGAGGTCGTCGAGCGCATCAATCCTAACGCATACCGGGTGCGCTTGCCGGATCACATTCGTACGGCCGACGTATTCAACGTCAAACATCTCACTCCCTTCCGCGGTGACAATGACCCATCGGATTCGTGGTCGAATCCTTCGTCTTCCGGGGAGACCTGATGTAGCTACTCTTCACATGTGGGCCTTAGTGTTATGTCTTTTCCCTTTATTTACGTTTTCGTTTTGTTTTAATCAGATAAGAGATATACTTGAATCTCTTTACGTATCTTTGCAAGATACTCTTAGTTAGATTTCTTTTCATTATAAAAGGCTTAGGGTTGTAACTTAGGGGATTATTATTATCTTAAGAAAATTGAATACATCGCTTTTCAAGCAAAGAGGAGGACTCTTATAATTTCTTGAATTTCGAAGAGAGTATCTTCGTTGATCAAGGTCGGGATCGTTGAACCTTCTCAGTTCTTCGGTTTCTTCTAGTGCAAGCTTCCGCTTCTCTATCAATTATGATTACATTTTACCCACACTAAAGCACAGTGTTATTTTGTATAAGATACTGGGTCTCATTCGTGAACAAAAGCAGAACGATAATTCTAATGGTAAACAGAAGAAACAGTAAGTGGTTAGATAATATTGCAAAGAGGTAAAAACAAACGGTTGAAAAAAACAGTATAAAAATTGTAAGGAAAAAAATTAATAACATTTTTGCTATCGTTTTCGTGATTAGTGATAGTAAAATGGTAACCCTCAAATCTGGGATTCGAATCTCAAAAACTCAAAACTTGAACATGATATTGATCAGTACGAACCAATGTTATATCCAGCTAACTGATTACGGAAGATCAAACCTATTTCCTATATACTAAACACAAAGCATGAAAAACTATCATAAAACTTACAGCATAGAACTTCACGTATCTCATAGGGTTTCACTTCCTGCAGAAATTAAAATCTCAACTATGAAACACCGATACAAGACTGATCAAATCCAGAAAATAGAAAAACGTCTTGGATGACTAAAATTTGGACTGATTCAGCAAAGGAGAAGATCAAAAAATTTAACGGTTCCTCCATCTAACAAACTTCGCAATTTATATTTCACCAAAGCAAAAACAATAATCGAGTAGGAGAAACTGGGAATCGTGGAGAAAAATACAGTGATTGATTTGCTGAGATTTATGATCGTCGAAACATGGAAGAAACCGTAAAACGTAACGAAAACTACTAAAACTAAGATGATCAAGGGAGGTGAGAAAAGATTTATAGGGTTGTGGGAATCAATCAAGAGGACACGACATGATGAGAATCGATCGAAGTTGAATAGTCGACCCTTTAGAATTCGAGAAGTAGAGAGAAAAAGATAATGAATGAGGATAAAATGAAGAAGTTGGTGGGGAAATTTAAGTTTTTTTTTTGCAGTTACGGTGATGAAGAGAGGGTCAAAGAGAGTGCCACTTAGGATGAGTGATTTTGATGAGGTGGTGCGTTGTGAGGTGGTGCGTTGTGAGGAGAATATAAAAACACACTAATTATATATATTAGGTATTAGCCCACACTACGCAGCGGGGGCTTTTTTTAAAAAAATATGCATTTATGTATTTTGTTAAATATATGTAAAATTTGAAATGTAGCACTATAAATTTTGAATAAGATACTTAATAGTTGAGTAGAACAGAAAATATAATAAGCATTTTTTGCAGTTCATTATTTTTTGCTAACATGGAAAACAAATAAAACATTGATTCTAAAAAGTTTGACAATGGAATGATCTTCGTTGTTTTGTCTTCCTTCTTTTACGTTCCACTTCTATCCTTTTGTCATTTCGATGTCTTTCATCTTCCTCATGTTTCCTACATAATTTGAATAATTATATTTTTGAATATAAACATGTTTTTTGTAGTAACATTATGTAGGCATACCTGACTTGAAACGTGTAGATTGTTGAATATCTCTTTGTAGACAACATTTTTTATCGTTGTCGTTGATTGGTTTCTTCCAGATTGACTCCAGATATGTAATCCTTTTTTTGAGGTGACCCTGGATAGAGCAACATATAGTTGTCCGTGACTGAAGACTGGTTTTGGAAGATATATCCCCACATTTTGCAAGCTTTGTCCTTGACTTTTATTTATAGTCATAGTATAGCAAACCCTGAGCGGGAATTGTCTCCTTCTCATCTTGTACGGACAGTTGGTATCTGCTGTTGTCAAATTGATCCTTGGTATGTGGATTCTTTTGCCAATGTGTTTACCAACCAAAATCTCTGCTTCAAGAACTCTATCTCCCAATCTAGTCACCAAGAGTCTAGTACCGTTGTATAAACCCTTTTTCTGGTTTATGTTTCTCAGGAGAATAACCGGTACATGTTTTTTCAATAGAAGCTTGTGGTTTGGTAATCCTGAACATTTGAGGTCATTTAAGTACTCGGTTGTGTACAAAAGATTTACCCCATCTATATCCTCGTCTTCTTGATCAATCGTGTCTGCACTAAGGTATTCCCTCATTTCTCCACTGATTTTTTTGAGAAAAAACTCATTGATCTCATCCACTGTTTCATTCCTCGGGGTAAGAATAGCACGCAGTTTTAGATACTCTCGGTCCTGATACGAAGTCCTTAGATTTGGGAAAGTAGCTTCTTGGATTTCTTCTAAAGGACTATCTATACCAGGCAAAATTAGTGAATCGTCAATTTCTACACTTTCATCATCCAAACCGCCTTCTGCATGAGACGAATTTGTTTTAGCCTCACCATTGCCAACTTCCAATATCCATTTAGCAAATTTTTTCTCATCTTGATGCACTCGCATGTTTTTTGATAAGATACTTATGTTACAGCTTTCCCATACATAAGATCTATTCAATGATGCAAGAACTGTATCTTGTCTTGTTCCTTGTGAAATGACTGGCAAGACTTGACGAAAATCTCCCCCTAGCAAGACTGTTTTCCCTCCAAAGGGCTTATCAGTAGCATTTGGATCAACATAACTCATGATATCTTTCAATGTTCTATCCAATGGTTCGAATGTGTTCCGATGTGCCATTGGAGCCTCATCCCAAATAATCAGAGCTGCCTCTTGGATAAGTTCTGCAAGCAACGTGTTTGCTTTGATGTCACACATCGACTCGTCATGCAGGTCTAAAGGAAGTTTAAACCGTGAATGTGCCGTTCTACCACCTGGTAAAAGTGTTGCTGCTATACCCGATGTAGCAACTGGAAGGACTATTCGTTTTTGTGATCGGAGTTTGGAGATGAGCGTATTATAAACGTAAGTTTTTCCAGTGCCTCCAGGTCCGTATAGAAAGAATAGTTTTCCTCTTCTGTTGTCAACTGAATCCATGACTTCTTCATAAATCTTTAACTGATCTGAATTGAGTTTTGAGAACAAATCCAAATGCATCTCCTTCTCATATTCAACGACGTAGTTTTGCTCCTCCAATATCATTGAGTTTCTGACATTGTCAATGATATTCTTCTCTGGTAACGGCATGTCAGGGAAGTCTGATAGTGACTTGTCACTTTCATTGAGAAGTTTTTCAAGCTCGATCAAAACATATTGTTGGAGCTGGTCATCATCAAGTTGTAGATCTGGAAATTCTAGTCGACATCGTTGCATATAGAGTATATCATCGCTAAGACTCCTCCAGCAATGTTTCCATAACTTCAACGGATCCACAACTTCTCCATATACTAACACAATAGCAAACAACTCTCGCAGCTGCCATGAGGGTGCCCAAACTGAAGATTCATCCATTGTTTCATGCCATTCTTTATCTCCATCCAAGAGACCTTTTGCATGACAAGCCTCTTTGTGGGTCTTGTATGTTACCTCCCCAACTGTACGGATATCATCAAAGCTCTCACACCCTCTGACATGGTTTAACAGCATTCGTAGATAATATTTGTCCCCGGCTGAAGGATTGACGTTAACTATTCTCCCAATGCTTGCTGCTCGTTGACGTCTAGTCCAGTCTCTTTTTCGGGTGTCCCATACATAATATCTTGGAAACTGAATAAACGTAATTGTCCGTGCGAACGGATCACGTTTATTAGTTTCCATCCACATAATTAACATAGTGCGCTGAGAAGCTGATATGTTGACAACATTGTCCAAGTCTTCGTTCTCATTAATGATCACACTTTGTTCTCCTTCCAAATGGAACATTAGCTTCTGTACAGATGGTTTTTGGTGGTGTATATCGAAATCAAATATTCTCCATGCTGCTTCACATGCTGATAGATAACGACATTCTTGGTAATTCTGAATTTCGTTAAATTCAACCGGTTTTGATGATGAACTTTCTTGTCCGCTTCTACAGTGTTGAAAGACAATGGTCGCTTTGTCAACCCCCTTAGTGATGTACTTGAAAAGATACTTGATAGCTTTTGAAGTATTACACCACTCAACATTGATATGCACTTTATACTTTTTAAGCAAAGGCATATTGTGTGGGATTACGTAGCGATTGTCTAGTCTTGTTTGACCCTTCATAACAAACTTTTACTCATCATCGCGTCTCCTGTAGATAATATACCTTTCTTTATCAACTGATGTACTCAGAACAAACGGCCTTGGATATTTTTTGGTGCACACCCCTTTTTCCATGCATGATATATTTGGCCGATCAATTCCACAAGGACCATGCATCATATGCTTTTTGACCAACTCATATCCTTCTCAATCTTCTCGCTCATCGGGTATTTCAGCTGTAATGATTTCATCAACATCAATGACAGATGGATCTCGGATTGCATTCTCTAGCCATATTAGTATGTGCGCATGAGGTAAGCCCCTTTTTTGAAACTCAATGGTATAGACAACTGTTAAAATATCAAACGGTTAATAACTATTTTAGGACTTTGTTACAATTTTAATATTAGTAGATAAAGTTGTTGGGAACATACTTGCAAGTAAAGCCCGAAAAACGTCCCCTCTTTCAAATCTATGACCATCTCTTCGAGTTTCATTCTGAAAACACGACTGCTTACGTCTGGTCTTTCATTATCTGAATCGTTTCCATAGGTATGCAAGTGTTCCTTGATTTCTTCCCATCCTGGATTTGCTGTTATTGTAATAAACAAATGAGGGTTTCCATATGTACGACATATTGCCATAGTGTCATGATAGTTTTCCACCATGTATCGTGGTCCTCCGGTGAACGATGACGCTAGAATTACTCTTCTTCCTAATGCCTTAGGATCAGTATCCCCTCTTCCAACAGCATCACATACATTATTGTAAAAGTCAGCTCTAAGCTTCTTTTGGTTAAGCCTGTGAAACTTTAGCCGTTCTTCTTCAATGCATGTGTATGCATCAACGATAAACTGATGAAATAAACGTCCTCCTTTGATTATTGTTTTCCCTTCATGCAATCTTGTTTGGATCTGATATGCATAGTACTCTCGTATCGTGACAAATTCCCGCATGATCTTCGACCCACTTTCAGTAGCATATGGAATACGCATATGGAATCCACTTTCACCATAAGGGAACAATAATGGGTATTGCAACACCATGTAGTGAGGGTGTAAGCTCGAAATTCGTTGAAGCTCTGATGTCTTATATTGGATGATGATATCTCGTTCAGCAAATTTTCCGACAATTAGTCATGTTGTTTCATCTGATGCAGGCAAATAGTGTTGTCTACCCTTCTCCTTGGCACCAACAAGACGTATGGTAAATTCTTCACATCTACCCGACTCATACAAATCCCTTGCTTTTCTGAACTCTGCAGCCAGCCAATTATGTTCGTCGAGCATATTAATCAAATCTTCGACAATGCTTTCTTGAAGCCTTGATGAATTGCTTTTCCTAGACATTGTCTTGATTCGATTTTCGACCTCATTCCCTGTATCGACAATATATAGCTGACCAAATTTGGTGGTTTCCCTTCTGGCGGTAACAGAGAGCCTAATCTATGATAAACTTGTCCTTGTATACGATATGTATATGGCCCATTTCCAGACTCAAGCGAGTGGTCAACGTTAGCTCCGATAGACGTGAAAGCTTGCAAAGAGTTGTAAACTTTGATGTTTTCTTTAAAGTGGGCTTTTTCTAGAAGCTCCTTTAGTTGACGTGGCGGTTCTCGTATCGGTGGCAGAGACACTCTTCCTTTCCCACAACATATTGAATACATACGAATACCACCTCTAATCATCTCAGTGCTTTCTTTTTCCCAAACCAATGCACGACATCTTGGACACTCGACAAGTTTATTTTCCCGTTCTCGTCGTTTTCTTTTAATTCCTGTTTTAGATATGATCTAAAACATGTCAACGCTATATGTATTATATTCATTTTTAGAATATATATATATATATGTATATATATATTTAAGCGGTATAAACGCTCATCCATTTAAGGAGACTATATGTAAATAATTAGATTTAATAGTTTAAGTATAGCAATATGTTTCAAGTAGAAATAATTGTTTTTTTTTAAACATCAAAAAGGTATATATTATTAAACATAATTGCATATAGAATCCAAAATTTCATTTGCTTCACGATTTTTTTTTTTTTTATAGAAAGTGACTAAAAATTCAAATGAACTCTTAAAAATCTTAATTATATTGTAAATAATATCTTCAAAGTAGCAATTTTTAATTTTCTTTTATTAACAAATATCGAACTATGACATGAAAAATGTATAAATACTGCATTTAAGTTTTATATGTATAACATTTTTAGATTAAATTCTATATGGTATATTCTTTTGGTTTTATAGGCATAATTTTAAAACAATATGAATTTAATTTCTCATACCTTTTTTGTGATGGTTGGTGGACTTTGCATAAGACGTTTTGCCCGAAGAATTTGAATCCTTTTTTGTCTAGCTTGTTTTGCGAAATCTATATGGTTTAAAACACATGAGTGTGATTGTCTTATATATATATATACTAGTATTCTGGCCCGTTCGTTGCACGGGCATTGTATTTCGGTTCAATTAATTCAAATAACATTTTAAAATATGACTAACCAAGACAATCGTGCATTATAATATTCGATTTAAAAAGGAACTTTAAAGAAGTGTTACAGAGTCATATTTTGTGATTATATTTAACGAAACACATAAACATAAATCATACTGTTAAAGAATCAACCTCACATTTGATTGACAGAAAAAATGGGAACGTCGTACTAAAAAATAATTGATTCATTATCGTCTTAAGTTTGGAAATGCAAGAATAGTAAGAATTACAAAACATATTCTAATCATCCAAAAAATATAATCAAAAGCATACAATATCTTGTTTTTGTTTTCTTGTGAATGTCGTACTAAAAAAAAAAAATCATTCATCATCGTCTTAAGTTTGGAAATGCAAAAATAGTAAGAATTACAAAAACATATTGTAATCATCCAAATAATATTAAGAAAGTAAATATTTTAGCTCTATACACATTTTTAGCACTTAATATGAACTCTATATCCACGTATAAATCCATTATATTATGCGCCTATTATTCGACTATTCTCATATATATAAAAAAATAAGATATTGTATGTTATTCAATTGTAATGTATGACATGATCTATAGTTTACAAAAACAAATATTAATATTTGGAAAAGTCTTTCATTATCCCACACATTTTTTATGAATCTACACACATCTACATCCGAAGATCTAATCGATTTTATAAACTAAACAATTAATTTTTATATTCCATACTTATTTTCACCTATGCAAAAATTTAAATTATTATTTGTTTTGGTCCAAAACTTATGATTTAATAATGTATGGTCATAATATTTCTCATTTGTTTGGGCTAAGAACTATGAATGTAACAACGGAAATCTAAATTTAGATTTAGCATCTCGACAAATTATTATGTTTACTTATACGTTATCTTCTCTTCTTGTAAAATTGATACCAAATCACTTATGGATATTTCTAAAGAATTATTTTTTGGATCGATGAGATTACATGGTATTCATGATATATTATGTCTAATATCTCTTCCGTAATATGTTATTTTTAAACAAAATTTTATATTTATATAATATTGCATTTTCCAATCTCTCTCAACTGGCACTCTTGTCTTCTCTTTCACATTGGCTCATTTATTCAACTCTAGACTTTAACATTGGTAAAACCAATTACATGGTATTCATGAGAATATGTATAACATCTCTTCGGTTCAGTTTTTTGTTTAAACAAAATTCTTTACTCCTACGGTATCACCACCGTTTGGGTGCAAGCATTGATAGAGAAGACAAATCAAAACTCAAGTGGTGTTGGTAAGATTTTTACGTCCAGCTGATTTTGCTCTGGGATATTTAAAATATTTGCTTTACGATTTATGCTTTCTAAGCAAATTTCCCATTACAATTTACTTACACAACTAAATTTTCAGAAAAATGAGTTTCTAGATAAATGTGGATTAGGGTTAAATATTCGTATACGAAACATAACATGGGCCTAATTCTCATTCACTTAAGCCCACTTTCTAATATACTTAAGCCCACTTTCTAATGTCAAAGCTAAACGTTGTCCAATCCAGTTTACATTGCGTTTCGGTTTAGTTTTGGTATTACGTAGGTTATAAAACTAAAATAATTGTCTACATATAATTTTATCTTTACAACTTTTGAAATATTGACATTGGTTCCAAGTGGTTCACCTTCCCGAAACCTTCAGGAAATATTTATGTAGATGCGAATTTCGACAATGTTCTCTAAACGTCTCTCTTTGTCTCCCGTGTCATTGAAGACGTTCGAGGTGAGATTCATGACTCCGATTTTTTCAAAAGCTTTGTCACAGGAACTCACACGGGACTATTGTAAAATGTTTGGGTTTGAACAGCCTTTGTAGCAGCAACTCTAGCAGTATTTCTTGCTATGTTCGTTACCGTCACTGATTTGTTCACTCTCTTTTCCACTTTTCACAACTTCACGTGCTTTCTCGGCTGCTTTCCTTGCTTGCTGTTGAGTGAAGAAAGAAAGTGATACTGATCAGAGCCTAGTGAGGGTATTCCATATGTACCAATCACATATATGTGAATATTCTAACTATTTTAACAAATTGGTCACTTAACTCCTCCACAGATGATCTCATTGAAAATACCCTACATTGTATATATATTAGCAGGAGTGAGATAAGCTTATAAGTTACCTGGACAGTGTCGAGAACCTTGGAATGACTGACGGAAAATGATGAATCAAGACGGGTGGCTTGCTCGGTAGGACTGCCGAGAGCACCGTCTTCCCAGTGGTCTGCCTGTGTTTCACCATTTTCAATGTGTACATACCAAGCCCTTGCCTTCTCCCCTCATGCCAAGCTCCTTCATACCAATGCCCGTTTCCTAATTGATACACTCCAAAACCATATATCATGTCTGCTAAATACTCTCCAGTGTATGTATCACCATTTCTGAAATATGGGTGTGGTTTGAAGTCAGGCAGGTATCACTTGAGATAAGACAGTGCTGGATGCTACTGTTTTAATACAAATGCTCAAGTCAGAAACCAAAAAAAAATTGATGCCCCCTAGACTTCAATTGTTTGGAAGGTAAGAATCACCCTAGTAAGAGTTATAAATGTAACTTGAACTGGAAGACAGAGTTTTTATAAAGCGCAGTATCTCATGCGGGTATAAATAGCAATAATATTTAAGATCAAATTTTGGTATCCTCAACGGTGAGAAACACCAACAGCAGAGGGTAAAGGCAGCCAAACATTCCATCAAGATAAGAAGCTATAAACTTTTAGAACACTCCCACGAGCAACATAGACATGGACCTAAATACAACATCGCAAGTCAAAAGTACAATTAGAGCGCAACAAAACAGTCACATTAAACGTCTATAGCATGGGGCTAATAAGTTCACCTTTATACCGAAGATCTCAATCATTTCTTAAAAAGTTGGAAATAACTGAGCAGTTTTCAAGCCAATATGACTTCACTTTGGCGTGTTAATCAATGAGAAGAACACAAGATAATTCACAAAGTTAACCAAAAATAAAAAAAGTTGATGATATCTCGCCTGAAATGGAAATGACTGAGACCATGTTTGAACCCCGTTTAAACTGTCCAACAAATAGACTACCACCCTCGGAGGTATGCAGATCAAACCTAATTTCTTTTCTTTTTGGGATGTAGATATCAACTAATCAGAAAAGTGAGTCTTAACGAAGAGAGGAAACCCTAACTAAAGATAAACATTTCACCAGTAAAATTGTTTCTTCCTATATTTTCCTATAAGTTCTAACATCAAATCTTCTTGTAGTTGATATCATCAGACGGCTGGAAAATGGAAATTGGAATTCACTCGTCCGAACATAATTTAAACTGAATCACTCGATTTGTGGCCGAAAACGCACCTGGTTAGAGGGATTGGCGGCGGAGCAGTTGTTCTGAAGACGGATCTCGGACCAAGAAAGAAGTTCGGCAGTAGAATGATTCGGATCGCTTAACGTTCTTCTCCCCATAACCCATAGAGACGGAGATGAAGCGCAATTTCTCGTGATTTCGTACCTTTTATGGGAGAGAGATTCAGAGCTCGAAGATGATGGCAAAACGGCTTGGAATCTGTCGAAAATAGGGATTAGGGTTATGAAATTTGCTGAATTTAATAGAGGAGGTGGTTAAATTAAACTGGAAATCAAGGAATGGAGATGGATTTGTTAACTTGAAACTGTGAGAGAAGGAGATCGAAGGATGATGGCGACGGTTTTTTTGGAGAGAACGGGAGAGACCCAGTTTCCAGAGAAAGAGAGATGAAAAAAAAGTGGGAATAGACCTCAAAAATGGTTTCAGAGTAGACACCAAAATTGATTGACACGTCAGCATATTCTTTATTTTTGATTGGAGGAGGAGAGATAGTTTCTCTCACATGCCTTCTCAATTATATTAATTAGATATATATATATATATATATATATATATATATATATAAAGTGAAATTTATTAATTTCGTTTTTTTCATCAAATTTAATTGTACATTTGTTTTATTTCTTAAGCCTGTATAAGTAGCTTTTCTTAGGATCTAAACATATCAATTTCATAGAGAACATATTAAATTTTAAATCAATTGATAAACAACTTTGGAATATCTAAGTAATAGTAAGAGATGTCTTGGAGTGAGTAGAACTATATTACCTCGAGACTCCTTTGGCAATATCCGTTCTACTGTTGACACTGTAAAACGATTCAGAATAATGTTATTTATATGTGGCTCAAGCATACTACAGATAGCTTAGTAGAATTTTTATAAAAATATATATATATATATATATATACAGATAGCATACCTGGGTTTTGTCGACGACCATCACGTTTCATTTTCAATCTTCTCGACCTTGCTTCTCTTTGCTCTTTGCTTTTTGAATTTTCCATTTCGTAAATTTTCTATCCGATTGGGTTGTTCTTTCCTTACAAAATCGAAACTGCAGAAGAAGAATTGTGAATAGTTTCGATTGCTATTCAATCTGTTGTTCCTATAGATCGTTTAATTAATTAATTTGTAGAAAAATATGGCGTTTTGGAAGAATGAACATTATTCAATTACATTTAAATCTGTTGACCGATTTAGGAAGGTGAATCATTCCTTATGATTTTCTTTTTATTTTATTTTGATTTTGCGATGGATTTAATAACAAATCGTTCAAGAATCAATACTATTGATCGATCATAACTGTTGATCGATGCAGTTGGAGCTCATAAGAATGGCGAATACAGGTATACAGACCAATTTGATTGAGTTGGGAAGATGATAGTTAAATTACTATTTTGCCACGTTCAAAAAATAGGAGCAAGGAAAAAAAATTCTTCTACGCTGGTTCGAACTCATGATATAAAGGTGATGGTATAATTGTAAATCCTTCAGGCTATGTCGCTTTCCATTGTTCTTTATTGTTTTCATAAATTTTTATTTATTTGTTTTTTGAATTTCTCGGAAGTGAATTTCATTGTAAAGCATTCAATGCGTTAAGCATTTATTCTCTAATGTATTATCTATAGAGACTTTACATTAATATTATAATTTATGCTCTTATATTTTTCAATATTACCATTAGTAATTTTTTGTGTTAATAAGAAGAACCAAAAAATTGTCCAACATATATTCGTTGCTCATGATTTATGTAAAATTCACGATATGGTTAATAATAAGACATTTGTTATAAACAAATTGTATTTTGGGAGTTTATATATCAAACTATGGAATTTATTTTAAGTATAATTTGAAATAAATCCATAGAATTTTTGAATTGTATGACAATATAAATTTAAACTCCAAAATATTTGAGATTTGTCTCCAATTCATCATTTGATATAGCAACTCAAGTGTTTGATATCTTATTCATCTAAATGCAATAAAAATTAGATAAAACAAATGAATGTAGCTTTAAATAAAATGAGAAAATGTAGTTTTAAATAAAAAGAGAAAATGTGGTGATTGTTATAAAATTTTGAAAAGACTCAAACTCCAAATAGCTTTTATGCCAATCGTGTCTTCTTTGCTTCATTTCCATCATGGTGATGGTCTCCAGATTCTTTTGCTTCAGACTCCACAATCTGATCATCTTTGTTCCCAAGTTCAGTGGATGTTTCCACGTTGATGAATGAAGGGCGGACATCTCCATCCTCTGTCTTGATGTTCTTCGCGTTCTGTGCAAGTCATAATGTTTGTTATGCCTATATGTGATAATCATGATTGACAATGAGTAATATACACTACCTTGGCTGACTTATGACGTTGTGAACCCGTAAACACGATTTCTTGGATGATCCTGGTTATTGTAAAAGTTTGGCTTGAAGTTTGGAAGTTATAAGCTGATATCTTAACTTGGAAGTCGAATGTTTTTCCAAAGACTGCTAAGAGCCTTTCGGGTACTGAGTGATTGTTGGAACTACTCTCCCCATCAGTTCTCTATTAATATAAACATATATCAATTTCTATATGAACTACAGAGTTTGTAAAGCTATCATAAACGTTTTAATTAATACAAAGTTACCTCTGGCTGAGTTAGATTCTCTGCAGTGGATTGAGCTATTCATTTCGCATCGCGGTCAAACATAACGAAAGTAGTTGTTCCATCTTCACACTGTACTACTAACTCCACCCTGAATCTGTTCATATTAAAATTATAAATAGTTTAGTTAATGAGATATATGTTAAAATTAAGCAAATATAAATGTTTGAGACGAAACTATACTTTGGAACTCCAATGGTTGTAACAGAGTCACAGTTGTTGCAGATCAGAGAAGTCCCATTGCGTCCAAGTTTCTTTGAGCACGCACCACAGGACATGTATTTCCAACCATTCCGTCCGTTAACGTCAATGACCTTTGCATTGCATATAACTTCCTTCGCTTCATTCACACCACTCGCAATGTAGTCAAATATCTCTTGAATAGTTAAATTCTCAAGATCAGCCATAGCATCCTCCTGAACCACCTCAGTTGGCGCCTCAGATGCTTCAATTCCCATCATGTAATTTAGTCAGATGTTAATATTAGATCTATATCTAAATGATTTTATATTAGATTGTGTTATAAGTTTGAAGTTACCTTCTCATGAACTCTTTAACAACTTGCAGATTGTTATTGACGTAAACCTTTGTTGCACCACTTGAATTGAGATGAAGTTTCCCTAATCAAATTAAGAGAAGTCAGAGTCAACATTAAAGAATATAAACAGAATAAACTTAGAAAATAATTTAGTACCTCCAAACATCTTAGGATTAAGACAGGTAACTATAATAATAGTGCAAGCTCGGTTAGCGTGTTGGAATTGCTTGCGAAAGTCAGCTGCCTGATCATCCCATAGCGTCAGTCGAATTGTGGAGTTTCTCCAGTAAGAATAAATCTTGAATCAGATATTCTTAAACAAAAGCGGGAACAGAATGAGCAAAGAAATTTTGATAATTAGTACTCACTCTTCAAGCAAAAGATGTATTAGAACTTTATGCTTGTTTGTTGGATCATCCATGCTGGAGCCTTGAACGGATAACACTTTTCCAACAACATCTTGAAAGAAAGGAAATTGGTCAGGTAAACAATGTAATAAAAACTAAGGAGTTTAGAAGAAAAATATGTGAAACAAAAGTATTTACCAAAAAGGTGTATGTTGCTCCCAACAAAATTCTGGAAATCTGAGTAGCTGTGAATTCTGAACTTCTCACGCGTGATGGAGCACACTTCCTCAGGAACTTCGATTATTTGGGTTGTGTCTGTAAACCGCAATGTAAACGGATTCTCTGTGACCTTGTAATGGCTGTAACTTGGTACAGCCTCGAAATTGTTGATCAGGTACATGTTCCCTTCCTTCAACAAGTCCTTATACATATGAATCCTTCGATAGTAGATTGAGCCTTGAACCATATTATCCTGCGTTTGATATCAATGATATATGATGTCAGTATGAAATTATTTAAAACAAAAATAAATGTATTTATTATCAATTTTTTGTAATACTATACCTTTTCAACAATCAACAACATATCAAGGCTCATGAGAGCGCTATTTAGTTTGAAATTCTTAGCCTCCCACATCCTTGGAATGCGTACAACCACGCTTTGTTTGGATTTACGAACTTCAAGCTGATCGACATAGATCTTTGTAGGTAAAAGAACATCCAAGTTGTTGATTTTGACTCCCTTTGATGATTGCTGCATTGCAATCAAATGAGGATACAATTTATTTAAGGACATTTAACTGATTCATAACCTGAAAGAAAAGAAACCAAAATACATTTGGTTCTGCCGCTTGATTGAGGGATGAATTTGGGAGAGGGACAACGTCTGATTCAGTATCATTGTCATGCGAATTAGAAGACATCGTATAGCTTTTGCCCTGAACAAATGAGAAAGAACAAAACCGTAAATAAGACAGGAGTTTTAAACTGTACGAAACAATTATCATAGCAAAGATGTAGAGGAAATGTAGAAACCTTCTGCGTGAGAGATAAATATGATGAGTAGAATCAGCCTCTTGATCAATGATATATAGTGAAGGTATTGACTTAAATTGTGTCTTTTATTTCCGTGTTGTCACTGATTCCAACAGTTTGAACAGATTTTCTTTAAGATTATATGACTGAATCATTTAACCTGCATAGGAAAAGTAAAAATCATTTAAAATGGAATTTGAAAGTTACTTAATTTTAGAGACAGAAGAGAAAGTTGAAGGTTATTTACATGTAATACTCCTTAAAATTGCGTGTCAAACTGAAATTAATTCATATAAGTTTGAGATGGTCAAGCTGCATATTAAATATTGTAGATCCCTATACAAATTTAATAATAGTCCATGGGAGCTTAAACATTTCGTTTCTAATCAAGATTACTATATATAGGACACTCATAACGGTTGTTCATCAATCTATCCTAATACTACAACCTAAATCATGAAAAAGCCTGTGGATGAGCGTAAATTTACTGACCTTCCTTATGATGTGCTTGCCCTTATTTTGAGCAAAGTCGGTGAAGAGTCTCATCCTGACTTGGTCCAGTGCATCTTCACGTGCAAAACCTTCCGTGATCTGTCCAAATACCCGAGGTTTTGCAGAAGCTGCGGCTCGATCAGACCTACCCTCTTCCAATGGAGAAGATACCTGAGAATTCAAAGCTACTTCTTGAGTGTGCTAAAGCTGGAAATGCTCATGCTGTCTTTTTATGTGGACTAATTGATTACTTTCTTGTGAAGGACACAGTGACAGGGAGTATGAATTTGAAGAGTGCAGCAGATGCAAATCATCCTGAGGCCATGTATCTTTACGGAATGGTATTGATAAATGAAAACCAGCTCAATGAAGGATCTGCTTACCTCGAGATGCTAAGGAAGGAGAGAGGAATTGATGCAGTCAGGCAGTACCAGGATAACTGCCGCTCCGTGGTCCTAGAGATGAGCATAAGACAGTACCGTGAGTTTGAAACATTGCTTGCAATAATGGATATTGGAGAAAATTGCGTGGTTGCGGACTTTGATCAAGTGTGTGACAAGTATTTCATCTACAAGGAAATATCTCGTTTTACTGATTACATGAACTATCTCTAAGCTTATCTGAAATCTATGGACCACATTTGGTTGTTGGAGTATCTTTGATACCACATTTTATATAAATCGAATAAAACTATTATGAAGCATTAAACATTGTTCAAATCTAAACATCATCTAATTTGAGAAAATATTAATATATCTAAGTTAAACCAGTAGCTTGAAGAGTATACCTGTTTGGAATCGCTTATATGTCAGACAAAGATAAGAGTGTAGCTGCAAAAGAATGTTGACATAGAATGATTAATACTACAACGAAAACAAATAAGCAGTTTTTAAAGAATTTAGAACATTCAAATTTTAAAACGAAAGAAAGAGATTTCATAGAGCCTACTTTTGTCTAGCAACATAAAAGAAAATTCAGAATAATAAAGGCTGTAACATTTTACTAAATAATTCAGAGAAGAGACTGTCAACGTGACACCAAAACACTATATCAGCACACACAGCTTTCATATATCATGTCTTGGTTGTACCTAAACTCAAGGTTGTACAACACTGCTGGTTCATTTAAGTAACTTAGTTGCATGAGATCGTCTACTCCATCAAGAATATCAGGATTTGCATGTACTAAAGTCTCTGATATGACTTTTAAAACCTGTAAAATCAAGTTACATATTACATTCCGGTCAAACACTAAAAATAGTAATCAACATCTACTTCAACAAATTTATAATATTCACTCACTTTTCCCTCGGTTAGCTTAATAACAGACTCTTCTCCTGAAGTTGACAAAACATTCCCAAGCTCCCAGTTACCGTCTGGAAGTTGGACCCAAAATTGCAGTGCCTGATATTAAATTTTCAAAGGAATGTTGGCATTATGTTTGTTCGAACTTTTCATGCAACAAACGACCAAACCAAACCAAAATCAACCTTAAGCATACCTTTTTCCGAGCATATACGCTTGTGTCACTCCACCTGTGATCATTAGCCTGAGGCAAAGGCACAATAGGACCTCCATCAACAACTGAAGAACTCTCTCCATGTGAAATGCTTTGCACGCTGTACGGGGAATCCTCGTTACCACGATCTACTCCCCCAACAGAATTTCCAGTTCCATTAAACCCATTCTTTAAGTGACCATTTCGTGGAATAACCAAATCTGTCACGCATACATAGGAAAATATACTCTATTTCATTAGAAAAGATGAATGAAGTCTAGAGATTGAAAGTTTTGAAATTGATTCGAAGTAGCTCATAGAATACCTATTTAAGAAAATTAGAAAACCTAAAAGGAGAAAACCCGCCGGCACCGTAAACATTACACAGACGAAGAATGCCGGAATAAGGTGCACGTGCTCATCTACGATTTAAACCGGAAACTGGATCAGATTAATCTTAAATTTCACTCATGAATGTCTCAAATAACTGATGGCAGTGAGAAATACCTTATATTTAACAAACCTAGAACAATCGCCTTAACCAACGACGCCGGCGCCGGAGTTGGAAGATGGAAAGAGATAGACGGGATATTGGGTCCGTGATATTCTACAACTGAGGATATCCGAGACAAGAGTGTCGGAGACCCGTTTTGGTCGGAACAGCTTGGGTTGGGAAGTGATCGCCGGAGAAACCCGTTTTTCAAGAAAGGGATGCCTGCGGAGCGGTAACCTCTGAAATCGAACAGATCTACAAGAGGGTTAAGAAAAATCACAATCTCAGATTCGAACAATCAGAAGTGAAAATACTAAGTTTTAAGTCAGATCGTGAACCTTCTTATGTCATGCAGCTGTAAACCCGAGAACAGATCTACGATGGTAGCCGGCGGAGCAAGATCTCAGAGACGGCGACGATAATGGTGTCGGTGATAGAGACATAGAGAGAGAGAGAGAGAGAGAGAGAGAGAGAGAGAGAGAGAGAGAGAGAGAGAGAGAGAGAGAGAGAGAGAGAGAGAGAGAGAGAGAGAGAGAGAGAGAGAGAGAGAGAGAGAGAGAGAGAGAGAGAGAGAGAGAGAGAGAGAGAGAGAGAGGGAATAGAGGGATAGAGAGAAAGGGAGAGAGAGGGTGTGAGAGATCGGAGACAGAGGGAGAGACGGATAAAAAATGGCCACGGTAGCCGGCGGAGCAAACTCTCGGAGAAGGAGACGAAAAATTTCGTCGGTGAGAGAAAGAGTGTTTGAAAGATCAGAGAAGAGAGAGAAACGACATAAGAAAAATGAACGCGTTTTGGAATTGTTTTGTTATATTTGTTATATTGATTGATTTTAATTTTTTACAGGTGGACAATGACTTGGAAGAATGTTATAATATGATTGGAGGAGGTGTTTTCTCATTAATACAGGTGTCAACATCTTAGGCAATACGGGTGCTGAGATGTCAACACCAGGAGAGACACTCCTCTCATTATAGTATTGATTTGATTGAATTTCAATTAAGTTTGAGTTTTATTTAATAGATTGTTTTTTTCAGAAAAAGGAAGAAGACAAAAGTGATTTTTTTATTAATTTTTATTGATTTGTTTTGGTGAATGCAAAATTTAACGAGGTTTTAACGGTGTTAAGGGTTTGTGATTTAACAATTATTAAAAAAAAAATTCTAAGATTTATTCTAAAGTTTATAGTTTTTTGGATTTTTTGTTTTTATAGTTTGGAAAACTTGGTTATGGATTATTTATTATAGGGGAGTTCTAGTAGAACGCTCAAATTTTCGGGTCATATTTTTAGTCCAATTTTTGGACTGTATGAGGGATGATTGTTTGTGGAGATTCGGTGCGCCCACGGGATGTATTTCCATTATAAAAACTAAAGACGAGCTGAAGTTTCATCTCTTTTTCTAGTTTGATGTTTCCACTAGGAGGAGTCTGCTGACCTATTTTGTCCGTCTTCGACATATTGTCCTCGACATACATATAGTCTGCTTTGTGATTTTCAGATTTTTGTTATGCATCTCATGTTTTTCGTTGGAGGAGAGTATTAGAGATATCTCATAGAGGAATGTGTGTATCTTGCGAAATAAGTCATGTGGTTGTAATACCTCGATTATGAAGTGAAGCCCATAAAACTTAACTGAAATATATTCTCATATATATCCTATTATATTAAAAAATATATTTTATTGTAATAAAGATTAAGAAGATTTACATTATTTGGTTTTATCAATATGTAAATGATAAACACTATATATATATATACTAAATGATTCGTCCACATCTTGTGCGGGATGAATGATTTTGTCGATGATTGTTTAACTTTTTTTCAGGAGAAAAATATGTATGAATTTTAGAAACCGTACAAAATTGAATTGAAACCTTATTTTATAACAAATAAAAATAAGAATAATAAACAAATACAGATAAATATTAGAATGAAATATTACTGAAAATAAACACCTAAATAGCTGTTAAAATAAGTGAAAATGAACCAGTGAACTTCAATATCTTCAAAGGCATACCATGCATCGCGGAATGTGTCGTAAACAACATCATTAACCGTCCTTAGATCTAAATACACTAATGATTCCCTTATTACATCCAATAGAAGGCGTAAATAATATAGTTCTCCAATTTCTTCTGCATATACCAGTAAATCCCATAAACGTGATTTACCTTTTTGCGGGGTTTCCATTCAGGAATTTTATGATCCTAAACAAATTTAGTTGTTATTTCTGAATATAGAAGACTTATTGCTTGGAAAATAAACATGCTTGCATTTGATCCATGCATGGAATTTACCTTTGTTTTGTTGATATTCAAAACCGACATCATCGACGAAAAAAACTTGTGAAGAAGGAAGAACAATAGAAAAAAATTCCATATTATCAATTAAACGTCCGGAACTACTTGAAACAAATATAGAACTGTTTATGAAAACAGAAAAACGTTTTAACTAAAATCAAAATGTATAGAATATGGAAAAAAAAACAAAGATGCTAACGATTTAAAAAAAAAAAAAAACTACAGCTTCCATTAGAAATGAAAAATAGCAATGATATGAAACAAAAGATAATATCAAAATATATAATATAATTATATTAGGGTATCTTAGACACAATAGTTCAATTATTATATTTTTTGACTAATATCGGCCACATTGATTATATCAATACTATAGTCATAGAAATTAGAAGGTGTAAGTTAGTATAATACCTACTATATTAATGGCTAGAATAACTCATTAGTTTCCTACTTAATCTCCACATGTTCCTTTTATATATTATAATTATTTTATATTTTTATTTACATTTGGTAACAACTTCCATATTTCAAGTCATAAAGATTTTCGTATTTTGTAAAGTGAGATTGTATTATGTACTAACAAAGATATTACATAATAATTTCTTTTAAATAATTATGTGTTTAAAACTTATAAATCTGAACATTAAAAATTTTAAACAAACGAAATTAGTGAAGCTTTATTTGCGGCCAGGTCCATATATTTTTTTGCCAGAATTTTATTAAAAAGATTCTATCATAATGATTATTTTTCGTATCTACTATATATAGAAGAAACATTTGTACAAAACATAAACATTACATAAACGTTACATACTTGTACTACTAAAACTTGGACACTCGAGTAATCATCATTAATCGCTGATTAAAAAGATTAATTGGAGTAATTACCAATTTTAAACGTAAATCTTTTAACTTGAGGAACAAAATGACCAAAATCGAGCTTCATTTTAAAATTCATTGTGATAAATTTCAGTGACAATTATAATAATCTCAATATGTTTACTTATTTATAGCAAAAAAAACTCAAATCCTTCATTTGCATTCTTCCGATGTGAGACATCATTATTTCTAGCATTTTAATCATTCTTTACAATCTTTTTATGACTACAAAATATGGAATATAATAACTATCTTTAGTGCTATATTCATCTTACGGTGTATTACGATTTATAAATAAAAACTAATAATAAAATTTATTCTCATAAATATATTGTTCATTGATATTCGCCGATTATGGATTAAAAATAAAAATATTCAGAGATCATATTCCAAGAATTTACTAACATCTATGTAAACCATCATTATAATCTTCATTTTTTATAAAAAAAATTATCCTAAGAAAAATCATGAACACTTTAGGTATATGTCTTGTTCTAAAACTCGGGCGAATCATCGATTACTCGGTTGTTAAGCTACTAGACGGCACTCGCCCGCGGCGATTTTGCCTTGTACTACTAAAAACAGACGCTCGACTAATCATGATTAATCGCTGATTAAGAAGACTAATTGGACTAATTACAAATTTTAAACGTAAATCTTTTAACTTGAGGATCAAAATGACCCAAAATGGACTTCATTATAAAGCTCATTAGTATAAAGTCTACAGACAATTACAATAGTCTCAATATATCTACTTATTTATATCAAAAACTCAAATCCTTCATTTGCATTCTTTCGATATGGGACAATATTATTTATAGTATTGTAATTGTTCTTCATAATCTTTTTTCAATGACAACAAATATGGACTATAATAACAACTTTAATGGCACATTCCTTTTACGGTGTATTGATATATCATGGTTTTTAGGACTTTTGACCATGGTATATGTCTTTGTTATCGAGTCTTTCTATGTGTTTTGGAGTCTTTTCAGGTGTTTTACAGGTTTAAGGACATTTGGAGCCTAATTGGACGTTTTGGAAGCATTTGGGTCAATTCTGCACTATTTAGAGATCTCACAGAGTTCATTGGCTGCGTTTTCGCACTGCATCGATCGACGCAGTATGTGCATGGTCGACACAGGGTGATTCCAGGGTTCTGCGCACAAATATCCTGAAATTACAGTTTTTGCCCAGAAACTTCTCAGATTTGCAAAAAGGCCCCAGCCGAGTTTAGATCATTATATTAGGGTTTTTAGCCACTTGTTTAGGCTACGCTTTCAGACTTAAGTTTTATTTTTATTCAGAGAGAGAGATTTGGAACTCATATTCTTTGTTTCTCTTTTATGATATTTGGTTTTCTATTCATCATGTCTTTTGCTACAATTGCCATGTCTGAGTAGTTTACTAGTTAGGTTTAGGGATTCTCACAGGGGATTTCATGGAATTATAGGTTGATCAATCTGTAGGGATTCATATCTATTAGTTCTTCATCTAGGGTTGTTCTTAATGCTTGATCTGAATTAGCTACCCAGATTTATGATGTTAGGTTGATTTCTGCAACGACAGTTGATTAATTAATTAGATAGAACCTAGATGAGCAATTTGACTATTCGCAAAGAAATTTGGCTTAGGAGAATTGTGAACGAAAGAACCTGAGATTAATGCTTGTTTAGAACTCTAGGATTCGCAATGAAAGTTGGCTTGCTAGGTTGTTAGACATAGATAATATTCGCAACGAAAGTTGGTCTGTTATAATTCTGTGATTCTAGTTTAGAACAACTCTTAATTAGATTCTGATTGATTGATTAGCCTATATTCCTGATTTCCTGAGAACTCCCTTGACCTGACGTTTTGCATGATTGCTTACAAACCACTTGATTTACTTTTCTGTTCTGATTTACTGCTTTCACTACTATTTCACCTAGCTTAATTCGACGTTCTACAATCTATCGCAAGAATCTTGAGTCTCTGTGGATTCGATACCCTATATACAACTGGTTCACGTCTGTGCACTTGCAGTGTAGATCTAGGGATTAAAACTTGATCGTATCATGTATTACAAATTATTTAAAAAAACTAATAATATTATCTATTCTCATAAATATTTTGTTCATTAATATTCGCCGATTATGGATTAAAATATAGATATCCAGGGATCCCATTCCAAAAATGGTACTAACATCGATGTAAACCATTGTTATAATCTTTATTTTTTACAAAGAAATTAACCTATGAAAAATCATCAATACTTTAGGTATATGTCTTGTTCTAAAACTCGGTGAGTCATCGGTTACTCGGTTGCTAAGCTGCTAGAAGACATTAACCCGCGGCGATTTTTTCTTGTACTACTAAAAACGGACGCTCGACTAATCATCATTAATCGCTTATTAAGAATACTAAGTGGAATAATTACCAATTTTAAACGTAAATCTTTTAACTTGAGAATCAAAATGACCCAAAATGGACTTCATTTTCAAGCTCATTAGAATAAAGTCTAGTGACAATTACAATGGTCTCAATATGTCTACTTTTGTATAGTGAAAAACTCAAATCCTTCATTTTCATTCTTTCGATGTGAGACAATATTATTTCTAATATTTTAATTATTCTTCATAATCTGTTTTTAATGACTACAATAACAACTTTATTGGCATATTCTTTTTATGGTGTATTACAAATTAATTAAAAAACTAATAATAAAATCTATTTTCATAAATATATTGTTCATTGATATTCGCCGATCATGGATTAAAAATAAAGATATTGAGAGATCATATTCTTAAAATGTTACTAACATTGGTGTAAACCATCTTTATAATCTTTATTTTTTTAAAAAAAAATTATCCAATGAAAAATCATCAACACTTTAGGTATATGTCTTGTTCTAAAACTCAGGCGAGTCACATATTACTCGGTTGCTAAGCCACTAGACGGCATTTTCTCGCGGCAATTTTGCTTTTTCTACTAAAAATTGAACACTTGTCTAATCATCATTAATCGCTGATTAAGAAGATTAATTGGAGTAATTATCAATTTTAAATGTATATCTTTTAACTTGAAAATCAAAATGATCCAAAATGAGCTTCTTTTTAAAGCTCATTAGAATAAAATCCACTCACAATTACAATAATCTCAATATATCTACTTATTTATAGCAAAAAAACTCAAATCATTCATTTGCACTTTCGATGTGGGACAATATTATTTTTAATATTGTAATCATTCTTCATAATCTTTTTTTAATGACTACAAATATGGAATATAATAACAATTTTATTAGCATATTCTTTTTATGGTGCATTACGAATTAATTAAAAACTAATTGCTGATCAATTTAGGAAATTGATATTAATTGTTCGTAATGGAAAGATATTAATTACAAAATAGTTTCATCAGGACTTTATACGATATTTTAGGAAACCGAACAAATTAATGTGTTTTTAAATTTTTTCTGTGTAATTAAAATAATTTATTTTTAAATAAATTATGATTCATTTTAAGGTGGAAATAATTCTTGACCAATCAAAATATTTTATTAAAGTCATATCATCAATGACATCATAGATTTGATTAGCCAAGAATCATCCACATCAGCGATTAGTGCATGCATTAAAGCACAAGAAGCATTTGATTTAGGCACCTTTTATAGAAAAAGTGGGCCACTGAAAACAATATGGACACTAATACCACTAAACTTAATCTACCCATTGACTTTAAAACCTAATTATAATTATAAAATGTAAAACCTAATTATAATTATAAAATGTAAATTTATTTATAGATAAATAGTTTAAATACTTGGTGTTAATTAATCTTGCATATTTCCCGATTTTTTTCACCAGCTAACTTATCTCTACCATTTGACTAGCATTTAAAGATTTGTTGAATCTTATTATTTTATGTAGCTTTGTTTTAAAGACCACATTTTAAATATGCTTTAGACCTCTTAAAGGGTGTGGGAAGGCACTTTCAGTAATTTAAATAATTTAACTTCGCAAATAATATATATTAGATATGTATATATGAATCTTATGAGTCTTGTATTATTCAACCTAAACTCAATAATATATTATATTATACTCTACATTTATTATACTAGTTTTTTTAGTTTAAAAGGAACCAAATTTCTGATTTTGAAAATTAATGTTTGATTTATGAGTAAACCACACTCGTATAATACAGGATTTTGTATCCTTCTAAGTGCAGTATGTGAATAGGACGTACAAGTATGATGTCCATAAGTTGACGCAAATTGTAGAGTCGCTTGGTATTTTCCTCGTGTGTACTTACACGACGAGCAAGTGACTAGTGTTGACAACATTGCAAATTTATTGGCTTGGCAATTGTTTTAGATTCAAAAGGGAGCACTGTTGGAAGTAAACCACACACTCTACTACTTGAGAAACGAAGCTTTGGTTCCAGTTATTCAGCATACTTGCATTGTAATTTTGTTGCTTATATTCGATACAAGGAATATGCCTCTGCTCATTTTCTGCTTATTTGTGTTCAAACTATGTTGTTTCATAAACTGTTGACTATTGGTTAGGATATAGAAATCGAGTCCGAGCCTAGACCTTTTGAGGTTAACTATCTTCGGCAAGGCTTACCTACCAAAACTTGTTTGATTGCCTACTTCTTTGAACTTAGTACATCTTTCATTACAATTTCTTTCTCCATGAATAATTTACGAGACATATTGAATTTTGGGTATAGAGTGTATTGTTTATTTTGTGGTCCTAGAAGAATCAATCATGTTGCGTATCAAACTTAATCTACAAAGTATATTAGTGTGTACATAGCCTTTGTATAGCTCACTTAAGCTTATGACTTGTATAAATATGTAAACATGAACAACTCGATTCATTAATGAGAAAAACAGATTTAACAGATTTCTAATATGGTATCAGAGCTCTGAATACTGTTTCTCTCTCTTTATCTTCGACACTTTCTTGGGAAAACTTCAATTTTTTCCAGGAAATCTCTACTTTCCTTCGCATTCCGCACTCATTTTCCTTCAATTGACCTTCGATTTCTTCAGATTCTCTGAGAAATCTTCTTAATCGATTTCATTTCAGCTTGTAGTGTTCATCTTTCTTTTGTTTTTCATCGCGATTTCACTCTGAATCGATGGCAAAGAAAGGAACCAAGCTCAGGAATCGTACTGTTCACAATCGAACAATTTCATCGGAAGTTGACGATTATGATCATCGCGAAAGTAAATCTCCTGACGACAACAAGATTCCGCAACAAATTCATACTCCGATGAACAATCGCTTTCTTTCAGGTTCGGATTCACTCGATCACATTCACAATCCTTATGCCTTGTTATCTGGTGATCATCCTGGAATGAATTTAGTTTCTGATATTCTTTCTGGAGAGAATTACAACACCTGGATTATCAATATGAGAACTAGCCTTGAAGCGAAGAACAAGATTATCTTTGTTGATGGTTCTTTGCCACGACCTGATGAGTTAGATCCTATAAAATCTGGACTCGCTGCAATAGTATGGTTAAGTCTTGGATTCTGAATGCTGTTACTAAGCAAATTTCGGCTAGTATCTTATACTTTGATGATGCATCTGAGATGTGGACTGATTTATACAATCGATTTCATAAGAGTAACCTTCCATTGATCTACAATCTTGACAATGAAATTTTTTCACTCCGTCAAGGAGATATGGATCTTTCAACGTATTATAGCAAGATGGTTACTCTATGGGAACGATTGGCTTGTACAAAGAATCTTCTCATCAAAGGTGGATGTCGATGCTCTCAAGTTCAGAAGCTTATTGATGATCATGAGACTACAAAGATAGTTCAATTCTTGATGGGACTAAATGATGACTTTGCTGCGACTAGAACTCATATCCTCAACATCAAACCACGTCCTTCACTGTCAGATATGTATAACATGCTTGACCAAGAAGAAGGACAGAGAAAGAGGAAGTTGATTCAACACAACAACACTGTCGCATTTCAAGTACATAGTCAAGTTCCTGCTCAGGCTAATCGACCTAATTCACAGAAGGCCAGACCTACATGTACTCACTGTGGTTTAGCTGGTCATCTGGTTGATAGATGCTACAAAGTTCATGGTTACCCTCCAGGTTGGAAACCTAAAAGTCAGCGCCAAACTCAACGATTCTCTGCTCCGGCAGCGAACATGGCATTGACAAATTCAGTGGCCACAACTGAAATGGGCATTGATCTTAACTACAGACCAGATACAACAGTTGGTATCATACTTCTCATCTAAGCTTCAACCTCAGAGTGCTAGAATCACTGAAGTTTCTAATGAAGCATCCACTTCAAACAATGATCCAACTATCTGCAACATCTCTGGTATTTTCTATCCATCAATTATTTGTTCATTGACTGGAAATAATTCACCATATTTCTATTCAATGTCAGACAATATAGTGAATAGGAATACTTGGGTGATAGATTCTGGTGCTACACACCATGTGTCATACAATCGTGATCTGTTTCAATCTATTAGATTGTTACATGATACTACAGTCAAGTTACCTACAGGATTAGCAGTGAACATTGTTGGTATTGGGGTCATACAGTTGAGTGAAAAGATCATTCTGCATGATGTGTTGTACATTCCCCAGTTCAAATTCCATTTGCTAAGTATCAGTGCTTTAACCAAATCTATCTCCTGTGGTGTTTGGCTTGATGCAACTGGCTGTGAAATTCAGGATCTTTCACGGGTGTGGACGATTGGGAAGGGTAGACTGATATCAAACTTGTACTTCTTGGACATTGAATCTCTGACATCACCATCAAATGCTCCGGTCATCTGCAGTAGTATGAAGAATAATACAGAGATATGGCACAAGCGATTGGGTCATCCATCTCAACAGAAGTTAGAGTCTCTTTCTGATTTGTTGTCAATTTCTTTTCCAAAGAGTAAGAATCAAACTCAAAAGCATTGTAAAGTCTGTCATTTGGCAAAACAAAAACATCTGACATTTGTTTCACGACACAACAGATCTAATAAAGTTTTTGATTTGGTTCACATTGACACATGGGGACCCTTCTCAGTATCTTCTCATGATGGATACAGATACTTCTTGACAGTTGTAGATGATTACTCCAGAGCTACTTGGATATACATGCTCAGAAACAAGTCAGACGCGATATCAGTCTTTCCCACGTTTGTTGCAATGGTGGAAAAACAATTTGATATTAAACTAAAAGGAGTAAGATCAGATAATGCTCCAAAGTTTAATTTCACCAAGATTTTCCAGGACAAAGGTATCATATCATACCATTCATGTCCAGAAACTCCTAAACAAAACTCTGTTGTGGAAAGGAAGCATCAGCATCTCCTCAACGTTGCAAGATCTCTCATGTTCCAATCTCATATTCCTATTGAATATTGGAATGAATGCATCTTGACTGTTGTGTTCCTTATAAACCGCCTCCCTACTGATTATTTAGGGAACAAATCTCCTTATGAGCTTCTGATGAACAAGGCTCCGGATAATAATCATCTAAAATCTTTTGGTTGTCTAGCATATGCCTCGACAAGTCCAAAACAGAGACATAAATTTGCTCATCGAGCTAAAGCTGGAGTATTTTTGGGGTATCCTACTGGTTATAAAGGCTTCAAGATATTAGATATTGAAACACGAACAATATCAATATCAAGGAATGTCATCTTCTATGAAGAATTATATCCTTTCATCTCCACTACTATTCCAGCTGATATGAGCAACTGTTTTTCAGAAAAGCCTTCTCAGTCTAATCAGAAGGAAGTAACCATCGTTGAAGAGCTATCCAATGATAGTAGAAAGCAGTTTATCATTGACTCAGATGATGACTTCGATAGCCTTGAGATTGAGGATACTGATCAAGTTCTACCTGAACCACCAACCACTTCTAGACAGTCTAAGACTCCTGCATATCTCAAAGACTATTACTGCAATGCGGTCAGTTCTGGAATTCTTTATCCTATCACTAACTACATCTCTTATGACAAGATATCCACCTCCTATCAATGTTTTTTGGCTGCTTTAAACAAAGAGGTGGAACCTAAGACCTATACAGACGCCAAGAAGCATAAAAATTGGAATGATGCTATGAGTACAGAAGTGAATGCTCTCGAAGATTCAAACACCTGGATCATCACTTCTTTACCTCCAAAGAAACATGCAATCGGCTGTACATGGGTCTATAAGCTGAAATATCATGCATATGGGAGCTTAGAACGTCACAAAGCCAGATTAGTGGCAAAGGGATACACTCAAAAAGCAGGTATTGACTACATAGACACTTACTCTCCTGTTGCTAAGTTGTCTTATGTGAAAATGCTTCTTTGTCTTGCTGCGAAATTGGGTTGGTCTCTATCTCAACTGGACATTTCCAACGCCTTCCTCAATGGTGATTTGAATGAGGAAATATACATGAAGCTGCCTCCAGGATATGTACCCAAACAGGGGGACTCATTACCAACAGATGCAGTGTGTAAGTGTTGGGGTCAAAAACCCCTCGACGAAAACAATAGCTGAAACAAGATTGGACAACCGAACACAGACAACTATCCGTTTCGGATAAACAGAGTATCGTATGAGTGACAAGTCATACGAAGTGTCGATAACTTCGTAGGGGCAACTTTCATACGAAAAGAGTCAACAGACAACATTTCATACGAAAAGGAAAACTTTTATACGAAGCACCGACAACTTCATCTAAACAACTTATCGACAAATACATTTCATACGAAACAGACAATATTTTAATCGGACAAACGCATCTTCCGACATGAACCACGGATCGACGAAACATCCAAACAGGCAAAGGACGAGCTGTACCAGCTCGGAAGTTCCGAGCTGAACCAGCACGGACCGGGCTGAACCAGCTCGGATTTCCAAGCTGAACCAGCTCGGACCGGGCTGAACCAGCTCGGATTTCTGAGCTGAACCAGCTCTCATTTCTGAGCAGAACCAGCTCTCATTTCCGAGCAGAACCAGCTCTCATTTCCGAGCTGAACCAGCTCGGATTTCCGAGCTGAACCAGCTCTCATTTCCGAGCTGAACCAGCTCTCATTTCCGAGCTGAACCAGCTCTCATTTCCGAGCAGAACCAGCTCGGATTTCCGAGCTGAACGCACCTCTTGCAAACTTCCGAGCTGGACTTCGCTGAGCTTTCCGAACGGTTAACCAAACATTTGCCGATATGCACAACTTGTCGCAACCCACCTTCGGAAACATCGGCCTGTACCTTCATGGCCTATAACTTGGGCTGATAAGATCAAGTGAGGAATAAGAACTTAGGCCCAAATATACGATGACTTTGGGCCGAATAAGTGAGTTTGTACATGAATGGACTCGGATCGTCCGTTCTCGGCCCATCCGGCGAATAAGTCAAGCTGCGGAAAGACGAAAGAGGATAAAGACAAAGAAGTAAAGGAAGAGATACGGACGAACTGAAAAGGAAAATCCGAGATAAAAATGTAAATCTTAACGGAATAAGGAAGAAGATAACTACAGGAAGATTTCCGCAAATCTGGCGGAAATATTCTCGAAGCCGACTTACCGAAGTTATATAAGGAGATAGAAGCCATACGAGAAAAGGCAGAGCGAAAAAACCCTAGACCTAGACTTAAGAACTTAGCCGTTTTGAGAGTTCTTTTGTACTTTCTTTCCGATTCCTTTACTCTTTTTTACGATCTTTGTATTCCTTTCGACTTCTAATCAATAAAATATCCTCCGGGTTTGCTAATTTCGTGGTTATCCTTGAAAGTTTCTGTTCCCTAAAAGTTTTGCTCTACAAGTTTTGACCATGTGAGTTTCGACTCTCACAGTTTGGCGCCGTCTGTGGGGTAAGAGAATCTTTCGACACTTAAAAACCATCGACTAGTGGATCCGAAGATATGGACATCGACAGAGACTGAACAAATCACCAATCGGCGATCAGCAAAGCCTAGAACAACATTGCATCGGCGAAACCAGACACGACACCATGACGGACAACGCTGCAACAGACGCAGCCGCAACTGATGCAACGACAGTCGACATAACACTGTCCGATTTAAATAAGACGACAGCCGTATTAATGAAAAAACTGACTATCGGGTGGAGGTGAATACCATGCTCACCGAGCAAGTGGAGAGGCTCGGTACAAAAACCACGTAGTACTGAAGCAGTGAAGTTCATACTATTGGGAATGTCCTGAAATCTATTGTGCTTACTCTAAGTGAAAGTCGTATTGTCGAGATGAGACAATCACATGACACTAGGTAGTCATAATGCTTTGCTAGAAGCCACTTATGATCAATGAGTTGAGAACTCATTGCTAGTGTTATATGATCCTACAGGGTCACATACCTAAGAAAACTGGATGTTAAAGACGAGGTTGATCATTAATGTAATGATCTAGTGAATGCATATTTGATATGCATTCGATATCAATATTCTGGGGCAGTGTCGATCGACACAAAGAGTGTGTCGGTCGACACAACTCGCGGATCACCAGATTAATTCGGTTTAATCGTTGGTTATTTCCATTGTGGTTTAAGTCGACATATATAAGATATATGGTCGACCTAAACTTGAAGTTAACCTAATACACAACCACCAAAACTAGAATAGAACCTCTCAAGAGATTTGATCTCCATAGGCACTAGCATCCCTCATGTTCAGTTTGTGTGCGTGTGGATACCAGTAGAGGCACAACGTTTGAGGTGCTTCGTGATCTCGACTACTTGCAAAACTTCCGCTGCAAATCACCAGGTAATCTCGAGATCTGATAGATTCAATTATATGAACCTTAGATCCTAGGCTTGGAATTTATACCTAGGGTTGCTAATCCTGATTAGAACTGCTAGAAATTCCTTCAGTGGTATCAGAGCCTTAGGGTTCCATTGAATCTGTAGCATGTTGATTAGATTGGTTGAATCTGGATCTCTGTATAGTTGATACAAACGTGCTAAAATTCGTTTTCATGAAAATCTAGTTTTAGGGATTTTGCTTGAAAAACGATTAGGGTTTATCGCCCTGTGTCGATCGATACCAATCTGGTGTCGGTCAACACAGAAGGATAACCCGAACAAAATTAGTTTTCGCCTGGTGTCGATCGACACAAGAGTTGTGTCGGTCGACACAAACCTCGCGAGATTGATGAATCGGTTCAATTGGATTGGACCGATTATCGAGCTTGGTTAATAATGGTTAAACACTAAGGATGGTTTAATTGCGATTGGTTTGATAAGGTTGATGTCGACCGATGCTAATGTAGCGTCGATCGACACTGACCGGTACTCAAAACCGGATCAATTGGATTGATCGGTTATCGCAGATTGTTTTTGGTTATTCTGCATCGATCGACACTAAAGTAGTGTCGGTCGACATCAGATTCGATGGTTTAGGTTATGGAACCTGAAATCACAGAACCAAAGCAAGATAAATCAATTAATTAGAAGAATTAAAACATAATAAAACTGAACGTTTTAAATGGTTCTGTTCCTCAACCAAATATCAAGTGATACTTGATGTCTTTCCAATCTTGTCAACTGTCAAGACTCTTTTCATTGTGCGATAGACTTGCAGTGCGAGATGTCCACAATTACATGAGTAAGACAGGAGGTAATCGTGTTGATGGACTTGCAGTGCAAGACATCAACAATTACATGACTTAAGAGATTGGTTTACTTGACTGTGCCATCAAAATCGTTTTAGGCTCAGAGACATCAGGTGGATTGGACATAAGATGTTAATCCACAACCAAGAGTTATATTGGATATAACTAGCAAAGTTGTTGCTTACCTAGATAGCTAAAATTTGGGTGATAGCCAGTGGCTCACTCAAGTTTAGTGAAGTATGAGTCTTGGATCATTATATTCATCTGAGGAAAGATTGTTTTGAATATAATGCGAGTTTTCTTAATAGTTAAGACTTCTCATTTCTTGAACTTCATAACTAAACCTTTTTTCTTTTCTTTGTTCTCAGCTATGACTAACACTCATAACAACTCTTTCTCCCTGCGATCCGTCCTTGAGAAGGACAAGTTAAATGGATCGAATTTTCTCGAATGGTATCGGAACTTGAGAATTGTTCTCAAGCAGGAGAAAAGGGACTATGTCCTGGAAACTGTTCTCCCTGAAAAACCGAGAGCCAATGCTCCACATGCAGAAGGAGTGCTTGGGATAAGTACTCTAATGATGTGGTCGATGTGAATTGTCTCATGTTGGCTACCATGAACTCGGATTTGCAAAAGCAATACGAGAACGTGGAGTTGCCAGTGGAGATGATCACTAGCCTGAAAAGTATGTTTCAGGAGCAAGCACGAACTGAGAGATACCAGACGGTTAAATCTCTTATTGAATTCAAGCTACCAAAGGACGGTCCAGTCAGTCCTCATGTCATTAAGATGATGGGTTATATTGATAACCTGGGGAAGCTGGATTGTCCCATTAGCCAAGAGTTGGCTACTGGCATCATTATGCAGTCACTGCCACCAAGTTATGATCAGTTTGTTATGAACTATAACATGAACAACTTGACGAAGACGTTGACTGAACTGCATGGCATGCTCAAGACAGCTGAGCCTAATATCAAGAAGGGCACTCCAAATGTACTTATGGTACAAGGAGGTAAGAAGTTTAAGAAACTTGGCAAAGGTAAGGGAAAGGGCAAGGCCGTCCAGGTTGAGAACCAGGACGCGCCTGCGCCAGCCCCTAAGCCCAAGCCTGGCCCATCTGTGACTGATAAGTGCCATTACTGTAAAGAGCTTGGACATTGGAAGATAAACTGCAACAAATTCTTGGAAGAGAAGAAGAAGAAGAAGACTTTCGAGACTTCATCTTCAAGTATTTATGTTATAGAAGTAAATGTTACTACTTCTGGTTGTACTTCTTGGGTGTTGGATACCGGCTGTGGTGCTCATATTTGTACAAATATGCAGGGCCTAAGCAACAGTAGGACGTTGGAAAAGGGACAAGTGGACCTACGCGTGGGGAATGGAGCAAGAGTTGCTGCATTAGCCGTAGGAACATTTAACTTGTCTTTACCTTCTGGTTTGGTTTTAAAGCTTAATAATTGCTACTATGTACCTACTATAAGCATAAATATTATTTCTATTCCTGTTTTGGATGTGGAAGGATATCAGTTTTCAATTAAGAATAAATGTTGTTCTTTTGATTACAATGATATATTTTATGGTAGCAGCCCATTAGAGAATGGGCTTTATGTTTTAAACCAAAGCACACCAATCTATAACATTAACACCAAGAGATTCAAATCAAATGACACGAATCAGACTTTTCTTTGGCATTGTCGTTTGGGCCACATAAACGAGAAACGGATCCAAAAGCTCCATAATGATGGGCTTCTGGGCTCATTTGATTATGAATCATGTGAGAAATGTGAATCTTGTTTATTGGGCAAAATGACCAAGGCCCCTTTCAACAAACAAAATGAAAGGGCCAGTGACCTATTGGGCCTTATACATACTGATGTGTGCGGCCCAATGAGCACAAGTGCCAGAGGAAATTTTCGATACTTCATTACCTTCACTGATGATTTCAGCAGGTATGGATATGTCTATTTAATGAGACACAAATCCGAATCCTTTGAAAGGTTCAAAGAATTCCAAAATGAAGTACATAATCAACTTGGCAAAAATATTAAGGCTCTTCGATCAGATCGTGGAGGAGAATACTTAAGCCAAGAATTCAGTGATCATTTGAGAGATTGTGGAATTGTTTCGCAACTCACTCCTCCTGGAACACCACAATGGAATGGGGTGTCCGAGAGGAAGAATCGAACTTTATTAGATATGGTTCGATCAATGATGAGTCTCTCAACTCTTCCATTATCCTTTTGGGGATACGCTCTAGAAACGTCTGCGTTTACACTTAATAGGGTTCCGTCAAAATCAGTTGCAAAGACACCACATGAGATGTGGACTGGAAATGTTCCGAGTTTGTCTTTCCTGAAGATTTGGGGTTGTGAAGCTTATGTTAAGCGATTAATTACAGATAAGCTCGAACCCAAATCTGATAAATGCTACTTCGTTGGTTATCCTAATGAAACCAAGGCATACTACTTTCACAACCAATCCGAGAACAAAGTGTTTGTTGCTCGGAACTGCGTCTTTCTTGAGAGAGAGTTTCTTTCCAAGAGAAACAGTGGGAGTAAAGTACAACTCGAAGAAGTTCGAGAACCGCAGGAAAATGCTCAACCCGTTGAGGAAGAGCAACAGTTGGATCTACAAAGAGTTGTAGAAACCACGCCTGTGGAGCCTGAAATTCGCAGATCCGAAAGGATCCGTCACGAACCCGAGAGATATGGATTTCTCGTAACCAATTATCATGATTTATTGATCATTGACAGTGACGAGCCCGCAAATTTTGAAGAAGCAATGATGAGCCCTGACTCCGAAAAGTGGCTAAAAGCCGCTGAATCCGAAATGGGATCCATGTCACAGAACCAAGTATGGACTTTGGTTGATTTACCCGATGGTGCAAGACCCATTGAGTGTAAATGGATTTTCAAGAAGAAAATTGATGTGGATGGAAATATTCAGATATATAAAGCAAGGTTGGTGGCAAAAGGTTTCAAACAAATTCATGGTATTGACTATGAAGAAACCTATTCCCCTGTCGCTATGCTTAAATCCATTCGGATTCTCCTAGCAACAGCCGCTCATTATGATTATGAGATCTGGCAGATGGACGTGAAAACAGCTTTCCTTAATGGAATTCTGGAAGAGGATGTGTACATGACACAGCCCGAAGGCTTCATCGATCCTAATGCTGCTAGGAAAGTATGCAAGCTTCATCGATCCATTTATGGATTGAAGCAAGCATCTCGGAGTTGGAATCTTCGTTTTGATGAAGCAGTCAAAAAGTTTGACTTCATCAGGAACGAAGAGGAACCATGTGTTTAAAAGAAGACTAGTGGGAGCGCAGTTGCATTTCTCGTATTGTATGTAGATGATGTACTTCTTCTCGGAAACGACGTTCCGTTGTTACAGTCTGTTAAGGCTTGGCTCGGAATTTGTTTTTCAATGAAAGACATGGGAGAAGCCGCGTATATTCTTGGAATAAGAATCTATAGAGATAGATTAAACAAGTTAATTGGACTGTGTCAAGATACTTATATCGATAAAGTCTTACACAGGTTCAGAATGCATGATTCCAAGAAGGGCTTCATACCAATGTCTTATGGCATAAGTCTCAGCAAGAAGCAGTGTCCTGAGACACCTGCTGAGCGAGAACGCATGAGTCGGATTCCTTATGCCTCGGCTTTGGGATCCATCATGTATGCCATGCTCTGTACTCGTCCAGATGTTGCTTGTGCTTTAAGCATGACGAGTAGATACCAATCTGATCCAGGTGAAAGTCACTGGACAGCCGTCAAGAATATTCTGAAGTATTTGAGAAATACTAAGGATAAATTCTTGGTGTACGGAGGAAGTGATGAGCTGGTAGTAAGTGGTTACACAGACGCAAGTTTTCAGACGGACAAAGATGATTTCCGATCGCAATCTGGTTACATCTTTTGCCTGAATGGCGGTGCAGTCAGCTGGAAGAGTTCCAAACAGGACACTGTAGCAGATTCCACGACTGAAGCTGAGTACCTCGCTGCTTCTGAAGCGGCAAAGGAGGCTGTTTGGATCAAGAAGTTCATCACTGAACTTGGTGTGATTCCTAGTATTTCTGAGCCAGTGGCTTTGTATTGTGACAACAATGGAGCCATTGCGCAAGCAAAGGAACATAGATCACACCAGAAGCCCAAACACATAGAAAGGAGATATCACCTTATCCGTGATATTATTAATAGAGGAGATGTGAAGATCAGCAGAGTCCCGACGGATGAGAACGTTGCTGATCCACTAACCAAGCCTCTCCCAAGGCCTAAGCATGAGTTTCATACTGCTGCTGTAGGCATTAGATTTCTTAAGATGTGATCTTGATTTCAGTGGGAGTTATATTTGTTTTAGTTATGTCATGATGTTCACAAAACATAATAGTTATGTTATTTTAATGAAATTTGTTTCAGCACTATTTAATTGTGTTATTAAATAACAGTCCCAAAGTAATTTATGACATCTTATAGGTCATCAAGTATGTGACTTGATCATGAAACCCTATAAGCAATAAATGACATAAATTATAATGGTCCCTGGTCAAGGTTGTTAAAGTGGGACATTAATAACCACGTGAGACTAGTATGTGAGGTGACTGATGACTATGTTTCATGGAGTCATTAATAAGAGTATTAAAGTCAATCACATAGATATGTGTTGGAGAACACATGATCGGACATGACCCGTTAATGAAAACTCTACAAGATGTTATATGAGTGTCATAAGAGCTTCTCATTACGACTATAGAGTATAGTCCTTAGACCTGAGTTCATCATGATTTCTTACATATGGATTGGTCCGTCTTGACTTTGTCAAACGTCAACCGTAACTGGTGATTATAACGACACTGATTAGGCGTATCAAGAGATATGAAAGGGGCATGGATGGAACAAGATGGGATTTGTACCTCATATATAACAGGAGTTAAATATCTTTGGGCCTATCGAAGATTTGATACTGGAAATGCGTGGCCGCGCTCAAACGAGGTGATCGTCAGTCGTTTGTTTTATCAGTACAAATCGGGATTCGATAAACATGATCTAGCTTAATAAGGATAACACAGTTCTTGCCTTATGCTAGATTGAGATATAGCTACAAATGGATTAAAGGAATAGATGATTCCAGTACAAGTGGGAGATTGTTGGGAATGTCCTGAAATCTATTGTGCTTACTCTAAGTGAAAGTCGTATTGTCGAGATGAGACAATCACATGACACTAGGTAGTCATAATGCTTTGCTAGAAGCCACTTATGATCAATGAGTTGAGAACTCATTGCTAGTGTTATATGATCCTACAGGGTCACACACCTAAGCAAACTGGACGTTAAAGATGAGGTTGATTATTAATGTAATGATCTAGTGAATGCATATTTGATATGCATTCGATATCAATATTCTGGGGCAGTGTCGATCGACACAAAGAGTGTGTCGGTCGACACAACTCGCGGATCACCAGATTAATTCGGTTTAATCGTTGGTTATTTCCGTTGTGGTTTAAGTCGACATATATAAGATATATGGTCGACCTAAACTTGAAGTTAACCTAATACACAACCACCAAAACTAGAATAGAAACCTCTCAAGAGATTTGATCTCCATAGGCACTAGCATCCCTCCTGTTCAGTTTGTGTGCGTGTGGATACCAGTAGAGGCACAGAGTTTGAGGTGCTTTGTGATCTCGACTACTTGCAAAACTTCCGCTGCAAATCACCAGGTAATCTCGAGATCTGATAGATTCAATTATATGAACCTTAGATCCTAGGCTTGGAATTTATACCTAGGGTTGCTAATCCTGATTAGAACTGCTAGAAATTCCTTCACATACCATCTGAGCGACCGCGACTTACAAACAAGGGAACCCCTCCTGCGAACAGATCAAACACAACAGATCTGCCACCACTAATCAAGCCTAGAAGGATCACGACGACTAGACGTCGACGGAAAACAATGCACGGACGCAACCTCAAGCAAAAATTAATCGTAACAAGGATACCAACATCGGATCAGAATTCGCCGAAGCCGAAGAGAACCTTTTGCGGTATTCAAAGATCGTCTTCATCGTAATTCACTTTACGACCTTTCTGAATATCAAGATAAGTACCTAAAATCTAATTTATCTTCTCGTCATCAATTGCTTTACAAATTACGTCAATCTGTACAACTTCTTTGTGACTTATCGATTTTAGCCTTGTTACAAATTTTCCGCTTCCAATGCTTTACGATTGTAGGAATTACTAGTGTCTCTAACTTGCGTAGAAATTAATATGATCGAAATCGTAAATATCTTGCCAAATCTTTCCGTGTAATCAACGTACAATCTATTGTTCTTTGACTACATTTTACATGTTGAGCATATTAGTTTGGGATTTTGCGGTTATACATCATGATCAGATTCTAACCGATTTTCATCATCGAACGAGTCTTCGACTTTGCTTCGTATGCAGATCCAGTCCGACGTCAAGCAGCCAAACTATCCTTAACCGATCGTCGTCGATGCCCCGCCGTCAAGCCAGCTAGTGTTCCAAGACATCCTGACGTCAAGCTTCGTAACCGTCCACGTACAAAAACCAGCAACCGTCTGCATAAAACAGCCGATCATATCAATAATCAGACGTCCAAGCATCGCAGCTTGCCAAACCGTACATTCGTTTAAGTCCTTCTCGGACAACACGATTTCATGCTCAGCTTGACACTTTCGTGGTCAGCTCGTTTTCACGACCAGCTCGCGAGCTGATCAGTCCAACATCATCCTTTGTCGGCGAATGGTCGACTGCGACTGCACGCCTCTACAGTTCAACGCCGACCACCAATCTCCGACAAAAGCCTTGCTCGGAGCACAAAAGGTCACGAGGGGAGAAAAACCTGCTCGACATGACTCTCTCCAGGGAATACAATCAGTACATGAGGTGATCCATCTTTCCAATCATATCCTGCTCGAATTGTCTGAAGTCAAATTGGGCAGCATCTCTGATCGGAACATCATGATCGAACAGCCCACGACTAAACAATCTCGAACGTACCGTGACATGGCTATCAATACGATGAGCCTGCTCGGACAGTTTGATTGGCAGCTCGAGCAGCTTGCTCGGCAGCTCGCGCAGCATGCTCAGTAGCTCGCAGCTTGCTCGACAGCTTGCTCGGCAGTTTGGACAGCTTGCTAGGAACCTCGCAAAACATGCTCGGCAACTCGCAAAACATGCTCGGCAACTCGCAAGCTTGCTCGGCAACTCGCAAAACATGCTCGGCAACTCGCAAGCGTGCTCGGCAACTCGCAAGCGTGCAACTCGCATAACTCTCGGAAATTCGAGCTAAACCAGCTCGGGTTTCCAAGCTAAACTTGCTCAAATCCGAGCCCGAAAGTTCCGAGTTAAAAAAAAAAATGAGAAGAAGAAATTGTTTAGCTCGGAAGACGAGCTGAACATGAGCTCGCACCAAACATTGCGAGTTGACATATACACACGTATATATACATATATACACATATATGTATTTGTTAAAAATAAAAAAAAAAAGGGAAGAAGAAATTGTTTAACTCGTAAGACGAGCTGAACATGAGCTCGGACCAAACGTTGCGAGTTGACATATACACATGTATATATACACACATATATGTATATATACACATATATGTATTTAAAAAAAAAAAAGGGAAGAAGAAATTGTTTAGCTCATAAGACGAGCTGAACTTGAGCTCGGACCAAATGTTGCGAGCTGATATATACACACGTATATATATGTTTTTCCGACTCGCAAGAATAACATTTTTCTCGAAAAATCTGTATAATATGTTCAACACACTCAAATCGATATGCTCCGTATATGTAACACATAGATAGGGAAAAGCCCAACGACGAATAGAACGTAAGGTTAGCAAGCATGGACATGCAATAACTCACTTTGCGGAGCAAGAAACAAGGGTTTCGACTCGTCAGTAATCCGAGCATAGCAAGTCAATCTCCGAGCACAAACCGATGAGCAGTCCCATAAGAAATCCAGGCTGACGACCAGAACGCGCCGAATGAAAATTAGAGCTGAATCTTTGTCGAGAAAAAGCGCGCCAAGTGAAAACTAAAAGCACCAATTCTCCCGAGCGGACATACGTCCGCGACGTCTCAACTAATCGGAGAACAGTCTATCTCAACTTGCAAGCAGGATCCCTCAACTCTACCCGAGCCGACTAGGCTCCAGCTCGTCGTATCAAGTCGAGGAAGGCAACAGAGTTCAACTTACAGTCATATATCCTACCGTTTCAAAGAAAGACATCAAAGCTCTAATGAAGCTAAAACTAACTTTGCACAACTTAGTTACTTGTACGCCAGCCGATATCTTGATCGGTTCAGCTGTCCCTCCTATTGTTGTAAAAAAAAGGGGGGAGTGATCCGTATATATTTATACTCTCGCATCAGAATTCGAAAAATTTTAAAACAATTTTCGAACACGAAATCTTTTCGGAGAAAGTTGCTCGGAACATTCAAACAAATCAGTTAGGAACTTTTTAGCAAGTCAGCTAGGAAATTTCGAACAATTTAGCTAGGAACTTCCAAGCAAGTCAGCTAGGAAAATCCAAGCTGTCCGAGCAAGTAAGCTAGGAACTTTCAAGCAAATCAGCTAGGAAAGTCTGAGCTACCCAAACCAGTCAACTCGGAGCTTTCGAGTAAATCAACTAGGATAGTCCGAACTTCCGAGCGAACCAGTTAGGAAATTCCGAGCTGGCCTCTCTTCTCAGAAATTCCGAGCTGGCCTCTCTACTCGGAAATTCCGAGCTAACCTCTCTCCTCGGAAATTCCGAGCTGGCCCCTCTTCTCGGAAATTCCGAGCTGACCCCTCTACTCGGAAATTCCGAGCTGGCCCCTCTACTCAGAAATTCCGAGCTGGCCCCTCTGCTCAGAAATTCCGAGCTGGCCCCTCTTCTTGGAAATTCCGAGCTGGCCTCTCTTCTCGGAAATTCCGAGCTGGCCTCTCTTCTCGGAAATTCCAAGCTGACCTCTCTTCTCGAAAATTCCGAGCTGACCACTCTTCTCGGAAACTCCGAGCATGACACTCCTCTCAACCTAAGACAAAACTCCTCCAACTAATTGCGAGGCATATTCGGACTACTCTCAAGACACTCAGCTCATACAATCAATTCACTCAAACAACCCCGGATAACGGATCATAACTAGAAGCACGGCGCATCCGCAAAATTCCAACCTTCCGACCATAAGTTATCCGGTAACGAAAGTAAACTCTCTTCTCATATTCATTTATTTTTTTCTTAGATCGAAATTAGGATAGGAACTTTATAACTTTTAAGCCGCCTACTATTACATCGCATGCATAGTCGTTAGGAATAGCTTATCTTGTCCGCTGACGGCTGCAGCGGACAAACGCATACATCCTTTACGGATATTAGCCAACACGTCCAATACGGATTGAGGCTCTATTACATCCAACCAACGGATAAAAAGCGCGCTATATATGTATATTATCGGCGAAGGGAACATAAGTCGAGAGGTTAACGTAATATCCCGAATACGGGTTGTTGACAGGTCTTCAAATCCGCCGCACCAGTACTGGAGACGATAATAGACCCCAAAAAAAAATCCAGTATGACACTACTCAGCACGCTGGTAAAATGACGTTTCAACCAAGTATATCTTGGTTCGGTATTTTTGAAAGGTGGTCCTGCGGATACCGGCTTATTTTCAGTGAACGGAAGACGCGAGGCAAGAGTTTCGCGGAAACCGGGATTGAAAATCTAAACCCAGTAAAATGCAACACACTGGTCTCGACAACGTCATTATTGAGTACACGGCCGACTTGGGAATGTAAGACGGAAGACCCCCGCACTAGTACTAAAGTCAACCGTAAAACTCCTCGAGACCCAGCAAGACACTTCCGAGCATGCTGGTCTAATCATTATAAGTCCATGAGAGAAAAACGATTTGTCATTTCTCGGACTCAAAACCCAGCAAGACGCTTCCGAGCACGTTGGTCTGATCATTATAAGTCCACAAGAGAAAAATGTTTTGTTACTAGTCTAAATCATTATAGGTCCGAAAGAGAAGTACGTTTTGTTATTTCTCGGACTCGATGTCAAAACCCAGTAAGACGCTTCCGAGCACACTGGTCTAAACATTACAAGTCCGCAAGAGGAGTACGTCTTGCTACTCCCCGGAATCAATTTTGAAACCCAGTAAGACGCTTCCGAGCACACTGGTCTAATCATTACATGTCCACAGAAGGAATACGTCTTACTATTCCTCGGACTCAATTTTGAAACCCAGTAATACGCTTCCGAGCACACTGGTCTCAATCATCTCAGGATCGTAAGTAGAGTATATCTCGCTGACCTTCAAACTTAACTCAATACCCAGTTAGGCGCTTCTGAGCACGTTGGTCTTAGTCATCACAAAGGCGAGTACATCTCACCAACGTTCGAGCTCGAAACTTGATTCAAAATACGGCGGAACGCTTCTACGCAAGCCAGATTTAAACAATATCCTATTAAACTCAAGACTCGGAATGCGCGTCTGAGTGTAATGCTCCTAAAAACATCAAGGGTCAAAAGCTAAATCACACTTTCCTTCGGGAATTATACGAAGCTGTCTGGAAAAGCCTTCAAGCTCTACGAAACAAACTCGTACAATCTATACGGAGCCGATGAAGGAGATTTTCTCCCAATAAAATATGCTCGACTTTCTTCATTAATCGACCTAACGTCAACACGACAGTTCAGCTTCTCGGACGTACAAATCGTCCTAGCAGGCTCGACAAACTAACCTAATCTTACTCAAAAAACCAAGCAGCCTTACTTAGAAAATCCGAGCAGGCCTACTCGGGAAATCCGAGCAGATTGCTCAGAAAATCCGAGCATATTTGCTCAGAAAATCCGAGCATGTTTGCACAGGAAATCCAAGCAGACGTACTCGGAAAATTCCGAAGCCCAACGCGATTTCTCTCTCGGACTCATCACATTCATAAACACGACCGGTTCATGATAGGGGTCTAGTTTTATCCTATTCTACTGCAAGTGCACAGTTATGTGATTGTAGTATATAGGGTATCGAAATCCACAGAGACTCCGGTCAACGATAGATTAAGAACAGTAGAGGGTAAACTAAGATGAAAGCAATGTGGAGTAACTAAAAAGCGATGCGAGAAAGTAAATAAGTAGCAAGATTATCGGTTGTGAAAGCAGTTAATTAAGGGCGCTAAGTCTAGGGCGTTCTCAGGAAATCAGACAAGCAGACAAATCATTCAGTCAGGATCTAATTAAGCACAGTTCTAGAACTCAAATCACGGATATAGAATTAACCAACTGTCGTTGCGAGAATTCTCTAAGTCTAAGTGCATCAATCCAAATTCTTTTGCAATTACTAACAGATTAAACCAGCATTAATTCCAAGTTCGATATGTTCACAATTAAACTAAACCAAATTCCTTTGCGAGTAATTTAATTGCTCAACCTAAATAGTTCAGATTCTAAACCACACTTTCGTGTCGTATTTAGCAACCTAAGATCTAGATTCTAATTGATCAAGTTAGAACTAGCATTAAACGCAATTTAGATTGAAGAACATCTTAAAGTTATGAATCCTTAACTGAATTAAACAAGTCTAGCAAGTCATGAAATCCTATGTGAGAAACCCTAAACCTAACTATGAATCTACTCAGACATAGAAGATGTAAACATAATCAATGAATAGTTAGATATCATAAAAGAGATTAAACAAGTAAAGGGGTTCGAAAACTTCTCCAAAACAAATGTAGTACATGATCAGATCAGCCCCCAAAAGCTCTAAAAACTCTCTGCTCTCAATTATGAATGCGTATGTAAGTGTATCTAAAAACTGATCTAAAAACCTAATTAAATAGCTAAAACACGTTTTGGGCTTCTGTGTAAATATCTGGACCTTCTGGGCTTTTCTGCAATATCAGCATTCTTCATTAAACCGTCGAGTCTGGCCCATTCGCGTAGTGCATCGACCGATGCATGTGTGCGTCGATCGATGCAGATCCCAAAACTGGACAGTGAGTTCTCTCTCTCGGACCAAATCTCCAAATCACTCCAATAAGCTCCATAATCACCACATTAGCTCCAAATGTGCGTGTACTCAATAAAACCTGTAAAAGACTCTAAAGAAACACAAATAGACTCTAAAACAGACTTATATCATGGTCTAAAGCTAGTAAAAACCATGATATATCAACTCCCCCACACTTAGCCTTTGCTTTCCCTCAAGCAAAACAGAGAACTAAAACATGGTGAAGAGGTTTGAAAACTTTCAGAAACTCTTTTTGTCCTAGAAGCAACAACACTCAGATTCCCCTTAGTAATTCACTGAAAGAATCAATCACAAGATATCAAGACCAACATATACTTCCCCCACACTTAGCAACTGTCCTAAGTAAACTCCACAATCACATTCACGCATTCAAATTCTCCCTACTGACTTCTGCAAGTATTTAAGTGCGGTCTCACCTAAGGAGTATCGATCAAAGGCACATGGATTCTTACCTTGTCAGCTCTAGACCACCATACTATCTTTCTTTGGTCCCTTTCTTCTCTTTTCCCTTCCTTAGCATTCTGATTTTTCCCCATTGGGTATCATTTTATTTTTTTTATCAGTGCTCTTCCCGTTAAGGGGTGTACTTTGGACACATTCCGTGGATGCACAGGATATGATAGTTGTAGCTACCACTACCAGAGACCACTTCGGAGTTACTAACTCATCCTCAGTTTATTATCTTTTTTTTTTTATAGAAGGGGAAAAGGGAACCAAATAGGACAGGTTTACAGGCTGTGTCAGAACTAACAAGGGAATCCGACACAAGGTATACCAAGCCCTTAGGTGAGAAAATTAAGTCAGTATTAAGGTGAAGTCAGTAAAAGGATCCTCTGATACCTGAAGCGATGTGGGTGTCCTCAGTAGGTTGATCCGTGATGGGGTTTTCTAATAGTCATAGATAGATCCTGCAACTTCATCCCGATGGTTACTTAAGTTCCTGCAAGTGCTGTTAATCTTCTCAAAAAATCATTGTTTCTTACTTAAACTGGTTTTGACTCGATAAAACAATTTTTTTTTGAAAAACATACTGACTCTAAGAAAACAGAAAGATAGATGTCAGTAGCACCTCCCCCACACTTAAGACACACTGTCCCCGGTAGTGTCAAGCGAAGGATTGGTAAAAAGAAAGAAAAAGTTAAATGTTAATGGACGTGTTGAGTTCTGTCTGATTTTTACCTCTGTTGCACAGGCATCGACCGTTGCACTAGGTGCATCGACCGTTGCTAGGCGATTTTTCGTGTATGGTCGATCGTTGCTCAGGACCGCAACGATCGCTGCAATGCGATTTCTTTCGTGTTGTGACGATCGACACAGTGGTGTGTCGATCGATGCACTGCGATTCGTCCGAGACCTGCAGACAAAACTCACCAAAAACAGAAGCAAAACGTAAAATCCTACAAAAACACCAAAAATCAAAATGCAAAAATGAAACAGTGGGTAGCCTCCCACTCAGCGCTCTTTTAACGTCAATAGCTTGACCGGACGAACAAGAATCATGCACCGTGAGATCCGGACAGAGACTTTGATTTTCTCTGTGCAAGTCTCCTCATCCAAGGCGGGGAGTAAGCTGTATCAGAATGAACTTGTCCAAGAAAAGAAGGAGTAAACTGCTCCCCAGGATCCAAAATTACAGTATCACTTGGCTGCTTATCATCTCCATTCATAATGGTGAAGGTCTGCCCATCTATCAGTGGCTTGCGCAGCTTGTCCATCTCAAAATGCAGCGGCTCATCTCCCAGGTGGAGATCAATCAGACTGTGTCTAACATCTATTACTGCTCCTGCTGTAGCCATGAATGGTCTCCCAAGTATCAGCGCATCATCAGGATCACTGTCATACTTCAGCACTAAGAAGTCTGTTGGAACTAAGTAGTTTCCAACTTTGACCGGGATATCCTCAAGGAGTCCTTCTGGAACTCTTATAGACTGATTGGCTAGGATAAGAGAGGTCCTAGTAGGCGAAAAATCCATCATACTCAGCTTCTCTGCCACAGAATATGGCATAAGACTTCCTGCAGCTCCAAGATCACACATAAAACGCCTAAAACTATCTTCAAAGATAGAACAGGTCAGGCAGCTTCTTTGGAACCTTGGTTAATAGCACATCACTTATATGCTGAGGAACAACTAATACCCAGTCTTTCAGCTCTTCATCCATAGGCAGCATCTTTCTCAAGTACCTCTGCACACAAGGGTGATAAGGTGGGTCATCAGATGATGCAATTTCTTCCAACTCTTCACCAATCTCTTCCAGCTGCTTAAGCTCTTCAATCTCTTGCTTAATTACTTCAGACACTGAGGGATATAATCTAATGGATTGTGCATAAATCTCCTGCTGAGTAATCTCAGATACTCCAGGGAATAAACGATCAAGCTCTAAATCTGCATCAATGCCTTCAGAATCCTTCGAGTCTGTCTGTTCACGACCTGCAACGACCGACGCTAAGGGTGCATGATAGGTGTCAGGTTTTATCCTATATCTAACTGCAAGTGCACAGTTCAGTAGTCGTAGTATATAGGTATCGAATCCACAGGGACTCCGTATTCAATAGCTCAAGAACAGGAAATTAAACTAGGAAGAAAGCAATGTGATTGAATTAAAAGCAATGCAAGAAAGTAAACAGAAAGCAGAGATTGTTGGTTGTGAAAGCAAGTTATTAAGAGCGCTAAGTCTAGGGCATTCTCAGGAAATCAGACAAGCAGACAGTTCATTCAGCAAGGATCTAATTAAGCACAGTTCTAGAACTCAAAACACAGATATAAAATTAACCAAATTCCTTTGCGATAATTCTCTAAGTCTAAGTGCAGCAAACCAAACTTTCGTTTGCGATAACTAACAGATTAAACTAGCATTAATCCCAAGTTTGATATGTTCACAATTATCCTAAACCAAACTTTCGTTTGCGAGAAGTTTAATTGCTCAACCTAATTAGTTCAGATTCCTAAACCCCACTTCCGTGACGTATTTAGCAACCTAAGATCTAGATTCTAATTGATCAGGTTAGAACTAGCTTTAAGCACAATTAGATTGAAGAACAGATATAGTTATGAATCCTTAACTGAATTTAACAAGTCTAGCAAGTCATGAAATCCTATGTGAGAAACCCTAAACCTAACAAGGAATCTACTCAGACATAGATAATGAAAACATAATCATATGATGAATAAATTGCATAGAAGATGAAGAATAAAAGGGGTTTGAAATCTTCTCCAAATACAGATGAAGTAAAGGTTCAGATCAGCCCCAAAATCTCTAAAAATCCTCTGCTCTTAATTATGAAAGCGTAAGTAAAATAAAACACCAAAAACTTAATTATATAGGTCTAATCTCGGCCAGGGGGCTTCTTTGTAAATATCAGGAACTTCTGGATCAGAGTGCAATATCTTAACTCTTCATAAACCGCCGAGTTCTGGCCCATCTCGCTGGTGCAACGATCGATGCTAGAGTGCAACGATCGACGCATTCCTCTGTTTCGGACAGTGAACTCTATCTCTCGGCCAAACACTCCAAAAATCTCCAAAAAGTGCCATAATCACCAAGTATGCTCCAAACCTGATTATACCTGTAAAAGACTCTAAAAGAACACAAAAAGACACTAAAACACACTTATATCATGGTCTAAAACTAGTAAAAACCATGATATATCAACTCCCCCACACTTAGCCTTTGCTTGCCCTCAAGCAAAACAGAGAACTAAAGCATGGTGAAGAGGTTTGAAAACTCTTCAGAAACTCATTTCATCCTAGAAGCTACAATACTCAGATTCCCCTTAGTAAACCACTGAAAGAATCAATCACAGGATATCAAGACCAACATGTACTTCCCCCACACTTAGCAACTGTCCTAAGTAAACTCCACAATCACATTCAAGCATTCAAATTCTCCCTACTGACTTCTGCAAGTATTTAAGTGCGGTCTCACCTAAGGAGTATCGATCAAAGGGCACATGGATTCTTACCTTATCAGCTCTAGACCACCATACTATCTTTTTCTAGTCCCTTTCTTCTCTTTCCCTTCTTTAACAACTGATTTTTCCCACATTGGGTATCATTTTATTTTTTTATCAGTGTTCTTCCCGTTATGGGGTGTACTTTGGACACATTCCATGGATAGCACAGGAGATAATAGGGGTCTCTACCACTCCTGTGACCACTTCGGAGTTACTAACTCATCCTCAGTTTATTATTATTATTTTTTTTTTACTTTATAGAAGGGAAGAAGGGAACTAAATAGGATAGGTTGACAGACTGTGTCAGAACTAACAAGGGAATCCGACACAGAGTATACCAAGCCCTTAGGTGAGAAATCTAAGTCAGTATTAAGTTGAAGTCAGTAAAAGGATCCTCTGATACCTGAAGTGATGTGGGTGTTCCCAGTAGGTTGATCTGTGATGGGGTTTTCTAATAGTCATAGATAGATCCTGCAACTTCATCCCAATGGTTACTTAAGTTCCTGCAAGTCTTGTAAATCTTCTCAGAAAATCATAGTTTCTTACTTAAACAATTTTGACTCAATAAAACAAAAAATTTTGAAAAATGGACTGACTCTTAAGAAAACAGAAAGATAAACGTCAGTAGCAACTCCCCCACACTTAAGACACACTGTCCCCAGTAGTGTCAAGCGAAGGATCGGTAGAAAAGAAAAATTGTTAAAGTTCGATTGAGTTCTGTCGGGTTTACCTCTGTCGCTCGAGCATCGATCGTTGCACTAAGTGCATCGACCGTTACTTGGCGATTTTCGTGTATGGTCGATCGTTGCTCATAACCGCAACGATCGCTGCAATGCGATTATGATCGTGTTGTGACGATCGACACAGAAGTGTGTCGATCGACGCACTGCGATTCTGTCCGAGACCTGCTACCAGAAACTCACCAGAAACAAAAACAAACGTAAAATCCTAACAAAAACACCAAAAATTAAGTAGAAAAACACCAGTACCTAATGGTGGGTTGCCTCCCACCCAGCGCTTGTTTAAGGTCAATAGCTTGACCGGACGGACAAGATTTTTCAGGCACCAGGAGATCCCAACAGAGACTTTTTCTGTCTCTGTCCAAGTCTCCTCATCCAAGGTCGCGAGTAGGCTGTTGCAGAATGCTCATGTCCAAGAAAAGATGGAGTAAAATGTGCTCCAGGATCTAGAATCACAGTGTCACCCGGCTGCTCATCATCTGCATCCATGATTGTGAATGTCTGCCCATCTATCAGTGGCTTACGCAGCTTCTCCATCTCATATCGCAGCGGCTCATCTCCCAGGTGGAGGTCTATTAGACTCTGTCTAACATCAATCACAGCTCCTGTTGTAGCCAAGAATGGTCTTCCAAGCAGCAATGCTTCATCAGGATCGCAGTCATACTTCAGCACAAGAAAGTCTGTCGGAACTAAGTAGTTTCCAACTCTCACTGTAATGTCCTTTAAGAGTCATTCCGGAACTCGTATAGACTGATCAGCTAGGACAAGAGAGGTCCTAGTGGGAAAAAAATCCAACATACCCAGCTTCTCTGCCACAGAGTATGGCATCAAACTTCCAGCAGCTCCTAGATCACAAAGAGAGCGCCTAAAACTGTTCTCGAAGATGGAGTAGTTAAGCACAAAGACTCCAGGGTCAGGCAGCTTCTTCGGGATCTTGTTTAACAGAACATCACCAATATGCTGAGGAACTATAACTACCCAGTCTCTCAGCTCTTCATCTAGAGGCAGCATCTTGTTCAAATACCTCTGCACACATGGATGATAAGGTGGATCATCAGAAGTTGGAATTTCTTCCAATTCTTCACCAATCTCCTCTAGCTTCTTAAGCTCTTCAATTTCCTGCCTAATCACTTCAGACACTGAGGAGTGTTGTCTAACAATCTGCGCATAAATCTCCTGCTGAGAGATCTCAGAGACTCCAGGGAATAAGCTATCAAGCTCCAAGTCTGCATCAATACCATCATCACTCAGCGAATATGTCTGTTCCTGACGTGCATCGATCGACACTAAGTGTGTGTCGATCGTTGCAGCTCTGCAATTTCCACCCGAGAGTTTTTCACCAAAATCCGGGATTTCTCCTTCCTTCACCAATTCAGCTGTACTTAGCTCAAATTTTTCACCTAGGTGAGATCCATCATTAATGTACACAGACCAGGCCTTAATATGAGTGTCTGCTAGCCCTTTTCCCTTTATTGAGCTGGAAATCTGGTTTACCTGAGTATCCAACTGCTTCATGTGAGTGTTCAGGGACTCAAACTTCCCATTGAGGTCTTCATAGACAGCATCTAACTTCTTGTTGCAGTCCACAGAAATCTTGGTCTGACTCTCCATTATTTGTTCCATCATAGCTTCCATTCTGCTCTCATGAGCTGTAGGTGCAGGAGGAGTCTGATTAGATGAAGACCCATAGGTTCTCTGAGTACCTTGTCCAAAAGTCTTCTGAAACCCACTAGTCTGTCCAGAATTAGATGAGTTGCTGTTGAAAGCACTTTTCTGTCCGCCATTGAAGAATCTGTTTCCCTGTTGATTACCAAATCTATTACCTTGGAATCCAGAACCTCCTATATAATTTACATCTTCCTGCTGAGTGTCCTCCTCAGTTTGAATTACCTCTACATCTTGGGCAAAATGGACAGCTTTCTTACCTGCTAGGAGATTGCAAACTGTGTCCAGCCTAGATCTAATATCAGCTATGTCAGAATTCTCTACGCTTCCACCAGATTTCTTCCTCCTCTCATCCATAGTCTTGCAGCTGTTGCTGCCTATTAGATTCTCAATCAACTGCTTAGCTTGTGTAGGAGTCCGGGTGTTGAAGTTAGCATTAATGGAATTGTCCAGTGCAGTCTGATATGGAAGATCTATGCCTCTGAAGAAGATGCCAATCAACTGAACCTCAGTGAATCCATGGTGTGGGCAGTCACGCTGATACTGCTTAAATCTCATCCAGGCAGTCTTTAAAGGCTCCACAGCTCCTTGTGAAAAGGTGAGTATGTCCTGTCTGGATTGGTCTGAGCGCGCATCATCATAGAAGTGACGCAGGAACTCACTCTTTAAAGCTGCCCAAGTAGTATACTGAGCAGGCGCTAAATGCTTCAGCCATGCACTAGCGTCTCCAGCAAGACTGTGCGGAAAGAGCTTAAGGAACAGATAGTCCGGGCACACTCCATCATACTTCATGCCAGTGACCACGTCCTCAAACGATTCAATGTGATCCATAGGCTGCTCCGTTGGGTAACCATGAAACGCATTCTGTCTCATCAGCGAGTAGTAGATGGTTTTGATCTCAAAATCATTCCTCTCAAAAGCAGGAAGCACTAAAGCTGACCGGTTTCTATGAAACTCATCCGGTCTGTTGTAGTCAGCTAAAGTCCTCTCATGTACAACCATCTCTCTACCTTGGGCCTGTCCTTGACCCTGGTTCTGCTCTTGTTGCTGTTGCTCAGGAGGATCAGGGATGACATTCCCTTCAGCATCAACCCTTTGCCAAGCGGCATTGTATGGGTTGTTATCTCGGTCCCTCAGGGTACCTTCAGCATCACGTACAAGAATCAGATGCTCTTGCACCATCCTTTCTCTTCTCTCTCTTCTGTTGGTTCTCTCTAAACGTCCAAGTTCTTCAAGATCGAGATTAACTAAGTCAAAGTTCGGATTACTTCTAGTTTTCTGCGTCTGCATAAACTGTCTGTAATCGTCCGGCAACGATCGATGCTATCAGTGCAACGATCGTTTCAATCTCTGAATCGCCTAGTGACGATCGATGCTAGAGTGCAACGATCGACGCAGTGCGATATTAGTACCTGCGACAGAGAGAAAAACAGAGAAAATCAGCAACTAAAAAAAACAAAAATAAAAACGAAAAGAAAACGAAAAATCCTAGTAAAACCCTAAGTTCTAAGCTATCGAAGACTCAAAGAGTCCCCGGCAACGGCGCCAAAAACTTGATAGGTGTCAGGTTTTATCCTATATCTAACTGCAAGTGCACAGTTCAGTAGTCGTAGTATATAGGTATCGAATCCACAGGGACTCCGTATTCAATAGCTCAAGAACAGAAATTAAACTAGGAAGAAAGCAATGTGATTGAATTAAAAGCAATGCAAGAAAGTAAACAGAAAGCAGAGATTGTTGGTTGTGAAAGCAAGTTATTAAGAGCGCTAAGTCTAGGGCGTTCTCAGGAAATCAGACAAGCAGACAGTTCATTCAGCAAGGATCTAATTAAGCACAGTTCTAGAACTCAAAACACAGATATAGAATTAACCAAATTCCTTTGCGATAATTCTCTAAGTCTAAGTGCAGCAAACCAAACTTTCGTTTGCGAGAACTAACAGATTAAACTAGCATTAATCCCAAGTTTGATATGTTCACAATTATCCTAAACCAAACTTTCGTTTGCGAGAAGTTTAATTGCTCAACCTAATTAGTTCAGATTCCTAAACCCCACTTCCGTGACGTATTTAGCAACCTAAGATCTAGATTCTAATTGATCAGGTTAGAACTAGCTTTAAGCACAATTAGATTGAAGAACAGATATAGTTATGAATCCTTAACTGAATTAAACAAGTCTAGCAAGTCATGAAATCCTATGTGAGAAACCCTAAACCTAACAAGGAATCTACTCAGACATAGATAATGAAAACATAATCATATGATGAATAAATTGCATAGAAGATGAAGAATAAAAGGGGTTCGAAATCTTCTCCAAATACAGATGAAGTAAAGGTTCAGATCAGCCCCAAAATCTCTAAAAATCCTCTGCTCTTAATTATGAAAGCGTAAGTAAAATAAAACACCAAAAACTTAATTATATAGGTCTAATCTCGGCCAGGGGCTTCTTTGTAAATATCAGGAACTTCTTGATCAGAGTGCAATATCTTAACTCTTCATAAACCGCCGAGTTCTGGCCCATCTCGCTGGTGCAACGATCGATGCTAGAGTGCAACGATCGACGCATTCCTCTGTTTCGGACAGTGAACTCTATCTCTCGGCCAAACACTCCAAAAATCTCCAAAAAGTGCCATAATCACCAAGTATGCTCCAAACCTGATTATACCTGTAAAAGACTCTAAAAGAACACAAAAAGACACTAAAACACACTTATATCATGGTCTAAAACTAGTAAAAACCATGATATATCAGTACGTCGATCGATGCATCACTGTTTTCACAGTTTCTACCCGAGAGATTTTTCCAAAAATCCGAAAAATTCAGCCTCTTCTACCAACTCAGCTGTGCTTAGCTCAAATCCTTCACCTAGGTGTGATCCATCATCAATGTACACTGACTAGGCCTTAATATGGGTGTCTGTTACTCCTTTTCCTTTAAAAGAACTAGAAATCTGGCTCACCTGAGTATCCAACTGCTTCACATGAGTGTTCAGAGACTCAAACTTCCCATTGAGATCCTCATAGACAGCATCCAACTTCTTATTGCAGTCCACAGCAATCTTGGTCTGACTTTCCAACAGCTGTTCCATCATTTCCTCCATCTTACTCTCATGAGCAGTAGCTACAGGAGGTGCTTGGTAAGAAGATGATCCATAGGTTCTCTGAGTACCTTGTCCAAAAGGTTTCTGGAAACCACTAGTCTGTCCAAAGCCAGAGGAGTTCTGATTGCCTGTGAAGGCACACCTCTGTCCTCCATTGAAGAACATGTTTCCCTGCTGATTACCAAATCTATTACCTTGGAATCCAGATCCTCCTATGTAATTCACATCTTCTTCCTGAGTGTCCTCCTCAGTCTGAATTACCTCAACATCTTGGGCAAAGTGGACAGCTTTCTTACCAGCTAGGAGATTACAAACTGTGTCCAGCTTAGATCTAATATCAGCAATCTCCAAATTCTCTACCTTTCCACCAGATTTCTTCCTCCTCTCATCAGTAGTCTTGCAACTGTTGCTGCTTACTAAGTTCTCAATCAACTGCTTAGCTTGTGCAGGAGTCCTAGTGTTAAAATTTGCATTGTTGGAGTTATCCAGCGCAGTCTGATATGGAAGATCTATGCCTCTGAAGAAGATACCTAGCAATGTGACCTCAGTGAATCCATGGTGTGGGCAGTCACGCTGGTACTTCTTGAATCGCATCCAGACAGCTTTTAAAGGCTCCACAGGACCTTGGGAGAATGTCAGAATGTCCTATCTGGACTGATCTGAGCGCGCATCATCGTATAAGTGTCTCAGAAACTCACTCTTCAGGGCATCCCAAGTAGTAAACTGCCCAGGTGGCAGTTGCTTTAACCATGCAGCAGCGTCTCCAGCGAGACTGTGTGGAAAGAGCTTGAGAAACAGATAATCCTGGAAAACTCCATCATACTTCATGCCAGTGATTATATCCTCAAACTGATCGATGTGATCCATAGGCTGCTCCGATGGGTGGCCATGGAAAGCATTCTGTCTCATCAGCGAGTAGTAGATGGTTTTGATCTCAAAATCGTTCCTCTCAAAACCAGGAGGTACTAGAGCTGACCGGTTTGCATGAAACTCATCCGGTCTGTTGTAGTCAGCTAAAGTCCTCTCATGAACAACCATCTGTCTACCTTGGTTCTGTCCTTGGCCTTGCGCCTGCGGCTGTGGTTCAGGTTCCTCAATATCCGGGATTACACGTCCCTCAGCATCGATCCTCTGCCCAGCAGCATTGTGCGGATTGTTATCTCGGTCCCTCGGGATACCGTTAGCATATTGTATCAGGATCAAACGTTCACGTACCATCCTTGCTCTTCTTTCTCTTCTGTTAGTCCTCTCTAGTCGTCCAAGTTCTTCAAGTCCGAGATTAACGAGGTTCAAGTTCTGATTACTTCTAGTTTCACGCGTCTGCATAAACTGTCTGTAATCGTCAAGCAACGATCGATGCTAGCAGTGCAACGATCGATTCAATCTCAGAATCGCCTAGTGACGATCGACACAAAGGTGCAACGATCGATGCTAGGCGAATGTCGTACCTGCGACAGAAAGAAAACAGGGAAAAAATCAGTAAACAAAAATAAAAAAAAATCCTAGTAAAAACCCTAAGTTCGAAGCTATCGAAGACTCTAAGAGTCCCCGGCAACGGCGCCAAAAACTTGATAGGGGTCTAGTTTTATCCTATTCTACTGCAAGTGCATAGTTATGTGATTGTAGTATATAGGGTATTGAAATCCACAGAGACTCCGGTCAACGATAGATTAAGAAAATTAGAGGGTAAACTAAGATGAAAGCAATGTGGAGTAACTAAAAAGCAATGCGAGAAAGTAAATAAGTAGCAAGATTATCGGTTGTGAAAGCAGTTAATTAAGGGCGCTAAGTCTAGGGCGTTCTCAGGAAATCAGACAAGCAGACAAATCATTCAGTCATGATCTAATTAAGCACAGTTCTAGAACTCAAATCACGGATATAGAATTAACCAACTGTCGTTGCGAGAATTCTCTAAGTCTAAGTGCATCAATCCAAATTCCTTTGCAATTACTAACAGATTAAACCAGCATTAATTCCAAGTTCGATATGTTCACAATTAAACTAAACCAAATTCCTTTGCGAGTAATTTAATTGCTCAACCTAAATAGTTCAGATTCTAAACCACACTTTCGTGTCGTATTTAGCAACCTAAGATCTAGATTCTAATTGATCAAGTTAGAACTAGCATTAAACGCAATTTAGATTGAAGAACATCTTAAAGTTATGAATCCTTAACTGAATTAAACAAGTCTAGCAAGTCATGAAATCCTATGTGAGAAACCCTAAACCTAACTATGAATCTACTCAGACATAGAAGATGTAAACATAATCAATGAATAGTTAGATATCATAAAAGAGATTAAACAAGTAAAGGGGTTCGAAAACTTCTCCAAAACAAATGTAGTACATGATCAGATCAGCCCCCAAAAGCTCTAAAAACTCTCTGCTCTCAATTATGAATGCGTATGTAAGTGTATCTAAAAACCTAATTAAATAGCTAAAACACGTTTTGGGCTTCTGTGTAAATATCTGGACCTTCTGGGCTTTTCTGCAATATCAGCATTCTTCATTAAACCGCCGAGTCTGGCCCATTCGCGTAGTGCATCGACCGATGCATGTGTGCGTCGATCGATGCAGATCCCAAAACTGGACAGTGAGTTCTCTCTCTCGGACCAAATCTCCAAATCACTCCAATAAGCTCCATAATCACCACATTAGCTCCAAACGTGCGTGTACTCAATAAAACCTGTAAAGACTCTAAAGAAACACAAATAGACTCTAAATCAGACTTATATCATGGTCTAAAGCTAGTAAAAACCATGATATATCAGTTCAAAATTCAACGCACCTTCTCCACTGCTTTGCTTGTTCGAATACGGAAGTGTCGACAAAAGACCAACAATAGATTCCCAAACGTCCAACGACAAGATTTAGAACTACGGGTGGCTTGATCCCTTTCTTAAGGGTACGTAGGCAGCCTTTCATAAGGTTCAACTGTAAACAAAAATTCTTCGCTTGAAGTAAAGAAGCATCAAGGTCATACACCGGAAAGATCGAAGGAATTGCTCGGAAGACTTTGCACAAAAAAAATCAATACGGCCGAAAGGTCCAAAAGGCTCACCATGTACACGCCAATGGATGAGAGTCGACTTACTCGAAGGGCCGGAACAAATCCGACTCAAAAATGCCGTTCCAAAAAATATGTCTAACTTGACGTACAAGACGAAGGCCAAAATCCCGACAAACTCGGACAACCCTTTGTCACAAACGGAAGAGCAACAAAACAGAAAGGACCGAACCAAGTCTTTCGGATAATTGCTTTCGCCTCGAATACAAAATAACCTCGCCATCATCGCACTCGAGTCTGACGAGCTGGGGGGCTAACTGTTGGGGTCAAAAACCCCTCGACGAAAACAATAGCTGAAACAAGATCGGACAAACGAACACAGACAACTATCCGTTTCGGATAAACAGAGTATCGTATGAGTGACAAGTCATACGAAGTGTCGATAACTTCGTAGGGGCAACTTTCATACGAAAAGAGTCAACAGACAACATTTCATACGAAACGGACAACTTTTTATACGAAGCACCGATAACTTCATCTAAACAACTTATCGACAAATACATTTCATACGAAACGGACGATGTTTTAATCGGACAAACGCATCTTCCGACAGGAACCACGGATCGACGAAACATCCAAACAGGCAAAGGACGAGCTGCACCAGCTCGGATTTCCGAGCTGAACCAGCTCTCATTTCCGAGCTGAACCAGCTCTCATTTCCGAGCTGAACGCACCTCTTGCAAACTTCCGAGCTGGACTTCGCTGAGCTTTCCGAACGGTTAACCAAACAATTGCCGATATGCACAACTTGTCTCAACCCACCTTCGGAAACATCGGCCTGTACTTTCATGGCCTATAACTTGGGCTGATAAGATCAAGTGAGGAATAAGAACTTAGGCCCAAATATACGATGACTTTGGGCCGAATAAGTGAGTTTGTACATGAATGGACTCGGATCGTCCGTTCTCGGCCCATCCGGCGAATAAGTCAAGCTGCGGAAAGATGAAAGAGGATAAAGACAAAGAAGTAAAGGAAGAGATACGGACGAGCTGAAAAGGAAAATCCGAGATAAAAATGTAAATCTTAATGGAATAAGGAAGAAGATAACTACAGGAAGATTTCCGCAAATCTGGCGGAAATATTCTCGAAGCCGACTTACCGAAGTTATATAAGGAGATAGAAGCCATACGAGAAAAGGCAGAGCGAAAAAACCTAGACCTAGACTTAAGAACTTAGCAGTTTTCTCTTAGCCGTTTTGAGAGTTCTTTTGTACTTTCTTTCCGATTCCTTTACTCTTTTTTACGATATTTGTATTCCTTTCGACTTCTAATCAATAAAATATCCTCCGGGTTTGCTAATTTCGTGGTTATCCTTGAAAGTTTCTGTTCCCTAAAAGTTTTGCTCTACAAGTTTTGACCGTGTGAGTTTCGACTCTCACAGTAAGTTGGAAAAGTCACTGTATGGCCTAAAGCAAGCATCTCGTCAATGGTACAAGAAGTTCTCGGATACTTTAGTGAGTTTTGGCTTCATCAAATCAATCTCTGATTATATATTATTCACTAAAGTGACTGGAAATATCTTTGTGGGAGTGCTTGTTTACGTTGATGACATAGTTGTCACAAGCAATAATGATGATGCTGCAGAAGATTTGAAGAATCAGTTGAAAGCATCGTTCAAATTGAGGGATCTTGGTCAAGCTAAATATTTCCTTGGCTTGGAAATAGCAAGATCTAAAGAAGGAATTTCCATTTGTCAAAGAAAGTATGCATTGGAAATTCTTGATGAACTCGGTTTATTGGGTTGCAAACCCTCATCTATTCCAATGGAACCAAATGTCAAAATGAGAAAAGATGAAGGTGATCTTATTGACAATCCCGAGACATACAGAAGCCTTATAGGGAAACTGATCTATCTAACGATTACAAGACCCGACATATGTTTCTCTGTTCAAAAGTTGGCTCAATATACAGCTGCTCCTCGGGTACCTCATTATCAGGCTCTTATGAAGTTGCTGCACTACATCAAAGGAACAACAGGACATGGTTTGTTCTATTCTTCCTCTCCTGATATTGAGCTGAAGGCATTTGCTGATGCAGATTGGAGCTCCTGTTTGGACACTAGACGATCGGTAACAGGGTATTGTATTTTCATTGGTGATTCTCTGATATTTTGGAGATCCAAGAAACAAGACACTGTTTCAAGTTCCTCAGCTGAAGCAGAATATAGGAGCATGTCATTTGTTGTACGAGAACTTCAGTGGTTGCAGAAACTTCTCAAAGACTTCCATATCACTATCTCCAACCCACCGGTGCTTTACTGTGATAACATGGCAGCTATGCATATTGCCAAGAATCCAGTATATCACGAACGCACAAAACACGTTGAAAATGACTGTCACATAGTCAGAGAAAAGGTAGAAGAAGGTGCCTTGAAGTTGCTTCATGTTCGGACTGATCTTCAGCTTGCTGATGTACTTACAAAACCGTTATATCCGGGCAAACTTCGACCTTTAATAAGCAAGATGGGTGTCTCTTCCATCTTCACTCCATCTTGAGGGGGACTATTAGTGTGTACATAGCCTTTGTATAGCTCACTTAAGCTTATGACTTGTATAAATATGTAAACAGGAACAACTCGATTCATTAATGAGAAAAACAGATTTAACATATTTCTACTAAAGTACAAAGTACAAAACCAATTTTTTCCCCCACAGATTCTCTTTTTCTTGTGTGCAAAGTGGCATCTACTATAAAAAGCAAAAAAAAAAAGTGTATTCCTCCGAAAAATACAGTGTATTTTCCTGAAATTATGTGGCATTAGTGGCTGTTCAACTGTTGGAAGGTGTCACTCTTTCTATCAACTTCTGGCATTAACACCAAATTGGTATTTTGCAGAATGATATTAGGCATAGATGATGACTATCCGATGGATGCACAAGAGAAGTAAGAAATGTCATTAAATTCTCCTGACTCAACCATCTCTCTCTCTCTCTCTTGGCACAAACACAAATGCAATTTACAGTTATCATTTATCACAACAACTACTTCTTCTCTCTCTCTTTCTCTCTTCTCTAGGCAAATTAATCAACTAGCATTGTCTTCACTTTCCTTGTTGAGAGAGACTCATTCAAAGAATGGCGTTTCCCTTTTCTTCCTGCAAACAAAAATCTGCATTCCCCTCCTCTCTTCTTGTTTTTCTTCCTCTACTTCTGCTTATATCCTCCTCCGTTGCTGATCTCTCTTTCAACTTCTACGCCAGTTCATGTCCTGGAGCTGAATTCATCGTCAGAAACACTGTTAGATCGGCTTCTTTCACTGATCCATCAGTCCTTGGGAAGCTTCTCCGTCTCATCTTCCATGACTGTTTTGTCCACGTATATTACTAACAATGCAAAAGCATGACTCCTTCACCCAATTTCTTATTTCTTGGATTCTCAAAATGAGATTTTTTTTTTCTTGTTTTAATTGCTGTTTCAGGGTTGTGATGCATCATTGTTGATTCGAGGTAACGGTACAGAGAGAACCGACCCTGGAAACACGTCTCTAGGAGGTTTTGATGTGATAGAAAGCGCCAAAAATGTTCTCGAAATCTTCTGTCCGGGCATAGTGTCATGCGCTGATATCCTTGTTCTTGCTGCTAGAGACGCTGTCGAAGCTGTAAGAGATCATCAAAATTCACATGCATATAGATATAGTTGAAACCAACATTTTGTATAAAAACTCTGTTTCTTGTTGGTGTGCACACTAATGTTCGAACAGCTCGGAGGACCGGTAGTTGCAATACCGACAGGGAGGAGAGATGGGACGGTCTCAATGGCCGCAAATGTCAGACCAAACATCATCGATACCGATTTCACAGTTGATAAGATGATCAATGTCTTTTCCTCCAAAGGCTTATCTGTTCAAGATCTTGTCGTCCTCTCAGGTATGTTTCTTGATGTTCATAAAGAAGATATTTATTTCACTAAGCAAGCCTGAAGTTCTGATTATACTACTGTATCAGGAGCTCACACTATTGGTGCTGCGCACTGCAACACATTCAACAGCAGGTTTAAGAGAGATCCCAGAGGAAATTTCCAACTCATAGACGCGTCTCTCGACAACTCCTATGCGCAAACACTGCTAAACAAGTGTTTATCTTCTACGGATCCGACAACAACAGTAGTAAACAACGATCCAGAGACATCGTCAACTTTTGACAATCAGTACTACATGAATCTGTTGGCGCACAAGGGTCTGTTCCAGACGGATTCTGCTCTCATGGAAGATGATCGGACGAGGAAGATTGTCGAGATTCTGGCGAACGATGAGGATATTTTTTTCGAGAGATGGAGGGAGTCGTTTGTGAAGATGAGTGTGATAGGTGTGAGAGTTGGTGAAGAAGGTGAGATCAGACGCTCTTGTTCTTCTGTAAATTAAACAGAGATTAGACGTATTCAGACAAGAGCAAAATTGGATTAGTGTGTACGTAGTGTTTGTTACCATGATTTTCTTTGATTTATTTATGTTAAGCTGGAATGTAGACGCATATTTTTTTTCGGGCAAATCGCATTAATAGCACAAAAACATGACTTATCAAAAATATAGCATCAAGGAAGAAAAATCATAAAAATAGCACAAAAACATGTTTTGTCACTAAATTAGCCCTAACCCTAAATCTTAAATACTAAACCCTAAACCCTAAATACTAAACCCTAACCTTGAATAATAAACCCTAAACCCTAAATACTAAACCCTAAACCCTAAATAATAAACCCTAAACCCTAAATAATTAACCCTAAACCCTAAATTATATAATGCTATAAAAGTTTTTGTAATTAAAATAATGCTAAAAATGTGAATTATTTTCCTTGGTGCTATATTTATGATAAGGTATATTTTTTGTGCTATTTTATGATTTTTCTCTTTTTTAAATCGAAATGTTTAGTTTGTTATTTAGCAGCAAAAAAGTAAATAAATAATAAATAACCAGAATTTCAGAGGTTTCGAAAAATAGTTGGTTCTATTTTTCTAAATAGAGAGATCAAATTAGAGAACAAAGAAAAGAAAATCCATGTCAAATACTTCCTACCAAACCCTATTAATAATAAGTTGTATATCTCTTCATATCTACCTTTAAAATTTTTTATTTTATAAATTAAAGTTTAATTAATAATAAGTTGTATATTTATAGTATTTAAGTTATAAAAACTATAAAACAACCCGCTAAAAAACTGATATCGATTAATCATCAATTAACCCAACCAATCATATATTTAAATAATATATATATATATATATTTACTAACTATTAATATTTAATTTTTTATCAAATTAAAATGTATATCTAATTTTAATATTTTTATTTTTAATAACAATTATAGTTTAGTTAATAGTAATTTGAATATTTTATAGTACTCACATTTTTGAAAGGAAAACGATGTTATTACTTTTTATTGTTTTATGTGTATATTTTATAAAATTAGTAGGTTATAAATTCTTTTTTTTTTCAAAAAATATAACTTTTATATTTATGTTATAATTTATAACCATAAATGGCGTATTAATTCATTTAATTATATTATCACTATTTATTACAAATAAATATATAATATAATTACGAAATTAATTAGTTACTTAAAATAAAATGGATTAAAAATATATTTTGGTAGATTTTGCTATAATAAAAATGATAGATATATATATATATATATATATTAAAATAAAAAATATATTATAAAATATTATGACTAATTAGTTAGAATTTAGTTCTATGTTATTGTCCTTAATGAATTATTTAAATATTCTTAATTTTTAATGGTATGAATCGTAGATAATACAATGCATAAATTTCATTTCAAAAAACTTTAGTGTTTTAATAGTAAAATTTTTTAGAGAAAAAATAAAAGAACATTGAAAAGGATTGCAATTTCTAATATAATTTTTAATTTAAAAATATAAATAAAAAAATATATTGGAGATGGTAGTATGTCAATGTGCCTTCCCATCTTTTTATTTTCTTGTAAGAATGTTTGTTTTCGTTATATTTCAATATAACTTTTTTTATTTTCGTTTTTTGGTTTTAAAGGAAAAAGTTATAGTTATTTTGTTTTTTCAAGAAAAAAAAACTTGAGTTATCTATATTATTAAATATGTGATTCTTTTAGAAAATAACATTTAGTCATGTGTTATATTACGATCTGTGACACTATATTTAATAAAGATTTTTGGGTTTCGTTAAGGATATTTTGTAATTATTAGATTTTGTACTATATGTACACCACACTAAATATTCTCTAATTAATAATTTTGTTCAAAAATATATTCATAATATCTTTTAAAATCTTTTTATTTGATATATATATATATATTGAAATTAGAAAATAATTCAAAATTAGATAATATTTATGATAAAATATATTTATATATTTAAAATATATTTATATTTTGAAATTAGAGAATGTAATATATATAACAAGTGAATTTTGTTTGTTTTTAAATTTACTAAAAAAATAAATTTTAATTTCTAATTTATTATTAAAATTATTATAAAACCACCCGCCTGTTTCACTCTCGCGCGGGAGGGAATGGAAAATTATTGTAAAATTCTCTATTTATGATTTTATTCAAAATATATTTTCACAATTGGCACAATATCTTTTAATATCTTATTTTTAATTAATATAAATATATATAAATATATATATATATATATATAAAAAAAAAAATATATATATATATATTATAGCAAAATTTTAGAATAATATTTGTAACTTCTTAATTTTTTAAAAAATAATTACTGAATTCATATTTATTCTTAAAATTTATTAAAAATAATTTATTTACATTTTTATCTATTAAATTAACATAAAATCTTTATATTTAGACATTACAAAAGATAAAACAAACTGAATATAGATTAACTGATTTCAATTATCTATACTATTAAAAATAAATTTTGACTACAAGAAGACTGTTTAAAAAATATATTAACTAATTTCAATTGATATATTTTTATTTTAATAAAATATAAAAATTATTCAATATTTATATTATTGGAAGATATGATGAGTTTAATTACAATTGATGTTTTTAAAAGATTGTTTATCAATTTTTAAAATATTTAAACTACTATAAAAATGTTTTAAATATAGAATAATTTATTTATTATTAAAATACGTTAAAAATTATGTTCATTGGAAGATAATTTAGAAAGATGAATTAACCAATTTTAATTGATATATTCTTAATTTGATAAAATATTATTTTTTTATAAATTCAAATTCACGTGTTAAAACTATACTATTTAAAACAAACAATTATCCACGCTAAAACTATACTATTTAGGTTTTTATCAATGAAATAATGGGTTGAACTAAGTTAAAATTAACTTAAATAAAAAATTATCAAATAAAATACACAAACATTTTTACAGCAATAAGATTAGTTAAACATCTACTAAAAATAACAATGAACTACGAATACAAAAATATAATAAAGCAATATCAAGCAAAAAAAAATTCACATTTAACATCATATCATCATATTTTCATTTAATATATATTGGATTAAATAGTTATTAAATTTATTTTATAAAAATATTTAAAATAAATAAACCGGGCGGTGACCTAACGCCTAGCGCCTAGAACACTTAATCGGAAGTCTAAATCATGACTAGACGGTCTAAGCGTTTACATGATTAAACAATATATTGAATATATGAAATATCATGATTTATAAATAATAAAATTCATATTAATTTATTATCTAAGATTTTTTTAGAATATTGGTTTTAATATGAAAGTTTGTTTATTTTTAAAATTAACATTGCGTAGGTTTTTGGAGTCTTTTTATGGATTCAGTTACATGGCTCGGGTCGGGCCATAAAGATAAAGGGCTTTAGAATATGTAGTCCAAACTAATTACACGATCCATTGATCCGTCAAGAAATAAAAAACCGTCTTTCATTGCATTATCAACAACTAAAAACCCTAGGCGGCATTTTTCTCCTTCCAGGTCTAAACAGCTGCAACTCTTCAAGCGCTTCTTACACTCCATTTGCCCTCACACTGTTCTCTCTCGACATCAATAGAGAGACAGAGAATCTGCGATCTAAGCTTTTGAAATCATGGCGGACCTGGATATTGACACCCGTGCGGCTCAGTTAGGGATCGATTGGTCTCAGGTTAATCTCGATTCAATCCAGCTTCCTCCTGGAGAAGACTTTGGGATTGAGAGGTGAGATTTTTTTCTGTTATATGTGAATAGTTTTCTCTGAAATGCGCACAATTTCATTTTTAAGTCTTTTTTATATAAATTTCTTGTGTTTATATGATGGGATGATATTTTCTAAATAGCTTCGGTTTATACATGTGTATGAACAATGGAACTGATTCTTTTATGATGTCTTTTTTCCTGTTGTTGTGGTGGTGTTTAGTGATGATGAAGGTGTTTACCACGATGACCAGCTAGAATTCGACACTGGGTTCGGTAATATCATTGTGGTTGACAACCTACCTGTTATTCCGCAGTCGAAATTTGAGAAACTTGAAAATGTCGTGAAGAAGATTTACAACCAGTTAGGCGTAATCAAGGAGAGAGGACTGTGGATGCCTGTTGATGATAAAGGGGCGACATTGGGCTACTGTTTTATCGAGTTTAATACTCCTCAGGTTGCTTTCTTCTCTTCTTATCGTCTCGTACTTTACTTAATTTATATAACATATGTTTGCTCAGATTTTTTGTCAATATGTTGGTTGTTTGCAGGAAGCACAAAACGCTAAGGAGAAGACTCAGGGCTACAAGTTGGACAAGACTCATATCTTTACCGTAAACATGTTCGATGATTTTGACAGATTGATGAATGTGAAAGAGGAGTGGGAGGCTCCTCAAACCAAGCCTTATGTACCTGGGGTATGTGTTGTTTTCATCACATTGATGACAGGCTGTGTTTCTAATTTGCATGTACCTTGAAAACTTGTCTTGTAATATAACCTTCACTGCCTCTGTTGATTTGGTGGATGCTAGCCAATGATTTTGATTGCATAACACTAGTTGCATATACATTTTTGTATTCTCTGCAGCCTTTTGATGTGCTTGTTTTCCTTACGTTTTTCCAGGAAAACTTGCAAAAGTGGCTTACTGATGAAAAAGCCCGAGATCAGCTAGTCACTCGATCTGGCCCTGATACTGAAGTTTTATGGAATGATGCTAGGCAGAAGAATACTGAACTTGTTCATAAGCGTCCTGTAAGTTACTTACATCTTCCTGTGTATTTCCCATATCCCTACTGTTTAGTGAAATGATCTATGTAATGTTATCATCATCTGAAATATGATGTTCTCTTCCTATGCAGTATTGGACAGAGAGCTATGTGCAATGGTCTCCTCTAGGTACGTACCTTGTGACACTTCACAAGCAGGGGGCAGCTGTTTGGGGTGGTGCTGATAGCTTCACTCGTCTTATGCGTTATCAGCATAATATGGTTCGTTTTCCTTACCCTTGATTATCACGTAGTGCTTTGTTTTTCCTTTGTTGTCCTGAAGTTTGACTTTTTTGTTGATTCCATTGAAGGTAAAACTAGTTGATTTCTCGCCAGGGGAGAAATACCTCGTAACTTACCACAGCCAGGAACCAAGTAACCCTCGGGATGCAAGCGTTAGTGCATCTTTGCTTTTGTTCCTTCTGATTTTTATTTGATTTTACTTCTATTCAAGGGATTCTGAATTCTTTCCAACTTTCAGAAAGTAGAGATAAAGGTCTTTGATGTGAGAACCGGGAGGATGATGAGAGATTTCAAGGGTAGTGCTGATGAGTTTTCAATTGGAGGACCCGGTGGTGTTGCTGGTGCTTCTTGGCCTGTTTTCAGGTAATTTCTTTAACTGCGTTTGAATTTTCTAAACTATACAGTCAGAATGTATCATCGACATCTGTTGATATTTTGTTAACTATTTCTGCAGATGGGCTGGTGGAAAAGACGACAAATACTTTGCCAAGCTCAGCAAAAACACGATATCTGTCTACGAGACTGAGACTTTCGGTCTAATTGACAAGAAATCCATCAAGGTTGAGAATGTCGTGGACATCTGTTGGTCTCCTACTGACTCCATTCTCTCACTGTTTGTTCCTGAACAAGGTGGTGGAAACCAGCCTGCCAAGGTATGCATCTATTATTTCTTATGGAAATGACAAGCTCTAAATGCACAATTTCTTTTTGTTTTTTTCTCCAATTGTTTTGTTTTTAACAAGTTGATATCTTTATCTTCAGGTTGCTCTTGTCCAAATCCCTAGCAAGGTGGAGCTGAGGCAGAAGAATCTCTTCAGTGTGAGCGACTGCAAGATGTACTGGCAGAGTAGTGGAGAGTATCTCGCTGTCAAGGTTGATCGATACACAAAAACAAAGAAGAGCACATACTCTGGATTTGAGCTTTTCCGCATCAAAGAAAGGGATATTCCCATAGAGGTTCTTGAGCTGGACAACAAGAACGACAAGATCATTGCTTTTGCGTGGGAGCCTAAGGGTCACAGGTTTGCTGTGATTCATGGTGACCAACCAAGACCAGATGTTAGTTTCTACACAATGAAGACTACACAAAACAGTGGAAGGGTTACAAAGCTCGGTACTTTGAAGGCCAAACAAGCTAATGCCCTCTTCTGGTCGCCCACAGGCAAGTACATAATTCTTGCTGGGTTGAAGAATTTCAATGGCCAGCTTGAATTTTTCAATGTGGATGAGCTCGAGACAATGGCCACAACTGAACACTTCATGGCCACAGATATCGAATGGGACCCAACTGGAAGGTTCTACTAATATCTTTTAAAAACTAAATCAGTCCATTGGTGGTTTCTCTTTGTTCCAACTGGAAGGTTCTACTAATATCTCTTTTACTTTCATAGGTACGTTGCAACCGCAGTGACATCAGTCCATGAGATGGAGAATGGGTTCACCATCTGGTCATTCAACGGAAAATTGCTTTACCGGAATCTGAAGGATCATTTCTTCCAGGTATGTAACAAAGAATTGGTCTGAAACTAGCTTCTTCATCCATTGCGATGCTTAATGTGGCATGGTTACAGTTGGCATGGCGCCCAAGACCTCCGTCATTCTTGTCTCCAGAGAAGGAAGAAGAGATAGCAAAGAATCTGAAGAAGTACAGCAAGAAGTATGAGTTAGAGGATCAGGACGTGTCGTTGCTGTTGAGTGAACAAGACAGAGAGAAGAGGAAGGCGTTGAAGGAAGAATGGGAGAAATGGGTGATGCAGTGGAAGTCGCTGCACGAAGCTGAGAAACTCGCGAGGCAAAACCTTCGTGATGGGGAAGTCAGTGATGAGGAAGAAGATGAGGATGAAGCCAAAGAAGTTAAAGAAGTTGAGTTTGAGGATGTTATTGATGTCACTGAGGAAATCGTCCAAGAATGAATGCAAGTTTCTCACTTTGAATAAGTTGAGTTTGAAGATCTATTTTGTTTTTTCTCGTCCTTAGCAGTGTCCATCGGATCTCTCTAGACATGAATGTTTTTCCGTGAAATTGTAAGAGAATTTCAGTTTTTGTTTCTTGGATTTTATTAATTGCACTTTTTCTGTTAACGACAATTTTGTTAAATTTTTTTTTTAACATCTAATTTTATTAATAGTGAATGTAAGAGTATATAAACAATACATATAATAATAAAAATAACAAACAACATAACGAAGATGAGAGATACAAAGCAGGTGAAGTAAATTGTGAAAAGGTTGTTTCTTGAGAGGTCTTCTTTATTAACAGAATATCTGTTAATGTTCTTGCAATCTTCAAATCTTTGTTGCATTATAAACATCAGTTTCTTTTGTTGTATAACATTGACCACATCCCAATCTAGATCAAGAGAATATCATTGGACGATGACTCTTCGTATGTACTTGAGATGGAACGTAATAACTAGCAAATGTAATACTGAGGGTCGATAGAACCACTTTAACGGGTTCTTCATTTTCTTTTTAAGGTGAAATATATAGCGTTCGAAAGGATATATCCACCAATATTGTACCAGACCACCAATTTTAATCTCGAGGGAGATAAATGGGCAGATGTTTTATAACATCAAATAATGACGGTGGAAATATCATCTATAAATTGCATAAGATCTTAGGTACATTTTCCTCCAAACTTCGTATATCGTCAACTGTAAGTGACCTCGTGCATAAATCCCGGAAAAAGCACCAACTGTTGCGATTGTTTTATGAACATCTTTTGGAAGGAGAGAGCAAATGCAAATGGTAGAAGTCGCTACATCACAGCATGACAATCATGACTCTTCATTCCGATAAAATTCCCTTCTATAGTGTCAACACAATTACGCAAATTCAAAGCCTAACCGCCAGAAAACTTCACTTCCCGCATAATCCAATCAAAGAACACTTTCTTCAGAACCTCGTTTAACCAATACGATAGAATTGGGCATTAGTCGTTCTTCATTACATGAAGCTCAAGACGAGAACATATTTCCCGCAAATCAAGTCTAGACTTCAAATTGTCTTTCGTCTTCCCTTGCACATTTAGAACTGTGTTCATGATGTTATCAAAACATTCATTTTTATGCCCATTTCCACCATAATCAGGAGTTCTTTGCACACCATAGGTTGACAGTAGCCCCAAAGTAACCGACCCGCTCTCGTCTAGAGGTGGATCATCAAACACCTTTCTATTCTTCATAAAAAGTTCGGTGTTCTCCGATATGGGTGATCATGCAGTAGAAATCTTTCGTAACAATCAAACCAACATGATTAGCATATGTTCTTCAACTGGAATATATCAGTCTTTTGTTGACAATACGGACATGCTAACCTCCCATGCGTTGTCCATCTAGATAAGATACCATAAGCCGGGAAATCGCTAATGGTCCACATTAGTACAACTCGCATTTGAAAATTTTGCTTGAACGAGACATCATATGCTTCAAAATCATGCTCCCATAATATTTTCAGCTCATATATCAATGGTTTCAAGAAAACATCAAGTGATCTTCTTGGATGATCTAGTCCGGGAACGAGTAAGGAGAGGAAAAGAAACTCTCGACGCATGCACAAAGATGGCGGATAAGTTATAAGTAGTCAAAATCAGATGCCACAACGAATATTGCCTTATATGCCTTCCAAATGGGTTGAAACCATCAATACAATAATCCGAGGTATACATTATGTAGCTGATAAGAAAAATCTGGATATACTCTCTTAAAATGTCGACACGCCTCTGCATCCGAACGATGTGCAATCTCTTCTCCTCTACTATGCTCAGCATGCCATCTCATTTCCCCTGCGGTTCACTGAGATTGGTATAACTGCTTCAACCTATCGGTTAGCGGCAAATACCACATCCGTTTGAATATAACTTTAATTGTGCCCCTTGCATCCTGATAGCACGAATGCTTACAAAATATACATTCGGAACGGTTTCATATTCTCGCCAATATTTCATCAGTTGTCGATGCACACATCTATCATCTGATGTGACAATCCAAGCCCGTTGACAAGTTTATGGACCTCGTAGTGTGAAGTAGGTGCAATATTATCTTCGGGAAGAAGGCCTTTCAGAAAATCGCAAATCGCATCTACACATTCCTCCGCCAAATTGTAACCCGTCTTATGTTCACTAATCTAGTAGCAGATGATAACGGTGAATGACCATCTCTACAACCTTTGTACAATGGCCGCTTTGATGCGTCTAACATGTCAAAAATATTCTCGCTTCTACATTATGCTCTTCTACACTAGTATTTTGGTATTCACATACTTCCTCAAAATTTTATTGATAATCATCATTAGCCATATGAACATTACCTTTACCATAATCAACTTTCACTCTACTTTCTTTTAGATCTTTTAGATTATATGGTTCACTAGTACTACCAAAATGTTCTCTACTACTACTGCCACAAGGTTCCGTAGTAGTACTACAATGACTTTCTCCATGAAGATACCAAATCTTATAACCCGGCATAAACCCTTCCTTATACAAGTGAGTCCATACTAGATCAATCTTAATATTCCTAGCATTCCGTAAAACATTACATGGACATTGTAGCTTACCTGATTTTCTCGTTTATGGTTAACTACATGCATTCTCCATGAATTCACAAACACACCTTCTGCATAAGGCTGCACCACTAAGTTCGTCGCCGGATCATGAATCGGTCTGTCCATCCACGATCTAAAATAGTTTGTAGACATTTTTTTCTCGGTCGAAAATGTTTTCGAGTGAGAAGGAGAGAGATTATGGAGATATTTGTGAAGTGTCAAGAATGAGGAAGGTGGATATATATAAAATTTGAAAATGACGGAAATAGTCGTTCCGTCGAGTTTTTTGTCGGTTTGATTGAATTGTAAACGGTCACATACTAACAAATTTATTAACGGCTACGGGATACGACGGATTAATGAAGGAAAATTGGCGGATCCGTCTAACGGATTAATCCCTCAGTTTTCCTTCATTAGTTACCGATGGATAAACGAATCCGTCAGTAATTAAGACGGAAAACCGATTGATTAGTCCATCAGACGGATCTTCCAAGATACTATCAGTTGACACAACAAATATGGTCACTCCAACAAGGTTCTACAGATATTCTACATACTACACGAAGCTGAAAACATTATGTGATGATCTTGATAGAGCAGATTGTGCCAAAACATGTCAAAATTGCAATTATTGCAAAGCTATGGCCAGAAAAGCTGAAACATATGAAGACAATCAAGTTCTTGGCTGGTCTACACGAGTCCTACTCTAATGCTTGTAGTCAAATTATCTTGAAGAAGAATTTTCCTAATCTTGGTGAAGTCTACAATCAACTGGATCAAGACTGTAACCAAAGAAGCATCAATCCAGTACAAAATCTACTGCTTTTCGAGTGACTGCTTCTTATAACATTCAAACTTCTTTCAGTGCTACATACACAACTCAAAAACAGTCAATACCGATCTGTTCTCACCGTGGATATAATGGTCACACCGTGGATAAGTGTTACGAAATCCATAGCTATCCACCATGATTTAAACACAAGACCAAGACACCACAAGATCGATCTTATGAAACTGGTAGTATCTCAACTTACAATGCAGCACAATGAGACCACACAAATAAGTGTTCATGATATGATCAACACTCTTTCTAAAGATCAGATACAAAGTGTCATTGCTTATTTCAACAATCTATTGAGTATAACAAGATCATCTTCTATTCCATCAACTTCCACAAATTACAATGATATCACCACTACAATAACTACCTTACATGGTATGGTTTTCTCTTCCTTTTCATTTTTTTTTTGAATGTTGAGAGCTACTAGAAATTGTCTGTAATCTCATTCTTTAATCATTGATAGTGGTGCAACACATCATGTCTCCCCTGAAAAAAATCAGTTTGTTAATCTCTACGACTCCTTGAATAAGTCAGTAACTTTACCTGGAATATGAGTCAAGATAGAAGACATTAAAAAAATCCGGTTAAATGAGTTGTTAGTGTTGAATAAAGTCTTATACATTCCTGACTTTCCTTTGAATCTTCTCAGTATCTGTCAGTTGACAAATGATGTGGGTTGTCGTGTCAATTTTGACCAATCCACTTGTATGATACATGATTCTATCAGGGGATTGACGATTGGTCAAGATGAAAATATTTCAAACCTATATGTCTTGGACAGAGCTTCAATAACATGAATATCAGCTGAGAATTTGAAATGTTCTGTTAATATTGTTGTTGATACAACCTTATGGCATAATAGATTGGGACATCCATCTATAGAAAAAAATTGTTACAGTCACATATGTACTTAGTTTAAACAAACAAATAAAGGACCATTTATTTTGCCATATGCCCTTAAGCAAAACAAAAGCATCTTCCTTATATCTCTCACAATCATATTCGAGAAAATGATTTTGATTTGCTACATATTGATGTTTGGGGTCCCTTTTCAATGGCAACTTCAGAAGGGTACAAGTATTTCCTCACCATTGTTGATGATCACACAAGAGTGACATGGATATAATTGTTGCGCACAAAATCTGAAGTTCTACATGTATTCTCCGACTTCTTAAAAATGGTTTGGAATCAATACAAAAAATAGTCAAAGGAGTAAGGAGAGATAATGCTCATGAGTTGAAGTTTCATGATCTATTCAGAGTTAAAGGCATCCAGTCATTCCACTCATGTCCTAAAACTCCAGAATAGAACTTGGTGGTAGAGCATAAACATCAACACATTTGAAATGTGGCTCGTTCATTGGTGTTTCAAGCTCATTGACCATTAGAGTACTGGAGAGATTGCATTTTGACTGCAGTTTTTTTCATTAACCGGTTACCAACACCTTTGCTACAGAACAAATCCTCATTTCAGATGCTAACTTCACAGATACCTAATTACAGATAACTGAGGGTATTTGGATGCCTTGTAGACAATTCAACGTCTTCAAAGAACCGTCACAAGTTCCAACCAAGATCACGGCCCTGCGTTTTTTTTGGGACACCCTACATGCTACAAAGGCTATAATATGCTGGATTTGACAACAAATGACATACATATCTCAAGAAATGTTGTCTTTCATGAAGACATATTTCCCTTTGTGTACAGTACGTCTGAAAATTCTCCACACTTCTTCTCATTATTTGACTCGATCTCTATAGGTGACATTACATCTAATATTCTTGTAGTTGTGAGATCCTCTCCTACAATTGTGAATAACACTATGAGTGATAATCTCACTTTGACATAATCTAAAAGGATCACCAAAAGTCCAGCATATTTACATGATAACTATTGTACTATGACAGAGACAGATATACATTATCTTTTAGCAGCTTATATGTCGTATGAGAAGTTGTCTGATACATATAAAGTATACATCTGTGCCATCACATTATTTCCAGAGCCAACAACGTTCAATCAAGCTAAGAAATTTGATGAGTGAATTATAGAAATGAATGAAGAGCTACTAGCTTTGGAAAACACACATACATGGGAAATTTGTTCTTTATCTCCAGAGAAGCATACGATTGGATGTAAATGAGTCTACAAAGTCAAACTTAATGCTGATGTAAGCTTAGAAAGACTTAAAGCACATCTTGTAGCTAAAGGCTACACTTAATAGGAGGGGATTGATTTTGTTGATACCTTTTCACATGTAGAAAAAATGAAGACTGTCAAGACTCTGTTAGTTGTTTCTTTTGTATGACAATGGAGTTTAACTCAGCTAGACATATCCAATGCCTTTTTAAATGGAAACCTTGTAGAATAAATCTACATGACACTACCTCCGGGATACACACCAAAGGAAGATCATACTCTACCTCCTAATCATGTTTGTCAATTTAGAAAGTCACTATATGGGTCTAAAACAAGCATGTAGATAACGGTTTCTAAAAATTAGTTTGACACTGCTAGCCCTTGGATTTTAGAAGTCACACACTGGTCATGCTTTGTTTGTGAGAAATATCATAGGAAAATATTTGCAGTATTAGTATATGTGGATGACATCATTATTGCTGAAAATGATGGTGATGAAGTTACAAACTTCATGATCTTGGACCATTGAAGTATTTATTGGGTTTGGAGATCACAAGGTTAAGTTCTGGAATCAATATTTGTCAGAGGAAATATACAATTGAGATTCTTGAAGATGTAGGGATGCTTGCTTGTAAACCATCAAGTATACCCATGGAGCCGAGTATTGCACTATGCAGTGACAATCATGACAAGCTTCTTGATGATCCTGGTGCATACATAAGACTGGTGGGAAAATTGATGTATTTGACCATCACAAGACCTTGCATTACTTATGCAGTAAATAAGCTTTGTCAGTTTACATCAGCTCCAAAAGAATCACATCTTCAAGCAGCTCATAAAGTGTTGCACTATCTGTGTAACTTCTGATCTTACGCTTAAAGCATTCAATGATGATGATTGAGGTTCATGTAAATACATAAGAAGAGCTACCTCAAGATATTGTATGTTTCTAAGGGATTCACTTATATCATGGAAATCCAAGAAACATGACACGTTTTCACATTCTTCTGCTAGTTTGAGTATAGAGCAATGAGTTTTGCATTCAAGGAGGTCCAATGGCCTGTTAATCTCTTCACGGAACTTCAAGTTCTAGAGAACAATCCAATAGCCTTCTTCTGTGATTCAACCGCTGCAATACACATTGCCAACAAACTAGTTTTCCATAAGAGAATAAAAGACTTGGAAATAGATTGTCATAAAGTTCGAGACAAGGTGAATTATGGCTTGGTAAAGACGTTACATTTTCGAACTGACAACCAACTCACGGATGTTTTCACAAAACCTTTACAACCATGACACTTTCACTCTTTCATTGGCAAGATGTCATTACTATGTCTATACATTCCATCTGGAGAGGGGTTATTAAAGTGTATGGTTATAGTTAATTCGGTTTAGACAAATGCAAAATCAGTTTATGGTTTACACTAAACCAGGTTCTCTTATTGATATAAAAGAGAACCTTGTAAAGTTAGTTACAACGATTATGAGAATTAACAGTCTTCATATTCTTCAATGCTCTCGTCTAACATAATGTAATCCAAAAGTATAATTCAAAACATTTCAGAGAACTCTCTATATGTTCCAATACAATCATGTGGTTAACTCAATCTCACCATACTAGAAATATCAGTGTCATTCAATGCAAAAACCTACCGTTCTTAGAGTCTATACAGCTCTTAACAATAGTCAAATCTGAGACCAGTACATATATAATATAATATAGTCTTGAAGATGAATTACCCTTTTGAGGCAGCCGCAAAAGAATTAACAAACCGTTTTGTTCCACTTTCTCTTGTCAGAGAAGAAGACGAGGAAGCCAAAGATGATGAAGAACATCGAAACTTTGAGTGATTCCGAAGATTGTTCAGACCAATGCTAAGACCCAGAGTTAGGTCGAGCTCTGTCCCAGTCACCAACTCGTCCGGGCACAATGAATCATCTGACGACAGCGCGGCGTTGTCTTCTTCCTCAGCTGGTGGTAGTTCAATCATAACTGACCCACTTGAAGAACAAATATCTCGGAAATCATTCATTATCCCACATCAATCAACATGGAATAAATAACGTAGAAAAAACGCCGTTCAGTGGTTAAGAAAACCCTCAGTAAAAAATTAAAATAATTATTATTTACTTTATTATTTTATCTATTTTCTTAAAATTATATTTTATTTTATTTTAAAGATAAGGTCAGAGCGATTTACAATAAAATTATATTAAATGACCATTTTTAAGTTACAAAAGTATTATTAGAACAATAGTTCCCCTCTTGTCTACTTTATGTTAAACCCATATGGTGGAGATTATAATAATGAGATAACCCGAGTTTAGGTACTTAAAAATGATAACGTATAGTGAAGTCATTGATCTAGCTCTACAAAGTATTCAACTAGTTATCTCTTATTGAGTTATGCGGTAACTATCAGTTGAACATCATGAAGTTTGATGTCTAAAGCAAAAGAGATTTAAGAAATTCAAACGCAAACAAACCTGAAACATGTTCATTATTTTGTATTCATTAGTCTTGGGCTTTCGGATACCCATTAGGGTTTCGGTCGAGCTTTTTTAGATATCGGATCTTTCGGTTTTGGCCTATAGAACCCATTAGAGTATTTTAGATTTTCGAGATGGATTCGGTTCAGTATTTTCTGGTTCGGGTGGGTGACTATTAGACTTTAAGAACTGGTATATATCCAAAAAATCGAGTTTTGGGTACTTCATGTATTTTAGACCTGAAATAACCATAATATAACTAAAGTACTCATAACATACCTGATATAACCTATTGGTTTAAATATTTTGTACCCGGAGTAAACAAACTCTAACCAAAGTGCCCGATCGGTTCAGATAGAAAATTTCTATTTTTCCTCTAAAATAAAAATAAATATTTTTATTTGCATAATAAATTTTAAATTTTGAATGTTTATAATTATAACTGCCTTTATTTTAAAGTTCAACTGTTTTATTTGGAATTTAATTTTTTAATATAAATATAACTAAAAAGTATTAATTATAATTTGTTTTCTAAAATTTTATAGTTTTATTACTATTGATAGAATGATTAACTTTAAGAATAAATATTTAGCCAATTTTATAATTTTGGATTGATAATTTTATAGAAAAATCCATGTTCTAATAATCGTTCTAGGCGGCCGATTGTTTGCCGGAAATGCGCTCGGCGGAGATCGGCTGCCGCGATTTGAAAAAATCGTGGAAGAAAATCGGGTTTTAATTTTTTTTTGTTGTTTTTCGATTTCAAGCTTTGAATCTATAGTTTCTTCTTAAATCCCTCTTGTATTAATTGAAATAACAAAAGAATGTGAAGAAATGATGAAAATACAATAATCTTGAGAAAAAGATGGAGTCGGCGGCTAGGGTTTGCAGAGGTTGAATGATAAAGACAAAGGTAGTTTATTAATTTACACGTTCATGTAAGAAAATATGAAAAAATATGCATGGAGAGGCCGCGAACTCAGGTGTGAACATGAAAAGGGAGCGTGTTTGTCGTTAATGTGGGCTCAAATATTTTGTATTTCTCTCCATAAATAATAAATATTGATATACATAAAAGATTTCATAAAACTAATCCCCTATTAATCCCGCTTAGTCCTAATTTTTTCGCTAGGCGCTAGGCCCATGTCAACCGCGTATACAACATCTAAAGAATTTTTAAACAAGAGAAAATTATAGAAAAAAACAAATGGTTTAATTTGTAATTTTATAAAGAAAATGTACATATACTGAAATAAAATAAAAAATAATATTGTAGAGAATATTAATTTAAATAAAAATAGAAAAATACATTGCAGATGAAATCTCCTATATTTTCAGAGTTCCTCTATTTAAGAGGCAAAATAGAGAAATACGAGAAAAATACGTCTCTAGAAAAAGAAAGGGTGTGGCTAACATACGCAAAACCCTTATCTCTGGCACAAGAACCATCACTTCTTCCATATATATCACATCTCGTTTACCTCTCTAGCGTTGTGAGAAGACTTTCCTCTTTGCTTTAGTTTCGTCGCGACCTATTACTTCTGGCGTTAGCTCACTTTCTTCGTGAGGTGGATTGGTATCTCTGTTTTGGAAGGTGTCGGTGTCATTCCGGACATGGTGGAGCTCGAAGTTTTTTAGTGGCTGGTGAATGTGTTATGGAGGCTGTATGGTGTTTATCTCCGGCTCGAGGATAACAGTCACCGGCGATTGGTCTCTGTCAGTTCGAGATCTCTTCTCCCCACGTCTCAATCTCCTCGTCTATGTTGTATTGTACCGTGGCTCAAGTGAGTTTTGTGGTCCAAGGTGGTGTTGTAGCTGTTGGTGGTCTTGTCTCTCTTTTCTACCAGATCTACTTGGGTGTGCTATGTGATGGTTCTTCTAGATCTGGTAGGCGGTGTTTCTTGGATTCCTTTGGGATGGGTCTCCAGATCCGATGATTAGTTTGAGCGGTCTTCCTCCTTAATAATTCTCGGTGTGGTATGTGGATGGTTTCTCGCTCTTCGGCGGTGTTTCTTATAGGTGACGTAAGGTAGGTGTCCCGGCGGATGTTTTTCTTATTGGCAGAAACATTATGTCGACGTCTTAGTCACCGGTGTGGCTCGTAGTTATTTTCGTTTTTTACTTAGGTTCAACAGTTTTCATGATCATGTATTTGGTTTCGGTAAGAGATGGCTCCGGCAGAGATTCAGTGGTGATGAAGAGCGTTGTGGGCGTTAAATAGAGGTGCCAGTTCTGATTTTATGGCTATATGGTCTCTGTGAGAGATGGTTCTCGAGGAAGTTCTAGTGATCCTGGGATTGGCGGTCGGAGGAGACTTATACACCTACCCATATAATCTCTCATGTCGTTGGTTACTAGGTGGTTCGTTTATTGGTACCAGAGATCATGTTAGTCTTCAGAAAAGTTGTAGGTATTTTTGCTATAGAAGATACTCGGGAAAACTAAGATGGGATTGGAGTTCTTTTGAACTATTCAACAACGGAGAGATCTGCGCTTTGGCATGTAATTGCTGCTTTTCGTCATGCTTCGTTTTGTGCTAAAAAAATCCGGCAACTCTTTTAATGTTTTCTATTTCTGTTGTGTGAGCTTGTTGTATTTTTGTTGTTGTTTAGAATGTTAGTTTTACTTTTGGTTAATTTGTTTTCTTCGTTGTATCTTTATAATTATTATAAAAATTAAAGTGATATAAAATTTAACATTTTATAAAAATAAAAAAAAAACTTATTGTTTCCCATTATATTAAAAGTTTAAGGTTTTTTTTTTAATTAGAATTTCTCACATATCTATGCAATCTTTTTGATTTATTTTATTTGAGTAATTAACTAAAAAGCTTTTTTGGTCAAAGTCATTAATTTCTCCACCGTATGACTAATCAACAGACCAACTAGCCTTCTTGTTTTGGTGTCTGTTTGCCATCTTCTCTGTTTTTTAATCTGTTTTCCTTTATTAATAGCCATGCAAGCCTGTTGGATCAAAGGAATAAGGAGAATTATCTTTGAAGGAGACTGCCAACAATTATTTATTCTTGTTCTAAAAAGATTAAGGACTTTGGAGTGCCCAACTACATTCAAGAATTATGGCATTGGATGAAATTTTTTGATGAAGTGAAGTTTACTTGGATTCCAAGACAACACAATAACTCTGCTCATCTCCTTGCAACACGGACCATACTACATAATTTCTCTTTCATATTCTATCCTTTTATTACAATTGTAATCTCTTTTGTATCTCACGATTTCTTTTATTTGATTTACATATATGAAATATAGTTTGGAGGAAAAAAAAACCTTATAAGTAAAACGTCTAATAGAGAGAGAATACAATGTTATAAGACTCTCAAACCTAAAGCATAAGAAAAGTTTAACCAAATAGTCGGTAAAGGAATTAATTGGAAAAGAAAACTAGTTGTTAGTAGTAAATTTTAAATCCAAAACGATACAAATTCTTATCACTCTCGCTTTTAATATACATGCAGAGTTCCAATAAATTGGAAAACAAAACTAATCATTATGAAATCTTAAAATCTAAAAGGACACGACTCAGATAAAATATTTATTCGTGCATGCAGAGTTCCATATCAAAAATTTACTTTAAAGCTTGGAAACCAAACAGAAGTCGGAAGAAAAAAGCAACCCAACAAAAAAAAAAATGGAGATGGAGAAAGAGAAAAAGAAGATATCGAAGGAAATGATTGCACAGATGGAGAATGATTTGAAAGAGATGAAGGAAGAGCTGAAGAAAGATTTGAAAGAGAAGAATGAAGAGCTGAAGAAAGTGATGAAGGAAATGAATGAAGAGATGAGGAAAGTCATGAATGAAGAGATGAAGAAAGTGACGAAGGAAATGAATGAAGAGCTAAAGAAAGTCATGAATGAAGAGCTGAAGAAAATGACGAAGGAAATGAATGAAGAGCTGAAAAAGTCATGAATGAAGAGCTGAAGAAAGTAACGAAGGAAATGAATGAAGAGCTGAAGAAAGTCATGAATGAAGAGTTGAAGAAAGTGAGGAAGGAAATAAATGAAGAGATGAAGAAATTCATGAATGAAGAGATGAAGAAAGTGACGAAGGAAATGAATAAAGAGCTGAAGAAAGTCATTAAGGAAATGAATGAAGAGATGGAGGAATTGGAGGATACGATACAATAAGCACAAGAAGAATTGATTATGGTATATAATTTTCACGTTCGAGAATTTACATGTTTTTTTCTGTTGGTTCCACATATTTCTTTCTTCTTATCTCTGCAGGGATTGAGAGATTTATCAAATGATGGAGTAAAGGAGGTTGGGGAAATCGATGAAATGGCCTTAAGTGGAGAAAATGTTAAGTTGGAAAAGGCTATGCTTGGCTTGGCATTGCAGGAAGACCTCAAAGATCCAAATGAGGCAGCTGCAAGTGGACAATTGCTTAACCAGCGTCCTAACCGAGTGCCAAAACCGAATCCAAAATACAAAGGGCGTGAATAGATTTAACGCAGTGGAGACTTTAAGATCATCAACAGGTTTCTATTATTAAAAATAAAGATAATAAAAAACTAAATTCCCTTATGTAAGCATGGATTATGCTAAGTTTATGAATAAAATGGTTCTTCCTTATTGTAATTTGGCTAATGTTTTGTTGGCATGGAAAAAAGAATCGAGTTTAATGATCCTAGATTGTGGTATAGACAGAACTCCCTTTCTCAAATCTGTGTAATCATGTTTTCATTGCTGGTTAGATTGTGGTATTCATCACTGGTACTTAAACAGAATATCCATTCCAGATCAAGAATTTATACGATTGGCTATTAGAGAAAGGAAGTTTAAGTTGTGGAATGGCGAATTTGCTAACATGGACAGTAGGAAATGGGAGAATAAGTTGTTTTCTTTTATTTGGTTTGAGTGGGTAATGTATGATTGGAAATATTGCTTTTCGTATTCATTCTCGAAATAAATCTATATGAGAATATTAGTGTCTAATGACTGTTATATTTGTTTTGTGATGGTGTCAAATGTTTTCAGGTTTTTTTTTTTTATGTAGCAACTGCATTGATATGATGTTCAAGAGCACGTAGAAGAGGCGATAATAAATATGTTTACAAAGGTAAGAAAATGTAAGAAAGGTCAACATTGTGATACACTATTATGCACGGATACTTCTAACCGTATGCGGTCCCGTACCGAAAACGTTTCGAAGATAGGGAAATTTAAAAACAATTCATGTGTATTGATCTCAAAGAAGAATTATAAATTCAAAGATTGATAAAGAATAACTCTCTTTATTAGCTTAAGAAACTCACTCAAAACTTAAGCTCTCAATCTCTCATAAGTTGTGCTACATCTTAGCACCTCCTTATATAGGGAAATATAACTCTAAAACTCTAGTTTTGATAACTCCTTAATTTAATAGATATCTTCCTAAATTTATTTGGAAAACTTCCTAAAAAAATATACTTAGCTTGATCCTCAAGTTATCTCAAGCTTATGACAACATTCTCCCCCTTAAGCTTGAGATTGTCTTTTCCAACATCTTGTATTCCAATGAAATCTCTCATTTCCTTAAATTTGATTCTTCCTAACGCCTTGGTTAGTAAGTCTGCCTTCTGTTCATTTCCAGGAACATATTCAACCTCCACTTGTTCATTCTCCACACATTCTCTTATAAAGTGATATCTAGTGTGAATGTGCTTGCTACGTCCATGGAATACGGGATTCTTAGTGAGTGCAATGGCGGACTTGTTGTCAACCCGTTGATATATCATGGTTTTTAGGACTTTTAACCATGGTATATGTCTTCTTATCGAGTCTTTTAGAGTCCTTTGGAGTCCTTTTATGTGTTTTTACAGGTCCAGACACATTTGGAGCTGAATTAGACATTATGGCGCATTCTAGAGCATTTTTGGGCATTTACCCGAGAAAAAGAAGTCACTGCTCATATAAGACATCTGTGTCGATCGACACAATATGTGCATCGATCGACACAAGGTCGTGACAGACACATCTCGTGAGTTAATGAAGAATTTTGGAAATTGCACTTTGGCCCAGAAGTTTCTCATAATTAAAAAGAAGCTCCAGCCGAGTTAAGATCATTATATTAGGGTTTTTAGCCACTTGTTTAGGCTACGCTTTACTTACGCTTTATTTTACATTCAGAGAGAGAGATTTGGAACTCATATTCTTTGTTTATCTTTTATTATATTTGGTTTTCTATTCATCATGTCTTTTGCTTCAATTGCCATGTCTGAGTAGTTTACCAGTTAGGTTTAGGGATTCTCACAGGAGATTTCATAGAATTATAGGTTGATCAATCTGTAGGGATTCATATCTTTCTACTTCTTCATCTACGGTCGTTCTTACTGCTAGATCTGAATTGGCCACTTAGATTAATGATGTTAGGTTGATTTCTGCAACGAAAGTTGATTAATTAACTAGAAAGAACTTAGATGAGCAATTTGACTATTCGCAAAGAAATTTGGCTTACGAGAATTGTGAACGAAAGAACCTGAGATTAATGCTTGTTTAGAACTCTAGGATTCACAACGAAAGTTGGCTTGCTAGGTTGTTAGACATAGATAATATTCGCAACGAAAGTTGGTCTGTTATAATTCTGTGATTCTAGTTCTAGAACAGTTCTTAATTAGATCCCGATTGATTGATTAGCCTATGTTCCTGATTTCCTGAGAACTCCCTTGACCTAACGCTTCGTCTGATTGCTTACAAACCACATGATTTACTTTTCTGTTCTGATTTACTGCTTTCACTACTGTTTCCTCTAGCTTAATTCGATGTTCTACAATCTATCGCAAGAATCTTGAGTCTCTGTGAATTCGATACCCTATATACTACTAGTTCACGTCTGTGCACTTGCAGTGTAGATCTAGGGATTAAAACCTGATCGTATCACCCGCATTATTACTTTCTTGTTGGATCGACCAATGACTTCACTTAGAAGATCCTGAAGCCAAATTGCTTGCTTAACAGCCTCTGTAGCACCCATGAATTCAGCTTCACATGATGACAATGCCACGGTCTCTTGCTTTTGTGAACACCAAGTGATAGGACATTCCTCAAGATAAAATATATGGCATGTTGTGCTTTTCCCATCATCTACATCAACATTATGTGAACTATCACTATAGCCTACCAAACCTATCTCATCCGAATGTTTGAACAAGAGGCCAAGAGATATAGTTCCACGCAAGTATCTCAACACCTGTTTTAACGCTGCCCCATGTGATTCCTTAGCATCTTCCATGTATCTGCTTAATACTCCAACACTGTATGACAAGTCTGGACGTGTGTGAAGTAGGTATCGAAGGCAACCAATGCTTCTTCTATAAGACTTTTCATCGATACTCTTCTCGTTTTCCGATTTGGATAGTTTCAAATTCAAATCCATCGGCACATGGGACAAGTTGCAGCTGTCCATCCCTGCTTCTACTAGTATCTTTTGAGCATATCTTTCTTGTTTTAAGCTAATACCATCCTTTTGTTGTTGCACTTCAATCCCAAGGTAATACATCAGTTTACCAAGGTCACTCATCTCAAACGTGGTTGCCATTTCCTTTTTGAACTCAAGAATTTATTTCAACAAGGATCCTGTCACAAGTAGATCACCTACGTGTACGGCTACCACAAGAATGTTTTCTTCATCTCACCTTTGATACAGTGAGGGTTCTCTAGGGCAACTATGAAATTTCAGCTCCTTGAGAATCTTGTTTAGCTTAGCATTCCAAGCTCTTGGTGCTTGTTTCAAACCGTAAAGGGCGTTTTCTAACTTATAGACCTTGTTTTCACTTCCTAGAACCACAAATCCTTCTGGTTGAGTAACATAGACATCTTCTTTGAGTTCACCATGCAAGAACGCTGTCTTCACATCTAAATGATGAATTTCCCAACTGTTTGAAGCTGCCAAAGCAATAATAAACCGGACGGTTTCTATCCGTGCTACAGGAGCAAACACTTCATCATAATCAATGCCATGCTTCTGAACATACCCTTTCGCCACTAGGCGAGCTTTATGTTTATTGATACTTCCATCGGAGTTGCGTTTGATCTTGAAAACCCACTTCAAACCGATTGGTTTGACTCCTATAGGAAGATGAACAAGATTCCATGTTTTATTTTTCTCAATCGATCGCAGTTCATCTTCACAAGCTTCTACCCATACACTGCTTTCACTAGCTTCAGAGAAGTCCCACGGTTCCTCATTGATTACTGTTAAAAAGCCTTTCACACTCTGTTTCTGCGAGCAGAACATAATCGTTCAAGTATGCCGGTTTTACTCTTGGTCTGGTTAATCTCCTTAGCAATTGTGTCTGCTCAAGTTCACCCTCATTAATTTCTTCTTCTTCACTAATAGTTCCATCGTCTCCATCTTCGTTCAAAGTGTTGTTGTCTTCTTCTCCTTGAGGAGATACAATTTCCTCTGCTCCTTCAGTAATATCATTCATTCCTTGTATCTCTATGCTACTAACAATGAATGTTCCAGAATCATTAGCTGTTCCTTTATCTTTTCCATTCCAAGACCAGCTCTTATTTTCATCAAAAACTACATCTCTAGATACACATATCCTTTTTGTGGTAGGATCAAGAAGACGGTACGCCTTAGAGCCAGGTTCTGTACCTAGATGTACCAATATTTTTGATCGATCGTCGAGTTTCCTTCTTCCGAGATCTTCTGTTTTAACATAGCTAAGACATCCAAAAACTCTTAGATGTTCAAGGTTTGGTTTCTTACTTTTAAGAGCTTCGTATGGAGTCTTATTTATCAATGTTCTTGTTCCCACTCTATTGATCAGGTAGGTAGAGTGTCTAACAGCTTCTCCCCAAAGGTAGTTAGGTAAACTCATATGTTTCAAGATGGATCGGGTCATCTCCAATAACGTTTGATTACGTCTCTCGACTACCCCATTCTGCTGAGGGGAATATGGTGCCGTTAAATGCCTCTTGATTCCCACCTTGTCACAAAAGTTTTGAAATTCATGGGATACGAATTCTCCTCCTCGATCTGTTCTGAACGTTTTGATCATAGCTCTTGTTTCTTGTTCAACAAGTTCCTTGAACTTTTTGAATTTATCAAAGGCTTCACTTTTCTCTTTCAAGAGGATTGTCCACATGTATCTGGAATAATCGTCGATGAGGACAAATACATACTTTTTATGAGCTGGGGTCGATGGTGTAATGGGACCGCAAAGATCTCCATGAATGAGCTCAAGGGCTTGAGTAGCTTGGTATGAACTTGTCTTGGGAAAATATTGTCTTGTTTGCTTGCCAAGCAAACATGGTACACATGTTTCTTTCTCCACCATGATGTTTGGTATGCCACTCACAAACTCTTTTGCGATCATCATCTTCATTGTTTCAGAGCTAATATGACCTAATCGTGCGTGCCACTTAGTTGATTCACTCGAAGAAGTTATCTGCAAACAACTGATGATTTCAACATCAAGAACGACTTTATACAGTCGGTTCTTTGACCTATTCGTCCTTATCAGCAATCGATCCCAACGATCGTATATCCTCAACATATCTTCTTTCATTCGTACTTCGCATCCTACTTCAGTGGCTTGTCCAAGACTCACTATATTGCTCTTTAGATACAGTATGTAATACACATTGTTCAGAACTTTCATTTCCCCGTTCTCAAATACAAATCCAATTGCACCTTTTCCTTTTATGTCGATACGCGAGTCATCTCCAAATCTTACCAAACCAGTAACTGTTTCATCAAGGTTAATGAAGAATTCACGATTTCCACTCATATGGTTGCTTGCACCATTGTCAAGATACCACAATTTTTTGTGTCTAGCTCAGTTTCAAAGTTGTTTGGCTTTACCTTCTTCTCGTTGAGATATACAGTTTCATGCACCATCAACTCATCGGCCTCATGAGTCCCATCTTCCTTCTTCTCAAGAGTTTCTTGAAGCTTAAGCAGTCTATCGGGGTAATTAGATGCGTAATGCCCTAATTTATCACATCGATAACAAGTAATAGAAGACTCTCTCTCCTTTTGTGATCCGTTCTGGTAGTTACCATAGCGTCCACGTCCTCTCCCTCTCCAATTGTAACGACCCCCTCGTCCTCTTCCTCTGTTTCCACCGAATTTCTCATGATATGAGCTTTGAGAATCAGTATTTGTATACATCAATTTGTCTTGATCTTCATGATGCTCATCTTCTTCCTCATTGATTCTCTTTTTGTACGCTTTCAGACGTCCGACGATATCCTCAAAGCCATTATTATTTAGGTCAAGAACTTGTTCAAGAGCAGCAACAATGTGAATATATCTCTTCCGTGGTAAGCTTTTCAAAAATTTCTTCACAAGTTTTGGTTCTTCAATTGTTTCCCCAAGGGCTGAGGATTTTGAAGAGATCTCTTAAAGCTTTCCCACAAATTCATTGATGGTATCAGCCTCTTTCATCTTGATTCTATCAAATTCTGCCATTAACGTTTGTAACTTGGCCTCCTTAACCCTTTCTGCTCCAATATGTCTCGCTTTGATCGCATCCCATACTGATTTTGATGTGTCAAAGTCTCCTACTTGTAGAATCAAGGCTTCTGGTATCGATTGAAACAATAGAGCAATCACCATGTTATTCTTTTCTTCATCCTTCGTCCCTGGTTCTATTGTTTCCAAAACCTTGTTAACTTTGAGAGCAACTTTCATTCGTATTGACCAGACGGTGTAGTTAGAGGAATTCAACATTGGACACTTTATAGAGGAGGGTCCGATCTCCTTATTATTCATGTCGACACCTTCTTCTTTTGTGTCGCTCATGATGATTTCTTCCTGGAGCTCTGATACCAAATATTGATCTCAAAGAAGAATTATAAACTCAAAGATTGATAAAGAATAACTCTCTTTATTAGCTTAAGAAACTCACTCAAAACTTAAGCTCTCAATCTCTCATAAAACTCATAAGTTGTGCTACATCTTAGCACCTCCTTATATAGTGAAATATAACTCTAAAACCCTAGTTTTGATAACTCATAAATTTAATAGATATCTTCCTAAATATATTTGGAAAACTTCCTAAATATGTATATTTAGATAACTCCTAAATATACTTAGCTTGATCCTCAAGTTATCTCAAGCTTATGACAACAAAGCACTCATTTTCTTTACTTCATAAGCACGATCTCCTTTACTCCCTAAATCCCAATAATCTGCCCTTGAAGTATGGAAGATTCGTGAGATGAATGATTCATATATTGATTTGGAATTTCAGATTGAAGGACTGATTATGAAGCATGTCGTGATTGAGAAAATGAAATGCTAAACAGATTTATCATTTCCAAACTACAATTACAACAGGTTAAATCCAAATCGGTTTGGTTTTCTGCGGAAGTACAAAAAATGCAGTGTACATAAAACCTTGACGAAACTAGAGACTCATTTCCGTTCGATCATAAAGCCGAATCGAGCGAGGAATATAGGCGGACGCAGGTGCAATAAGGCCTAATATTCATGTCCAATGAATAAGCTCAAAGAATTGTGTTTATTTTCGATTGCATTTGGCAAATTTGATTTGTTTTTAAATTTAGTGGATTGATTTGGGAAAAATCCATACACTAAGTTTTGTTGGAGAAGTAAGAGAAGCAAAGGAAAAAACTTTCTATAATTTTCATTTATTAACTAAATAAGCAGTTATGGGAAACCTAAAACAAACAATCTTTCGAAAATATTTCACGGGACAACCGCTCCCGTTTTCTCTCTCTCCCCCTCTCGTCGTAAACTTTCTTGCTTTCAATCTCCCTCTTCGGTGGTTGGTGTTCCTCACCGCCGCCGTGAGAGGAATCCTCTCCTCTTGCTATTTAAATCGATGTCCTTCTTGATGTGTTTTTCCTTTTGACTACAATAGATATGGGATTCGTCTTCGAAGTTCTCAAAGAATCTCTCCGCCGGCTGGTGCTTTCCAGGTCATCTGAGATCCTCGCCGCTTGTCTTGTGGTGACTTTTCCTCTCGATCTTTCCCTAGCTCTAGAGGACAATGGCTGTGGCGGGTTATGGATCTTTCACTTAAGCGTGAAGCTCTCTCTCGCACCTTTGTCGCCTGTCTCAGTGCTCTGTGGCAGTCAGCTCTTCACCTTCCGGCGGTGGTTTAGTGCTCTTTCTTCGATTTTCTTGCTCGAGGACAACGAGATCCAAAAGTTTCGAGCTCGAGTTCTCTCCGCTTCTCTTTCTGCGGCGACATTTGGTGGTATTTCTTCTGGCCTGCTTCCTTGTTCGGCTTCGGATTTGGCTTTGGTGGTTTCTTTTCCGGCTAACCCGCCCCTGCTTCTCCGTGGTGATCTCGGCTGTTGTCTTGGCTTCCTTCGAGGTATGGAGTGCTTCTTCTTTGTGTATGCGTTATGTTTCTGGATCCGGTGTGTGGCTGCCGGGTCATGGTTGTTGTGGATATCTGATGGTGGTTCCGGCGGTTTTTTCTGGAGGCTTGCTTTTGGGGTTTGGGCTTTTATGCTCCAGTTTGAGCCTAGCTAGCTCGATGCACTGGTTTGTCCTTGGGTTTGTGTCTGAGCTGCGGTTTCAGTCTCTGAGTAAAGGATTGGCGTCTGCTTGTGCTTGGGCCTCATCTCGTCTATGTGGTTGGTTCGGCGTTGTCAACCCGTCGTCTATGTGCTATGGGTCTGTGCGCAGCGTGCTTCTTCATGTTACTGTGGCTCGGTCTCTGGTCCCAATTTCTTTCTATTTTTTTGTGGTTTGTCCTAAGCCTCCTAGTTCGTTTCTGTCTGTATCTTTTTGTATCCTTTGGCTTAGCTCTTTATCTTTTTTAGATAGTCATAGTTGTTGTTGTTCTTGTTTAATTTCTGTATATTTCTATGCTGACACTTCTACATGCTTTAATTTGAAAAACTTTGTTCAAAAAATAAAAAAACTAAATAGACAGTTAAAATTATTTAATTATATACAAAAATTATTTACTAATATGTCATCATTTTTAACCAAAAACTGGTTGTTGTTTTTTGTCGATGCAAACTGAAAAGTTAATTTTAAAATTATATATATATATATATGTATATAACTAATGTAAAAGTTTTAAGTATAAGTGAAATAATATCGATATTTAAAATGCTGAAGGTTAAAAATATGATTTTTGTTAGATAATATCAATTATTATTATCTCTTTAACATAGTTTAATATTTTTCTTGTGTCGGTTTAAGTTAACCGATTTAGTGTGTCCTATAAATAGAATGTGTGTTTTGTAAAGTGAAGATTGTGTATCAAAAAGTGATTCTCTCTACTATACAAAAATATAATAATAATAATATAAGTATATATACATATAAACACTTATTTCATATATAATAATAATAAATTTATAACAATTTCTTTATTTATATTGTTTTCCAATGTTCAAGAGAACCGGATACAAGAACACCTATGTTTAATAATGGTTACAAATAATGCAAATCTGTTGTAAATATTTAAATGGATATGTTGCTAATGAAAAGAAAAAGTATTGTAAGCGTAAGAAGAGAGGGAGAGCTGAGCGAGAGACAGAGTTATTGGGAAAGAAAGAAATGAGAGTTCAAATACTCTTTGTTATATTTTTTGTGTGTTTACAACGAGAGAGAGAGCACTTATTTATAGTGCATACAAAGTCATAAAACTGTATAATATATTGTTAGTGGCGCTGAGTGGAATCAATGATCGAAGTGAGTGGAGATGGGAGTGGAATCAATGATGGAAGTGTATGGAGATGATAATTATATTTAACACTCCCCCTTAATTATCCATCTATATTATGTACTGCCTCGTTAAAAACCTTATCATGGAAAAACCCAATGGGATAAAAACCATGTCTAAGGGAAAAAGAGTACAGTAACATAATTCCCCCCTGAAGATGATGGATCTTCATAAATCACGTAGATGACGCATTCCAATATTATGAATATGTTTTCTGAATGTTGAGGTTGGAAGCGCCTTCGTAAAGAGGTCTGCTGAATTGTCACACGAACGGACATATTCGATGGTGACTTCTTGATTCTTCACGAGTTCTTGAATGTATGAAAAATATCTTGGAGGAATATGCTTTGTTCGGTCGCTCTTGATATATCCTTCTTTTAGTTGAGTGACACAAGCAGAATTATCTTCGAACATCGTTGTTGGTTCTTTCTTTGTGACTATTCCGCTTGCTTCTTGAATGTGAGAAGTTATAGATCGTAACCATACACATTCTCTACATGCTTCGTGGAGCGCAATAGTTTCTGCGTGATTTGATGAAGTTGCTACCAATGTCTGTTTTTGGGAACGCCAAGAGATCGCAGTTCCGTCAATTGTGAAAACATATCCGGTTTGTGAACGAGCTTTATGAGGATCTGATAAATATCCGGCATCTGCAAAACCAACTAGACCAAACTCGGAGTTTCTAGAATAAAATAAACCTAAATCAATCGTACCTTGGAGATAACGGAATATATGTTTTATTCCGTTCCAATGTCGACGTGTGGGAGATGAGCTATATCTTGCAAGTAAGTTTGTAGCAAAAGCTATATCAGGTCGAGTACAATTTGCAAGGTACATAAGCCCACCGATAGCACTCATATAAGGTACGTCAGGGCCTAATATTTCTTCATCATTTTCGCAAGGTCTAAATGGATCCTTATCAACGTCAAGTGATCTATTTACCATAGGAGTACTCAAAGGATTCGCTTTATCCATATAAAAACGTTTTAAGAGCTTCTTGGTATAATTTGACTGATGAAAAAATATCCCATCTCGGAGGTGTTCTATCTGTAGTCCAAGACAAAGTTTTGTCTCTCCAAGATCTTTCATTTCGAACTCTTCTTTCATATGATTTCTGGCATCATTAATTTCCTTTTGAGTTCCAATCATGTTCAAGTCATCAACATATACAGAAATGATCACAAATCCTGACGATGATTTCTTAATAAACACACAAGGGCATATCGCATTATTGATGTAACCTTTATTCAACAAGTATTCACTTAAGCGATTATACCACATGCGTCCTGATTGTTTTAATCCATAAAGAGATCGATGTAATTTGATCGAACATATTTCTTTAGATTTTGAATTCAATTCTTTCGGCATCTCTAATCCTTCTGGGATTTTCATGTATATATCATTATCAAGTGATCCATATAGATATGCTGTCACAACATCCATAAGATACATTTCGAGATTTCTAGATGCCGCTAGGCTCATTAAGTATCTGAATGTGATTGCATCCATGACTGGGGAATATGTTTCATCATAATCAATTCCCGGTCTTTGAGAAAAACCTTGGGCAACTAGTCTGGCTTTGTATCTTGTGATTTCATTTTTCTCATTTCTCTTCCTTACAAACACCCATTTGTATCCAACTGGTTTTATACCTTCAGGTGTTGTGACAATAGGTCCAAAAACATTTCTTTTATTGAGAGAGAGTAATTCAGTTTGTATGGCCATCTTCCATTTCTCCCAATCATGTCTTTTCCGACATTCTGATATGGATTTTGGATCCGGATCATCAATTTCATGATCAATTTCCTTAGATACAGAAAATGAGAATACTCCATCCAAGTCATCAATATCATGTCTTGCCCATAATTTTCCATCTTGGGCATAGTTAATGGAAATCTCACATTTTTCTTGATCATGTTCGATTTCGAGTCTTTCATCTTTCTTTTGTTTTTCAGGATCCTTTTCACAAATATCTTCTTGACATTTTTCTTGATGTTGTTCTTCTTCAACATTTTTATTTTGTTCTCCCAACTTCTTTTTCTTTCGAGGATTTTTATCTTTTGAGCCCATTGGCCTCCCCCTTTTTAACTGAACCTTAGGTTCATTAACAATGGTTCCATCAGTTTGTTCTTTTGGAATTTCAATTCGAGATGGAGCATTTGCAGCGGGAATGTATGACTTAGTCACTCTCTTTGTAACTGTAAATGCATCTGGTAACTGGTTTGCTATATTTTGTAAGTGCACAATTTTCTGAACTTCCATCTCCCGTTGATTCGAAGGAGGATCAAGATAAGCCAAAGATTGTGTACACCATGTGATATCTTTTGGTGATTCTCTTAACCCTCCCCCTAACGCGGGGAATTCATCTTCATTAAAATGACAATCAGCAAAACGTGCCGTAAACATATCACCAGTTCGCGGTTCAAGGTATCGAATTATACTTGGTGACATATACCCAATATATATGCCCAATCTCCTTTGTGGCCCCATTTTAGTTCTCTGCGGTGGAGCTATTGGAACATAAACCGCACATCCAAAAACACGAAGATGAGATATATTTGGTTCTCTGCCAAATGCTAATTGTAACGGGGAATATTTATGATACGCACTTGGTCTTAACTGGAGTAGTGCTGCTGCATGCAAGATAGCATGACCCCATATTGAAATTGGGAGTTTTGTTCTCATTATTAATGGTCTAGCAATGAGTTGCAACCGTTTTATCAAAGACTCAGCCATTCCATTTTGTGTATGAACATGCGGAACCGGATGTTCGACATCAATTCCCAATGACATACAATAGTCATTAAAAGTTGCTGAAGTGAATTCTCCAGCGTTATCAAGCCTTACTTTCTTTATTGTGAAATCAGGAAATTGTGCTCTCAACCTGATTATTTGGGAAATGAATTTTGCGAAAGCTGTGTTTCTTGTGGTCAAAAGACACACATGTGACCATCTACTAGATGCGTCAATTAATACCATAAAATATCGAAATGGTCCGCATGGTGGGTGAATCGGCCCACATATATCACCATGTATACGTTCTAAAAATATAGGCGATTCATTCCCAACTTTAGTTGGTGAAGGCCGAGTAATAAGTTTTCCTTGAGAACATGCATTACATAAAAGCTCATTTGATTGCAAAATTTTCTCGTTTTTTAACGGATGGCCATTAGAATTTTGCACAATTTTTCTCATCATGACTGAACCAGGATGCCCTAGCCTTTCATGCCAAACTTTGAATGTATTAGCAAGCTTCGGGTTTATTGTAACATATGATTCAGTTATATTTATTTTTGTGCAATATAATCCGGAGGATAACATTTCTAATTCTTCTAATACATGTTTCTTCTCCGATGTAATGCAAAGATATTCAATACCATTTTTACTCATAGTCTCAACATGATATCCATTTCTGCGGATATCTCGAAAACTTAATAAATTCCGTTGAGATTTTGGGGAATATAATGCATCATGTATTTCAAACTTTGTTCCCCTTGGCATTGAAAAATTCACTTTTCCGGAGCCAATTATTATTTTGGCATTTCCAGAAATTGTACTCACGCTTCCAGCGGAGTCTTTTATTTTGAGGCATGAGAAATACTTTTTATCACTGATTATTGTATGAGTTGTAGCACTGTCTGCCAGACATATGTCTCCATCATGAATTCCGATTTGTGACATTCTGTTTCATAATATTCATATAGATGTATTAATAAAGTAAGATAAATATATAAAAATTATTTTATTTTTATTAAAATGGGAAACACACTTTCACACACACACAAGACAAACATATTATACAAATGAAAACATTTATTTCAAGCCTCCTTGGCAGTTTATTTGGTCTCATCGGTCATAGCCGTTTTAGTTTTCGGGATCCACAAGGAAATCCGCGATATCAAGAGAAGCATCATCATTTAGGCCACTGAAGGAAGGCCCGGCTTCATTGTTGTTGAAGTTGGTTTCGATATTATTAACTATGGCCTTTTGAGACGCTTGATACAGATTGACAAAGTGCTTTGGTGTGCGACATGTTCGTTCCCAATGTCCTTTCATGCCACATCTTTGACAAGCACTTTCGGTCGGTTTCTTTATTTCGCGACCACCTTCATTTATCTGTAAGTAATTGTTCCTTCTGGGATTGAAACCACCTTCATTACTTTGGAAACTATTGTTTCGCCTGGCGTTGAAACCTCCTTCATTCACTCGGAAGTTATTGTTTCTTCCGGTGTTAAAGTTCCTTCCTCGTCCACGATATCGTCCATAATTTCGACCACGGCTTCTACCGCGTCCACGACCTCGCCCACGATAGTTATTGTTGGTGTTGGATGCTACGACATTCGCTTCAGGGAATGGAGCCGATCCAACTGGACGAGACTGATGATTCATCATCACCAATTGATTGTTTTGCTCCGCAACGAGGAGGACTTCCATCAATTCCGCGTATCGAGTGTATTTATTAGCCCGATATTGTTGTTGCAGGACTAAATTTACGGGATGAAATGTGGTGAGAGTTTTCTCTAAGAGATCATAATCAGTTATCTCCACTCCACATAATATCATCCTTGAGGTGATCCCGAATAAGGCGGAATTATACTCGCTAACACTTCTGTAATCCAGGAAACGAAGGTGTATCCACTCATGCTTGGCTTTTGGGAGGATCACATTCTTTTGGTGATCGAACCTTTCTTTCAAGGATTGCCATAGATCCGCGGGATCTTCTTTTATGATGTATTCAGATTTTAGGCCATCGTGGATATGATGGAACAAAAATATCATGGCCTTCGCCTTTTGCTCATCTGTTGTTGTTTCTGACTTATCGATGGTTTTGAGAAGGCCATTTCCTTTTAGATGCATTTTTGCACCTTTTGCCCATGTCAGATAATTCTGTCCCGATATGTCGAGGGCAGTAATTTCAAGCTTAACGAGATTCGACATGATAACTGTATCGATAAAAATAACAACTTATTAATATCAAATTAATTAAATTTCAACTTAAAAATTTAATTTAAATTTTACCAACAATTTATCGATTAATTTTTAATTGATAAATACAACGATTATTATTCTCAGAATTATTCCAATTCAGAATTCATAACTAAAAATATAGGAAAACAGTAATATTCGATACACTTTTATTTGATGATAATATGTTAAAATGAACCACTAACATAAATGATGAAAGAGATTATAAGAAAAATCGAGGCATAGAAAACTAATGCAACAACTGTAATGAATTCTTCCGGAGTAAAATCTTCAATAAAAATACCATAAATAGAAGCAAAAATTGCAACCGTGCATAAAATTAACAACATGAGAATCATCATTTTAGAAGAAAACAAAATTTGAGAGATTTTTATGAAAGATGAAATATTGAGTGAAAATAATGAGTGAATGATAAGAGTATTTATAGATTGAAAATACTGTTCATAGCCGTTAGAAAATATTCGAAAATTTTAAAAAAATATTTTAAAATTTACTTCATGACCGTTGGTGATAAAAGTTAAAACAAATATTTATTTATTTAATTTGTCATTCATAAATTTAAATTCTTGTGGCCGAAATATATTTAACATTAATTTTATGGTGATAATATTATTAACAACACAAATAAAGTGATTATGATTTAACTTATCAATTTTAGAATAAATTTTCATAAATTTTAATGTACCAAATTTCGAAGTGTGATATAAAATTAATTAAAAAGACATCATAATCATTAGTACAAGGAGGGGGCATAACCTTCCACTCCGTAAAATTATTATCAATGAGGAGGTTTATCCTACCACTCCATAAAATATGATCGGGAGGATGTTTATCTTATCACTCCATAAAAATATGATCAAGGAGGGGGTTTTATTTCTACCACTCCAATAACATCGAGGAGACATAGTCCACCACGACGAATAATTCGGGGAAGGCAACACCTATCTTCCCGAGATAATCATAACAAAAAAAATATAAATAGCGTAGAGTCATTGTTTAGTAAAAATAACTAAAACCTCACCTTTTCGGTAGTGAATAGTAAAATAAAATAAAAGACTGTGTGAGAATGATCGGATGGAAAGTTGGTGGACAGAGCAACGGTTGGATGGCGAATGAACGGATCGGTAGAGCGTCGTGCTGATAACGTGTTGTAAATATTTAAATGGATATGTTGCTAATGAAAAGAAAAAGTATTGTAAGCGTAAGAAGAGAGGGAGAGCTGAGCGAGAGACAGAGTTATTGGGAGAGAAAGAAATGAGAGTTCAAATACTCTTTGTTATATTTTTTGTGTGTTTACAACGAGAGAGAGAGCACTTATTTATAGTGCATACAAAGTCATAAAACTGTATAATATATTGTTAGTGGCGCTGAGTGGAATCAATGATGGAAGTGAGTGGAGATGGGAGTGGAATCAATGATGGAAGTGTATGGAGATGATAATTATATTTAACAAAATCTTCTTTATTCTTCTATTTCAGGATCCAGTGGCATGCGAAGGACCTGGTCACATGGATTGGTTGAGCTCGCATAACGGAAATAGGAGTGGTTGGTCAGAACGGTTACTCTTAGCATTAGCACGATGAAAGACATGAAGTCAAATCATGAGGCAAGCATGACAATATGGACTTCAAGTTTCTCAAATCTAGAATTCGTTTATTGTGGGTATGTATGGTGTGATTTTATATTTCGGTTTAATAGGCAAAATTGTATGGCAAATATTCAGATTAACAAGTCGATATTTAATAATACCATCAATTATTCGAGTTGATTATATGAGTATATGACAACTATGGAATGCAGTTGCGAACATGTCGGGTTGGTATAAAGGAATTTGCTGCAAATACAAGAGTTTGGTTTACTCAAAGGGTCTCTTTAAAGTTTAAACCAACAAGGTTCGTAATACTAGTCAAACCAGTTTAAGGATGTTAAGTTGATATATCTCTTATGGGTTCCAATCACAAATCCGTTTGGAGTTTTTTTTCTCTCATAGAGGAAAACAAAAGAAAAGTAAAAAGTGAACATGTCATTGATATTAACTCTTTAGAATGAAGAACTAAGCAAATTACTAAACAAACCAATAAGTAAAGAAGAGAAGATACATTGAGGGATGACGAGTAAGTGTATGACGATGATTTTAGCCACTTCCCGACTTCAGTGTATTACTCAACCTGACGATCAAAGATGGACAAGATTCATTAAGTTTGTTTTGATGCATACAAAATGTGGATAAAAACGAACATGTTGTGAAGTAAAATTGTGCTTACCAGTCCAATCCCTCGAAAAGCCCCTCGCCTTTAACAGCACACGTTTTGAAGATTGCCCACTGGCGACTCTTTATCTTATGCAACTCCAAGGCTTCTGTCACAGCAGCATCATCGAGTGCACCAGGAAGATCCTGTCCAATTGGTTAAAGAAAACTCAGAACAATTTTTACCACCAGAAATGTTGATAAAGCATGCAAAACAAACTAAAGAGGGAAAAACAACTTTTTGTCATTTGCAGAAATCAATACAGCTTCAAGATAAATCACAGAAAAAAATATATCAAAATGCTACTACCATTTAGATACTACTAACCTGCTTGTTTGCAAATATTAGAACCACTGCACCTTTCAATTCCTCTTCCTACAGAACCAGGTTCAAAAGAGTCGGAAGTTAGATGCTGACAAACAACGCAGTAAGCTATTATGCACACAGAAGAGTTTACATATTGATCGTGTTATCTATGGTGAGACATGATCACTTGTTCCTAGGCCTGGGCGTTTGGGTTCGGTTCGGGGTTTTCGGGTTTTTTGGGCCAGATATAAAAATCCCGTTCATGTATTATATAATTTCGGTTCAGGTTCGGTTCAGTTACCATCCACTTTCAGCACTAACCTAGATGCTTTCAATTTCAGTGTCACCTATTAGACAGCTGTTTGACATACTTAAAATAGAAACTAATAGAGCGTCAATTTATTCCTAGAAAATAAAACTGTACTTCCATTTCCATACAGCTACCAATATACGTAACTGAAAATAATTCAACAGTGGATGAAGAGGATGTCTCAGCACAAGTTTACCTCCAAAATTGCATGAAATTCTTCTTTCGCTACCCCGATTCGATCTGTATCGCTTGAGTCAACAACATATATCACTGCTTGTGTATTTGGGAAATAGCATCGCCAGTATGGCCTGTCACAAGAACCATTAGAACTATTGAATAAAATGCATACAGTACAATCCTAATGAAGCTGTTTCTGTTCTTCATGCCTTTATAATACATGCATTTTTTCATCGTTTCTAGAAATGATAAAAGAGGTCATTAAGCTACCTGATGCTCGTTTGTCCACCTGCCACATGAAAATTTTAGTTATATGTATTGTCTTCCGCCGAACAAATTTATAATTAAAAAGTGAAACGTAACTAGCAACCATATGTAAGAATATACGGAGATATACAACCAATATATGCATTTATGCAGAGCAATCAACAACCTAAATAGCAAGAAAAACGTGGTACTTATCAAGTCATCACCTTTTTGGATTAATACAAAGCTTTTTATCAACTCATATCCAAATATATCAGATTTCCGATTACTCATCAAGAATAATCTAAGGGGTCCAAATCAAAGGAAATTCTTGATCACTAGTTCGAGTAATCATCCATAGTCAAACATTCCAAGAATTCAAATGTGAGACTAAATAATCTGCTAACATGGAGCCAGTTAATGGAAGGACGACTAAAGGACTAAGAGTATCTCAAACTGGATCCATCAGAAAATGGTTTGATCTGGATAAATCTAATGCTTATATAGTATAGATTTCGAAATTCACTCCCATCCTAGTACATCAAATACGAAGTTGAACACATAAAGCATTTTGAAACGTACCTAGATCCCAAACCTGAAATTTGATATTGTTGTACTGCACTGTCTCGACGTTAAATCCAATAGCTGCAGATCGGAGAAACCCCAAAATCACAAATTAACAATACCAAAATCCGAAATCACATCAACTAGATCCGACGAAAGAAATAAATGAAAAACCTCAACATTTTTATACAAAATAGAGAGATGAATACGTACTCGGAATCGTGGAGACTACTTCCCCCATCTGAAGCCGATCTGTAATCAAAATAAGCGTAAACTCAAATCATACAGAAAAACGTTGAATCGAAAACCCTAGTCACTGAATAGCCAATCTATCAAACAAATGCGTCGATAGAGAAACGAAATGCGACAGATGGAGGCATTGATTTTTACAAAGGATTGTAGTTTTCCCAGCATTGTCGAGACCGAGGACGAGGATACGAGCTTCTTTGCTGCCAAACACAGAAGAGAACATCCGCGTGAACAGGATTCCCATCTTCTTCTTCCTACTATTCTTCTTCTCTTAGGATCAGATCAGATCAAACGATCTAAGAGAGATTCTTCTTCTCCTGGACCATTCGACCTCAGATCTTTTCTCTCCCTTCTTTGAGAGTAGTGAAAGCTGAAAACAAAGGACGAGAAATATACGTTTTAGACTAGTAATTTCAGTTTTTTTTTCCCACTTTCGTTGTCTCTGCCGCAGCCAGAGGCTTTCTTTCGACCCAAATATATGTATATAGTCTGTGATGTGTTTTCTTAGCCTATTATGTATAACCTGGCACAAGATTTCAAACATTAATATAGTCTGTGATGATATTTTTCTTAGCCTGTAAATTTTTTTTATGTTATATATTCTTTCAAATTTAATATTAATATTAATAAAAATAAAATGATTCATTATATAAAATTATATTCTATAAAAATGAAATCTATTATCTTGAAGTTTAATGAAAAATATATTACAATAAAATTATCAGATTTTTTTGCATTTTTATTATTAAATATTATGTATTATCCAAAATTAAATCAAAACAATTATTTTAAATAATATAACAAATAACAAAACTATAAATCTAAAAATAAGAAAATATAAAAATATAATTTCATTAGAGGTAAATAAGTAAGTAAAAAGTTAAAAAAAGAAGATAAGATCTTGAGGAGGGATGAGCAATGTAAAATGCGATTTCAAAAGCGATCGTCTTAAACAACGTTGATCTCTGTTACAGAGGTTCCTATATTTTCGAAGATGAATTTCAATGGTTTATGACAGTTTTCGTCAATTATCATATCCAACGTTTTATTGTAACGGTTCTCGTTTCTTCTTCTTGCAATCAAAAGGCGATCGCATTGGTCATGCCAGTTACAACAGCTCTCCGACTCTCCAATGGTTGGCCTCAGTCAGTGGTGTTTGTTCCAGATGATTTCTCTCGCCAAGCCTTTCTATTCTCCTAAAGAGAATTGTGATTGTTGAGTGGTTTCTTTACCGTATCATCATGATTCTAGTTATAGGCAATAGTGTGGAAAATTTCATTGGAATCGTTCACATATTTCCTTTCATCTCCGTATTAGAGCTTTAGTTTCAGTGTGATGACCATTTCTACCATGAATGTTGGTGGTTCCTGGTGACTTTTTTGTAATTTAGTGGTGATATTTATGTTGATTTCTATAAATAATAGTCACCATAACCGTTTGACTATGGAAAGAAATTTCGTGGAAACCACCATAAACCATGGGCTGATTGCAAAACTACCCTCGAAATTGAAGTCAACCCTGAAACTACCTTCGGACTTCTCCTTCCTCTCCTTCGCTAATTTATTCCCTTACTAATCTGCGTATTCACGGAAAGGCCATCGTCAGAAGTCTGATACTTTAATTAAAAGACAAAAGGACCCAAAATTATTTTGAATATTCACGAAAATGCCATCGCCATGAATGCTTAACAACCACGACAACCACCTTCGCCGACGAGTTAATGTGTAATCCAGCTCGTTTTTCCACCATTAAAGCTCAAGTAAAGCTCAAGAATAGAGTTAGGACGTTATCCTGACCGATTTCTCCCTTTTCCGCTTTGATTTTTCGATTCAAAAGTAGCGAAATCGTTTATCATCTTATAAAAACAGCAAAACACGTCTCGGATTTCGGGTTTCCGGTGATATTAGACGTACTGGGAAATCGACGAGGCTAAAAACAAACTGAAAATGGACATTGGTAAGAATATTTTTCATATCGTCGATTTTCAGATCTGAATTGTAATCTCAGACTGCCGTTTAAGTCTTATTTTTTTCGTAAACTTTAATATGGTCAACGTGAGGGTAGTTTTGCAATTGACTTTCAACTATCAGACCTCCATAGAAGTCTGTTAAATTCCTTTGCAAAAAAATAAATATATCAGACTTCACCAAGAAATCTAAATAAGAAGAGGGTAGTTTTGCAATTGATTCAAATTTGATTTCTAGTCAGACTTCTAATGTTATTTGGCAAGAAATTGACCGATTCTTGACTTTTTTGTCAGACGGAATCCGATCTCTGAAAATAATGGGGGGGGGGGAGTAGAAACTACAATTGACCCAAATTTTCAGACGTTGACCAGAATAAGCGAAAAAATCGTCAGACTTCTTAATCTGTCTGAAAAGAAGGAAAAAATTATCAGACGGCTATAGACATCTGAAAAATCGAATTTTGGTCAACGCTGGATAAAAACCGAAAATACCAAGTTTTTTATCAGACTTCCATCGCTGTCTGAATTTCTTGTCAGACATCATACGATGTCTGAACCTTATCAGACTTCTTCGAGAAGTCTGATAATTCAAATGGAATTGCTAAACTACCACCTACTTTTTGTCAGACTTCTCAAGAAGTCTGAACGTTACCAGACTTCCCGGAGAAGTCTGAAAATTCAATTTCAATTGCAAAACTGCACCTTTTTCCTCAGACTTCATAAGATGTCTGACAAAAAGTTCAAAAATTTCCAAAGCAGACTGCGTACGCTGTCTGATGGATTTCAGACTGCATTCGCTGTCTGACACTTTGATTTCAATTGCAAAAATACCCTCTTTTTCAGATTTCCATAGAGGTCTGGTATTACTACAGTCAGACTTCTATAGACGTCTGAAATGTTAAAGACTTTTAAAATGCATTTTATTGTATATTTGTGATTAATTTCATTGATTTTAATTTTTATAAATGTGTGTTAGTTTTCTATGTTCCTTCTATGTGAGTTTTACATTCTTATACATGGTAATTATTTTTAAATCAAATTTTGAATAATATTGGCAATGTAGCTAATAGCATCAGACTTCGCAAAGAAGTCTGGCTTTTCCCAAAAGATCTCTAATGTGGTTTATACGTGTTTGTTTATGCAGATAATGGTTCAGTTACCTGTTAATTTTGGTGAATAGGTTGTGAGAGACCAGATTTGGCATTTTGTGGTTGATAAGGTCAAAGGAGGGCGGTTTATCACTTTGCGTGATGGTTGTACACATCAAGAACTTGTTGAGATGGTACAAGATGATTATATGCTGGACAAGAAAACTGAGCTGGTGGAGTTATCATATCCATTGCCGGAAGCACTCTTGAAACAAATGGATCCGGATAGCCCTCCGGTTTATGTCACAAATGATAGGCAAGTAAGGAGCTTGGTCGAGTTAGCTAATACGCATTTAATCCATCTTTGTGTCTCGAGCCGATACGGTATGAAAGATGAAGATGCGGTGAATCATGATGAAAAATATGAATCTGAAGATGTAGACGAAGATGACGAAGATGACAAAGAAGAAGTCTGGAATGAGGAAGATGTGGACTCAGTCTCGGATGATTCTGTTTGTGGTGGTGGTGGTAATGATGGTGTTGGTAACTTGGATGTGCCTGAAAATGTTTTCAAGAAACACGCTGAGGATTACCAGGATGATGCTGATTATACCCTATATGGGAAAGTGAAAATTGAAGATGTAGATGTGGAAGAAGATGAAGATTATAAGAAATATGAGTTGGATGGTACGAGTAGACGCTGAGGATTACCAAGGGTATCTTTCTCAATAAGTGTTTTGATAGCAAGAAAGACCTAATATCAGAGCTACGTTTGACGGCGATAATGAAGAAATTCGCATTCATGATAGATAAGTCTGACAAGAAACGTTTTGTGGCTAAATTTCGTGTGGAAGGATGCAAGTGGATGCTTCGAGCGTGTGTGAAGAGCGAACCAAACAAGTATTGGGTGATGAGCTATTCAAAAACCCATACATGTTCGGTGGTGGACCGGATGTCTACGCGTAAACGATATACTCCAGTTTATATTGGTTGGTTGTTTACTGAATGTATTGGTATAATTGAGGGGATAACACCAAAGCATGTCAAAGTATCAATGAAGAAGCAGTTTGGGATTAGAATGAGCTACACAACTGCATACAGAGCATTGTTACATGCTCAAAAGATTTTGAGAGGAAAAACGGAAGATGGGTACGAGAGACTGCCTTCTTTTTTTGCATGGAATCAGGCAAACCAACCCGGGAACAGTAACTGCTCTTGAACTGGATGATAAGAATAGATTTAAATATTTATTTATAGCATTTGGAGCTTCTATATATAGGGTTATGTTTCTTAGAAGAGTCATTGTGGTGGATGGTACTCATCTTAATGGAAAGTATGGCGGTGTTATGCTAGTGGCGGCCGCACAAGACGAAAATTTTCAAATATTTCCGTTGGCTTTCGGAATTGTAGACTCTGAAAATGATGACTCGTGGGAATGGTTTTTCACCAAGCTGAAAGAATGCATTTCAGACCAACATCCTTTAGTCATAGTCTCAGATAGATGCGAGTCGATCAAGAATGCGTGTGAAGCAGTTTTCCCTTGGGCACAACGAGGGATATGCTATTACCATCTACAAAATAACATAGTTACCAAGTTCAGGGGAAAACATCTTCTTTACTTGGTGAAAAACGCGGCTTACGCATATACGGTTTACGATTTTGACCGAAACATGGCTTCCTTACGAGCGGTAAATCCTGAACTCGCTGATTACCTGGAGGAGGCGGATGTGAGTCTATGGTCACGCGTGCATTTCGGCGGAGACAGGTACTTATCCGACTTCTATTGATGTCTGATACTATTATCAGACTTCTCCTGCTGTTTGATTATTTACCAGACTTCCGGAGATGTCTGAAACTTAAGTGTCAGACTTAATATTTCTACGCAGACTTCTACTTATGTCTGATATTATAATAAGACTTCTCTTGCAGTCTGATTATTTACCAGATGAAAGGAGAAGTCTGAAAGCGTATTGTTTTTCTTAATACTTTCTAGCTCTTACTTATGTAAACCTTTTTCACATTATTGGAGACAGGTACAACATAAAGACGAGCAACATTGCTGAATCTATAAACTCCGCAGTTAAGAAGGCAAAAGGATATCCCATATATTTCCTTTTGGAGTTTATACAAGAGAAACTAGGGACGTGGTTTTGTAAAAGGCGGCTAGATGCAATGAGTCTCTCAACAACATTTAGCCGAGGAGTTGAATATTTGCTGGCTATTCGTGAATATTATGCAGATATGATGACGGCAGAACGCGTAGATACGTATAAGTTTGTTGTTAAGGGAGGACATAGGGATTGTGTTGTCGATTTGGAACATCAGAAGTGTGAATGTGGTGTTTGGGATTACGAAAAGATACCTTGCTCACATGCCATATGCGCTGCACCGGAACTTGAGCTACACATTTCTACCCTTGTATGTCCATCTAACAAAACGGACTACTTGTACGCTGCATACTCGCGCAACATCTTACCAAAGAATTTAACTGGCACAGCTGGTCATGACACCGTGCGTGTCCTTCCGCCGGAAGTGAGGCGGAAGCCTGGAAAACAAAAGTAGTCGAGGTGGCAATCTATGCTAGAAATCGCCAAAAAGAAGGGCAATAAACCGCGGAAACTACACAAGCAATATTGTTGTTCGAATTGCAGACATCCAGGCCACAAACAACCTAATTGTCCACACCCCGAGGCTGACTAGAAATGGTTGAAGTCTGATGTGATTTAGGGTTTGCTGAAGTCTGATATGTGATCGTGTTCAGTGAAGTCTGATAAGTTTTAGAGTTTAGTGAAGTCTGATATATTTTAATGAATAACTGGTTGAGTCTGATATTTTTTAGGGTTCAATGAAGTCTGACGTACTAATGGATGTATTTCAGAAGTCTGATATTGAAACTTGACTGAATTGTTTGGGTTTTGTTTCATCAAGCGTAGTAATAAACATAACTAGGATTAGTGCTTAAGTTTGTTACATAACTAAACAAGCACAAAAGTAGGCCAAAAGATGGAGTTGTTTTTTTTACACCTACAAAAGATAAATATATGCAAGAAATCCATTGTTTGGGAATCCAAAAGATATCAGAAGTCTATTTAACCGTAGGTGTCTAGCAATGCCTACTCGGAACGTTGTTCTTCACTTATTCGCCCGAGTTCAAACATTATGTCAAAAGCTAGCCTGTCCCTGATTTGCTTGATGTTCCTATCACAAAGATACTTTGGAAACGCCTGTCCAAGTGAATGGAACTCGATGAACTTCAAGCAGAACACTCCACAGTCACCTGTTTGGACATTTTGGCGAAGATCTTTGCTCCTAACAATCGTGTAGGTCTAACGTTCCAAGGGATAAGGCCACCCATCTTCAGCTGGGGTCAAGACGTGCATCGCATAAGGAAACATCTCACACATTGGTGCCATTGCCGCTCCGACCGACTCATCAGTTTTCTCACCAAGGATGCTGTCCCAGACTGTTATGTGCCTATCCAGGATAGAAATCATTATTGATACCCAATGATTTCCGCCAATGTGCAGTGCGGTGTAGACATAATCAATCTCCAGCCCCCAAGGCTTCAGTGATTTGCAGGATACGGGTAGATGACCAGTAAAGTAATCCCTAACACCAGGAGGAAGCTTTCTAGATGAGGCAGAACAATTCTCATCTGCACCACTCTTAATAAATTCTGGATAATGTTGACGCCACAATGCTTGAAGGAGTGTGTCAATGAAGCATATCCTCTCGCTCCTGAACCATTCCGGATGGCTCTGTTGACGTTTCCTTAGCAGATCAATCCCGGCATCAATGTGCTGCAGCAAGACAAGAATGTGTTAATATAAAAGAATAAAACACAACCAGATAGCTTCGGAAGTCTGAAAATACAAACAGACTTCTTTGGAAGTCTGAATATACTTCTTCGGAAGTCTGAAAACACAACCAGACTTCTTAGGAAGTCTGAATATAGAACCAGACTTCTTATGCAGTCTGAATATACTTCCAGACGGGAATCGAATTCTTAATTCAGACTGACCGTGTCATGCAGCGATTCCCTTGGAGTGCGAAGATCGTAATACCATTGGAGTGATGTGTTCGCATTCCTAGTCGGATAACCCCTACAGAGAATAATACGCTTGTAAGACATCGAGTTAAGAGATTAGGTATACAACTACTCGTCTAGGAATAGTGTTAAGACATACGACTGTCTTTTGTTGTAATCATTAAGTGCCTTCACTTGCATCCTTGTGAGAGCAACACAAGAGTTATATCCTGGTTTCACCTGAGCTTGGACAACAGGTTTAGCTGGAGTTGTCACCTTCTCCTTCTATTTAATCTTTTTGCCTTCGCTTGCATATAAGCTTCAGCTGCTGCCTGCTTAGTATCCTATTTAAACATCTGCGTAGCATCGAAGTCTATGCCCGTATCCGACTGTGTATCGATCAAGAGACTCGGATCTGTGCTCACGGGTATACTCTGCATATCCAATTTAATAACCCATGTTAGACCTAAAGTTCGATATAAAATTGACACAAAAACCAGACTGCACTAGAAGTATGGTAACTAAAATGCATCACTATCAGACATCTATAGATGTCTGATACTAGACATCTATAGACCTAAAGTTCGATATAAAATTGACACAAAAACCAGACTGCACTAGAAGTCTGGTAACTAAAATGCATCACTATCAGACATCTATAGATGTCTGATATGTTCTAAATCCCCGACCTAAAATCACACCAAACCAATGCAATACAAGGGATGATGCCATGGATCCATGTTCAGAGTAAATACAAGACCAAAGGAAAAAAAACAAATACGGTTTTGCTCATGTTTTTACAATCAAGCTTATTCATACTACCAAGACCAAGGCTACTTCCCCTTAAGGAATTTCTTCTGAAGTCTGCTACTTCTCTTAGGCTCATCTTTCTTTTCCTTATTTGTATTCAGATTTTGAAGGTTTTGGAGACTAACCACATCATCAACCGCAGTCTGATTGGTGGCCTCAGCCGGCTTGTCATGTTTGTTTGCAGCCACTGCTTTCTTAGCCTTTGCTTTCCTGTAGGTGCAGGTTTAGTATCAGCAACATGATTATTTACCTTCACTACCAATTTCCTCTGGACCCTCGGAGCCCTTTCCTTTTTCTTTCATTCTCCGGCAGCAGTAGTTACTTTATCTTGATCCTGAAGATCTTTAGCTTGATCTTCTTCATCCTCACCAACTCCGGCCTTATTCATCTCAGCAGCCGCAACACTTGCATCTTTCTTCAGCTCACTACCTTTCCCTCCAGTACCAGCTTTATTCTTCTCATTCTCCTTCTGTCCAGTAGAATCTTTCTTCTTCTCATTTTCCTTCTGTCCAACTCCAACACTTTTTTCCTTCAAAGTCTTGACATTCATGGCAAGATCATCAACTCTGATACCCATCAGACGAAAACCATCGTTGAAAACATCTACCAATACGTCAATCCGACTTTCAAATGATTTTTGCATATCCTCAATATTTTTAATAACATCCCCATTCGTGGGACCAGCCTTTCCTTGTCTAGATCTCTTACTCACTACCTCCACCTCTTCCTCCTCCTCCTCATCATCATCAGCAACAGCCTGTACCAACTTTCTCTTGACTCCCAGAACCTTCCGCTTTTTCTCACCAACCTCACCAGCAACAACCTCAGACTTAACCTCAAGCTTGACATGACCGCTAGCTTTGAGAACACAGCCTCACTTTTCCAGTGTTTAGAACCCCACCTCCAAGCCGCAGTCCCAAGCTGTCCATGCATTTCTTTCACAAGGTTATCAACTTTGTCGTCCTCCTCATCATCGTTGTCCCACACGGGGAACATGTCATCATAATCCTCCTTGAGTACGAGGTTGTTGACGCGAGACTGAAAATTACAAGTCACATAGCAAAATGAACACAAGAATTTATAATATCACAACGTCAGACATCATACGAGACTTGGAATAAAATATCAGACTTCATATGAAGTCTGATATAAATGTCAGACTTCATATAAAGTCTGACACTAAATGTCAGACTTCATATAAAGTCTGACACTAAATGTCAGACTTCTAATTCATTATGGTAAAAGAATATTTCAGACAACAGAACAGTCTAAGAAATACCTCTATGCGTAAGGTTTCGTCGACTTTCTTGCGACTCCGTGATCCTTGGTACGCTAGCATTGGTGGGGTTGGGGCACTCGGGAAGGGCTCTCCGTAAGTTGTCGCCATAGCGGGACATGCCCAATATACCCAGATGTTCAGGACCTCAGCAAAACCACAGATCTGATAATTTTTCCCTCCAGGAGTTTTCTGTTTGCATCTTTAACAGATTCTATCAGGAGCTTGAAGGCGAATCTTCCCCATCGATATGATTGTAACAATCCTGGAACCAGCAGAAGCTTAGTCATGTCACCCTTTGTGGAAGTTGTCCAGTGTTGAGCCTCAATGAATGTTGCATAGATTGCTAGATAGCCCAGCCATATCCTTTGTTGCGGTTCCCAACCAGCACATCTTTTACAAGCTTCATATAATTGCGAATAACTTGGGCCTAAATCGAAATCCACCCCAAGAAGCACCCACATTGCTTTCATCTCATCAGTATATTCAACTTCAGGGTACTCAAGGTTCTCAATATAGTCGCAGTTGAGACCGGTTATGGCATGAAACTCATTCAAGGAAAACCTAGTTGGCTGAACGCCGAGAAGAGACGATATCTCATACTTCTTCTTGCAGTCTAACTACAAACAGAGCATGTAGTGCACCATCCTTGAACACCATTTGAAGTGCAGGTCATGGAGTCTCAAAAAAATCCCAAGTTCAGAATCGAGGAGTTGTTGCCATTCTCCCGGTAACAGCGCTACTCTAACATCATTAATCAGATCTCTCCTTCCACTAAAGTAGTGTATGCTTTTATCCGGAACCGGTTCATAACCGGCAGTGAACATCCATTGTGGGAATTCAACATCTTCCATAACGAAAACCTGAAACAACAGAGGGGGAAAAATCATGAATATTCCGAATACTACTAGCTAGACACCATTTACAGTCTGACGACTACAGTCAGACATCTTATACCATCTGGCTAGTAATAGTTATGTAAATATGTAGACGAAAAGAAGAGTCGATGAATCTTACCGACGTAGGTCACCGGCGGAGGAGAGAGAAACCAAATCTGGAATTTAAAAAAAAAACAAAAGCTCAGCGAAGGTACGAGAAAAAATTCAGACTCCATTTGCAATCTGACGACTACAATCATACTCCATTTGCAGTCTAACTTCTGTAGTCAAACACCATTAGCCGTCTGGCTACTAATAGTTATGCTAAGTTTATTCATGAAAGGAGGTTTATATGAATCTTACCATCGAAGGTCAACGGCGGAGCAGAGAGAACCCAGATCTGGAAACGATACCCAGAAAAAGATGAAGATGTCGGTTCAGTGGCTTTGAGAGAGAATTGGGTTTTTTTATCCTTTCTTCAAAACTGTAAAAAAGGATAAAAATCCTATTTATATGTGGGTCATAAGGGCATTTAAAACGAGACGGTTTTACCACGATACGACGGTTTTACCACAGACGTAACTCCTGCGCATTTTTCGTCTCCCTTTTACATAACTGCCATGCATTTTTCGCGTAAATTACAAAAAATGGAACTCCCGCGCATCTTAACATTGTCAGACATCATATGTAGTCTGACATAATATTGTTAGACTTCAAAATCCCATTATTATTTGAGTGAAAACATATTATTTATTATTCAGACTTCATGTAAAGTCAGACAATATAGAATTTATTAATCAGACATCATATGAAGTCTGGAAAATTTTCTCAGACTTCATATGAAGTCTGACTATATAGTTTTTATTATTTGAAGTCTGGAAACAATTATTTGAAGAGAACAATTGGAATAATGAAATTTGAAAATAGATTATGACTGAAATTCGTCTTATAATACATAAAATTGTAGCTGGATTCATAGGACTAACATATTACAGGAAACCAAATGCCCTCAAGATGATCGGGACGATAATAACAGCACCAGCAAACATCAGATACTCATACTTGACGCTATTTGTCGGGTTAGGTGGTTTCTCAGTCAACAACTCCTTTAATTGAGCTATCTCTGCCTGCGCTTTCTTGAGGTCATCGTGCAAGGTGGTAACACACTTCATTTCAGCATAACAAAGGAAGATGTAATCAATTTGTTCACCATGTTGGCCAACTCTCAGCTTTAACTCGTGAAACTCCTCCATCATAGCCCTCATCCCACCACTTCATAATATGGTAGCCACCATCCTATACAACCACATTTTAAATATACAATCATCTTCGGATTCCAAATGTATGCTCGAATAAGTAAGGAAAAAATAAAACTGGCTACACAACAGAGAAAGGCAATTACATCCCAGTTACGACATCCAAAGAATCTTCTTTCCGGATTATCGGCAGTAGTGGAGGTTCGCATGACAGGGTCCAGACCACATAAACATTTCTTGGGGAATCCATTGCATGATCCGGATCGTTGTCGAAAGGTGGAACTTGTGTATAAACTACTACTACTCGACGTTGGAACCTAACTGAATCGTCCCATCCTGTGTACCATAAAACAATTGTAAACAAAGGCTAATTTCAGACTTCTAATAGAGTCTAATTCAAAAATAAATCCAATTTCAGACTTCTAATACATTCTAATTCAAAAACAAATCCAACTTCAGACTTCTAATACAGTCTAATTCAAAAACAAAACCGTATGGATCTAAAACGAGAAATATATAAAACCTATATTTTGTTCAGATCTAGACAAAGTACATAGGAGAAGGGGATGACTCGGAATCAAATCCGTATGGATCTAAAAGAAGAAATATATAAAACCTATATTTTTGTTCAAATCTAGACAAAGTACATACGGAAAAGGGGATGAATCAGACTCAAAACCGTATGGATCTAAAACGAGAAATATATAAAACCTATATTCTTGTTCAGATCTAGACAAAGTACATACGGAAAAGGGGATGAATCGGACTCAAAACCGTATGGATCTAAAAATAAATATATAAAACCTATATTGTTTTCAGATCTAGACAAAGTACAATGGAAAAGGGGATGCTCGGACTTAAAACCGTATAGATCTCAAAATTTGCAGAAAGAAGAGCTTAGAAGATGACGACGGCGGTGTAGGACTGGTCAGGAGAGACGAAAAAGGAGAGATAATTACACGTATAAAGAAGATGACGACGGCGGTTTCGGTGGCGAGGAGGATTTTCGGAGAGTTTTTAGAGAGTGTTTAAAGAGAAAGAGAGAGAGAGTGTGTTTCCGTTTTAGAGAGAGAAATTGATAATGACTTTTACAGACTAATTTTGGTAACTTCCGTTTATATACGGGGTAAATTACCAAGTAGGGTAACTTATTTGGTCGAGTTTAGTCAGACTTCTTTGGAAAGTCTAACAAATCATGTACGTGAGTCAGACTAACATGGAAGTCTGAGATACCCAAAATCTACTAATTACTACTTAAATACCATCATATTTTATAGAAAACTTGTAAAAAACATCAAACTCGTTTCATATAGTCGCAACCTAACCATTATAAGCAAATGTAGCAATATGGATGAAAATTCACAAACCCTCAGTCTAACCCTACATATGAAAATATGATATCTAACTGCATATGTCAAGCATAGATCAAGCTACATGGTGTTTTGAACCAAATTTGACTAAATTTTATGTACTTTTAATTTACACATGTCCAAAATTCCCATGTTTAATTTATGTATCCAAAATTTCCCTAAATTTTTTTTTTTAATAATTTTATAATTTAATTTTTCAAATTTTATAATTTAAATTTCCAAATTTCATAATTTAAATCTTATAAAATTATAAAAAACAATTTTAGGAATATTTTGGATACATAAATTAAACACGAGAATTTTGGACATGTGTAAATTAAAAGTACATAAAATTTAGTCAAATTTAACCATTTAAGGTATATTGGTTCAAAGTATTTATATTTTATTTTAATTTCGAGGTCAGTTAAATACTTCTCAGACTTCTCTCTGAAGTCTGCGAAACCCCAAAATTCAGACTTCTCAGAGAAGTCTGAGAAACCTTAAATCTATTATTTATCACTAAACAATGAAAAATATTTAAACAAAACACCTAGGAAACATCATATTCGTTACATGTGCAAATATAATTTTTTCAAATGTGAATTTCGTGAAACATGAATCTAACCCTAAAGTTATATGTAAATGTTGCACCATGTTCCATTACAAAGCATGTTCTAAGGTTTAGAAACTACTCAACCACTTTATATATTTTTAATCTGAATCAAATTGTCGAAATTTAATTTATATACTTCAAAACCGTCTATATTTAATTTCTGTATCATTTTTGTTTAACAAAATATTTTTTTTTCTATTTTTAAATTAAAATTTCTTCAATTAATCTGCTTCAGACTTCTTCAAGAAGTCCGAAAGTATTTTGGAGGAAGACATACTTAACTACCATTGATTAATTTGACTCAATTTTACCAAATTTTAATTTATATACTACTAAATTGTATATATTTAATTTATTTATCTAAATGTTTTGACAAAATATTTTTTTTTTTTAATTTTAAAATCTAAATTTACTAAATTATTCTGTATCAGACTTCTCCGAGAAGTCTGATAAAGTCATTTAGACTTCTATTAGAGTCTAACTTGTCAGACGTCTATAGAAGTCTGAAACAGGCGAAGGTTATAATGGTAATTGCGTTTTCCGGTTTTTTGATTGGTCGTAAGGGCTTCGCCGTAATTTCCTTAGGCCGAAAAACAAGTTTTGCAGTTGTTTCAATTTTGGGGGTACACTTTTAGTTAAAACCAAATTCGGGGACATTTTTAGCAATTTCCCCTATATATATACAACTTAAATTTTACACTTTTAAAATTTTAAATTTTCATCTATTTATTTTTTAATATAAAACTTTTTATATTTATTTAATCATATTTATAATTTTTAAATTATTTTTAGTTATTATATATTAACTAAGCTCAGAAATGATTTTGATTGGCTGAAACACCATCATAAGAATCACTTATAACCACCGTTGATATTATACATGTTCTGGCTCTATACACGGATCAAATCGTAGCCATTGGATCTAATCTCTTTTTCCTTAACTTAATCGATCTCTAGACAAAAAAATCCCTCACGACCGCTGAAACTTCACTTCAAACCTTCGTCTTCACTACAAGTCGCAGTTCTAGAAGGCACCGTCGCTCAGCCTGCGGCATCTCTGGAGATGGAGTTTGTAACTACCAATCTGGTCACATATATTTTAGTCAGGTACAAGGGATCTTTGCCAGATATGTTTAGGGAAGGTCATCAAGCCGTTTACTGATGTTCAATTTACTGTCCCTTCGGTCAGTTTCTTTCTCATGATTCTTCTCCATTCAATTCACTCTCTATCCTTCTATCTTTCATTTTTCTTCCTTTGACCTTTTCTTTTCAATATTCGGTCTCAGATCTCGTCGATGGCAGCGAAAATTCAGGGGAATAGTATCACAATCTATATTCTTTCATAAGGTTAGTGCAGTTTGCTTCAGCATCCAGATTTAAAACTGCCGAGAGTGGGATTTAATTGTAATGGCGAATAAACATTATACTATGTTGCAGGGCCTCTTCGATGGTGAATCTCATTCATAAACTCTCTATCATTATTGTCAATTTAGAATCCATAGATGCTGAATCTCATTCTTTTCTTTTAACGTTTTCATTCTCTGCAATATCATTTCTTACGTTTTCAGGTTCTTAGGGACGGGAAATGAAGTGAACAAGTTGTCACCATCACACGCTCAAGTCGTCATGCCAATCTGCTACTGTAACTAACAGTCTCTGTGTTCTTTCAGTATCTTCTTGAGGAAGTTGCTTTGGAGCCGCTGAGATTGAGAAAAATTCCTATTCAGTTGAGTGGTGTGAGATCGAAGATTCACACCAAGGATTTGTAATCGTGGATTTGGACTTTTTTATACGAAATAATATAGATTTCCTATGAATCAAATATGTTATTAAGACTGAATGTCGAGATCGAATTAACAAAATCGAACAGAGAGTACAAAGGGAGATTATCGAGCTATCTAGTCGAAGTGTTCTTTATTAGGGTTGGAATGTCCTTTGAATTAGCTTTTCTTCTCCTTTAAATAGTCTTCGAGCCTCGATCTTCTTGTTCCGATCGCCTCGCGTCGGTAACGATCTCATGGATTTGCAGAAGTAGTTTGAACCGTCAATGACTTGGTCATCTTAAGTCGACATCGCCTTTCGTCGAACTCGAGCTCGACCATCTCGTGTTTCGGACCTCTCGGGCCTATTTTATGATCGGATGGGTCTTAGGCCCAAAATTGAACCTGTCCGTTAACTAATGAACTGGACTAGTGATCTTGGATCCTTAATCCTGCAGTTTATGGGCCGGATTTCCTAGAGGGAAATCTAGTACCAACAATAGCCCCTAGCCCAATAATTCGATTAGTCGAGGTTTAATGGGCGATGAACATTCTCAGGAAGACGCGCGCGTGTCTCAGGCGCCGAAACCCTAATGATTATTTTCACCCCGACCGTAGATTCTATATCGATCGGACTGGTGAGATAGAGCTCGTGGATCTACTCGATCTATTTGTAGCGCGTCGATGATTACGATTAGTAAATAATCGAAAGATTTCTTATCTACCGTCGAGATCCTGAGATTACGATAAATCTTATCGACCTCGATTTGCGCTGATGTGACTTGATTATCAGCCGCTTGTTAATAACCGTCGATATTGAGTCAATGGTTGAGATTGCGCGCATGCGAAAGATCTCCGATATCTCGATCTCTTCGTAGGTGATAACAATCATTACAAATTCGAAATCGAGCGGTTGAGATTTTGGAATACGAAAGATCCCGTCGATCGCGAGGGAAGAGAGACGCGAGTTGGCTTTAAATGGAAGTTACCTTTCACGATTCCCATTACTGCTCGCACTACAAATCGGCAAGGTAACTCGTTCACCCTCACTTTAGTTTTTCTGTTTCTCGCTCTAGTTTCTGTTTTTCATCGTTTTCTGAGGCTTTCTCTCTCTAGAACCTCTTTTCTTTCTACTCTTTCTACGGTTCCGATACACCGCTTCTTATGGCTCCGAGAGATACAGCGGGAGCGAGTACTTCTCAACCGGCAAGGTCGTTTGGTCCGCACTCTCGGTCTTCTTTTACCGCGGCACACCTTCAAAGGTTGCGGTTGAAATGTCGGATCCCTGCCGGAGTGGAGATGTTGATTCCACTTATGACGGAATATCCGAAGAACGTCCGCGAAGGATATTGCTGCGCGTCCTACACTTATTTCGATAAGTGTGGATTTTCTTCCCGATCCCACGTCTTCTCTGTTGGGTCCTGGCCTAACTCCAACTCACGTTCCCGCATATAACTCTGAACTTCGTTCGGTACATCATTGGTCTCGGTGTCAGGGCAGCCGAGGAGGGAATCGAGTTTGGGGCCGAGGAACTCATGAGTGTTTGCTCGGTGAAACACAACACTCGGGCCCCGGGTACATACTACCTTTCTCCTCGCTTTGGGAAGAAAATCGAGGAGATCCCCAACATAGATGTATGGCGGGATCGCTATTTCTTTTTCAAGATCAACAACCATTCGGTTGGCGATTTCGATTTCTCTGTCGTGCAAACACGATGGGCCACCGGTGTCAGTTAGGCTTTAGGATTTGTTGATTGGTATGTGATAGGTGTCGAGCTACTTCTAACCTCCTGTTTTTCTTTTTGATTTTTGTTTTGTAGAAGCTCCCGAGTCGCTCGCTTTGACCCCGATAATAGAAGAGTTATTAGTTCGCTTAAAAGGGGGGAGACATCAACTGGAACAACTTCTCCGCGGAGCGAATACAAGCTGCCCTAGGGGCCCAGCCTCAGATCGCTCCGCAGATTCGGACTCAAGCCGCCCGAGCTACTCCGACTCTGCAAGCTCCTCGCCTCCCTCCAAACCCTCGACCCATTCAGCCCGCGCTTCGCATAGTCGAGCATACCGGAAAAAGTAAGAGTTTTATTGTTATTAACGCTTTTTTGTGGCGACGTTGCGTTGACCCAGTTCGGTTTACTTCCTATTTCAGGTCAAGCCGTTTCCGATAACAGCTCAGTTGCCATCACCCCTACCGAAAAGATGTCTCGAAGAGCGAGTAGCCGCCGGAATGGGAAATATCCGGTCGATCTGGTGATTATGATGAAGGCTGGCGACCTGAGCAACGACATCCTCTATGCTCTGGGCGAGGCTCCTCCACCTCCTCCGGCCCGCTCTTCTCATCCCGCTCAAGCCTCTCTTCCTCCGGTTCTGGGGTCCGAGGAGGCGATTTTAGGGGTTGAGGACTTGCCTCCCCCGGCTGATCAGGAGATAGTCCTGGTTCAATCGAGAGAGCTCGCTTTACGCGATTCTCACTCAAACGGCTCCAGGGGTTCGAATGGTAGGAGTCGGGGAGGCTCTATTCCTCCTGCACCAAAGCGCCTAAGGACTGAGGCGGAGGTGAACTTGAGGAGGACGAGCCAAAATATCGAGGCGAGGCCTGCCTCTTCTGGGTCTGCTGAGACCTTTAACTGGCGCTTTAGGCACCAGAAAGAATGCTCGAACGCGGATGATCCGACGGGTGTAGCCTATCTGCTGAGGCATTTCAAGCCCGCAGGCGTTCAGCTCCCGGCCATCGGGAACATGGCCCTTGGAGAGGCTTATACTGATATGATTGCGGCCATCGGGAAGGTAACGTTTTGTTCCTTGGTTTTTATTTTTGCAGCGTATGCTTCGTCTTTGACTTAGCGTTTTTTTTATGGGTGTAGTCTCTGGAGGCCACAAATAGGTTCGTGGCCAGGCCAGAGCGCGAGCTGCGCGACGTCCCGCAGGCCAGCGAGCTCGAATCCGCCAAGAAGAATGTGAGCGACCTGAATGCTGTTGGGATTATGTCCTGAAATCACATTGTACTCACTCTAGAGATAGTTGTATTGTCGAGATCGGACAATTCATGTGATACTGGGTAGTCATAATGTTTTCCTAGAAACCGCTTGTGACAAATGAGTTGTAACTCATTTCCAGTATCGTGTGAACCTACAGGGTCACACACCTAAGCAAGTTGGACATACTTCGTATGGGATTGATCATTGGCATATGGTCTGGTCGATGTGTATTGGATACACATCGAATATGAGTTTTGATGAGGTGTGTCGATCGACACCATTGGTTGCGTCGGTCGACACAGTATGTGTGTCGATCGACACCACTAAGTGTGTCGGTCGACACAAGGCCGAAACCGAAACTGATGTTTCGGTTTACGTCGAGGTCGTATATAAGTGATCTTATAATTCGACCTAGAAGATAGAGAGCCGCCCAGACAGTTTTTCTCAGAGAGAAAAACACAGAAACCTCTAGAAACTCAGTTCCCAGGAGATCCGATTCCCGGTACTAGCATCCCGGCGGATTCCAGCTTGTGTGCGTGTGGATTGAAGTAGAGGCGCAGCATCTGAGGCGCTCCAGAGATCTCGTTTATCTGGCCATCTTCCGCTGCTAATCTCCAGGTAAACAGAGATCAGATCCATGATTCAGTTAACTAGACCTTAGATCCTAGGCTATCGGGAACCTGACAGCAATTCTGAATCTGATAGAATTGGCTCCAAGTTCCAACAGTGGTATCAGAGCCTTAGGGTTTTATCATTGAATCAAACCTGTTCATTGAATTTGATGATTTAGATTCGCAAACTAGGTTGTTTGGTTAGAACAGGTTAGATCGCTTTCGATCAAAATCGAGTCTGTGTTTTCGCAAAGTGTCGATCGACACACTAGGTGTGTCGGTTGACACAGAGTGGCGAATTCGACAGAATCGGCGGCTAGGGTTTTTCGCGAAGAAAAACCGAAAGCCTACTGTGTCGATCGACACAGGTTGTGTATCAGTCGACACAGAGCAGATTCGGCACAGTGTCGATCGACACAGGTTGAGTGTCGGTCGACACAGACCTAGCAAATGGTTAATCGGTTCAATTGGATTGGACCGGTTATCATGCTTGGTTAAGTCCGAATAAATCGGTTTAAATTAGACGAATTGGTTCAATTGGATTGAACTGATTATCTCAATTAGCATGAACCGATGGGTTGAATCAGTTTGATTGGATAAAATGGTTCAATTGAATTGGACCGGTTATCGCAATCAGTTGAAACTGGTTAAAACGGTTTAAAATTGGATGAATTGATTCAATTGGATTGAACCAGTTATCGTAATTAGCATAAACCTATTTGAATGGTTAAGATCAATTTGATCTGATAAGTCGATTCAATTGGATTGAACCGGTTATCAAAACTGTTTTCGGATAAGGTCTATGTCGACCGTCACACACGGTGTGTCGATCGACATGACCGGTTCGATGAACCGGGTTAATTGGATTAACCGGTTATTGAAGTTTGGTTTTGTTTAGTTGGTGTCGATCGACAGACATAGTCTGCGTCGATCGATACAGTGCTCGAAATTCTGGTTATTGAACCTTGAATTTGCAGAAACCAAACTCGACCTAAACCTTGATCAAAGCTTAGCTTCAATATGGTCAACTGTCAAGACTCATTTCGTTGTGTGATAGTCTAGCCAAGAGCTTGGTGTCCACAATTACATGAGTAAGACAGGTAGTTATGTTGATGGATTTGCAGTGCTAAACATCAACAATAACATGACCTAAGAGATTGATTTGCTAAACTTTTGGTTTTAGTTTCCTCAAACTAAATATCAAGTAACCTTGATGTCTTGCCCAATCTTGTCTACTGTCAAGACTCGTGTCGTTTGTTGGATAGTCTTGGAGTCCTTGGTATCCACTGCAACATGAGTAAGGCAGGTGGTCATTGACAGACTTGCAGTGCGACTGCCAGTGATCACAAGACAGAAGAGATTGGTTTACTTGACTGAGCTATCAGAAGTTCTGGGCCCAGAGACATCAGAGTGGATTAGACATAGTTTGTCTCATCCACGACCAAGAGTTGTACTGGGTACAATTAGCAATGATTTGCTTACCTAGATAACTAAAGTTTGGGTGATGGCGAGTCGCCCACTCAGATTTTAGTGAAGTATTGATCTTGTATCATTATATTCATAGAGGAAACATTGTTTGAATATAATGCGAGTTTTCTTATTAGATAAGATTTCTCATCATATACATAACTAAATCTTCGTTTTTCCTTGGATTTCAGCTTATGTCTATGACTACTTTCTCGTTGCGATCCATCCTTGAGAAGGACAAGTTAAATGGATCCAACTTCCTGGATTGGTATCAGAATCTGAGATTCATTCTCAAGCAGGAGAGCAAGGACTATGTCCTTGAGAAGGCTCTTCCAGAAAGGCTTGGGACCAATCGCTCGCATGCAGTATATAATGAAGGATTATGGGTGTTTTCCATGGTTTAATTCTCAATTACAACCTAACACAAATCCTTAAACAGATCTAGGTTCTTGCAAAACGAATCATAAATCAAACCTGTGACATTACCTTTTGCAGCGGATTATTGATGGTAATGACAAGATCAGCTCAGAACAGATGAATCACCTATTCCTCCTTCGGTATCCACACTCTTACAAGCAAGGGATGGCTGCTAGACCAAAGAGATGGAAGAAACAGAGAGAGATTTCAGAGAGAGAGAGCTCGCGGCCAGAGGAAGAAAAACGCAGGGGGATTAGCTTCCTTAGGTTTTTTCTAATTCTCTTATATCTCATTAATGGGCCCAAGTCATTAGACTAATGGCTCATTAATCTTTTGGGCCCAAACACAAATCAGACAAAAAGCCTGTATTTTGTCTGGCCCAAAACTCTGATCCAATACAGTAAATGCCATTGCATCTTACCGTATTATTTCCATTTAACTTTCCCGTTAGCTATGGTGTGTGACCCTTCGGGATCATACAATACTGGTAATAAGTCCTAAACTTATAGATCAAGAGCGGACTCTAGCAAGCCATCATGATCACCCAGTATTTATGACTTATGTCTGATCTCGACACTTATCATACTTTCTAGAGATAGTACGGTAGATTTCAGGACATTCCCAACAATCTCCCACTTGTACTGGAATCCTACAAAGGACATTCCCAACAATCTTCTGATTGTACTGGAATCCTACATTCCCTAATCCTTTTGTCTTAATATCTCGATCTGGCATAAGGCAAGATGTGTGTCATCCTTATATAGCCAGACCATGTTTATCGGAACAGATTTGATACTGACAATGCAAACGACTTGGGCAAGTCCGTTTGGGAGTGGCCACTCTCTTACCAGCTATCAAGTCTCCGATTGGCCTAGAGATATTACCTCCGTTAAACGGCAGGGACAAATCCCATCTTGTTCCATCACTATGAACTACACACTTTATAATACACCCAACCAAGGTCCTTATAGCTCCCAGTTACGAAACAGCGTTAGACAATGATCAAAGTGCATCAATCCATGTGTAGCCACATGCATGCGAACTCAGGTCTAAGGACTATACTCTATAGTCGTATATGAGAACCTCTTATGACACAGATATTAATATCTTGTAGAGTTCTCATCAGCGGGCCATGTCCGGTCATATGCTCCCCTACATATACCTATGTGTCGACTTTGATGCCGCGCATCTATGACCCCTCGAAACTTGGTCATAAGTCTCAACACAATCTAGTCTCAAGTGGTTGTTGGTGTTCCAATTTCAACAACCTTCGACTATGGACACTATGATTTATGTCATTTCATTAAATATGGGGTTTCAGGATCAAGTCTACTCATGTACTTCGATGGCCCATATATAATGACATGAATCATTTTGGAACGATTATTTATATCACAGTTAAAATAATCCAGAAATCATAGATTTCATAAACATAAAATATTATGTTTACATGAACCTTTCAAAACAACTAAGTAAAGCCCTTTACAAACTCCCACTGAAATTAAGACTACATCTTAATTTCACTCATCCTACAGCTACAGTCCGCGACTCGTGCTTAGGCCTAAGGAGTGGCTTTGTTAATAGATTAGCAACGTTCTCATTCGATGAAACTTGCTTATCTACTTAACATCTCTGTCATTTATCTCACGGAATAGGTTATACCTATCCTCAAGGTGTTTGGATCTCTGATGTGCAGCTAGTCTCATCTATGCTGTGAATCACATCAAGTTCAGTGATGAACTCTTCTATCCAAACAACCTCTTTCGCCGCTTCTCAAGCTGCGAAATGTTCAGCTTAAGTCATGGAGTCAGCAACAGTGCCTTGCACCGCCAGACAGACACAAGATATAGCCGGACTGTGACCAGGAATTATCTTTGTCTATTGGAAACTTGCCTTTCAGACTCTACCGACTTTTAGCACTTCACTTTCTTCGTAAATCAAGAATTTATCCTTAGTATTCCTCAAATACTTTAGGATATTCTTTACGGCAATCCAGTGATTCTTTGCTGGATTTGACTGGTCTTTACTTGTCTTGCTTGACATTAAAGCAACATCAAAACAAGTACGTGTCATGGCATACATGATAGATCCAATTGCCGACGCATATGGAATCCTATCCATGCATTTAAGCTCAGCAGTTATCGTAGAACACTGCTTCTTGCTTAACGTATTGCCATGTGACATTGGCATAAAACCCTTCTTGGAGTGCTGAAAACGTGTAGGACATTGTCAATTTACTAATCCTGACTTTGTCCTACCAGCTCTTTTGGATCTCTATCTTTAGATCCAAAATCCAAGAACATACGTGGCTTTACCCATGCCAACCACAAAACCAACTCCCAATCCAGTCCATTACCGACTGCAGCATTGGGACGTTATTTCCGAGAATCAGTATGTCATCGACATACACTATGAGAAATGCAACATCGCTCCCACTTATCTTTTAGTAAACGCACAGTTCCATTTCGTTCCTGTTCAAGTCAAAACCTTGACTACTTCAACAGAACGAAGATTCCAACTCCGATATGTTTGCTTCCATCCATGAATGGATCAATGAAGCTAACTTACACATAGTGTAATTTCCGGAGTCCGGGCTCACTTTCGCTTCTTTGAATTTCGCAGGTTCGTCGCTTTCAATGATCATCAGATCATGCGAACTTTCAATGATCATCAGGTTCAACTAATGACGAGAAATCACTCTCGGATTAGTAACTGATTCATTCAGATCTGCGAATTTCAGGCTTTACAGGTGTAGATTTTACAGAAATCTGTAAATCCATCCGCTGCTCTCCCTCAACAGGTTGAGCAGCCTCCTGTATTTCTCGAATTTCTTCGAGTTACGCTTTTACTCCCACTGTTCTTCTTGGAAAGTAACTTCCCCTCTTAGAAAACAGAATGGACGTAAAAAGTAACAAGCCTTGGTTTCCCTAGGACAACCAGCGAAGTAGCACAACTACAAATACTCAGTAAAGTCGAATTTGGATCGATTCCAATCCACATTTACGTGGTGTCTTTCTACTGATATTGGTAGAACTATTTCAGCGTAAACTTAGATATTTTAGAGCGTTATTCTTAGAGAATATCATGGAAGATTCGTGCGACTCATCTTTAATCATTTCTAATAAGATCTGATTCTTTCTCACAGAAACACCTCAAGGTTTTCAGGAGAAATGAGCTGTGAAACGACTTCACACTCATTCAGATGATCACACCATCAATGACTTAAGTATTCTCACTCTTGATCTAATCCAGAGTCTCAATACTTCTGTCACTTTGATTCTATACCTCATTCTGGAACTCTTTCGACCATGTCAAAGAATTCTGACTTGTGTCTCATCAAATGAACACAGTCATACTCACTGAAGTAATCAGTAGAGACAATGAAGTACAGGAAATTTTCTCTGGCATTACTGCTCATCGGACCACATACATGAGTATGTCCAATGTCTAATAAGCCTTTGGGCTTTTCTCTAGCTCGGCTAAGATGGGCCCTTGGTGTTTTGGTCCAGTAAGCAGAATTCAAGTCTCATAAGATATCCATTCAAATGAGCCCAAAAGTCCATAACTATGGGGTTTCTGAATCCGATTTACTCTATTTGACCAAAACATTTATGCCAAGAAAAATCAGGTTTAATTCATCAGATTTAAACCAATTCGGTATTTATGTTACATTTAGGCACTCTTTGGTTTAAGATATAAAACCCATTCCTTGAATAGGGTGCTACAATTAACATTTCATTAAGATCAAAAGAACAAAACTTGTCTTTATCAAAATGAAAAACATTCAAATTCTTACAAGAAAATGAAAGACAACTCTGCTTAAAGCAGGTACATTGTAGCAATTACTTAATACAAAACCAAGCCTCAAAGGCATCTACAAGTGAAAACCCTACGGCTGAGGCAGCATCCATAGCTCCTTCCAGACACGCAGTTCCACTTGTCCTTCCTTCAACGTTCTACTGTTGCTCAGGCTCTGCATATTATAACAAATATCAGTGCCACAACCAGTATCCAATACCTATAAGGTATAACTTGAAGTAATAACATGAATACCTGAGGAAGTAGTCTCATACATCGACTTTAACTCCTCATAATCTTCCATGAATTTAATGCAATTTCTCTTCCAATGCCCAGTCTCTTTACAGTAGCAGCACTTACCAACGTAAGAGGTATCTGACTCGGGCTCAGAAGACACACGCTTGCCATGATTCAAAATCTGGACAACTTTGTCTTCACCCTTGTCAGCACTAGGTTTAGTAAACCTACCCTTCTCATTCATGAGATTGTACAGGGTACTCTTCACGTTTGGCTCAACTGTCTTGAGCATATCATGCAGTTCAGTCAACGTCTTCGTTAAGCCTTTCTTGATATAGTTCCTTACGAACTTATCATAGCTTGACGGCAGTGACTGCAGAATGATCTCAGTTGCCAATTCTTGGCTAACTTGATAATCCAGTTTCCTCAGGTTATCAATGTAACCCATCATTTTACTGACATGAGGACTTACTGGATGATCATTCGGTAGCTTGCAGCTAGTGAGAGATTTAACCAACTGGTATCTCTCCACCCTTACCTGCTCCTGAAATTTCAATTTCAGGCTGCTGATCATCTCTATTGGCGACTCCATGTTCTCATATTGCTTCAGCAAATCTGAGTCCATGGTAGCCAATATCAGACCACGCACATCTACCGCATCATTATAATGCTTATTCCAAGCATTATATACTGCATGAGAGGCATTGGACCCGATCCTCACGGGGAGAGCTCTCTCAAGGACATAGTCCTTTCTCTCCTGCCTAAGGACTAGCCTTAGGTTCCGCGACCAAGTCAAGAAATTTGATCCGTTCAGTCTGTCCTTCTCAAGGACATACCGGATCGAGAAAGTGATTTGATTGTTTGTGCTAGTCATAGCTGAAATTTAGAGATAAATAGAGTTTTAGTTATTTAGTTCATAAAAGAGTAATCTTAATAACTTATAAGAAAACTCGCATTGCATTCAAAATTTCTTTGTTTAACCTCATAAGAATGCAATGATTCCGAGACCCATGTTCAGCTAAATCCAAAGTGGGCCACTGGCCGTCACCCGGAATTAGCTTTACTTGGTAAGCATACACACAGCTAGTTATATCTCATATAACTCTCGGTTGTGAATTGGGCCCAAGGCCCAAAACACCAGATGTCTCAAGGCCCGGGACTCCCGATGGCCCAGTCAAGGAAACCAATCTCTTACAGCCAAATAATCACTAAAGTCTGGGACTCCCAATGAAATTAGTGACTATATACTACTTTACTTATGCGAAAACAGACACCTCACACTGTAAGCCATATCTGTAATCGAATAAGCGTTAAGTAGCTGACAAGATTGGGCAAGACATCCAAGCTTGATATTGGTTTTGAGGATTTTAAGTTTTATTTCCAAAAATAGAAGATTACTATTTTGGGAAACTTACTTATTTTAGAAACTTTCTAAATTTAGTAACATACTAAAAATAGAAATTTCTAATTTAATATTTTATAAATATTTTCGGGTTGGGTCACAAATTATAGGCCCAATTCTTGGCACAAGACCATAGAATTCCAGTTGGCCCAATAATTTGACATAACCGAGTCGGTTTATTAATTCTGGTCCAAGACCAAATTAACTATCAAAACCATCGGTTATTTACTAAACCAGACCAGCTCTAAATTATTTGGTCCAACCAAATCAAACTTAGACCAGCCTTCGGTTTAGGTTAAAATTCAATTTTATGAATTTCAATCCGGTTTAACCAGAAATTAAATAATACCAATTGTATTAAATAATTTCCAGCAAACCGCGATTTAGGTTAACTGCTTAAACCATACATTAATTAAATAATTAATGATTCATATATAAATCACGCTAACCAACTATATCAAATCGTGATCTTTATAAATCTTCAAATTCAAAATTTGATTATAATCACATTGACAAAACCATCATGTCGTTTGTTATTAGATAATCACAATCAATAACAAAAACAAACCTACGATTATTATTTTGACTAAAGGACAAAAACAGATTATCACATTAGCAAAGTCCAAGACAAAATTGCCATCTCATTCAATTATTTATACACGCTATAACACATGCGACGAATTAACATCGGCTCACATGAACACACGCCCACAAATTAATTAAACAATCAACATCACGATTGTGAGATACACAAAAGACAAAACCTATTTTGTCCTTTTCCCAATTGAATTCATGCTTTTGATAATCAAGTGATCAAGACTTATACTAAAGACAATCAATCGGCCACATCCCTAGCGATTATTTGAAGACAATCAAGCGATCAAGACTTTTCGATAACAACACTTTTAATTCGACAATCTACGGATCAATTTATTATTGTCGAACCGAACCTTATGAAAATTAATTCATTAACAAGCGATTTTTTTTTTTTTTTTTTTTTATGATCAAAAACAAACGATCGCTTTAATTGTTTATTCACACGATCCAAAAAGCAAAAACCTAATGACCTGGCTCTGATACCACTGAAGGATTATGGGTGTTTTCCATGGTTTAATTCTCAATTACAACCTAACACAAATCCTTAAACAGATCTAGGTTCTTGCAAAACGAATCATAAATCAAACCTGTGACATTACCTTTTGCAGCGGATTATTGATGGTAATGACAAGATCAGCTCAGAACAGATGAATCACCTATTCCTCCTTCGGTATCCACACTCTTACAAGCAAGGGATGGCTGCTAGACCAAAGAGATGGAAGAAACAGAGAGAGATTTCAGAGAGAGAGAGCTCGCGGCAAGAGGAAGAAAAACGCAGGGGGATTAGCTTCCTTAGGTTTTTTCTAATTCTCTTATATCTCATTAATGGGCCCAAGTCATTAGACTAATGGCTCATTAATCTTTTGGGCCCAAACACAAATCAGACAAAAAGCCTGTATTTTGTCTGGCCCAAAACTCTGATCCAATACAGTAAATGCCATTGCATCTTACCGTATTATTTCCATTTAACTTTCCCGTTAGCTATGGTGTGTGACCCTTCGGGATCATACAATACTGGTAATAAGTCCTAAACTTATAGATCAAGAGCGGACTCTAGCAAGCCATCATGATCACCCAGTATTTATGACTTATGTCTGATCTCGACACTTATCATACTTTCTAGAGATAGTACGGTAGATTTCAGGACATTCCCAACATATAATGCTTGGAATAAGCATTATATTGATGTGGTAGATGTGCGTGGTCTGATGTTGGCTACCATGGACTCGGACTTGGAAAGTCAATACGAGAACGTGGAGTCGCCGATAGAGATGATCACCAGCCTGAAATTGAAGTTTCAGAATCTGGCACGAGTTGAGAGATTCCAGATGGTGAAGTCTCTCACTGAGTGCAAGCTACCAGAGGATGCTCTAGTGAGTCCTCATGTCATTAAAATGATGTGTTACATTGATAACCTGGGGAAACTGGAATGTCCTGTCAGCTTAGATCTGGCCACTGACATCATTCTGCAGTCACTGCCGTCAAGCTATGATAAGTTCATTAAGAACTATATCAAGAATAACTTGACGAAGACGTTGACTGAGCTGCATGACATGATCAAGACAGCAGAGCAAAACATCAAAAAGGAATCTTCCATAATCATTTAAGAATACGTTCTAAAATGTCTATGTTTACGCTAAATAAGTTTCTATCAGAATCAGTGAAAAACACCACATTGGATGTGGACTGGGTGATTTCCAAATTTGTTTTTCTGATTAATTGGGATTGCAAGGTTTGTGTAAGACAGTAGTCAACTAACAAACTTGAACCCAAATCTGATAAGTTCTACCTCGCTGGTTGTCCTAGGGAAACCAAGGCTTAGTACTTTTGTTGTCCGGAACTGTGTCTTTTGAGAAAGATCGTACTTTCAAAAGGAACAGTGGGAGTAAAAGTACACATCGAAGAAATTCGATAAACACAGGAGGCTGCTCAACCTGTTAAGGGAAAGCAGCGGTGAGATCTACAAAGTGCTGTAGGATCTGCACCTGTGGAGCCTGAAATTCGCAGATCCGAAAGGATCCGTCACTAACTCGAGAGTGATTTCTCGTAACCAATTATCGTGATCTATTGATCATTGAAAAGTGACGAGCATGCGAAATTCAAAAAAGCGATGGTGAGCCCCAACTCCGAAAATTGGCTGGGCATGCATGTTAGCTTCACCGATCCATTTCTGGATTGAAGCAAACATCTTGGAGTTGGAATCAACATTCTGATAATGTGGTCAAAAGTTTTGACTTGATCAGAAAGAAAAGAAACCATGCGTTTACAAGAAGACTAGTGAGAGCGTAATTGCAATTCTCACACTGTATGTAGATAACATACTTAATCTCATAAACGACGTTCCGACGCTAAAGTCTTGTCAAGATTTGGGTCGGAAGTCAAGTTTAACGATGGACATGGGAGAAGGCCGTAAAAGTTCTTGGAATAAGGATCCATTTGAATGGATCAGAAAGGCTAATTGGATCGTGTCAAAATCCTTATGTTGATAAGGTATTGGACAGTTCCAATATGCATGATTCCAAGAATGGCTTCATACCAAAGGTCTTATGGCAATAATCTTAGCAAGATGAAGTGTTTTGAACACTGTCTGAACTAGTATTAATGAGTGTGATTGCCTATGCTGCTGCAATGGAATCCATCATGAATGCTATATTTTGCGCTCGTCCAGATGCAGCTTATGCATAAAGCATGACGAGAAAATACCAATATGTTCCGGTAATAGTCACTGAACAGTTACCATAAATATCCCAAGTGTTTGAGGAACACTAAGGATAGGTTCGTGGTAAACTGATAAAGTGACGAACCAGTTGAAAGTAGTTAGTCGGACAAAGACGATTCCCGGTTCCCATCTGGTTATGTCTCTTTGTCTGAATAGCGGTGCTATCTGTTGGAAAGGCTCCAAGCAGTGGACCGTAGAATAGTGCTTTTATCTGAATGGCGGTGTGGTTTGTTGGAATTGTTTCAAGCAATAACACCGCAGTCTCTCCCACAACCTAAGCACGAAATTTATTTTGTTGCTGTAGGTATAAGACATCTGAAGAGATGATCTTGATTCTAGTGGGAGTAATTTTAGTTATGTTATAATCTTTACATAGACATGCTATGGTAGTGTTTATGTAAGTTGAACTGACATCAATATTGTTTAATTATTGGATAATTAAGTAATGGTCCCAAAATACTTTATGGTCATCATATAGGTCATCAAGTTGAGGACTTGATCATGAAACCCTATAAGTAAAAGATGACATAAATTATGATTGTCCATAGTCAAGGTTATTGAAGTGGGGCACGAATAACCGCGCGAGACTGGTATGTGAGATGACTGTTGGACTAAGTTTCATGGAGTCAATGATATGATTATCACAGTCAGTCACATAGATATATGTTGGCGAACATATGATCGGACATGACCCGCTTAATGAGAACTCCACAGGATAGTTATATCAGTGTCATAGGAGGTTCTCATTACGACTATAGAGTATAGTCCTTAGACCTAAGTTCATCATGCTTTCTAGCATATGAATTGATGCGTTTTGACCTTGTCAAACGTCGTTCCGTAACTGGCGGCTATAACGGCATTGCTTATGCGTATCATGAAGTATGTGTAGAAACAGGGATGGAACAAGATGGGATTTGTCCCTCCTGTATAACGGGAGATAAATATCTCAGGGCCCATCGAAGATTTGATACAGAGAAAATGCATGGCCGTGCTCAAACGAGGTGATTGTCAGTCGTTTGTTTTATCAGTATAGATCAGGAATTCGATGAACATGATGTTGGCTATAATAAGGATGACACAGTCTCTTGCCTTATGCCATATCGAGATATAGAGACGAAGGGATTATAGGAATAGATGATTCCAGTACAAGTGGGAGATTGTTGGGATTATGTCCTGAAATCACATTGTACTCACTCTAGATATAGTTGTATTGTCGAGATCGGACAATTCATGTGATACTGGGTAGTCATAATGTTTTGCTAGAAACCGCTTATGACAAATGAGTTGTAACTCATTTCCAGTATCGTGTGAACCTACATGGTCACACACCTAAGCAAGTTGGACATACTTCGTATGGGATTGATCATTGGCATATGGTCTGGTCGATGTGTATTGGATACACATCGAATATGAGTTTTGATGAGGTGTGTCGATCGACACCATTGGGTGCGTCGGTCGACACAGTATGTGTGTCGATCGACACCACTAAGTGTATCGGTCGACACAAGGCCGAAACCGAAACTGATGTTTCGGTTTACGTCGAGGTCGTATATAAGTGATCTTATAATTCGACCTAGAAGATAGAGAGCCGCCCAGACAGTTTTTCTCAGAGAGAAAAACACAGAAACCTCTAGAAACTCAGTTCCCAGGAGATCCGATTCCCGGTACTAGCATCCCGGCGGATTCCAGCTTGTGTGCGTGTGGACTGAAGTAGAGGTGCAGCATCTGAGGCGCTCCAGAGATCTCGTTTATCTGACCATCTTCCGCTGCTAATCTCCAGGTAAACAGAGATCAGATCCATGATTCAATTAACTAGACCCTAGATCCTAGGCTATCGGGAACCTGACAGCAATTCTGAATCTTATAGAATTGGCTCCAAGTTCCAACAAATGCTAGGCTGCAGGAGTCCTTGGCCAGGAAGAGACGATGAAGAAGAAGGTAGCTGAGTTTGACGGCGTGGAGGCTCGGCTGATGCTGCTCCAGAACCAGGAGGAGGATCTTACTTAGAATCTCAATGTGGCCATTACTCGGACCCTGGCTGCCGAGGAGGGAAGCCGGAATGCTGCTGTGTAGGCCGTCCAGTATCAGGCTGATTTGGAGAAGGTTCTCGCGGGGCGAGATTTCGACCTCAAGGCCGCGGTACACGAAGCGAAGAATGAGCTGAATGGGAAATACCTAGAGATCCTTAAGGGGATCAAAGAGAAAGAAGATCAGAAGAAAGTCGCGACCAGTGCCGAGATTCGTGTCCAGGAAGCCCTGGCCAACATCGAGCTTATCGCCGAGATAGCTTCTGGCGAGCTAGATCTGACTCAGGAGGTGCTGAAGTTGGCGGGTAGGAAGCGAGTACGAATTGAACCTTCCAATTGGGATAAGTTTGAGGGTAAGTGACGAGGTCGAGGGCCAATTTGCTAGGGAAGAGGAGGCGATATGTGACCAATCGGCGGATCGGGGCGAGGCCTCCTCGTAAAAATAATTATGTCTTTTGTTGTTGCCCAAAAGGGCCTTTAATTTCTTTTTCGAACTTTTGTTGCCCAATGGGGCTTTTTTTATTGGTGTTTGCCCTTTAAGGGCTTTGAATGGATTCGAGGACATTGTGTCCTTTCTTTTTATGCATTGTCTTTGTTTTCTTTTATGCCTTGGTCGTTTTCTGACATATAATCGATTGTCATGTTAGCTCGAGCCTCTATATAGGTCGAGGTGAGCAGCTTAACGAATTGCCTTTACACAAAACTTGAGCGGACTCAAGCTCGAGGAATAAATCTTCCAGGAAGTTATATCTGCAGAAGCTCCGTTCGAGCTATCTCGATTCTGCTCGAGAGAGTTTGGAGCAAATATTCTAAGTATAATGATCGAGAGTGGACTTACTTAGATTCGTCTTGGAAATATTTGTAAACGTCGTTCGTATAAACGATTATCGAACTCGGGCTCAGTATCAAGAATAACTCAGAGTGTGAGCCTTTCGAGATGTCATATTGTTAGGTTTGATTTTGTTGCTTCGTCCTCGATGGAAGAGGTGGTTCCCCCAATTCTTCTAATCTGTATAAGGTTAGAGGAATTTTTGGAGTTAGGGCGAGCTTTGGTTTCACATTTCTTAAGTTATTTTTGTATTGCTTAGATCGATTATTTTGAGGGGACTATTTCAGGCCATCTATTTTGGGAAGAGACCATTTCAGGTCGCTTAGTTTTGAAGAGACCATTTCAGGTCGCTTGGTTTGGAGAGATCATTTCAGATCGCTTATTTTTGAAAAGACCATTTTAGGTCGCTTATTTTTGAGAGACCATTTCAGGTCGCTTATTTTTTGAAGAGACCATTTCAGGTCACTTAGTTCTGAAGAGACCATTTCAGGTCGTTTATTTTTGAAGAGACCATCTCAGGTCGCTTATTTTGGAGAGATCATTTCAGATCGCTTGACTGAGACGAAAGAACACAAAGAATTTTATTAAAGTGATTTCGATACAAAGGTAGTAAAAGGTCGATCTCGAATGAGAACTTATTTTGATTTTACAAGAATAAGCATATTCGACTCTGCTCGAGACTGTTTGAGCTCGGTAAGAATTTCGTTTAGGGGGCGGCTGTAATCGAGATCGATCTTCCTATGTACCCTTTTGAGGGGGATCAAACCATTTCGTAGTTCGATTATGGGGTGCGCTTTCTAGTGAAAGTAATTTTTAAGGTTGATGATGTTCCAGGGTCGTAGTTCAGGTTTCTGGGTTTCCACCGACTTGAGTCGGTAGACCCCATCCGTCACGATATTGGTGACCTGGTAGGGACCTTCCCACTTCGCCCCTAACTTTCAAGCGTGCTCATCATTTTTATGGTCGAACACCTTCCGTAAGACGAACTCTCCTACTTGAAACCTTCAGGTTTTAATCCTGGAATCATAATAGCGAGCTGCGGCTTGTTGGTAATTCTTGATTCAGGCTAGTGTGAGGTTTCTCCTTTCGTCGACGAGGTTGAGCTCATCCATGATCATCTGATTGTTGAGTTCCTCTTGCTGTGGGCATTCTTTTCGGCGAATGCTGGACACGAGGATCTCTGCTGGTACTACCACCTCGATGCTATAAGCTAGCGAGAAGGGAGTTTCGCCAGTGGATTTTCGAGGAGTAGTCCGGTATGCCCAGAGTACGGCTGGGAGTTCGTCGCTCCAGCTCGATTTGCACTTGTCGAGTCTTTTCTTGAGATTTTTCATGATCGACTTGTTGGCTGCTTCTGCTAGGCCATTCCCTTGAGGATATCGGGGCTTCGATTAAGTCAGTTTGATGTTCCAAGTTCGGCAGAATGCTTTGAATATGTTTGATATGAACTGAGGTCCGTTATCCGTGACAATCTCATGAGGTAGTCCATGGCGGCATATTATGTTACGCCAAACGAACTCCTTTATGTGAACTTCTTTTTGCCCGATGCGACCAAGGGTCCCACGATATCCATTCCCCATCGCATGAAGGGATAGGGCGACGAGATCGAAGAAAGTTTCTCTGATGGTTGATGAATGATCGGGGCGTGTTTTTGGCACTTGTCACATTTGTTGGAAAAAGACTCGCATTCGGCGGCCATGGTCGGCCATAAGAAGCCTTGCTTTTTGATCCGTATGACCAGAGCTCCTCCTCCGGAATGACTTCCGCAGGATCCCTCATGGGCCTGTGTGATCACGGTTCGAGCTTGTTTGCCATCGAGGCATTTGAGGTAGGGTCCGGAGAGACTTCTTTTGAGAAGTTCCCCTTGTGTGACGCAGTGCCTCGCACTTTGTGCTTTGAGTTTTCGTGCTTCCCATTTGTCGTCAGGCACCTCACCGTTGGTTATGTACAAAATGATCGGAGTTCTCCAATCTTTTCCAGCATCGGTCTCGGATCCCTGACTAGTGGATGCGGTTTGGATAGGTCCGTCAGGCACATTTGTTACGTAAACAGCATTTCTTGGATCGATATCGTCATCGATCTCGATGACATCGCGACGTGCTTTCCCGTGTGGTGCCTGCTGATCGTCTTTTTCTGCGTGCTCGTCTTCTTTTAAGGATAGAGCTTTTAGGGCTATGTCTATGCTTGGTTTCTCGATCCCTTCGACTGGTATGATCCTTTTGAGGTTAGGATCCAACGTCGATGCCAATGCGGCAAGGGTGTCAGCTGCGGTGTTCTCGCCTCGTGGGATTCGCGTTAGATCAAAAAACTCGATCTGGTCGGCGAGGCTGTGAACTTATAGAAAGTACGCTTCCATGCGTTCGTCTTTAGCTTCGTAGTCGCCATGATATTGGCTTGTGACTTGTTGGGAATCGCTGAAAGCGTCCACTTCTCGAGCTCCTATTGCTATTGCCAGTCTGAGCCCGGCTATCAACGCTTCGTATTCAGCTTTGTTGTTCGACGCGGCGAAACCTAGCCTGAATGATTGCTCCAGTACTTCTCCCGTGAGGGATACTAGTTTCACCTCGATCCCAGATCCTTGCCTTGAAGAGGCGCCGTCGACGTAAAGCTTCCATCTTTTGACAGAAGCTGTGTCGAGATCGATGGTAGGTGGGAGTTCGATTATGAAGTCAGCCAACACTTGCACTTTTAAGCATGTTTGAGTTTTGAACTCGATGTCGTATTCGCTGAGTTCGATAGCCCATTTAACTAGTCGACCTGACTGGCTTGGACTATGAAGAATGGTTCTTAGTGGTTGGGAGGTTATAACTACGATTGAATGCGATTTGAAGTATGGTCGAACCTTTCGAGCCGATGTGACTAATGCTAATGCGAGTTTGTCCATCGCAGGGTATCTTGTCTAAGCGTCGATTAGAGTTTTGCTGATGTAATACACTGGTCGCTGGTCATTTTGTTCCTCACGAACCAAGACTCCGCTTACCACTGCCGTAGAGATAGCTAAGTAGAGATAAAGGGGTTCTCCTTCTACTGGTTTCGCCAGTATCGGTGGTTCGCTCAAATACGCTTTGAGTTGGATGAATGCCTCTTCGCACTTTTCCTCCAAAGGGAACTTTTTGTTTGCTTTGAGTAATTGGTAGAAGGGTAGGCATTTATCGGTCGACCTCGATATGAAGCGATTCAGAGCGGCTATTTTCCGGTTAGACGCTGGATTTCTCGCGTCGTCTTGGGAGATTGCATCTCTAAGAATGTCGCGATCTGTTTTGGGTTCGCTTCGATCCCCCTTTTGGTTACTAAGTAACCCAGGAATTCTCCCGAAGGTGCACTTCGCTGGATTGAGTTTCATCCCGTATTTGTTGAGAATGATGAAACACTCTTTTAGTTGGGGGATGTGATCCTTGTACCTGGAAGATTTTACCAACATATCATCAATGTAGACTTCCATGGTTTTACCCAGTAGCCCTGAGAACATCTTGTTGACGAGGCATTGGTAGGTTGCTCCTTCGTTCTTCATCCCGAAAGGCATGACTTTGTAGCAGTATGTGCCTCGGCCAGTTATGAACGAGGTCTTTTCTTGGTCCTCGGGGTTCATCAGTATCTGATTATATCCAGAGAAGGCATCCATAAAGGATAGCAGTTGATGACCCGCAGTGGCTTCGACCAATCGGTCGATGTGTGGGAGCGGAAACTGTCTTTTGGGTATGCTTTGTTGAGGTTTGTAAAGTCAACGCAGACTCTCCATTTCCCGTTCTTTTTCTTGACCACTACGGGGTTCATGATCCAGTCGGGGTATTTTACCTCTCTGATCGATCCGATTTTTAATAGGCGATGAACCTCTTCATTGACGGATTGGGCTCGCTCTGGGCCAAGTTTACGACATTTTTGTCTGGCCGGTTTGTAAGTCGGGTCGACATTCAGCTCGTGACTAGTTACGTCGATATTGATTCCTTTCATATCCGATGAGGACTAGGCGAAGGAATCAATGTTCTGTTTGAGAAAAGAGATCAGTTCATTTTTAACAGACTCCGATAGATCGATTCCGATGCCGACAAGTCTTTCGGGATGAGCATCGTCTATGCAAACCTGAGTTGTGAGGTCCTTTCGGGGTCCTCCTTGACTAGGGTCATTCTACCTTTTAGTTCTCATTTTGGCGAGCTCTTCCTCCTTCTGTAATTGCTATGCATGGGATTTTTTTATCTGCTTGTACCCGTTCATGTAGCAATTTCTGGAATTTTTTTTGGCTTCCGTAAACAGTTTTTACCTCTTTCGAGGTTGGGAATTTTACCCATTGATGGTAGGTCGATGGGACGGCCTTCATATCGTAGAGCCAAGGTCGACCTAGAATGGCGTTGTAGGGAGCTGGTCGATCTACAATGACGAACTCTGTCATTCTTCGGACTCCTCCAGCTACTACTGGGGTGAAGACAGAGCCCATTGAGTATGTTGTTTCGCCAGTGAACTCTACTAGGGGCGTCTGTCCTTTGACGATCTCAGAGTCTTCAAAATCCATTTTTTTTGAATGCGTCGTAGAAGATGACATCTACCAAACTTCCTGTATCGATCATTATTCTCGAGAGTTCGACATCCCCGACTACCAAGCACACAAGGAACGCGTCGTCATGTGGCTTGTCGAGGTCGATTGTTTCACTCTCGTAGAAAGTGATCTCGTGGTCCGGACCTTGCATCAAGATCTTCTCCCGTTTGTCGGTCTCGACCCTTCTTTAAAGGGCTTTAATCGAATTGATCGAGTCTCGACATAGCTTGGAGCCACCGAAGATGAACCCCCCCCCCCCCGCAGAGACGAGGGAGATAATGCCGAGCCTTTCGGGGTACTGATAGGTCAAGATTATTCCCTATTCTACTGCAAGTGCACAGTTAAGTGAATGTCGTATAAAGAGGATTGTATCAACAAGGACTCAAGTTTCACGCAACAGATTATATGCTTTCGAACTTAGCTAAATCAATCAAGAGAAAACAGAAGACAATGCAAGTAAACTAAATGTTTGTTTTCAATGGGAGAAAGGCGCTAGACTTAGGGTGTTCTCAGGAGATCAAGCAATGCCAGACACTTAGCTACTTAGGATTCAGGTTAAGCTCAGGTTCAAGATCTAGTATCACAATGTATAATAATCCAACTCTCGCTGCGATTACTATCTATGTCTAGCAACCTAACGATTCAAATCTCTTTGCAATCTTAGAGTTCTAGACAAGCATTAATAGCAGGTTCTTAAGTTCACAATTCTTCTAAACCAAATCTCTTTGCATCTAGTCAAATTGCTCACACTAAGTATATTCAGATTATAATGAGGACAATCTCGTTGGTACATCTTAAACCTCACCCAGTCAACTTTAAGAGGCTCTGTAGGTCCCTGAGTGAATATCAGAAGGTCCTGTCTGAGCTGATCGGAGCAAGCATCATCATAGAAATGCCTCAAGAACTCTCTCTTCACTGCATCCCAAGTGGTTAGCTTCCCAGATAGAAGTTGCTTGAGCCAAGCTGCAGCCTCTCCAGCGAGAGAATATGGGAAGAGTTTGAGATGCAGAAAGCCATACCCCACTCCATTGTGCTTCATCCCAGTGACGAAGGCTTCAAAATCCTCAATGTGATCCATTGGCTGCTCATGGGGAAGTCCAAGGAAAGGGTGCTGCCTCACAAGCGCGTAATATGCAGTCTTAAGCTCGAACTCTTTCCTTTCAAGGAGGCACAATCACAGACCTGTTAGCGTAGAACTCATCAGGCCTGTTGTAGTCAGCAAGAATCCTCTCAGCTGGAGGATTAGGTGGCGGATTAGGCTGTCCATTAGCTCCAGGATTAACCACCTGCCTTTCACCTTGAGGCTGCTCAGGTTCAGGGATCACATTCCCTTGGGCATCAATTCTTTTTCCCTGAGCATTGTAGGCATTATTATGCGGGTCTCTTAGAACACCTTCAGCATCTAGTATCAAAATCAATTGATTATTCATTATCCTTGAAGTTCTCTGAGCCTTTCTGTTTGTCTCTCAAGTCTAGCAAGCTCCTCAAGTCTGAGGTTCAAAAGTTCTTCGTTCGGGTTGCTTCGGGTGTGACGATTAGGCATACACTGATCTCAAAGCTGAAATCCGTGCTTGGTGTCGAGCAACACTGGTTGTTGTCGGTCGACACTGAGTGTACCTATCGTTTCCTGCAGCAACAAAACAAGCAAGGCAAGAGAAAATGTCAGTAACAATGAAAATAAAAACGACTTAGTCTAAATTCTAGAACAAAATCTATTGGCGAACTCAAATGAGTCCCCGGCAACGGCGCCAAAAACTTGATAGGTCAAGATTATTCCCTATTCTACTGCAAGTGCACAGTTAAGTGATTGTAGTATAAAGAGTATCGTATCCACAAGGATGTTGGGAATGTCCTGAAATCATACTTGTAATCACTCTAGAGATAGTTGTGTTGTCGAGATTAGACATTCATTTAATACAAGGTAATCATAATGTTTTGCTAGAAGCCACTTGTGATCTGTGAGTTATGAACTCATTGCTAGTATTATATGATCCTACAGGGTCACACACCTAAGCAAACTGGATGTATTATATGGGATTGATCATTAGTGTAATGATCTAGTGAATGTATATTCGATATACATTCAATGGCGAGTTTCTGAGGTAGTGTCGATCGACACCAAATGTGTGTCGGTCGACACAAATCGCAAACCTAAATCCTGATTTTGGTTTATGACTTAATAAACTGCGGTTTAAGGCTTGGTTAATTAGGTCGTGGTAAAAGTCTATATATATGAGATATATTCACGACTTTTAGAACAACGGAACCTAATTCACAGCCACCTCTGAGAAACTAAGAAATCCCTAAGAGATCCGATCTCTACGGCACTAGCATCCCGTCCGTTCCAGTTTATGTGCGTGTGGATACTAGTAGAGGCGCAGCACTTGAGGCGCTCGTGAATCTCGAACACCTGTTCATCTTCCGCTGCTAATCTCCAGGTAATATTCAAGATCCTTATGATTTAATAAACCTAGACCCTGGATCCTAGGCTATGGAATTTATACTTAGGGTTGCTTAATGAGATTAAAACAGCCAGAAATTCCTTCAGTGGTATCAGAGCCTTTGGGTTTATCCTATTGAATCTAACAACATGATATTCGATATTAGATGATTTTGAATCGATATATGTGATATATGCATGCTAGATTGTATTTGGTTCAAAGAAATCTCGTTTTAGGGTTCTTGTTCAGAAATGATTCTGTGGTTTCGCATAGTGTGTCGATCGACACCAATCTGCTATCGATCGACACAATATGGAAACCCGAATAAAATTTTAGGTTTCGATCATAAAGATCGAAGTTCCTGATACCCCATCGTATCGAGCGACACAAATGTTGTGTCGGTCGACACGGACCTTGCGAATGGTTTAATCGGTTCAATTGGATTGGACCGGTTATCGTGCTTGGTTAAAATTGGCTAAATCCGTTTAATTGGATGAATCGGTTCAATTGGATTAGACCGGTTATCACAATTGGTTTAAACCGGTTTGACCGGTTAATTGTGGTTTGATTGAATTGGGTTGATGTCGACCGACACAAGTGTTGTGTCGATCGACACTAACCGGTTATCGAACCGGTTCAATTTGATTGACCGGTTATCGTAATGGTCTTGATTTGGTAGTGTCGATCGACACACGGAGTTGTGTCGGTCGACATACCACTCGGGATTTTGGTTATTGAACCAAAAATCGCAAAACCGAACCAAAGACTTAACTCCATTTCTTAGAAAGACTAAAACTCAGTTAGATTAGTTGTTTTAATTAATTGTAATCCTTCTAAGATACATATATGATATGCATATTAAATTAAAAGTTTCGTTCCTCAAACTAAATATCAGGTAATCCTTGATGTCTTCCCGATCTTGTCAACTGTCAAGACTCGTTTCATTGTGCGATAGACTTGCAATGCAAGATGTCCACAATTACATGAGTAAGGCAGAAGGTAATCGTGTTGATAGGCTTGCAGTGCAATGCGTCAACAATTACATGACTTAAGAGATTGGTTTACTTGACTGGGCTATGAAAATCATTTTGGGCCCAGAGACATCGAGTGGATTTGACATGAGATGCCAATCCACAACCGAGAGTTATATTGGATGTAACTAGCAAAGTTGTTGCTTACCTAGATAGCTGAAATTTGGGCGATGAGCCAAAGCTCACTCAAGTTTCAGTGAAGTATGGGTCTTGGATCATTACATTCATTTGAGGAAACATTGTTTTGAATATAATGCGAGTTTTCTTAATAGTTAAGATTTCTCATTTGTTGAACATCATAACTAAACCTCTTCCCTTTCTTACTCCAGCTATGTATAGTACAAACCATCACAACAATTTCTCCCTGAGATCCGTCCTTGAGAAGGACAAGCTAAATGGATTTAACTTTCTGGAATGGTATCGGAACTTGAGAATTGTTCTTAAACAGGAGAAGAAGGACTATGTCCTTGAGAAAGTTCTCTCCAAAAAGTACCGACCCAATGCCTGGCAGTCAGAGAAGGATGCTTGGAATAAGCATTCTAATGATGTGGTCGATGTGTGTTGTCTCATGTTGGCTACCATGAACTCGGACTTGCAGAAGCAATATGAGAATGTGGAGTCGCCAATAGAGATGATCACTGGCCTGAAAAGTATGTTTCAGGAGCAGGCACGAACTCAAAGATACCAGACGGTTAAGTCTCTAATTGAGTGCAAGCTACCAAAGGACGGACCAGTTAGTCCTCATGTCATTAAGATGATGGGTTATATTGATAACTTCGGGAAACTGGATTGTCCCATTAGCCAAGAGTTGGCTACTGACATCATTTTGCAGTCACTGCCGTCAAGCTATGATCATTTTGTTATGAACTACAACATGAACAACTTGACAAAGACCTTGACTGAGTTGCATGGGATGCTCAAAACTGTTGAACCTAACATCAAGAAGGACACCCCAAATGTTCTTATGGTACAAAAAGGTAAAAAGTTTAAGAAACTTGGTAAGAACAAAGGTGATGGCAAGACGAGCTCGATTGTGAATCCAAGCGAGTCTAACCATGATCCTAAGGTTAAAACTGGTCCTTCTAAAGATGATAAGTGCCATTATTGTAATGGTTATGGGCATTTGAAAAGAAACTGCAATAAATTCCTGGAAGATTATGAGAAGCTGAAGAAGACGTACGAGACTTCTTCTTCAGGTATTTATGTTATAGAAGTAAATGTTACTGTCTCTGGTCCTACTTCTTGGGTATTGGATACCAGCTGTGGTGCTCATATTTTGTACAAATATGCAGGGCCTAAGCAACATTAGGACTTTGGAGAAAGAACAAGTGGACCTGCGCGGTGGAAATGGAGCAATAGTTGTTGCATTAGCCGTAGGAACATTTCATTTGTTTTTACCTTCTGTCATGGTTTTAGAACTTAATAATTGCTACTATATACCTGCTATAAGCAGAAATATTATTCCTTGTTTGGATTTGGAAGGATATCTGATATACCATGGATTTTAGGGTTTTTAACCATGGTATATGTGTTATTTATCGAGTCTTTTACTATGTTTTGGAGTCTTTTCAGGTGTTTTACAGGTTTAAGGACATCTGGAGCCTAATTGGACGTTTTGGGAGCATTTGGAGCAATTCTGCACTATTTAGAGACTTCACAGAGTTCACTGGCTGCGTTTTCGCCTTGCAACTGTCGTTGCAGTTGTGCAACTGTCGTTGCAGTTCTGCGCCCAAAAATCTGCATTTTGGAGAAATTACAGTTTTTGCCCAGAAACTTCCCAGACTTGCAAAAAGACCCCCATCCGACTTTAGACCATTATATTAGGGTTTTAAGCCATTGTTTAGGCTACGCTTTTCATTAAGTCTTATTTTATTTCTGAGAGAGTTAGGGGCTGATCCTGCTCTCGAAAGAGAGAGGATTTTGAACCCCAGATCTTTACTTTGTTTTATGATATTTGGTTTTCTATTCAAGATGTTTTCTGTTTCAATGATTATGTCTGAGTAGATTACATGTTAAGTTTAGGGATTCTCATTAGGGATTTCATGGAGTTATAGTTTAATTAATCAGTAGGGATTCATATCTGCTCGTTCTTTGTTTAGGTTGTTCTTAATGCTTAATCTGAACTGGCCACTTAGATTATGATGTTAGGCTGATTAATGCAGCGGAAGTTGGTTAATTTAGCTAGAAAGAACCTAGATAAGCAATTTAACTTCTCGCAAACGAAAGTTTGGTTTAATTAGATTGTGAACATATCAAACTTGGAATTAAAGCTGGTTTAATCTGTTAGTTCTCGCAAACGAAAGTTTGGTTTGCTGCACTTAAACTTAGAGAATTATCGCAAAGGAAATTGGTTAATTCTATATCTGTGTTTGAGTTCTAGAACAGTTTCTGATTGGATCTCGACTGATTGATTGCTTGTGTTCCTGATTTCCTGAGAACTCCCTAGACTTAATGCTTCGCTTCCTTGCTCACAAACTCGCCTGCTACTGATTTACTTTTCTGCTTCGCTTTTTAGTTTCTAATCAATTTGCTTTCTCCTAGTTTAATCTTTTCTGTTCTTATCTATCGTTGACCAGAGTCCATGTGGATTCGATACCCTAAGTACTACAACTACATCACTGTGCACTTGCAGTTTAGAATAGGGATAAAACTACACCTATCAAGTTTTTGGCGCCGTTGCCGGGGACTCTTTTGAGTCCTCGATAGATTTGAACTTAGGGTTTAGAATAGGATTTTCGTTTTTTAATTTTTGCTACTAATTTTTTTTTTTTTTTTTTTTTTTTTTTTTTTTTTTTTCTTTTTCTGTTTTTGCGTTTCAGGTACGCCTAGAATCGCCCTGCATCGATCGACGCTACTCTGCATCGATCGACACATCGCGAAAGAATGATGGGATTGATTGGACGGATGTCGGAAAATCAACAGAATAACTCGTTCTGCAGAGGCTATGGCTCCTATTCATTCACCAGAGATTATGAATTCCAAGAAAACAGAGCTTATGAGTGCAAGATAGAAGCCATGATGGAACAGTTGCTAGAGGATCAGGCTAAGACTGCTGCAAACTTCGACAGGAACCTGGAAGCTATACATGAAAGTCTGAATGGGAAGCTTGAATACTTGAGAACACATTTGAAGAAGCTAGATATCCAAGTTCAGCAGACAGAAGGAGCAATACAAAGGCATAATGAAGCTAGGAAAGCTGAAGAGCACAGATCCATCAAAGCTGTGACCTTAAAGGATGAGATTGAGTTGCTAGGTGAAGAAGAGAGCATAATCTCGGATTTTCGGGATGAATATTGTCTGCCTGATACATGCATCGATCGACACCCCCTTAGTGACGATCGACACGCCATTCTGACGGCAATTTCGAGTTCTTTCGAGAAACAGAACCGCCTTGCATCGATCGACACACATTATGCAACGATCGACACAGAACGCACACATGTCCAGAAACCTGCAACAGTACCAGAACGAGCTTACAAGCCCCCGGTGCCATATCCTAAGGTTCCTAAACCTTCCAGACAAGAGCTAGAAGTGGCTAACTGCATGAAAGTGATGGATAAGAAGGTGAATGAAATACCACCAGTTGAAGCTTCGCGAGTTCATGCAAAGAAGATGATCTCCACTGAAGGTGATCTGAAAGAAGAAGTTCAGATTGGTGGAACTACAGTATCTGATAGTGAAAAGAAGAAGATGGCAGTTCCTCTTGAACCTGCTCTAACATCATCAGTACCTGCAACTGCTCATAAGCAGAAAGCCCTAAACATCAGATATGCATCAAAGGTAAGGTACAAATCACCTAAGATTAAACCTTCTGATCACATTGTTTTGAATGCAGGAAAACGCAGTAGACCGCCCAAGCTTCGCTCCCACCCTGATTCTGATTTCTCTTTCCTTGGAAAGCCTCATGATCATAATGCCTATACACCTCCTTGGATGAAGAGATATTCACAGAGACACTCAAAGTCTCTGTTGAAACCACCATGAATCCAATCTCTTTTCAATAGTCAAGCTAATGACTAAAAACAAGCGCTGAGTGGGAGGCAACCCACTAGTAGGTTCATTTTTATTTTCATTTTTTCGTTTTGATTTTGGTGTTTTGATTCTTCTTTTAAGTGTGTTCAGAGCCGTGAGAAACATGCAGAATCGCACTGCATCGATCGACACATATAGTGCATCGGTCGATGCAGTCACGATTTGTGGTTTACTGATTCAATTGCGGTTCAGACATCGGTTATCTAAATAACCGCGAGCGATAATCACCTTGCATCGATCGACACCCTTGTGGCATCGATCGACGCAGGGCGACGACAGGTAAGTATTCTGCAACTTTTCGGTTTGTTCTTCAATTTGATTATTCTTTCACCGAGCTCATGCTTCGATTACACTGGGGACAGTGTAGTTTAAGTGTGGGGGAGGAAGCTACTGACGCACGCTTTTGTTTTCTTATGAGTCAGTCTTTGGTTTTTCAAAATTGTTTTATTGAGTCAAAACATGTATGAAACTATGATTTTTCGAGGAAAATTTCGCTTGAACATGAACTAAGTGACCATTGGACAGACTTGCAGAGCCTCTATGACTGTTAGAAAACCCAGACACAGATCAGCCTACTGAGGACACCCACATCACTTCAGGTATCAGAGGATCCTTTTACTGACTTCAACCTTAATACTAACTTAGATTTCTCACCTAAGGGCTTGGTATGCTTTGTGTCGGATTCCCTTGTTAGTTCTGACACAGCCTGTCAACCTATTCTATTTAGTTCCCTTCTCCCCTTCTATAAAGTAAAAAAAAAAAAAGATAATAAACTGAGGATGAGTTAGTAACTCCGAAGTGGTCATGGGAATGGTAGCAAACACTATTTTCTCTCATGTGATCCATGGAATGTGTCCAAAGTACACCCCATAACGGGAAGAACACTGATAAAAAAAATAAAATGATACCCAATGGGGAAAATCAGTTGTTAAAGAAGGGAAAGAGAAGAAAGGGACTAGAGAAAGATAGTATGGTGGTCTAGAGCTGATAAGGTAAGAATCCATGTGCCCTTTGATCGATACTCCTTAGGTGAGACCGCACTTAAATACTTGCAGAAATCAGTAGGGAGAATTTGAATGCTTGAATATGATTGTGGAGTTTACTTAGGACAGTTGCTAAGTGTGGGCGAAGTATATTGTGGTCTTGAGTTCTGCAGGAAAGTTTTCAGTGGCTTACTAAGTGAATGTGATTGTGAAAGTTCCTAGGACGAAATGAGTTTCTGTGTTTTCAAACTTCTTTTCTTATGCTTTAGTTCTTTACTTGCTTGAGGACAAGCAAGAGCTAAGTGTGGGGGAGTTGATATACCATGGATTTTAGGGTTTTTAACCATGGTATATGTGTTATTTATCGAGTCTTTTACTATGTTTTGGAGTCTTTTCAGGTGTTTTACAGGTTTAAGGACATCTGGAGCCTAATTGGACGTTTTGGGAGCATTTTGGAGCAATTCTGCACTATTTAGAGACTTCACAGAGTTCACTGGCTGCGTTTTCGCCTTGCAACTGTCGTTGCAGTTGTGCAACTGTCGTTGCAGTGCAACTGTCGTTGCAGTTGTGCAACTGTCGTTGCAGTTGTGCAACTGTCGTTGCAGTTGTGCAACTGTCGTTGCAGTTGTGCAACTGTCGTTGCAGTTCTGCGCCCAAAAATCTGCATTTTGGAGAAATTACAGTTTTTGCCCAGAAACTTCCCAGACTTGCAAAAAGACCCCCAGCCGACTTTAGACCATTATATTAGGGTTTTTAAGCCATTGTTTAGGCTACGCTTTTCATTAAGTCTTATTTTATTTCAGAGAGAGTTAGGGGCTGATCCTGCTCTCAAAAGAGAGAGGATTTTGAACCCCAGATATTTACTTTGTTTTATGATATTTGGTTTTCTATTCAAGATGTTTTCTGTTTCAATGATTATGTCTGAGTAGATTACCTGTTAAGTTTAGGGATTCTCATTAGGGATTATAGTTTAGTTTAATTAATCAGTAGGGATTCATATCTGCTAGTTCTTTGTTTAGGTTGTTCTTAATGCTTAATCTGAACTGGCCACTTAGATTATGATGTTAGGCTGATTAATGCAGCGGAAGTTGGTTAATTTAGCTAAAAAGAACCTAGATAAGCAATTTAACTTCTCGCAAACGAAAGTTTGGTTTAATTAGATTGTGAACATATCAAACTTGGAATTAAAGCTGGTTTAATCTGTTAGTTCTCGCAAACGAAAGTTTGGTTTGCTGCACTTAAACTTAGAGAATTATCGCAAAGGAATTTGGTTAATTCTATATCTGTGTTTGAGTTCTAGAACAGTTTCTGATTGGATCTCGACTGATTGATTGCTTGTGTTCCTGATTTCCTGAGAACTCCCTAGACTTAACGCTTCGCTTCCTTGCTCACAAACTCGCCTGCTACTGATTTACGTTTCTAATCAATTTGCTTTCTCCTAGTTTAATCTTTTCTGTTCTTATCTATCGTTGACCAGAGTCCCTGTGGATTCGATACCCTAAGTACTACAACTACATCACTGTGCACTTGCAGTTTAGAATAGGGATAAAACTACACCTATCAATATCAGTTTTCAATTATGAATAAGTGTTGTTCAATTGATTACAATGATATATTTTATGGTAGAGGTCCATTATAGAATTGACTTTATGTTCTAAACCAAAGTCTGCCAGTCTATAACATTAGTACTAAAAGATTCAAGTCAAATGACACGAATCAAACTTTTCTCTGGCATTGTCGTTTGGGCCACATAAATTAGAAACAGATTCAGAAGCTCCATAGTGATGGGCTTTTGGGCTCATTTGATTATGAATCATGTGATAAATGCGAATCTTGTTTATTAGGCAAAATGACTAAGGCTCATTTCAACAAACAAAATGAAAGGGCCAGTGACTTATTGGGCCTTATACATACTGATGTGTGCGGCCCAGTGAGCATAAGTGTGATAGGTCTAGTTTTAATCCCTATTCTAACTGCAAGTGCACAGTGACGCATATGTAGTACTTAGGGTATCGAATCCACAAGGACTCCGGTCAACGATAGATTATAGAACGATCGATTTAAACTAGGAGAAAGTATGAGAAACTAAAAAGCAAAGCAGAAAAGTAAATCAAGCAGCAGGAAGTGGTTGGGGCTTCTTTGTAATTATGAGAAACTTCTGGGCAAAGTTGCAATTTCCTCAACTCTTCATTAAATGCTCGCGAGAAGTCTGTGTCGACCTTGTGTCGATCGATGCAGCTTCTGTGTCGATCGACACAGGTCTCTGTTTTCGACAGTGAAGTTCATCTCTCGGGTCAAATCACTGATAGGTTCTAAGTTTTCCCTATACTAAACTGCAAGTGAACAGCAATGTCAAAGTAGTATATAGGGTTATCGAATCCACAGGGACACTTGGTCTCAAGAGAATCAAACTGTAGGAATAAATACTAGAAATAAGCAAGTAGTGAATGAAATAAATTGCGGTGCGAGAAAGTAAATCAGTAGCAGAGATTAACGGTTGTGAAGCAAGTAATTAAAAGCGTCAAGCCTAGGGTATTCTCAGGAAATCAGACAAGCAGACAGTTCATTCAGCAAGGATCTAATTAAGAACGGTTCTAGAACTCAAAACACAGATATAGAATTAACCAAATTCCTTTGCAATAATTCTCTAAGTCTAAGTGCAGCAAACCAAACTTTCGTTTGCGAGAACTAACAAATTAAACTAGCAATAAGTCCAAGTTTGATATGTTCACAATTATCCTAAACCAAACTTCCGTTTGCGCAAAGTTTAATTGCCCAATTTAATTAGTTCAGATTCCTAAACCCCACTTCCGTGACGTATTTAGCAACCTAAGATCTAGATTCTAATTGATCAGGTTAGAACTAGCTTTAAGTACAATTAAATTGAAGAACAGATATAGTTATGAATCCTTAACTGAATTTGAACAAGTCTAGCAAGTCATGAAATCCTATGTGAGAAACCCTAAACCTAACTATGGATCTACTCAGACATAGATAATGAAAACATAATCATAGAATGAATAAATTGCATAAAAGAATAAGAGTAAAAGGGGTTCGAAATCTTCTTCAAATACAGATGATGTAACAGGTTCAGATCAGCCCCAAAAAGCTCTAAAATCCTCTGCTCTTAATTATCAAAAGTGTATGGTAAAAAGTATAAAGCGTATCTAATAAAAACACTAAAAACTCTATTATATAGGCATAATCTCGGCCAGGGGCTTCTTTGTAAATATCAGGAACTTCTGGATCAAAGTGCAAATTCTTCACTGTTCTAAACCGCCGAGTTTTTGGCCCATCTCGCTGGTGCATCGATCGATGCTAGAGTGCAACGATCGACACCTTCCTCTGTTTCGGACAGTGAACTCTATCTCTCGGCCAAACACTCCAAAAATCTCCAAAATGCTCCATTATCTCCAATTCAGCTCCAAACCTGATTATACCTGTAAAAGACTCTAAAAGAACACAAAAGACACTAAAAACACACTTATATCATGGTCTAAAACTAGTAAAAACCATGATATATCAACTCCCCCACACTTAGCCTTTGCTTGCCCTCAAGCAAAACAGAGAACTAAAACATGGTGAAGAGGTTTGAAAACTCTTCAGAAACTCATTTCATCCTAGAAGCTACAATACTCAGATTCCCCTTAGTAAACCACTGAAAGAATCAATCACAGGATATCAAGACCAACATGTACTTCCCCCACACTTAGCAACTGTCCTAGGTAAACTCCACAATCACATTCAAGCATTCAAATTCACCCTACTGACTTCTGCAAGTATTTAAGTGCGGTCTCACCTAAGGAGTATCGATCTAAAGGCACATGGATTCTTACCTTATCAGCTCTAGACCACCATACTATCTTTCTCTAGTCCCTTTCTTCTCTTTCCCTTCTTTAACAACTGATTTTTCCCCACTGGGTATCATTTTATTTTTTTTATCAGTGTTCTTCCCGTTATGGGGTGTACTTTGGACACATTCCATGGATCACATGAGAGATAATAGTGTTTGCTACTATTCTCATGACCACTTCGGAGTTACTAACTCATCCTCAGTTTATTATTTTTTTTTTTACTTTACAGAAGGGGAGAAGGGGACTAAATAGGACAGTTTTACAGGCTGTGTCAGAACTAACAGGGAATCCGACATAAAGCATACCAAGCCCTTAGGTGAGAAATCTGTTTGATTATTAGTGTTTTCATGGTTCAATTCTCAGATTGTAACCTAGCACATAATCTTAAACAGATCTAGGTTCTTGTAATCGAATCATAAAACAAACCTGATCTTTACCTTTGCAGCGGAATGATTGGTGGTAATGACAAGATCAGATTAGAGCTGATGAGAACCGGCTCCTCCTCAGGTATCCACACTCTTACAAGCAGGGATGGCTGCTAGACCGGATGGATGATCAACAGAGAGAGAGATTGGAGAGAGAGAGATGAGCCGCGGCTCCTTACTCCAAAAACGCCAAAGGGTTTCTTAACCCTAATGTTGCAATCTCTCTTATATACTAATGGGCCCAAGTTTAATTAATTAAACTAATGGCTCATTAGTCTTTTGGGCCCAAGACAACAAATCAGACAAAAGCCCATTTGTTGTCTGCCCAACTCTCTGTACAAATACAGTAAATGCCTTAGCATCTTACCGTATTAATTCCATCTTAACTTTCCCGTTAGCTATGGTGTGTGACCCTTTGGGATCATACAATACCGGTAATAAGTCCTAAACTTATAGATCAAGAGCGGACTCTAGCAAGCCATCATGATCACCCAGTATTTATGACTTATGTATGATCTCGACATTTATCATACTTTCTAGAGATAGTACAGTAGATTTCAGGACATTCCCAACAATCTCCCACTTGTACTGGAATCCTACATTCCCTAGTCCTTTTGTCTCAATATCTCGATCTGGCATAAGGCAAGATGCGTGTCATCCTTATATAGCCAGACCATGTTCATCGGACCAGATTTGATACTGACAATGCAAACGACTTGGGCAAGTCCGTTTGGGAGTGGCCACTCTCTTACCAGCTATCAAGTCTCCGATTGGCCTAGAGATATTACCTCCGTTAAACGGCAGGGACAAATCCCATCTTGTTCCATCACTATGAACTACATACTTCATAATACACCCAACCAAGGTCCTTATAGCTCCCAGTTACGAAACAGCGTTAGACAATGATCAAAGCGCATCACTTCATGTGCAGCCACATGCATGCGAACTCAGGTCTAAGGACTATACTCTATAGTCGTATATGAGAACCTCTCATGACACAGATATTAATATCTTGTAGAGTTCTCATCAGCGGGCCATGTCCGGTCATATGCTCCCCTACATATACCTATGTGTCGACTTTGATGCCGCGCATCTATGACCCCTCGAAACTTGGTCATAAGTCTCAACACAATCTAGTCTCAAGCGGTTGTTGGTGTTCCAATTTCAACAACCTTCGACTATGGACACTATGATTTATGTCATTTCGTTAAATATGGGTTTTCAGGATCAAGTCTACTCATGTACTTCGATGGCCCATATATAATGACATGAATCATTTTGGAACGATTATTTATATCACAGTTAAAATAATCCAGAAATCATAGATTTCATAAACATAAAATATTATGTTTACATGAACTTTTCAAAACAACTAAATAAAGCCCTTTACAAACTCCCACTGAAATTAAGACTACATCTTAATTTCACTCATCCTACAGCTACAGTCCGCGACTCGTGCTTAGGCATAAGGAGTGGCTTCGTTAATAGATTAGCAACGTTCTCATTCGATGAAACTTGCTTATCTACTTAACACCTTTGTCATTTATCTCATGGAATAGGTTATACCTACCCTCAAGGTGTTTGGACCTCTGATGTGCAGCTAGTCTCATCTATGCTGGGAATCACATCAAGTTCAGTAATGAACTCTTTCTTTCCAAACAACCTCTTTCGCTGCTTCTCAAGCTGCGAAATGTTCAGCTTAAGTCATGGAGTCAGCAACAGTGCCTTGCACCGCCAGACAGACACAAGATATAGCCGGACTGTGACCGGGAATTATCTTTGTCTATTGGAAACTTGCCTTTCAGACTCTACTGACTTGTAGCACCTCACTTTCTCCGTAAATAAAGAACTTATCCTTAGTATTTCTCAAATACTTTAGGATATTCTTTACGGCAATCCAGTGATTCTTTACTGGATTTGACTGGTCTTTACTTGTCTTGCTTAACATTAAAGCAACATCAAAACAAGTACGTGTCATGGCATACATGATAGATCCAATTGCCGACGCATATGGAATCCTATCCATGCATTCAAGCTCAACAGATATCGTAGGATACTGTATCTCGCTTAACGTAATGCCATGTGACATTGGCATAAAACCCTTCTTGGATTGCTGAAAACGTGTAGGATTTTGTCAATTTAAGAATCCTGACTTTGTCCTACCAGCTCTTTTGGATCTCTATCTTTAGATCCAAAATCCAAGAACATACGTGGCTTTACCCATGTCAATCATAAAACCAACTCCCAATCCAGTCCTTTACCCACTGCAGCATTGGGACGTTATTTCCGAGAATCAGTATGTCATCGACATACACTATGAGAAATGCAACATCGCTCCCACTTATCTATTAGTAAACGCACAGTTCCACTTCGTTCATGTTCAAGTCAAAACTTTGACTACTTCAACAGAACGACGATTCCAACTCCGATATGTTTGCTTCCATCCATGAATGGATCAATGAAGCTAACTTACACATAGTGTAATTTTTCCGGAGTCCTGGCTCACTTTCGCTTCTTTGAATTTCGCAGGTTCGTCACTTTCAATGATCATCAGATCATGTGAACTTTCAATGATTATCAGGTTCAACTAATGACGAGAAATCACTCTCGGATTAGTGACTGATTCATTTAGATATGCGAACTTCAGGCTCTACAGGTGTAGATTCTACAGAAATCTGTAAATCCATCCGCTGCTCTCCCTCAACAGGTTGAGCAGCCACCTGTATTTCTCGAATTTCTTCGAGTTATACTTTTACTCCCACTGTTCTTCTTGGAAAGTAACTTCCCCTCTTAGAAAACAGAATGGACGTAAAAGGTAACAAGCCTTGGTTTCCCTAGGACAACCAGCGAAGTAGCACAACTACAAATACTCAGTAAAGACGAATTTGGATCGATTCCAATCCACATTTACGTGGTGTCTTTCAACTGATATTGGTGGAACTATTTCAGCGTAAACTTAGATATTTCTAGAGCGTTATTCTTAAAGAATATCATGGAAGATTCGTGTGACTCATCTTTAATCATTTCTAATAAGATCTGATTCTTTCTCACAGAAATACCTCAAGGTTTTCAGGAGAATTGAGCTGTGAAACGACTTCACACTCATTCAGATGATCACACCATTAATGACTCAAGTATTCTCACTCGTGATCTAATCCAGAGTCTTAATACTTCTGTCACTCAGATTCTATACCTCATTCTGGAACTCTTTCGACCATGTCAAAGAATTCCGACTTGTGTCTCATCAAATGAACACAGTCTTACTCACTGAAGTAATCAGTAGAGACAATGAAGTACAGGAAATTTTCTCTGGCATTACTGCTCATCGGACCACATACATGAGTATGTCCAATGTCTAATAAGCCTTTGGGCTTTTCTCTAGCTCGGCTAAGATGGGCCCTTGGTGTTTTGGTCCAGTAAGCAGAATTCAAGTCTCATAAGATATCCATTCAAATGAGCCCAAAAGTCCATAACTATGGGGTTTCTGAATCCGACTTACTCTATGTGACCAAAACATTTATGCCAAGAAAAATCAGGTTTAATTCATCAGATTTAAACCAATTCGGTATTTATGTTATATTTAGGCACTCTTTGGTTTAAGATATAAAACCCATTCCTTGAATAGGGTGCTACAATTAACATTTCATTAAGATCAAAAGAACAAAACTTGTCTTTATCAAAATGAAAAACATTCAAATTCTTTACAAGAAAATGAAAAACAACTCTGCTTAAAGCAGATACATTGTAGCAATTACTTAATACAAAACCAAGCCTCAAAGGCATCTACAAGTGAAAACCCTACGGCTGAGGCAGCATCTCAAGCTCCTTCCAGACACGCAGTTCCACTTGCCCTTCCTTCAACGTTCTACTGTTGCTCAGGCTCTGCATATTATAACAAATATCAGTGCCACAACCAGTATCCAATACCTATAAGGTATATCTTGAAGTAATAACATGAATACCTGAGGAAGTAGTCTCATACATCAACTTCAACTCCTCATAATCTTCCATGAATTTAATGCAATTTCTCTTCCAATGCCCAGTCTCTTTACAGTAGCAGCACTTACCAACGTAAGAGTTATCTGACTCGGGCTCAGAAGACACACGCTTGCCATGATTCAAAATCTGGACAACTTTGTCTTCACCCTTGTCAGCATTAGGTTTAGTAAACCTACCCTTCTCCTTCATGAGATTGTACAGAGTACTCTTCATGTTTGGCTCAACTGTCTTGAGCATATCATGCAGTTCAGTCAGCGTCTTCGTTAAGCCTTTCTTGATATAGTTCCTTACGAACTTATCATAGCTTGACGGCAGTGACTGCAGAATGATCTCAGTTGCCAATTCCTGGCTAACTGGATAATCCAGTTTCCTCAGGTTATCAACGTAACCCATCATTTTACTGACATGAGGACTTACTGGATGATCATTTGGTAGCTTGCAGCTAGTGAGAGACTTAACCAACTGGTATCTCTCCACTCTTACCTGCTCCTTAAATTTCAATTTCAGGCTGCTGATCATCTCTATTGGCGACTCCATGTTCTCATATTGCTTCAGCAAATCTGAGTCCATGGTAGCCAATATCAGACCACGCACATCTACCGCATCAATATAATGCTTATTCCAAGCATCATATACTGCATGAGAGGCATTGGACCCGATCCTCTCGGGGAGAGCTTTCTCAAGGACATAGTCCTTTCTCTCCTGCCTGAGGACTAGCCTCAGGTTCCGCGACCAAGTCAAGAAATTTGATCCGTTCAGTTTGTCCTTCTCAAGAACAGACCGGATCGAGAAAGTGTTTTGATTGTTTGTGCTCGTCATAGCTGAAATTTAGAGATAAATAGAGTTTTAGTTATTTAGTTCATAAAAGAGTAATCTTAATAACTTATAAGAAGACTCACATTGCATTCAAAATTTCTTTGTTCAACCTCATAAGAATGCAATGATTCCGAGACCCATGTTCAGCTAAATCCAAAGTGGGCCACTGGCCGTCACCCGGAATTAGCTTTACTTGGTAAGCATACACACAACTAGTTATATCTCATATAACTCTCGGTTGTGAATTGGGCCCAAAGCCCAAAACACCAGATGTCTCAAGGCCCGGGACTCCCGATGGCCCAGTCAAGGAAACCAATCTCTTACAGCCAAATAATCACTAAAGTCTGGGACTCCCAATGAAATTAGTGACTATATACTACTTTACTTACGCGAAAACAGACACCTCACACTGTAAGTCATATCTGTAATCGAATAAGCGTTAAGTAGCTGACAAGATTGGAAAGACATCCAAGCTTGATATTGGTTTTGAGGATTTTAAGTTTTATTTCCAAAAATAGAAGATTACTATTTTGGGAAACTTACTTGTTTTAGAAACTTTCTAAATTTAGAAACATTCTAAAAGTAGAAATTTCTAATTTGATATTTTATTAATATTTTGGGTTGGGTCACAAATTATAGGCCCAATTCTTGGCCCAAGACCATAGAATTCCAGTTGACCCAATAATTTGACATAACCGATTCGGTTTATTAATTCTGGTCCAAGACCAAATTAACTATCAAAACCATCGGTTATTTACTAAACCAGACCAGCTCTAAATTATTTGGTCCAACCAAATCAAACTTAGACCAGCCTTCGGTTTAGGTTAAATTCAATTTTTGAATTTCAATCCGGTTTAACCAGAAATTAAATAATACCAATTGTATTAAATAATTTCCAGCAAACCGCGATTTGGGTTAACCGCTTAAACCATAATTATTCAATCAATCATCACCATCGATTAATAATTAATTTGAACAAATCGTGACATAGTCAAAAACAACCTTATACAATCGATTGATAATTAACGCATAACGTTTATGTTATTAGCTAGAAGACAAAACAACATCATCGTTTTCAATAACATAATCTAGCTTTAACTAACAAACGATTCTTTGACTTTTGCAATTAACAAAGTCAAAAGCGATTCAATATAATACGATTTTGACTTTTACAATCAAGTTTCAATCACATACACTAAAGGACAAAAGCGATTGACTAATTGAATCGCTTAATAATTGAATCGATTTTTCCAAATCGTTTCATGCAATACACTTTACGATCATGATTCATATAAAGACAAAATTTATTTTGACCTTTTCAATTCAATAATCGTGAAACGAAGTCAACAAATGATTCATGTCATTAAACAATTCAACGATCGATTCCAAATTAATTCAATAAGCGAATCGATTCATAATTAATCCAAATAACAAAAACCTAACGACCTGGCTCTGATACCACTGTTGGATTATTAGTGTTTTCATGGTTCAATTCTCAGATTGTAACCTAGCACATAATCTTAAACAGATCTAGGTTCTTGTAATCGAATCATAAAACAAACCTGATCTTTACCTTTGCAGCGGAATGATTGGTGGTAATGACAAGATCAGATTAGAGCTGATGAGAACCGGCTCCTCCTCAGGTATCCACACTCTTACAAGCAGGGATGGCTGCTAGACCGGATGGATGATCAACAGAGAGAGAGATTGGAGAGAGAGAGATGAGCCGCGGCTCCTTACTCCAAAAACGCCAAAGGGTTTCTTAACCCTAATGTTGCAATCTCTCTTATAGACTAATGGGCCCAAGTTTAATTAATTAATTAAACTAATGGCTCATTAGTCTTTTGGGCCCAAGACAACAAATCAGACAAAAGCCCATTTGTTGTCTGCCCAACTCTCTGTACAAATACAGTAAATGCCTTAGCATCTTACCATATTAATTCCATCTTAACTTTCCCGTTAGCTATGGTGTGTGACCCTTTGGGATCATACAATACCGGTAATAAGTCCTAAACTTATAGATCAAGAGCGGACTCTAGCAAGCCATCATGATCACCCAGTATTTATGACTTATGTATGATCTCGACATTTATCATACTTTCTAGAGATAGTACAGTAGATTTCAGGACATTCCCAACAAAATCTAAGTCAGTATTAAGGTTGAAGTCAGTAAAGGATCCTCTGATACCTGAAGTGATGTGGGTGTTCCCAGTAGGTTGTTCTGTGATGGGGTTTTCTAATAGTCATAGATAAATCCTGCAACTTCATCCCAATGGTTACTTAAGTTCCTGCAAGTCTTGTAAATCTTCTCAGAAAATCATAGTTTCTTACTTAAACAATTTTGACTCAATAAAACAAATTTTTTTTTTGAAAAACGGACTGACTCTTAAGAAAACAGAAAACAAAAGTCAGTAGCACCTCCCCCACACTTAAGACACACTGTCCCCAGTAGTGTCCAGCGAAGGATCGGTAAAAAGAAAATAAAAATTCAAAAGGTGAAATTATGTCTGTCGGGTTACCTCTTTCGCTAAGCATCGACCGTTCCACTAAGTGCATCGACCCTTACTTGGCGATTTTCGTGTATAGTCGATCGTTGCTCAGGACCGCAACGATCGCTGCAATGCGATTACTTTCGTGTTGTGACGATCGATGCAGAAATGCATCGATCGTTGCACTGCGATTTAACCGAGACCTGCAAACATAAACTCACCAGAAACAAAAACAAACGTAAAATCCTAACAAAAACACCTAAAATGAAAAAGAAAAACACTAGTACCTAATGGTGGGTTGCCTCCCACCCAGCGCTTGTTTAAGGTCAATAGCTTGACCGGACGGATGAGATCTTTCAAGTACCAGGAGGTCTTGACAAAGACTTTTTCTGTCTCTGTTCAAGTCTCCTCATCCAAGGTGGTGAGTAGGCTGTTACGGAATGCTCATGTCCAAGAAAAGATGGAGTGAAATGTGCTCCAGGATCTATAACCATGGTATGATCAGGCTGTTCAAAATCTGCGTCCCTTATGGTGAACGTCTGCCCATCTATCAGTGGCTTTCGCAGCTTATCCATCTCATAGTGCAGCTTATTATCTCCCAGGTGGAGGTCTATTAGACTCTGTCTAACATCAATCACAGCTCCTGCTGTAGCCAAGAATGGTCTCCCAAGCAATAAAGCTTCATCCGGATCACAATCATATTTCAGCACAAGGAAGTCCGTTGGAACTAAGTAGTTCCCAACTCTCACCAGAATGTCCATAAGAAGTCCTTCAGGAACTCGTATGGACTGATCAGCTAGGATAAGAGAAGTCCTAGTAGGAATAAAATCTAACATTCCCAGCTTCTCCGCCACAGAGTAAGGCATTATGCTTCCAGCAGCTCCTAAATCACACAGAGAACGCCTGAAACTATCTTCAAAGATAGAACAATCTAGTACAAAAACTCCAGGATCAGATAACTTCTTCGGGACCTTAGTTAGCAGAACATCACTGATATGCTGAGGAACTATTATCACCCATTCTCTCAGCTCCTCATCTAAAGGCAACATCTTGTTCAAATATCTCTGAACACATGGATGATAAGGTGGATCATCAGAAGTTGGAATTTCTCCCAAGTCTTCACCACTCTCTTCTAGCTTTTTCAGCTCTTCAATCTCTTGTTTAATCACTTCAGACACCTTGGGATATTGCCTAATGGCTTGTGCATAAACATCCTCTTGAGTGATCTCGGACACATCAGGGAACAGGCGGGCCAACTCTGCATCAATCTCATTTTCATCCGACAGTTCTGTCTGTTCACGCCCTGCAACGATCGATGCCAGCTGTGTGTCGATCGTTGCATCACTGCAGTTTCTACCCGAGAGCTTTTCACAGAAATCCGAATATTCTGCCTCAGTCACTAACTCAGCTGTACTTAGCTCAAATTTCTCCCCTAGATAAGATCCATCATTAATGAGTACAGACCAGGCCTTAATATGAGTCTCTGCAACTCCTTTTCCCTTTAGTGAGCTGGACATCTGGTTCACCTGAGTGTCCAACTGCTTCATGTGAGTGCTCAGTGACTCAAACTTCCCATTGAGGTCTTGATAGACAGCGTCCAGCTTCTTATTGTTGTCCACAGAAAGCTTGGTCTGACTCTCCATCAGTTGTTCCATCATAGCCTCCATTTTGCTCTCATGGGCTGTAGGTGCAGGAGGAGTCTGATAGGATGTAGACCCATAGGTTCTCTGATTACCTTGTCCATAGGTCTTTTGAAAACCACCAGTCTGTCCACTATTGGAGAATCTGTTCCCCTGTTGATTACCAAATCTATTACCTTGGAAACCAGAACCTCCTATGAAATTCACATCTTCTTCCTGAGTTTCCTCCTCAGCCTGAATCACCTCTACATCTTGGGCAAAGTGGACAGATTTCTTACTTGTTAGGAGATTGTAGACTGTGTCCAATCTGGATCTTATATTAGCTATATCAGAATTCTCTACGGTTCCACCAGATCTCTTTCTCCTTTCATCCATTGTTTTGCAACTATTGCTGCCAATCAGATTCTCTATCAACTGCTTAGCCTGTGTAGGAGTCCTGGTGTTAAAATTAGCATTACTGGAATTATCCAGCGCAGTCTGATAAGGAAGATCTATGCCTCTGAAGAAGATACCAATCAGCTGTACTTCTGTGAATCCATGGTGTGGACAGTCACGCTGATACTGCTTAAATCTCATCCAGGCAGTCTTCAAGGGCTCCACAGCTCCTTGGGAAAAGGTGAGTATGTCCTGTCTGGACTGATCCGAGCGTGCATCATCATAAAAGTGACGCAGGAACTCACTCTTTAAGGCTGCCCAAGTAGTATACTGACCAGGTGCCAGTTGTCTCAGCCATGCACTAGCGTCTCCAGCAAGACTGTGCGGAAATAGCTTAAGGAACAGATAGTCCGGGCATACTCCTTCATACTTCATGCCAGTGACTATGTCTTCAAACTTGTTAATGTGATCCATTTTTACCCACTTTATACCATGATATAGTTGTGTTTTTAGAGTCTTTTGTATTAGTTTAGAGTCTTTTACAGGTTAAATCAGGTTTGGAGCTAATTGGAGATATATGGAGCATTTTGGGCATTTTGGGACGTTTTGGCCGAGAGCTTTATTCACTGTTCGATTATTTGATGTTGCATCGATCGACACGCATTGTGCATCGGTCGATGCAGTCGCGAGATGGGCCGTACGCGTCGGCGTAACCAGTATTGAAGATTTGCAAAGAAGCCCAAGATACTTTCAGTATTTACACAGAAGCCCCAGCCGAGATTATGCCTATATATACTAGTTTTTGGCTTTTATTTTAGACACGCTTTCATACTTAGAGCTAAGAGATTTCTAGAGTTTTCGGGGCTGATCTATTTCCTTGTATTCATTTATTTTGGAGAAGATTTCGAACCCCTTTGATATTTTAATTTCTTATATGCAATCTATTTATTCTATGATTATGTTTTCATCAATCATGTCTGAGTAGATCCATAGTTGAGTTTAGGGTTTCTCACTAGGGTTTGATGACTTGCTAGACTTGTTTAATTCAGTTAGGATTCATATGATTAGAATGTTCTTCAAACTAAATTGTGCTTAAAGCTAGTTCTAACCTGATCAATTAGAATCTAGATCCTAGGTTACTAAATACGTCACGAGAGTGGGGTTTAGGAATCTGAACTATTTAGGTTGAGCAATTGAATTATTCGCAAAGAGATTTGGTTTAGTTTAATTGTGAACATATCGAACTTGAACTTAATGCTTGTTTAATCTGTTAGTAATTGCAAAGAGATTTGGGTTACTGCACTTAGGCATAGAGAATTCTCGCAAAGAGATTTGGTTAATTCTATTTCCGTGATTCGAGTTCTAGAACTGAGTTTAATTTGATCCTGACTGATTAACTTGTCTGCTTGTCTGATTTCCTGAGAATACCCTAGGCTTGACGCTTTTAGTTTATTGCTTACAAACCGATTTCCTGCTACTGTTTACTTTCTTGCACCGCAATTCATTACAATCACTACTTGCTTATTTCTAGTATTTATTCCTACAGTTTGATCCTCTTGAGACCAAGTGTCCCTGTGGATTCGATAACCCTATATACTACATTGACTATACTGTGCACTTGCAGTTTTAGAATAGGGTAAAACTTAGAACCTATCAAGTTTTTGGCGCCGTTGCCGGGGACTCTTTGAGTCTTCGATAGGACCGAACTTAGGGTTTTACTAGAAATTTTTCGTTTTTGTTTTTGTTTTTCGTTTTTGTTTTATTTTGATTTTACTGATTCTTTTCTCTGATTCTTTCTGTCGCAGGTACCGAAATCGCCTTGCGTCGACCGTTGCACATCTTGCGTCGATCGACACTAAGCGATTCTGAGATTGAACCGATCGTTGCACTGATAGCATCGATCGTTGCTGGACGATTACAGACAGTTTATGCCAACGCAGAACACTAGAAGTAATCCGAACTCGAGCTTGGTTAATCTCAATCTAGAGGAACTTGGACGTCTAGAAAGGACAATCAGAAGAGAAAAGAGAGAGAGAATGGTACGAGAACGCTTGATCTTGATACCAGATGCTGATGGAATCCTGAGGGATCCAGAGAACAATCCTTACAATGCTGCTGGGCATAGGATTGATGCTGAGGGACAAGTGATCCCTGATGAAGCTGGGCCACTGGGCCAGATGGTTGTCGGTGAAAGGACATTAGCTGATTACAACAGACCTGACGAGTTTCATGCGAACCGAGCAGCTTTAGTGCTTCCTGCCTTTGAGAGGAACGACTTTGAGGTAAAGACTATCTACTACCAACTGATGAGGCAGATTGCTTTTCATGGTCTTCAATCAGAGCAGCCTATGGATCACATAGATAAGTTTGAGGACATAGTTACTGGTATGAAATACGATGGAGTTTGCCAGGACTATCTGTTCCTTAAGCTATTTCCGCACAGTCTTGCTGGAGACGCTAGTGCATGGCTGAGACAACTGGCACCTGGTCAGTATACTACTTGGGCAGCCTTAAAGAGTGAGTTCCTGCGTCATTTCTATGACAATGCGCGTTCAGACCAATCTAGACAGGACATACTTACTTTCTCCCAAGGAGTTGTGGAGCCTTTAAAGACTGCCTGGATGAGATTTAAGCAGTATCAGCGTGACTGTCCGCACCATGGATTCACTGAAGTTCAGCTGATTGGTATCTTCTTCAGAGGAATAGATCTTCCGTATCAGCAAGCGCTGGATAATTCTAGTGATGCCAACTTCAACACCAGGACTCCTACACAAGCTAAGCAGTTGATCGAGAATTTGATTAGCAGCAATAGTTGCAAGACTATGGATGATAGGAGGAAGAAATCTGGTGGAAGTATTGATAACTCGGAGATGGCTGAATTAAGGTCCAGAATGGATAAAATCTGCACTCTTCTAGGAGAGAAGAAAGCTGTCCACTTTGCTCAAGAAGTAGAAGTAATTCAGACTGAGGAGGACACTCAGGAAGAGGATGTAAATTACATCGGAGGATCTGGTTTCCAAGGAAACAGATTTGGATATCAATCTGGGAACAGATTTTCCGGTGGAGGACAGAAAACTGCCTACACGGGCAATCAGAACTCTTCAGGCTATGGACAGAACAGCAACTTTCAGAAGCCTTATGGACAGAATGCTCAAAGGACCTACGGATCTTCATCTTATCAAACACCTACTACACCTACTGCTTTCGAGACTAAGATGGAGACAATGATGGAACAGTTGCTGGAGAGCCAAATCAAGACTTCTGTGGACTGCAATAAGAAGATTGATGCTATGTATGGAGATCTCAATGGGAAGATTGAGTCTATGAACACTCACATGAAGCAACTGGACACTCAGGTTAATCAGATTTCAGGTACTATGAAAGGAAAAGGGCCTGCAGATACTCATATTAAAGCCTGGTCTGTACTCGTTAATGATGGATCTCATCTGGGTGAGAAGTTTGAGCTAAGCACAGCTGAGTTGGTTGATGAAGCAGAATTTTCGGATTTGAGTGAAAAACTCACGGGTGGAATCCGCGACGATCGCATTGCAACGATCGACACACACCTTGTGTCGGTCGATGCAGGACGTGAACAGACAGTGTTGCCAGACGATTATGAGACCGATGCAGAACTGGCCCGCCTATTCCCTGATGTGTCTGAAATCACTCAGGAGGAGATTTATGCACAAGCCATTAGGCAATATCCCAAGGTATCTGAGGTAATTAAACAGGAGATAGAGGAGCTGAAGAAACTGGAGGAGAGTGGTGAAGACTTGGAAGAAATTCCACCGCCTGATGATCCACCTTATCATCCCTGTGTGCAGAGGTATTTGAACAAGATGCTACCATTGGATGATGACCTGAAAGAATGGGTGATTGTAGTTCCCCAACACATTAGTGAAGTGCTACTGAACAAGATCCCAAAGAAGTTACCTGACCCTGGAGTCTTTATACTTGATTGCTCCATCTTCGAGAATAGCTTTAGACGCTCTCTTTGTGATTTAGGAGCTGCTGGAAGTATGATGCCTTATTCTGTGGCAGAGAAGCTGGGGGTGCTGAATTTTTCTCCTACTAGAACCCGTCTTATCCTAGCTGATCAGTCTATACGAGTTCCAGAAGGAGTTTTAGAAGACATACCAGTAAGAGTTGGAAACTACTTGGTTCCAACAGACTTCCTTGTGCTGAAATATGATTGCGATCCGGATGAAGCACTGCTACTTGGAAGACCATTCTTGGCTACAGCAGGAGCTGTGATTGATGTCAGACAAAGTCTAATAGACCTCCACCTGGGAGATGAGACGCTGCGATATGACATGGAGAAGCTGCGGAAACCACTGATAGACGGGCAGACCTTCACGATCCTGGAAGCAGAAGATGAGCAGCCAGATGGGCCTGTGATACTAGATCCTGGAGCACAATCTACACCTGTTTTTCTTGGACTGAAGCATTCAGCAACAGCCTACACTCCACCATGGATGAGGAGACTTGAACAGAGACAGAAAAAGTCTCTGTCAGGATCTCTAAGTGCCTGAAAGATCTTGTGCGTCCGGTCAAGCTAATGACCTTAAACAAGCGCTGAGTGGGAGGCAACCCACTGATAGGTTTAGTTGTTTTCTTTCTTATTTTTGGTGTTTTTCTTAGGCTTTCACGTTTTTGTTTTTGTTTTGCTAAGTTACAGGATGCAGAATTCGAACCTGGAGATGTGTGACGATCGATGCATATCTGCACCGGTCGTTGCAAGGAGATTTGACGAAGAAGGGAAATCGCATTGTGACGATCGTTGCTCCTGCGCAACGGTCGTTACTCGATGGTTCAATTGCAAAAATTAAGGTTTGTGCTTAACCGGAAATCAAATTCGATTTACGAAGCATCGATCGTTGCCCCTAACGCAACGATCGTTGCAACCCACGACCAAGGTAAGTGCCTTAAACCCTTTTCTCTTCTCTTCTCCTCCTCATTTCTTCGCCGTCCGTACAACCGAGAGCTATTTCACCTGAATCTCTAATTCTTCATCAATTTTTGCGTTTCAAAGCCTGAATCTTATTGTTTTAACCCCCTATTAGCTGATTCCATTACCCATTTACAACGAATCGAAGGTATGACTTCTCATTTTCGCCATTTTTAGAATGGATTTTAGGGTTTATGGAATTTGGGATTTTTGGCTTGAAATCGACGATGATATGCTTAAATGGACATGATTTAGGTTGTTTAACAGGAGGTTCTTGTTGATTTGATGCAATGTGGTTAGATTTGAACTGAATTTGATGATTTGCTTGCGGCAAAATCGCCTTGCAACGGTCGTTGCTTTTGAGCAACGGTCGTTGCTTTGCGATTTTGGGAAATGTTCGACGAGGTGAAATCGCCTTGCAACGATCGATGCCTTAGATGCAACGGTCGATGCTTCGCGATTTCACAGAGAGTTGCCGAGACTTATTTGTGTTTCAATTTTGTTTGTTTTGCAGATGGCAACCAATCGACAACCCCGCAAGAAACGAGCCACAGCTTCTACAGCTTCAAGGCAATACATTCCACCACCTGCTTGGTTTAGCAGAGAGTCAGAGCCACCCGCACCATACCAGAGATATGGACCACCAGTTACTTTACCCTGGCCCAGAGCAGACAAGACACCAATGCCGACAACCGTAGAATGGCCAGAGGAACCTCAGAAGTTCTTCAAGTCTGAGGAGTTCACAGAGCGTCCATTGCTCAGCAGTTGGGACGAATATGACTCGCTTCTCTACAATGGTTGGTGTGGGATGATCTTCAAGCCAACCAAGTTCGCTGACTACTCCACCTGCAAGACTCTTGGGATTGATGAGCAGGTACTCGCTGTATGCAGAGGCATTGGTCTAGGGACAATGCCGATGCGACCTTATGATCTCTACCCGGAGCTGGCCAGACAGTTATTGGCCACTTGCAGAGTGGTTTACTCTGATCCTGACAACCGGAGTGCTACAGTGGGATCATTTACATTCATGAGCTGGGGAGTCAGGTATCGGATCCCTCTTCTTGATCTTTGCAGGATCTACGGGTTCAGGACTGAGCCGAGGCGCATAGCCATGCCACTTGAGTGGGACCGTGATGAGGCCATACGGTTCTGGAAGATTATTGGTAGTGGTCAATACAACTCTAGGACCACACCAGTTGTGCAGATGAGACATCCGGTGCTGCGATATGTCTCGCGTATCTTGTGCTGGAGCTTGCTTTGCAAGTTTGAGGCAAACAAGATGCGCAAATATGAGATGGAGTTGTTGTTCATGGGCCTGAGAGATCAGTTCAGGAGTTCTGGAGTGAGAGATCCTACTTCGGGTCTCAACTTGGGAGCTATTTTTGCTCAGCATTTGGTTGATCTACAGACGAAGCCTTTCGATGGAGCTGGTACTGAGACGGTTGGGAGTTTGCTTACTCCCATTTTTGAGTATTGCGGGATACCTCTTCATGGCACGGAGTGTGTTACAGCCCGGGAGCTCCTAGATCTCAGCCATTTGCAGAGCGCCACTTGGCTCAAGGAGGGGAAGATTTGGATTTACACTGACCCGACTACTGGGAGGACTGGTATAGAGCTTCCTGCTGCCGGATGGACACAGGTTGACACATTAGAGGCTCTGAGATTTCAGCCTCCTGAGTCTGCGCAGCGTAGGATTCCTTCTATGGCTCATCCGCTGGGAGAGCCTTCCTCTCGAGCTTCGACTTCCACTGCCCCTGCGCCTGCCCCTGCCCCGATCGACGATGTGGGTCCATTTCCAGAGCCTGCGATGGCCTACGGTGACTATTCTGATGCAGAGTGGAGAGAGAGATCAGATAGTCTGTTCCGAGTTTTCTGGAACTTCATGCGTACTTGCAGCTGCAGGAGGCCACCACAGATCCATCAGCCCGTACCTGATACACGTCGTCGACAGCGATCTCCAGAGGACACCGGTGCTGATCCTTATGCCGGTATAGATGATGAGAGCGAGTGAGCGTAGTCTCCATTATCAGTTTATCGGTTCTGTATTTCTGACTTTTTATCTTTTCTTGCACTTTGTCTTTCTTTTTCTTTTAGGATTTGCTATGTTTGGATGGTTTGGCATGACTTGATACATTTGTTGTTTCAGTTTTACTCTGTTTCTAGTGTTTTCAGCTTGCAGGGATCGAAAATTGACATAAACCGACGGATTAACCTGCTAACTCGCTGACTGTTCGTGAAAATCGCATTGCGTCGATCGACACACGTTTGTGTCGATCGTTACAACAGAAATCGCATAGCAACGGTCGGTGCACCTAGTGCAACGATCGATGCCTGACTGCGACAGAGGTAAAACCCGAGAGAACTAACCATTCAACTATTTTAATTTTTCTTTTCTTTAACCAATCCCTTGCTTGACACTACTGGGGACAGTGTGTCTTAAGTGTGGGGGAGGTTCTACTAATTAGTTTCTTTTGTTTTCTTAGAGTCAGTTAAATTTTTCAAAATTTGTTTTTCGAGTCAAAATTGGTTTAAGTAGGAAACAATGATTTTTGGAGGAGATTAGCAGCATTTGCAGGAACTTAAGTGACCATTGGGATGAAGCTGCAGATCTATCTATGACTATTAGAAAACCCCATCACAGATCAGCCTACTAAGGACACCCATATCACTTCAGGTATCAGAGGATCCTTTACTGACTTCACCTTAATACTGACTTTAATTTTTCTCACCTAAGGGCTTGGTATACTTTATGTCGGACTCCCTTGTTGGTTCTGACACAGCCTGTAAACCTGTCCTATTTAGTCCCCTTCTCCCCTTCTGTAAAAGTAAAAAAAAAAAATATAATAAACTGAGGATGAGTTAGTAACTCCGAAGTGGTCATGGGAATAGTAGCAAACACTATTATCTCTCATGTGATCCATGGAATGTGTCCAAAGTACACCCCATAACGGGAAGAACACTGATAAAAAAAATAAAATGATACCCAGTGGGGAAAAATCAGTTGTTAAAGAAGGGAAAGAGAAGAAAGGGACTAGAGAAAGATAGTATGGTGGTCTAGAGCTGGCAAGGTAAGAATCCATGTGCCTTTAGATCGATACTCCTTAGGTGAGACCGCACTTAAATACTTGCAGAAGTCAGTAGGGTGAATTTGAATGCTTGAATGTGATTGTGGCGTTTACTTAGGACAGTTGCTAAGTGTGGGGGAAGTACATGTTGGTCTTGATGTCTGTAGATTGATTCTTTCATGTGGATTACTAAGGGGAATCTGAATGCTGCTGCTTCTATGACAAAATGAGTTTCTGAAGAGTTTTCAAACCTCTTCACTGCATTTTAGTTCTCTGTTTTGCTTGAGGGCAAGCAAAGGCTAAGTGTGGGGGAGTTGATATATCATGGTTTTTACCCACTTTATACCATGATATAGTTGTGTTTTTAGAGTCTTTTGTATTAGTTTAGAGTCTTTTACAGGTTAAATCAGGTTTGGAGCTAATTGGAGATATATGGAGCATTTTGGGCATTTTGGGACGTTTTGGCCGAGAGCTTTATTCACTGTTCGATTATTTGATGTTGCATCGATCGACACGCATTGTGCATCGGTCGATGCAGTCGCGAGATGGGCCGTACGCGTCGGCGTAACCAGTATTGAAGATTTGCAAAGAAGCCCAAGATACTTTCAGTATTTACACAGAAGCCCCAGCCGAGATTATGCCTATATATACTAGTTTTTGGCTTTTATTTTAGACACGCTTTCATACTTAGAGCTAAGAGATTTCTAGAGTTTTCGGGGCTGATCTATTTCCTTGTATTCATTTATTTTGGAGAAGATTTCGAACCCCTTTGATATTTTAATTTCTTATATGCAATCTATTTATTCTATGATTATGTTTTCATCAATCATGTCTGAGTAGATCCATAGTTGAGTTTAGGGTTTCTCACTAGGGTTTGATGACTTGCTAGACTTGTTTAATTCAGTTAGGATTCATATGATTAGAATGTTCTTCAAACTAAATTGTGCTTAAAGCTAGTTCTAACCTGATCAATTAGAATCTAGATCCTAGGTTACTAAATACGTCACGAGAGTGGGGTTTAGGAATCTGAACTATTTAGGTTGAGCAATTGAATTATTCGCAAAGAGATTTGGTTTAGTTTAATTGTGAACATATCGAACTTGAACTTAATGCTTGTTTAATCTGTTAGTAATTGCAAAGAGATTTGGGTTACTGCACTTAGGCATAGAGAATTCTCGCAAAGAGATTTGGTTAATTCTATTTCCGTGATTCGAGTTCTAGAACTGAGTTTAATTTGATCCTGACTGATTAACTTGTCTGCTTGTCTGATTTCCTGAGAATACCCTAGGCTTGACGCTTTTAGTTTATTGCTTACAAACCGATTTCCTGCTACTGTTTACTTTCTTGCACCGCAATTCATTACAATCACTACTTGCTTATTTCTAGTATTTATTCCTACAGTTTGATCCTCTTGAGACCAAGTGTCCCTGTGGATTCGATAACCCTATATACTACATTGACTATACTGTGCACTTGCAGTTTTAGAATAGGGTAAAAGCTCGAGTTCGGATTACTTCGAGTTTTCTGCGTTGGCATAAACTGTCTGTAATCGTCCAGCAACGATCGATGCTATCAGTGCAACGATCGATTCAATCCTCAGAATCGCCTAGTGACGATCGACGCAAGGTATGCAACGATCGACGCAAGGCGAATTTCGTACCTGCGACAGAAAGAAACCGAGAAAAAAAAGAAAATCAGCAAAATCAAAACAAAAAACGAAAAAGAACAAAAACAAAACGAAAAATTTCTAGCAAAAACCCTAAGTTCGGTCCTATCGAAGACTCAAAGAGTCCCCGGCAACGGCGCCAAAAACTTGATAGGTTCTAAGTTTTCCCTATACTAAACTGCAAGTGAACAGCAATGTCAAAGTAGTATATAGGGTTATCGAATCCACAGGGACACTTGGTCTCAAGAGAATCAAACTGTAGGAATAAATACTAGAAATAAGCAAGTAGTGAATGAAATAAATTGCGGTGCGAGAAAGTAAATCAGTAGCAGAGATTAACGGTCGTGAAGCAAGTAATTAAAAGCGTCAAGCCTAGGGTATTCTCAGGAAATCAGACAAGCAGACAGTTCATTCAGCAAGGATCTAATTAAGAACGGTTCTAGAACTCAAAACACAGATATAGAATTAACCAAATTCCTTTGCGATAATTCTCTAAGTCTAAGTGCAGCAAACCAAACTTTCGTTTGCGAGAACTAACAGATTAAACTAGCAATAAGTCCAAGTTTGATATGTTCACAATTATCCTAAACCAAACTTCCGTTTGCGCAAAGTTTAATTACCCAATTTAATTAGTTCAGATTCCTAAACCCCACTTCCGTGACGTATTTAGCAACCTAAGATCTAGATTCTAATTGATCAGGTTAGAACTAGCTTTAAGTACAATTAAATTGAAGAACAGATATAGTTATGAATCCTTAACTGAATTTGAACAAGTCTAGCAAGTCATGAAATCCTATGTGAGAAACCCTAAACCTAACTATGGATCTACTCAGACATAGATAATGAAAACATAATCATAGAATGAATAAATTGCATAAAAGAATAAGAGTAAAAGGGGTTCGAAATCTTCTCCAAATACAGATGATGTAACAGGTTCAGATCAGCCCCAAAAAGCTCTAAAATCCTCTGCTCTTAATTATCAAAAGTGTATGGTAAAAAGTATAAAGCGTATCTAATAAAAACACTAAAAACTCTATTATATAGGCATAATCTCGGCCAGGGGCTTCTTTGTAAATATCAGGAACTTCTAGATCAAAGTGCAAATTCTTCACTGTTCTAAACCGCCGAGTTTTTGGCCCATCTCGCTGGTGCATCGATCGATGCTAGAGTGCAACGATCGACACCTTCCTCTGTTTCGGACAGTGAACTCTATCTCTCGGCCAAACACTCCAAAAATCTCCAAAATGCTCCATTATCTCCAATTCAGCTCCAAACCTGATTATACCTGTAAAAGACTCTAAAAGAACACAAAAGACACTAAAAACACACTTATATCATGGTCTAAAACTAGTAAAAACCATGATATATCTGTTGGAATAGTGTCCAGTAATCTCGGTACTGTCTCTAGAAAGTAAGAGTATGTCAATGATCAGACATAAGTCATATAATATTGGGGGTCATGATGGCTTGCTAGAGTTCGCTCATGATCTATAAGTCTTGGACTTATTGCCTTTATTATATGATCCCATATGGGTCACACGCCTAAGCTAACAGGAAAACGTGTAGGAACGGTTTAGCAGAAGTACGGTAAAAGTGCTAGGCATTTACTGTACTTAGAGAGAATAAAACGGTTTAGGCACTGTGTGTCGATCGATGCACAAGGTGCATCGATCGATGCAGTGCGAGCACGCCGTCGAGTTATTTGGTGTTTGGGCCAAATGGCCCAAACGGAACTGGACAAGTTTTATAAATAAAACTCGAGTTCAGAGCCAAAATAACCTAGCCGTCAACTTTTTCTCCTCTGCGCCGAGTTCCCTCAGTGGCCTAGCAGCCTTCTTCCTGATTGGTGTGCGTGTGTGAACCTCTGGAGGATTCATCCCTCGGTGCATCTTTCTGATCTCTGACCTGTTTTATTCCTTCCGCTGCAACAAACAGGTAAAAGGTGAGATCATCTAATGTTTCTAATCAAGAGAACCTAGATCTGTATGTTTAGGTTGATATGAATCTGTGAATTACATCAGAATCAACTAAACGGTTCCTACAGTGGTATCAGAGCCATTGGTTCGTGTTTTTCTTGTTTAGATTCATGTTTAGGATTGTTTTCTTGTTTAAGAAGTGTTTTGAATCAACTACTGATAAGAAAATCACTTAAGCAACAAGGAATTGAAATCTAAACACATTTGAAATCGCAAAAATCCAAGCTATATTGATTTGGAAGAATGCGATTTTCATAAAAAGGAATCGGCTGTGATCGCAATGCATCGATCGATGCGATCGCATGATCGATCGATGCAACAGCGAGAGATCGACCGCGATCGCACGGATCGATCAAACGATCGCGTGGATCTCGCGGCCAAACCTGATAACCGTTCGTGCATGCGTGAAAGCATCGATCGATGCAGGATCGATGAACGATCGTTGCAGGATCGATGCTGAGAGCATCGATCGATGCGGTTAGGGTTTTGGCTCGGTTTAATTTGATTAAAATTTTTATCGTCGCGGTTTAATAAACAGAATTAATAATTTTATTAAGTCTGGCTAAACCGGGACAAGAAATCCAATGTCGAAAGAATTATTGGATTTAGTGCCTAAACCAGGATTTTCTAATTTGATTTGGTTGGACCAAATAAATTGAGAAAATCCGGTTTAGTAAATAACCGGTTGACAATTGTGGTCATCGTAGTAATTAAAATTTGGTTAGACCAATTTTAATGAACCAGACCGGTTATGTCATTTAATTGGACGATCGGGTTATGTCTCGGACATAGACCAATTTTTCGGCCTCGGGCCAAGAAGTTAAAACGATCGGGCCAATTATTTGAGTCTTTCTTAAGATCAATTTAAAATTTATTTTATAAAGTTATTAAAATCGATTTTAAATTAAAAGTTTCCGAAATTTTGAAATTAGAAAGTTTCTTAAATTAGAAGTTTCTGGATTTGCGGGTTTTGGATTTTAAAGAAATTTCTAAAGTTAGAAAGTTTCCAATTTTAGAAAGTTTCCAAAAATAGTAGGTTTCCAAAAATGGAAAGTTTCCCGAAATAGTAATCTTCTATTTTGGGAATGAATTTTTAATAAACCTACGAACCTCAAATAATATCAAGCGTTGGATGTCTTGTCCAGGCTATGTCAGCTGTCAAAGCCCATTCAATTGCATTCATGGCCTTACAGTGTGAGGATGTCTGCTTTTGCGTGGGTAAGACAGTTTGTGATTCATAAATGTCATTGGGAGTCCCAGACATTAATGGTTACATGACTGTATAGTCTGTTTTTCTTGACTAGGCCATCGGGAGTCCCGGGCCTTGAGACATCAGAGTGGATTGGGCCTCGGGCCCAGATTCACAACCAAGAGTTATATCACGGATATAATTAGCCGATATAGGGCTTACCGATATAAGCTAAGGTTGGGTGACGGCCAGTGGCCCACTTTAATCTTAGTTATATGTGGATCTTGGAATCATTGTATTCTATTGAGGGTAACAGATGTTATTGAATATAATGCGTGATTAATCATATTAAATTTTAATACGAGATTAGTCATTTTGAACATAATAACTAATAACCTTTTTATTTATATATTTCAGATATGACTACTACAAGCACACAAAACACATTTTCGATCCGGTCTGTTCTCGAGAAGGAGAAGCTGACTGGAACGAACTTCCTGACATGGTCAAGGAACTTGAGGCTGGTCCTCAAGCAGGAGAAGAAGGATTATGTCCTTCGTGATCCCCTCCCCGAGAGGCCTCTTGCCAATGCTGCCAGGACTCTGCACAATGCTTGGGAAAAGCATTCGTCAGATGAAAATGATGTCTATTGCCTGATGTTGGTGACAATGACTCCTGAGCTGCAAAAACAGTTCGAAAGTGTATTGTCTCCCATCGAGATAATGGCAAGCCTGAAATCGCTTTTTCAGGAGCAGGCTAGGACTGAGAGGTTCCAGACAGTTAAGAACCTCTTGGACTGTAAGTTGGCTGCGAATGCGGCAGTGAGTCCTCATGTCTTGAAGATGATGGGTTATCTCGATCATCTTCAGAAACTCGACTGCCCAATCAGCCAGGAACTTGCCTGCGACATCATTCTGCAGTCTTTACCTGCAAGCTATGATCAGTTCATTCTGAACTTTAACATGCATGGCTTGAGTAAGACACTACCTGAGCTTCACGGAATGCTCAAGACTGCAGAGCCCAACTTGAGGAAAACCGCCAAGGACCCCAATGTGCTTATGGTGCAAAAGGGCAAGGGGTTTAAGAAATCCTCTGCTAAAGATAAGGGAGCGGCCAAGGCTGTCCAAGTCGCGGACAAGGACACGCCAAAGCCCAAGCCCAAGTCCAAGGCTGGGCCTACTGACATGTGCAGGTTCTGCAAAGAACTGGGGCATTGGAGAAGAGATTGTAAGAAATTCCAGGAAGGTCTAAAGGAATTGAAGAAGAAGACTTTCGAGACTTCTTCATCAGGTATTTTTGTTATAGAAGTTAACACAACTACTTCTAATAATACCTCATGGGTCATGGATACTGGTTGTGGGGCTCATATTTGTACTAATATGCAGGCACTCAGCAACAGTAGAAGGCTAAAGCAAGGACAAGTGGAGCTACGAGTTGGGAATGGAGCGAAAGTTTCAGCACTAGCTGTAGGAACATACTTGTTGTCTTTACCTTCGGGATTGATTTTAGAACTGAATAATTGTTATTTTGTACCTGCTATAAGCAGAAATATTATTTCAATTTCTTTGTTGGATTTGGAAGGTTATGATTTTTCAGTTAAGAATAAATTATGTTCCTTCAATCGCAACAATTTGTTCTATGGTTCTGCCCCTCTTTCGAATGGGCTTTACATACTCGATCAATCCGCGCCAATATATAACATTAATAAAAAACGGTTTAAACCTAATGAGGAAAACCGAACGTTTCTATGGCATTGTCGTTTAGGGCACATCAGCGAGAAACGCATCAAGAGGCTCCATTCGAATGGACTTCTTGGCTCATTTGACTTTGAGTCATGTGAGAAATGCGAATCCTGCATGATGGGCAAAATGACACGGGCCCCCTTTAATAAACCTAACGAGAGGGCCAGTGACTTATTGGGCCTGATACACACTGATGTGTGTGGCCCAATGTCCACAAATGCAAGAGGAAACTATCAGTACTTCATTACCTTCACTGATGATTTCAGTAGGTATGGATATGTTTATTTAATGAAACATAAGTCTGAATCTTTTGAGAAGTTCAGAGAATTCCAAAATGAAGTACAGAACCAACTTGGCAAAAGCATTAAGGCTCTTCGGTCCGACCGAGGAGGAGAATACTTAAGCCAGGAATTCAGTGATCATCTGAGAGAGTGTGGGATCGTATCCCAACTCACTCCTCCTGGAACACCTCAATGGAATGGTGTGTCTGAGAGGAGAAATCGGACCTTATTGGATATGGTTCGATCTATGATGAGTCACACAGACCTTCCAATATCCCTTTGGGGATATGCTCTGCTAACAGCAGTGTTCACTCTAAATAGAGCGCCATCAAAAGCAGTAGCAAAGACACCATATGAATTATGGACTGGAGAAGTTCCAGTGCTGTCTTATCTCAGAATTTGGGGTTGTGAAGCCTACGTCAAGAGATTGATCTCAGACAAGCTTACACCAAAATCTGACAAATGCTACTTCATTGGTTATCCACGGGAAACCAAGGCTTATTACTTCTATCTACGTTCCGAGAACAAGATTTTTGTTGCCCGGGATTGTAACTTTCTTGAGAGGGAATTTCTCTCTAAGAAAGACAGTGGGAGTAAGGTACTGCTTGAAGAAATTCAAGATGAACAGGATACTGCTCAACCTAATGAGGAAGAGCAGCAGGAGGACCTACAAGAAATTGTGGAGCCTGAACCTGTGGTACCTGAAGTTCGAAGATCCGGGAGGATCCGTCACGAACCCGAGAGATATCAAGGATTCCTCGTGACTGACTGTCATGATCTTTTGATCATTGATGGTGATGAACCATCGAACTTCAATCAAGCCATGATGGGCCCAGATTCCTCTAAGTGGCGCAAGGCCACTGATTCCGAAATGGACTCCATGTCGGTCAACCAAGTGTTTTCGTTGGTTGACTTACCCGCTGGTGTAAAAGCCATCGAGTGCAAATGGATCTTCAAGAAGAAGATTGACGTGGATGGAAATGTCCAGATTTATAAAGCCAGGTTGGTGGCAAAAGGTTTCAGACAAGTTCACGGTGTGGATTACGATGAAACCTATTCTCCAGTGGCTATGATGAAATCTATTCGGATTCTACTAGCAACTGCAGCTTTTCATGATTATGAAATTTGGCAGATGGACGTGAAAACCGCCTTCCTGAATGGTATTCTGGAAGAGGATGTGTATATGACGCAACCTGACGGTTACATAGATCCAAAGAATGCTGGGAAAGTATGCAAGCTTCATAAATCCATTTATGGATTGAAGCAAGCATCGAGGAGCTGGAATCTTCGTTTTGATGAAGCGATCAAGCAATTTGACTTCATCAGAAACGAAGAAGAACAATGCGTGTATAAGAAAACTAGTGGGAGCAAGATAGTATTTCTTATTCTGTATGTCGATGACATACTACTTCTCGGAAACGACGTTCCAATGCTGAAGTCGGTAAAGGACTGGCTTGGAAGTTGTTTTTCCATGAAAGACATGGGTGAAGCCGCATACGTTCTTGGAATTAGGATCTATCGGGATAGACCTAAGAGGCTGATAGGCTTGTGTCAAGATTCATACATTGACAAAGTCCTACAAAGATTCAGCATGAAAGATTCCAAGAAGGGCTTCACGCCAATGGTGCATGGCACAACGCTAAGCAAGAAGCAGAGCCCTACGTCGGCTGCTGAGCTTGAGCGCATGAAGAATATTCCTTATGCATCTGCAATAGGATCTGTCATGTATGCCATGATCTGTACTCGTCCTGATGTTGCTTATGCATTGAGCATGACGAGTAGATACCAGTCGAATCCAGGTGAAAACCATTGGATTGCCGTAAAGAATATCTTGAAGTATCTAAGACATACTAAGGATAAGTTCTTGGTGTACGGTGGAAGTGATGTGCTTAAAGTCAGTGGATTCACGGACGCAAGTTTCCAGACAGACACAGATGATTTCCGGTCACAGTCCGGTTATGTCTTTTGTCTGAATGGCGGTGCAATAAGTTGGAGAAGCTCCAAGCAGGACACCGTTGCTGATTCCACTACAGAAGCTGAATATATCGCCGCCTCAGAAGCAGCGAAGGAAGCTGTTTGGATACGAAAGTTCATTATGGAACTAGGTGTGATACCAGATGCGGCTGAGCCTCTGGCACTGTTTTGTGACAACAATGGTGCTATAGCTCAGGCAAAGGAACCAAGATCACACCAGAAATCCAAGCATGTTCAAAGAAGATTTCACTTGATACGTGACATCATTAATAGAAAGGAAGTCAAGATCAGCCGAGTTCCGACAGATGATAATGTCGCTGATCCGTTGACAAAGCCACTCCCAAGGCCTAAGCTCGAGTTCCTGACTGAAGCTGTAGGCATTAGAAACATTGAAATGTAATCTAAATTTGAGTGGGAGTTTTGTGAGCTTTATTTTAGTTATTTGATATGTTCTTGTAAAACATTATTTTATGTTTTAATGAAATTATTATTTCAAGATTGTTTTAACTGTGATGAAATAATCGTTCCAAAATGATATGAACCATTTTATAGGTCATCGAAGTAAGTGACTTGATCTTGAGTCATCAAAGTCATTTAGCTTGATCATGAGACCCTATATTTGATAAATGTTTTATATCATCATGTCCCTAGTCGAAGGTTGTTGAAACTGGAACACCAACAACCGTGTGAGACTGGATTGGTACGTGACTTATGACAAAGTCTCAGTGTGTCATAGATGCTCGGCATCAAAGTCAGTACATAGGTGTATGTTGGGAACATACGACCGGACATGACCCGCTTATAAGAACTCTTCAGGATATTTATATCTGTGTCATAAGAGATTCTTACTACGACTATAGAGTATAGTCCTTAGACCTGAGTTCACATGCATGTGACTGCACATGGATTGATGTACTTTGATCATTGTCTAACGCCATTGTTCTGCGATAGCTATAAGGACCTTGTTTGGGTACATCATGAAATGAGTAGTTTACAGTGATGGAACAAGATGGGATTTGTCCCTCCAATATAAATGGAGTGAATATCTCTAGGCCAATCGGAGATTTGAATACTGGAAAACGCATGGCCATGCTCAAACGGACTTTCCCGAGTCGTTTGGATTGTCAGTATCAAATCAGAGTCCGATGAACAAGATTATGTTTTATAAGGATGACACTAATCTTACCTTATGACTAATCGAGATATTGAGACGAAAGGGATTATGAATACAGAGATTCCAGTACAAGTGGGAGATTGTTGGAATAGTGTCCAGTAATCTCGGTACTGTCTCTAGAAAGTAAGAGTATGTCAATGATCAGACATAAGTCATATAATATTGGGGGTCATGATGGCTTGCTAGAGTCCGCTCATGATCTATAAGTCTTGGACTTATTGCCTTTATTATATGATCCCATATGGGTCACACGCCTAAGCTAACAGGAAAACGTGTAGGAACGGTTTAGCAGAAGTACGGTAAAAGTGCTAGGCATTTACTGTACTTAGAGAGAATAAAACGGTTTAGGCACTGTGTGTCGATCGATGCACAAGGTGCATCGATCGATGCAGTGCGAGCACGCCGTCGAGTTATTTGGTGTTTGGGCCAAATGGCCCAAACGGAACCGGACAAGTTTTATAAATAAAACTCGAGTTCAGAGCCAAAATAACCTAGCCGTCAACTTTTTCTCCTCTGCGCCGAGTTCCCTCAGTGGCCTAGTAGCCTTCTTCCTGATTGGTGTGCGTGTGTGAACCTCTGGAGGATTCATCCCTCGGTGCATCTTTCTGATCTCTGACCTGTTCTATTCCTTCCGCTGCAACAAACAGGTAAAAGGTGAGATCATCTAATTTTTCTAATCAAGAGAACCTAGATCTGTATGTTTAGGTTGATATGAATCTGTGAATTACATCAGGATCAACTAAACGGTTCCTACAATATCAATCACCAAAATGCTCCAAAAAGCTTCATAATGTCCAATTCCGCTCCAAACATGTCTAGACCTGTAAACATACTAAAAAGACTCCAAAACATAATAAAAGACTCGATAAATAAGACATATACCATGGCTAAAATCCCTAAAATCCATGGTATATCAACTCCCCCACACTTAGCCTTTGCTTGCCCTCAAGCAAAACAGAGAACTAAAACATGGTGAAGAGGTTTGAAAACTTTCAGAAACTCTTTTCATCCTAGAAGCAACAACATTCAGATTCCCCTTAGTAAGCCACTGAAAGAATCACCTGCAAGATATCAAGACCAACGTGTACTTCCCCCACACTTAGAAAATGTCCTAAGTAAACTCCACAATCACAATCACGCATTCAAATTCACCCTACTGACTTCTATAAGCTATTTAAGTGCGGTCTCACCTAAGGATTATCGATCACAGGGCACATGGATTCTTACTCTGCCAGTTCTAGACCACCATACTATCTTTTTCTGGTTCCTTTCTTCTCTTTTCCCTTCCTTAGCAATCTGATTTTTCCCTATTGGGTATCATTTTATTTTTTTTATCAGTGCCCTTCCCGTTATGGGGTGTACTTTGGACACATTCCATGAATACACAGGAGGTAATAGTGGTAGCTACCACTCCCGTGACCATTTCAGAGCTACTAGATCATCCTTAGTTTATTATTATCTTTTTTTTTTTACTTTAAGAGAAGGGGAGAAGGGAACCATACTCGGACAGGTTTACAAGCTGTGTCAGAACCAACAGAGGAGTCCGACTCAAGGTATACCAAGCCCTTAGGTGAGAAAATTAAGTCAGGTTTACATGGATGAAGTCAGTAAAGGATCCTCTGATACCTGAAGTGATGTGCGTGTCCTCAGTAGGTTGATCTGTGTTGGAGTTTTCTGATAGTCATAGATAGACCATACAACTTCATCCCAATGGTTACTTAAGTTCCTGCAAGATGTTGTTAACTTCTCAAAAATTCACTGTTTCCTACTTAAACTTGTTTTTGACTCAATAAAACAAATTTTTTGAAAAACAGGACTGACTCTAAGAAAACAGAAGTGTGCGTCAGCAGCTACCTCCCCCACACTTAAACTACACTGTCCCCAGTGTAATCAAAGCATGAGCTCGGTGAAAACAGATAATCAAATTGAAAAGAGTCTGAAAAATCCAGAGTTACGTACCTCTCGTCGCACTTTTTCGATCGATGCTCAGGGCCGCATCGATCGACTCAAGGCGCATTTGCTCGATTCATTTGTGTAATCGCACTGTGTCGATCGACACACATGTTGTGTCGATCGATGCTAGGCGATTTTGGACCTGTTCTCTCGGCTGAAAACACCAAAACGAAAAATCAAAGAAACAAACACCTAAAAATGAAAAATAAAAACGAAACCTGACTCTATAGTGGGTTGCCTCCCGCTCAGCGCTTGTTTTTAGTCATTAACTTGACTATGGGATAGAGATTAGACTCATGGCGGTTTCAACAGAGACTTTGAGTGTCTCAGTGAATGTCTCTTCATCCAAGGTGGTGTGTATGCTGTCGGATCATGAGATCTTCCAAGGAACGAAGGAGTAGAACTAGGGTGGGAGCGAAGCATGGGTGGGATTCTGCGTTTTCCTGCATTCAAAGCAATGCGGTTAGGAGGTTTAAGCTTAGATGATTTATGCCTTACCTTTGGTGGAAATTGAAGGAATTTCTAGCAATTCTAATCCCAATTAGCAACCCTAGGTATAATTCCAAGCATATGATCCAGGGTCTAGGTATATTGAATCTACATCAGATCTCGAATTACCTGGAGTTTAGCAGCGGAAGATTATCAAGTATTCGAGATTCTCAAGTGCCTCAAGTGCTGCGCCTCTACTAGTATCCACACGCACACAAACTGGAATCCGCCGGGATGCTTGTGCCGGGAGATCGGATCTCTCTGGGATACGTCTGTTTCTAAGAGGTGGCTGCGATTAGGCTTAAACTTATCCTCCAGGTCGTGCTTATATCATATATATATATAGACCTGGGAAAACCTAATTAATCACCGGACCGAACCGAGATTAATTAAGTCATTAAATCGAAACCAATGTTTCGATCTGCGCCTTGCATCGATCGACACAACACTTGTGTCGATCGACACACTCTCAAAACTCGTATATTAATGTGCATCAAATACACATTAACTTGATCATTACTTTAATGATTATTCCCACATGAAGTACATCCAATTCGCTTAGGTGTGTGACCCTGTAGGTTCATATAATACTAGCAATGAGTTCACAACTCACATATCACAAGTGGTTTCTAGAAAAACATTATGACCATCTAGTATTGTATGAATGTTTAATCTCGACAATACAACTATCTCTAGAGTGCTTACAAGTGTGATTTCAGGACATTCCCAACAATCTCCCACTTGTACTGGAATCATTTATTCCCATAATCCCTTCGTCTCTATATCTCGACCTGGCATAAGGCAAGATCTGTGTCATCCTTATTAAGCCAAAATCATTTTCATCGAACTCCGATTTATACTGAAAAGACAAACGACTGACAATCACCTCGTTTGAGTGTGGCCACACATTTCTCAGTATTCAAATCTTCGATGGGCCCTGAGATATTTATCTCCTGTTATATAGGAGGGACAAATCCCATCTTGTTCCATCCCTGTTCCTTCACACGCTTCATGATACGCCCAATCAATGTCTTTATAATCACCAGTTACGGCTGACGTTTGGCAAAGTCAAAGCGGACCAATTCACATGTAAGAAAACATGATGAACTCAGGTCTAAGGACTATACTCTATAGTCGTAATGAAAACTCTCATGACACTTATATATAACTATCCCGTAGAGTTCTCATTAATGGGTCATGTCCGATCCTGTGTTCTCCAACACATATCTATGTGATTGACTTTAATACTCTTATTAATGACTCCATGAAACTTAGTCATCAGTCACCTCACATACTAGTCTCACGCGGTTGTTAATGTCCCACTTTAACAACCTTGACCAGGGACCAACTTAATTTATGTCATTTATCACTTATAGGGTTTCATGATCAAGTCACATACTTGATGACCTATAAAATGTCATAAATTACTTTGGGACTATTATTTAATAACATAATTAAATAATACTGATGTCAGAATTCATTAACATAATCAAATTATGTCTTCATGAACATCATATCATAACTAAAATTAACAACACCAACTCCCACTAAAATTAAGATCACATCTTAAGACATCTAATGCATGTAGTAGTTGTTTGAACCTCATTTACTCTTGCTCAGCGTGTATCGAAGGACACTGCGTCTTGCTAAGAGTTATGCCAATTGTCATTGGCATGAAGCCCTTCTTGGAATCATGCATATTTGACATGTGCAAGACCTTATCAATATAAGCATCTTGACACAATCCAATTAGCTTGTCCAATCTATCTCTATAGATTCTTATTCCAAGAATGTTTACGGTTTCTCCCACATTTTGCATCGAAAAACAACTTTCGAGTCAACTCTTAACAGACTTTGACAATGGAATTTAATTTCTGAGAAGCAGTATGTTATTAACATACAATACTAGAAATGCAACTGCGCTCCCACTAGTCTTCTTGTAAACACACGGTTCCTCTTCGTTCCTGATGAAGTCAAACCTTTTGACCGCTTCATCAAAACAAAGACTCCAACTCTGAGATGCTTGCTTCAATCCATAAATGGATCGATGAAGCTTGCATATCTTCCTAGCAGTATTAGGATTAATGAAATCTTCAGGTTATGTCATGTACACATCCTTTTCAGAATTCCATTTTTGGAGTCAGGGCTCATCATTGCTTCTTCAAAGTTCGCCGGCCCGTCACTTTCAATGATCAACAGATCATGGCAATTGGTTACGAGAAATCCACATTTCTCGGGTTCGTGACGGATCCTTTCTGATCTGTGCGCTTCAGGTTTGTGTAAAAGTCGCGCATATATCTCATATATAGACTTTTACCACGACCTAATTAACCAAGATTTAAACCGTAGTTAATTAAGTCATAAACCAAAATCAATATTTTGGTTCGTGATCTGCGTCGATCGATACACCTTTGTGTCGATCGACACTTCCTTAGAAACTCGCCGTTTGAATATATATCGAATATACATTCACCAGATCCTTGCAAACTTTAGGCATCACGGGTGCAGGTTCTACAACTCTTTGTAGATCCAACTGCTGTTCTTCCTCATCAGGTTGAGCAGCCTCCTGTGATTTACAAATTTCTTCGAGTTGTACTTTTACTCCCACTGTTCTTCCTGGAAAGAAATTTTTCTCAAGAAAACCACAATTCCGAGCAACAAACATTTTGTTCTCGGACAGGTTGTAAAAGTAACATGCCTTGGTCTCCTAAGATGACCAATGAAGTAGCACTTATCGGATTTGGGTGAGAGCTTATCAGAGATTAAAAACGTTTTTCATAAGCCTCACAACCCCAAATCTTCATGAAAGACAAATTAGGAACATTTCCAGTCCACATCTCATGTGGTGTCTTTACAATTAATTTTATGGAACCCTATTTAGTGTAAACGCAGACGTTTCTAGAGCGTATTCTTAGAAGGATAATGGAAGATCTAAGTGACTCATCATTGATCGAACCATATCTAATAAAGTCCGATTCAGGAGGAGTGAATTGTGAAACAATCTCACAATCTCTCAGATGATCACTAAAATCTTGACTTAAGTATTCACCTCCATGATCTCATCGTAGAGCTTTAATACAGTTGCCAAATTGATTATGTACTTCATTCTGGAACTCTTTGAACTTTTTCAAAAGATTCCGACTTATGTCTCATTAATAACACATAACCGTACCTACTGAAATATCAGTAAAGGTAATGAAGTACTGAAAATTTCCCTCAGCACTAGCGCTCATCGGGCCATACACATCCGTATGTATAAAGCCCAACAAGTTATTGGCCCTTTCATTTTGTTCGTTCGCGACCTGTGTCGACCGACGCACCGTTTGTGTCGATCGACACTACCTTTTGTTGAAAGGGGCCTTTGTCGTTTTACCTAAATAAACAAGGTTCACATTTCTCAGATGATTCATAATTAGATGAGCCCAAAAGTCCATCACCATGGAGCTTCTGAATCTGTTTCTCATTTATTTGGCCCAAAACGACAATGCCAGAGAGAAGTTCGATTCGTATCCTTTGAATTGAATCTCTTGGTATTAATGTTATAGTTAGGCACATTCTGGTTTAGAACATAAAGTCCATTCTCTAATGGATTGCTACTATAAAATATATCATTGTAATCAAATGAATAACACTTATTCTTAATTTGAAAACTGATATCCTTCCATATCCAAACAAAGAATATAAATAATCTTTCTGCTCACAGCAAATACATAGCAGTTTTAAGTTCAAAACATGCCATAAAAGGGAAAAACAAATGAAATACTCCTACGGTTAATGCAGCAACTCTTGCTCCATTTCCCTCGCGTAGGTCCACTTGTCCTTTCTCCTTAGTCCTACTGTTGCTCAGGCCCAGCCGGTATCCAATACCCAATAAGTAGAACTATAAGAAGTAACATTTACTACTATAACATAATACCTGAAGAAGAAGTCTCGTACGTCTTCTTCAGCTTCTCATAATCTTCCAGGAATTTATTGCAGTTTCTCTTCAAATGCCCATGACCATTACAATAACGGCACTTAACATCTTAAGAAGGACCAGGTTTAACCTTAGGAGCATGGCCAGACTCGCTTGGATTCACAATCGAGCTCATCTTGCCATCACCTTTGTTCTTACCAAGTTTCTTAAACTTTTTACCCTTTTGTACCATAAGGACATTTGGGGTGTCCTTCTTGATGTTATGTTCAGCAGTCTTAAGCATCCCATGCAATTCAGTCAACGTCTTCGTCAAGTTGTTCATGTTATAGTTCATAACAAATTGATCATAGCTTGACGGCAGTGACTGCAGAATGATGTCAGTGGCCAACTCTTGGCTAATGGGACAATCCAGTTTCCCCAGGTTATCAATATAACCCATCATCTTAATGACATGAGGACTAACTGGTTCGTCCTTTGGTAGCTTGCATTCTATCAGAGACCTAACCGTCTGGTATCTCTGAGTTCGTGCCTGCTCCTGAAACATACTTTTCAGGCCAGTGATCATCTCTATTGGCGACTCCACATACACATATTGCTTCTGCAATTCCGAGTTCATGGTAGCCAACATTAGACAACTCACATCGACCACATCATTAGAATGCTTATCCCAAGCATCCTTCTCTGACTGCCAGGCATTGGCTCGGTACTTCTTGGGGAGAACTTTCTCAAGGACATAGTCTTTCTTCTCCTGTTTGAGAACAATTCTCAAGTTCCGATACCATTTAAGAAAGTTGGATCCTTTTAACTTGTCCTTCTCAAGGACGGATCGCAGAGAGAAATTCTTATGATGGTTTGTGCTAGACATAGATGAAAACAAGAGAGGTTTAGTTATGATGTTCAAGAAATGAGAAATCTTAACTATTAAGAAAACTCGCATTATATTTAAACAATGTTTCCTCAAATCAATATAATGATCCAAGACCCATACTTCACTAACTTGAGTGAGCCACTGGCTATCACCCAAATTTTAGCTATCTAGGTAAGCAACAACTTTGCTAGTTATATCCAATATAACTCTTGGTTGTGGATTGGCATCTCATGTCCAATCCACCTGATGTCTCTAGGCCCAAAACGATTTTGATAGCCCATTCAAGTAAACCAATCTTTTGAGTCATGTAATTGTTGATGTCTTGCACTGCAAGTCCATCAACACGATTACTTCCTGTCTTACTCATGTAATTGTGGACATCTTGCACTGCAAGTCTATCGCACAATGAAACAAGTCTTGACAGTTGACAAGATTGGAAAGACATATAAATATACTTGATATTTAGTTGAGGAACGGAACTTTTAATCCAATATACATATCATATATGTATCTTAGAAGGATTGTAATTTATTAAAACAACTAATTTTACTTAGTTTTAATTATTCTAAGAAATTGGGTTAAGTTTGGTTTGGTTCTGTGATGTCAGGTTCAATAACCGAAATCACCAGAGACTGTGTCGACCGATGCTACTTTAGTGTCGATCGATACACTTCTACCGAAACCAATTTGCGATAACCGATCAATCCAATTGATCCGGTTTTGACAACCGGTCAGTGTCGATCGACGCTACATTAGCGGCGGTCGATAACAACCAAATCAAACCAATCGCAATAAACCGTTCTTAGCGTTTAACCATTATCAACCAAGCTCGATAACCGGTCCAATCTAATTGAACCAATTCATCAATTTCGCGAGGTTTGTGTCGACCGACACAACTCTTGTGTCGATCGTCACTAGGCGAAAACTAAGTTTTATTCGGGTTTTCGCCCTGTGTCGATCGACGCCGGATTGGCATCGATCGAAACCATGTGAAAAACCCTAAAACGTTTTCGAACAAAAACCCTGGCCGAGATTATTTGATCAAAAACTCAATTTTAGCATGCATATCAAATATACAGTGATCCAGATTCAACTAATCTAATCAACATGCTATAGGATTCAATAGAATAAACCCTACGGCTCTGATACCACTGAAGGAATTTCTAGCAGTTCTAATCCCAATTAGCAACCCTAGGTATAATTCCAAGCCTAGGATCCAGGGTCTAGGTATATTGAATCTACATCAGATCTCGAATTACCTGGAGTTTAGCAGCGAAAGATTATCAAGTATTCGAGATTCTCAAGCGCCTCAAGTGCTGCGCCTCTACTAGTATCCACACGCACACAAACTGGAATCCGCCGGGATGCTAGTGCCGGGAGATCGGATCTCTCTGGGATACGTCTGTTTCTAAGAGGTGGCTGCGATTAGGCTTAAACTTATCCTCCAGGTCGTGCTTATATCATATATATATATATATATATAGATAGACCTGAGAAAACCTAATTAATCACCGGTCCGAACCGAGATTAATTAAGTCATTAAATCGAAACCAATGTTTCGATCTGCGCCTTGCATCGATCGACACAACACTTGTGTCGATCGACACACTCTCAAAACTCGTATATTAATGTGCATCAAATACACATTAACTTGATCATTACTTTAATGATTATTCCCACATGAAGTACATCCAATTCGCTTAGGTGTGTGACCCTGTAGGTTCATATAATACTAGTAATGAGTTCACAACTCACATATCACAAGTGGTTTCTAGCAAAACATTATGACCATCTAGTATTGTATGAATGTCTAATCTCGACAATACAACTATCTCTAGAGTGCTTACAAGTGTGATTTCAGGACATTCCCAACAGAAATGAGATGTCTGGAGCTTTCTGCTTATGAGCAGTTGCAGGCACTGAAGATGTTAGGGCAAGTTCAGAATGAACTGCCATCTTCTTTTCTCCAATCGGAACATCTGGTTCCACCTCAACACTGAAGCTATGTCCATCAATGGTGGATTTCTGCAGCTTATCCATCTTGAACCTCAATGTCTCATCTCCCAGGTGGAGATCAATCAGTCCATGTCATACATTAATCTCAGCTCCAGCAGTAGCTAAGAAAGATCTACCAAGCAGCAGAGGATCATCAGGCTCAATCTCATACTTCAGCACAACAAAGTCTGTTGGAATCAAGTAGTTTCCAACTCTGACATGAATATCCTTAGAAACTCCTTCCGGATATCGCTTTGAACGATCAGCTAGGATAAGAGAGATCCTAGTAGGCTGGAATTCCATCTTTCCCAATCTCACAGCAACTGATTATGGCATTAGATTCACACAAGATCCTAAGTCACATAGAGAACGCTTGAATCTGTCCTTAGAGATTTAACAGTCTAGAACAAATTCTCCTGGATCTGAAAGCTTCTCTGTAATCTGAATCAGCTTCTTTTCCATCACTTGCATGCAATTATCCACTTCTAGCTCCTGTTTAGATGTCGTTGTGTGTCGATCGACACAAGGTGATTTCGAGCAATTTCATCAGACGTATCGGGACTGTGTCGATCGATGCAAGATTTGTGTCGATCGATGCTTGTTTCAGACAGATAGAATTCTTCCAAAAAATCCGAGATTATGCTCTCTTCTTCCCCTAGCAACTCAATCTCATCTCCTGTGGTCACATCATGGACGTATTGCCTTTGTTCAGCTTTCTCGGCTTCATGTTGCCTTTCTATTGCTCCAGCTGTTTGTTGAACTCGGACATCTATCTTCTTCACATGTGTGCTCAAAGATTCAAACTTCCCATTCAGATTTTCATGCAATGCATCTATCTTTGAGTTGAAGGACACAGTGATATGTTGTTCTCCCTCAAGAAACTGCTCCATCATGGCTTCCAATCTGCTCTTATGTGTAGGTGCAGGCGGTGCTTGGTAAGAAGAAACACCGTAGTTTCTTGAGAAAGAGTTACTCTGTTGCTGGAAGGGTTCTTGAAAAGCAGATTCCTGACTGTAGAATCCATTCCCTCCAACGTAGTTGACAACTTCTTTGGCATACCTTCCAAGTAGAAGACTATGCAAAGAGTCTACCTTGCTCTTCAGCCCAGCTATCTGCGAGCTGTCAATCCCTGAGCTGAGAAAATCATACATCATCCTTATGAAAGGTGTCGATCGATGCAGGAGAGGCGTCGATCGATGCAAGCGCGAAGATGTGACGATCGACACACAGGACCGTGTCGATCGATGCAGAGCGATTACATTCGCACCTGAAACGCGAGAAACAGAAAAAAAAAATTAGTAAACAAAAACAAAAAACAAAAAACCTAGTCTAAACCCTAAGTTCAAATCTATCGAAGACTCAAAAGAGTCCCCGGCAACGGCGCCAAAAACTTGATAGGTCTAGTTTTAATCCCTATTCTAACTGTAAGTGCACAGTGACGCAGATGTAGTACTTAGAGTATCGAATCCACAAGGACTCCAGTCAACGATAGATTATAGAACGATCGAGTTAAACTAGGAGAAAGTATGAGAAACTAAAAAGCAAAGCAGAAAAGTAAATCAAGCAGCAGGAAGTGGTTTGTAAACAGAAGGCGAGGCGTTAGGTCAAGGGAGTTCTCAGGAAATCAGGAACACAGGCAATCAATCAACCGAGATCTAATTAAGAACTGTTCTAGAACTCAAACACGGATATAGAACTAACCAACTTTCGTTGTGAGAATTCTCTAAGTCTAATAGCAGAAATCCAAATGTCTTTGTAATTCCTAACAGATTAAACCAGCTTTAAGATTAAGTTCAATATGTTCACAATTTAATTAAACCAAATTTCTTTGCGAGTAATTCAATTGCTCATCTAGGTTCTTTCTAGCAAATCAACCAACTGTCGTTGTGGAAATCAACCTAACATCATAAATCTGGATAGCTACTTCAGATTAAGCATTAAGAACAACCTAGATGAAGAACTAGCAGATATGAATCCCTACAGATTGATCAACCTATAATTCCATGAAATCCCTAATGAGAATCCCTAAACCTAACAGGTAAACTACTCAGACATGATCATCGAAACAGAAAATATCATGAATAGAAAACGAAATATCATAAAATCAAGTAAGAACTGGGGTTCAAAATCCTGTCTCTTTCAAGAACCGGATCAGCCCCTAACTCAAAAAAAAAAAAAAAAAACTTAGAACTGAAAGCGTTGCCTAAACAATGGCTTAAAAATCCTAATATAATGATCTAACGTCGGCTGGGGCTTCTTTATAATTATGAGAAACTTTTGGGCAAAGTTGCAATTTCCTAAAATCTTCATTAAACGCTCGCGAGAAGTCTGTGTCGACCTTGTGTCGATCGATGCACCTTCTGTGTCGATCGACACAGGTCTCTGTTTTCGACAGTGAAGTTCATCTCTCGGGTCAAATCACCAAAATGCTCCAAAAAGCTCCATAATGTCCAATTCCGCTCCAAACATGTCTAGACCTATAAACATACTAAAAAGACTCCAAAACATAATAAAAGACTCGATAAAAAAGACATATACCATGGCTAAAATCACTAAAATCCATGGTATATCAAAGTGCCAGAGGAAACTTTCGGTACTTCATTACCTTTACGGATGACTTCAGTAGGTATGGCTATGTCTATCTAATGAGACACAAGTCGGAATTTTTTGAAAAGTTCAAAGAGTTCCAGAATGAAGTACATAATCAACTTGGCAAAAGTATTAAAGCTCTTCGATCAGATCGTGGAGGTGAATACTTAAGCCAAGAATTCAGTGATCATCTGAGAGATTGTGGAATTGTTTCACAACTCACTCCTCCTGGAACGCCCCAATGGAATGGAGTTTCCGAGAGGAGGAATCGGACTTTATTAGATATGGTTCGATCAATGATGAGTCACTCAGATCTTCCATTATCCTTCTGGGGATACGCTCTAGAAACGTCTGCGTTTACACTAAATAGGGTTCCATCAAAATCAGTTACGAAGACACCACATGAGATGTGGACTGGAAATGTTCCTAACTTGTCTTTCATGAAGATTTGGGGTTGTGAGGCTTATGTAAAACGTTTAATATCTGATAAGCTCGCACCCAAATCTGATAAGTGCTACTTCGTTGGTTATCCTAAGGAGACCAAGGCATATTACTTTTACAACCGGTCCGAGAACAAAGTGTTTGTTGCTCGAAACTGTGTTTTTTTCTTGAGAGAGACTTTCTTTCCAGGAAGAACAATGGGAGTAAAGTACAACTCGAAGAGATTCGAGAATCACAGGAGACTGCTCAACCTGATGAGGAAGAGCAGCAGTTGGATCTACAAAGAGTTGTAGAACCTATACTTGTGGTGCCTGAAGTTCGCAAATCCAAAAGGATTCATCACGAACCCAAGAGACTTGGATTTCTCGTGACCAATTGCCTTGATCTGTTGATCATTGACAGTGACGAGCCTACGAATTTTGAAGAAGCAATAATGGGCACTGACTCCGAAAATGGCTGAAAGCCGCTGAATCTGAATCCATGGTGTAAAAGCCATTTAGAGTAAATGGATTTTCAAGAAGAAAAGTTGACGTGGATGGTAATATTCAGATATACAAAGCTAGGTTGGTGGCAAAAGGTTTCGAGCAAACTCATGGTATTGACTATGAAGAAACATATTCCCCAGTCACTATGCTTAAGTCCATTCGGATTCTCCTAGCAACCGCCGCTCATTATAATTATGAGATCTGGCAGATGGATGTGAAAACAGTTTTCCTTAATGGAATTCTGGAAGAGGATGTGTACATGACACAACCTGAAGTTTTCATTGATCCTAATGCTGCTAGGAAGGTATGCAAGCTCCATCGATCCATTTATGGATTGAAGCAAGTATCTCGGAGTTGGAATCTTCGTTTTGATGAAGCGGTCAAATGTTTGACTTCATCAGGAACGAAGAGGAACCGTGTGTTTACAAGAAGACTAGTGGGAGCGTAGTTGCATTTCTCGTACTGTATGTAGATAACATACTCCTTCTCGGAAATGACGTTCCATTGCTTCAGTCTGTTAAGATTTGGCTGGGAGGTTTTTTTTAATGAAGCCGCATACATTCTTGGAATAAGAATCTATAGAGATATATTGGACAAGCTAAATTGGATTGTGTCAAGATACTTATATTGATAAGGTCTTACACAGGTTCAATATGCATGATTCTAAGAAGGGCTTCATACCAATGTCTCATGGCATTACTCTTAGCAAGACGCAGTGTCCTTCGTGACATGCTGAGCGAGAGCGCATGATAATCAGACTAATGCTATAGGCATTAGATCTCTTAAGATGTGATCTTGGTTTTAGTGGGAGTTGTTTTTGGTTTTAGTTATGATATGATGTTCATATAGAAATATTATGGTTATGTTATTTTAATGAAATTTGTTTCATTATTATTTAATTATGTTATTAAATAATAGTCCCAAAGTAATTTATGACATTTTATAGGTCATCAAGTATGTGACTTGATCATGAAACCCTATAAATAATAAATGACATAAATTATGTTGGTCCCTGGTCAAGGTTGTTAAAGTGGGACATTAACAACCGCGTGAGACTAGTATGTGAGGTGACTGATGACTAAGTTTCATGGAGTCATTAATAAGAGTATTAAAGTCAATCACATAGATATGTGTTAGAGAACACAGGATTGGACATGACCCGCTAATGAGAACTCTACAGGATAGTTATATAAGTGTCATGAGAGTTTTCATTACGACTATAGAGTATAGTCCTTAGACCTGAGTTCATCATGTTTTCTTACATGTGAATTGGTCTGCTTTAACTTTGTCAAACGTCAGCCGTAACAGGTGACCATAAAGGCATTGATTGGGCGTATCATGAAGTGTCTGAAGGAATAGGGATGGAACAAGATGGGATTTGTCCCTCCTATATAACAGGAGATAAATATCTCAGGGCCCATCGAAGATTTGATACTGAGAAATGTGTGGCCGCACTCAAACGAGGTGATTGTCAGTCGTTTGTCTTGTCAGTATAAATCAAAGTTCGATGAACATGATCTTGGCTTAATAAGGATGACACAGATCTTGCCTTATGCCAGATCGAGATATAAGGACGAAGGGAATATGGGAATAGATGATTCCAGTACAAGTGGGAGATTGTTGGGAATGTCCTGAAATCATACATGTAATCACTCTAGAGATATTTGTGTTGTCGAGATTAGACATTCATATAATACTAGGTAATCATAATGTTTTGCTAGAAGCCACTTGTGATCTGTGAGTTATGAAATCGTTGCTAGTATTATATGATCCTACAGGGTCACACACCTAAGCAAACTGGATGTATTATATGGGATTGATCATTAGTGTAATGATCTAGTGAATGTATATTCGATATACATTCAATGGCGAGTTTCTGAGGTAGTGTCGATCGACACCAAAGGTGTGTCGGTCGACACAAATCGCGAACCTAAATACTGATTTTGGTTTATGACTTAATAAACTGCGGTTTAAGCCTTGGTTAATTAGGTCGTGGTAAAAGTCTATATATATGAGATATATGCACGACTTTTAGAACAACGGAACCTAATTCACAGCCACCTCTGAGAAACAAAGAAATCCCTAAGAGATCCGATCTCTACGGCACTAGCATCCCGTCCGTTCCAGTTTGTGTGCGTGTGGATACCAGTAGAGGCGCAGCACTTGAGGCGCTCGTGAATCTCAAATACCTGTTCATCTTCCGCTGCTAATCTCCAGATAATATTCGAGATCCTTATGATTCAATAAACCTAGACCCTGGATCCTAGGCTATGGAACTTATACTTAGGGTTGCTTAATGAGATTAAAACAGCCAGAAATTCCTTCAAAGGACTCAAGTTTCACGCAACAAATTATATGATTTCAAACTTAGCTAAACCAATCAAGAGAAAACAGAAGACAATGCAAGTAAACTAAAGGTTTGTTTTCAATGGGAGAATTGAGCTAGACTTAGGGTGTTCTCAGGAGATCAAGCAATGCCAGACACTTAGCTAGTTAGGATTAATTCAGGTTAAGCTCAGGTTCAAGATCTAGAATCAATGTATAATAATACAACTCTTGCTGCGATTACTATCTATGTCTAGCAACCTAACGATTCAAATCTCTTTGCAATCTTAGAGTTCTAGACAAGCATTAATAGCAAGTTCTTAAGTTCACAGTTCTACTAAACCAAATCTCTTTGCATCTAGTCAAATTGCTCACACTAAGTATATTTAGATTATAATTCATACTCTCGTGCCAAATTAACAATCTAAGATCTAAATCCTAGGTGATCAATCCATAATTCAGTATTAATGTCAACTTAGGTGATGAACATATAGATTTAGAATCCTAATCATTCAGTGATCTAACAAAGCATGAAATCCTTACGAGAATCCCTAAATCTAACTAAGGTTACTACTCAGACATGATATCAAATGAACAACACATGCATGAATAGAAAATAAGACTGAATAGATAAAAACAAAGGTTCGAAATCCTTCTCTCAAAGGTTACAAGTAGCAAGAACTTTCCCAAGCTAAAATCTCTCAATCTCCAGAACAAAAGCAAGAAGAAAGAACAAGATATGAGTTTTTGCTCAAAAACCTAATTAAAAATTACTAAACACGTTATGGGGCTAAATTAGAATTAGGGAAACTTCTGGGGCAACTTTGCAATTCTTCAAAAGATGTCTTAAACCGGCGCATAAGTTTCTGTCGCCATCAGTGTCGACCTCACATCAACTTCACATCAACCGGGGCAACTTTACAATTACCTCGTTACACGGTCGACATCACACCGTGGTCGAGACTCTCACTTCAGCTTGTTGCACAAATCACCAGAAATGTCCCAAAACTCTGCTCTACGCTCCAATTGCAAGCTTACCTGTAAAGGACTTTATAGACTCGAAAAACCAGGTTAAAGACTCAATATATACAATTATACCATGGTTGAAAACCTATAAAAACCATGATATATCAGCTCACCTACACAGCTCTTGCTTGCCCTCAAACAAATAAAGAACTAAAGCAGTGAGAAAGAGGTTTGAAAACTCAGAAACTCATTTCGTTCTAGGAACATTAGCATTCACATTCACTTAGTAAGCCACTGAAAACATTCCTACAGAGATCAAGACCACAATGTACTTCTCCCACACTTAGCAACTGTCCCAAGTAAACTCCACAATCTAGACAGAGCATTCAAATTCACCACACTAACTTCTGTATACAATTAGGTGTGGTCTCACAGAGGGAGTATCGATCAGAGGACACATGGACTCAACCCAGTCAGTACTTGACCACGAAACTGTCGGTTTCTGGTTCCTTTATTTTCCCTTTCTCCCTTAGCACTGATATTTCCCCACTGGGTATCATTTTATTTTTTCTATCAGTGCTCTTCCCTTTTTATTCGGGGTGTAACTTTGGACATGTTTCCATGGATGCACATGAGGTAATAGGGGTCTCTACCACTCCCGTGACCACTTCGAAGCTACTAGCTTATCCGCAGTTTTAATCTCTTTTTTTTTTACTTTCAAGGGAGGGGAAAATCAGAAACTATACTTAGACAAGATCATAGGCTGTGTCAAACACATCACAGGAATCCGATCCAGAGATACCAAGCCCCTAAGTGAGAAAATTCAGTCAAGATTAGAGGTGAAGTTAGTGATGGGTCCTCTGAATACCTGAGAAGATATGGGTGTCCTTGGTAGGTTGATCTGTGTGGGGTTTTCTAACGGTCATAGAGCTACTGCAGGTCTGTCCAATGGTCACTAAGTTCTTGTTCCAGCGAAAAATTTCCTCGAAAAATCACAGTTTCATACCAATTTTGACTCAATAAAACAATTTTGAAAACCAAAGAAAAACAAGGACTGACACTAAGAAAACTTAACACAATGTCAGTAACCACCTCCCCCACACTTAAACTGCACTGTCCCCAGTGCAATCACAGCGTGGGTTCGGGAGAACAAGGTAGAAATCAACCGAAAACATGGAAAATCAGAAACCTTACCTGTAGGCGTGTTTAGTGTCGACCGACACCCAGCCAATGTCGAGCGACACATGGCTTTGGTCGACATTCATCTGCTCCGAATCGAGTGTGGTCGATTTCTGTCCGCGTTTTCGAGTTTGGTGTCGACCGACACTAAGGAACGTCGGTCGACACTGCTGTCTGCAACCTGCTCTGCACGATTCTAACACACAAAAACCAGAAAAATCAAAAGACTCAAGAACAAAAACTAAAAAGAAAAGAAAACTGACCCTACAGTGGGTTGCCTCCCACTCAACGCTCGTTTAACTTCAATAGCTTGACTGTACTGCGATCAGGCAGTGGGTGGATCAGCCAGATGGAAAATATCGCCTTCTGAGATTGTGGCTTTCGCCTAATAGTGTTTCACCCTTTGCCCATTGACTGTGAACTCCTCGCCTTTGGAATTCATCAATATAACAGCTCCGTGTGGTCTAGCTTCCTTGACGGTGAATGGTCCTGACCAACGAGAACGCAACTTGCCAGGAAATAATTGTAACCGAGAGTTATAGAGGAGTACCTGGTCATTGGGTTCGAAGTTGCGTGAGATGATCTTCTTATCATGATACGCCTTTGTACGCTCCTTCTACAGCATTGAGTTCTCATAGGCATGGTGGCGAATTTAATCTAACTCATTAAGCTGTATCAAACGCCTCTCAGCTGCAGGTTTGAGATCGTAGTTCATCTGTTTGACAGCCCATCTAGCCTCGTGCTCGAGCTCAACTGGAAGTTGGCAAGCTTTCCCATAGAGTAGGTGAGAAGGTGTAGTCCCAAGTGGCGTCTTGAACGCAGTCCTGTAGGCCCAGAACGCATCATCCAGCTTAACAGACCAGTCCTTCCTAGTCTTTCCCACTGTATTCTCCAGAATCTCCTTGATCTGTCGGTTTGAAACCTCAACTTGTCCACTAGTCTGAGGGTGATATGGAGTAGCCACACGATGATTAACACCATGCTTCTTAAGCAACTTCTCGAAGACCTTGTTGATGAAGTGAGAACCGCCATCACTTATCACAATCCTAGGCACTCTAAATCTGGGGAATATGATAGTCTTAAACATCTTAAGAACTACCGAAGAGTCATTGGTCGGACTAGCAAGCGCTTCGTCCCACTTAGAGAAGTAGTCCACAGCAACCAAGATATACTTGTGGCAAGATATAAGAAGATGGAAACGGTCCCATGAAATCGATGCCCCAGTAGTCAAAGACTTCAACCTCGAGCATGAAGTTTTGTGGCATCTCATGTCTCTTGCTTATCTTCCCCCTCCTCTTACACACATCACACTGCGAGACAAACAACTGAGCATCCTTGAACATCGTAGGCCACCGGAAGCCTGCTTGAAGAACCTTGGACACTGTCTTGAACGTAGCAAAGTGTCATGCATATTCCGAACCATGGCAGTGGTACAGCACGGTATCAACTTCAGACTCCGCAATGCAACATCTGTAGATACCATCAGAATAGTTCTTGTACAAGTAGGGTTCATCCCAATAATAGCGCCTGATTTCTCTAAGGAATTTCTTCTTGGCATAACCTTTAAACACTTCAGGCTCATCATCTGCAGCAAGGTAGTTGGCTATATCGGCGTACCAAGGTCTTGTAGAGAGAGAACCTTGGGCAATTGCAGCTATGAACATGTCAGCTTGATCATCTAAAACAACTTCCTGCATCCGCGACTGGTGTCGACCGACACTAGTGTTGGTGTCGATCGACATTAATCCCAATCGGCCAATCGATTTCGGGTTTGATCAATTATCATCCGTTTTTTCGAATGAAGTGTCGATCAACATGAACTGAATGTCGACCGACACTTCTTTTGCAACTCGTGTAGAAGGCAGTGAACTCGCAGAAACTGCCTGAAATCATGTCCCAACCTTATAGATGTTCTCTTCTGGTTGAAAATCATCTATATGAACTTCCTCATCGATCCTAATCCGTGAAAGATGGTCAGCAACACCATTTTCCACTCCTTTCTTATCTCTCACCTCTATGTCAAACTCTTGGAGCAACAAAATCCATCTCATCAACCTTAGCTTAGCATCTTTCTTCTGCATCAGATACTTAAGCGCGGAATGGTCAGTGTGCACAACTACTTTAGAGCCAATCAGATATGGGCATAACTTCTCAAATGCAAACGCAATTGCTAGCAACTCCTTCTCAGTTGTTGCATAATTCCTTTGCGCATCATCAAGAGTTCTACTATCATAGGAGATGGCATGGAGCTTCTTATCCTTTTTCTGACCAAGTACAGCTCCTACTGCATAATCACTAGAACCACACATCACCTCGAAAGACAGATCCCAGTCTGGAGGTTGTACAATTAGAGTCGAAATCAAAGCTTGTTTCAGCTCCTGGAATGCAGCATGACACTCATCTGTGAACTCAAACTTCCAATCCTTGCAGAGAAGTGCAGTAAGTGGTCTAGCTATCTTGCTGAAGTCTTTAATAAACCTCCTGTAAAATCCAGCATGCCCAAGGAAACTCCTCACTCCTTTGACTGAGTCCGGCGCCTGTAGCCCTGTCATCACCTCAATCTTAGCTTTGTCCACTTCAATTCCTGCCTCAGATACTCTATGTCCAAGTACAATGCCATCCTTGAACATAAAATGACATTTCTCCCAGTTCAAAACCAGGTGATTTTCCTCACATCTAGCTAGCACATTCACTACAAGAGATATGGGTATTGATAGCACCACGAAAACGCTATCATATGTCTATGATAGCGTTTCCATAAACGCTATGTTTGCCGCTGCCATCTTAGGTCTGCCATCTACGATAGCACTAATTTGATCTGCTATCGTATATTTGTCTACGATAGCACTAATTTCGATGTGATTGTATAGTTTTCAGTAGCATTGGTTTATCGCCATTTTATAGATTAATATAGCATATTATTCGTGCAATAATACATATTATAGTGATAGTATTTTAGGGCTGTATTATATTTTATACTAGCATTTTTGTTTTGTTGTATTATTATTTATAATGGCCCATCTTTATGGCTATTGTATATCTTATGAACACTTTTATTTTTTGCCATTAAAAAACTATTGAAATTTTATTATATAATATTATTTTGAATTTTGATTATGAATTATTATTTAAAAATTAATTAGATTTATATAAAAACAATTATATTTTAAAACTGGATTTTTTTATTAATAACTTAAAATATGTTTTATACAAACATAATAAAAGATACATATCTAGAAATTCCTAATATATTCCTAACATTGTTGATCCTCTTGCATTAGCCTAGCCTTCTACAATAATAGCCAATAGTCAATTGCTTCTCGATGAAACCGTATTGTTGGACTGAGTAAAAACAGCACAAACGGTGCTCTCATGTCTTGAGTATGAATATCCCACACCTGCAAATAAGCAAACACGGTAAGACCGGATAACCTATCAAAGTCAAACACTGGTACTAAGATCAAATTGCAATATAAAGGTAAGTAGAATCATGCTTGCCAAGTAGTCGACGTTAGGGAACATGTTCATATCAAGTAGTCGACGTTAGGGAACATGATGCGGTAAGTATCGCAAATCATAATATTAAAATTGCCATTTCTGTCTAAATAGCTGACCAGTATTATTTTGCTTCTCTTGGTTGGTTCTAGCATTATATCCATTTATTGACCCAGAAGCACCTGGTCAGATACAAGATAGAAAGTTCCACAAATCCAGGAAACAAAACTATGCTAGGAAAAAAAAAGCGAGAATTCAACTACCTAACAATGGTGAAAGGGATGTTACCTCCAGCTGAATAGGCGACCTCAGCTTCAGAAATCCTTGTCATCAACTCAGTGATGGCAGAAAGTGGCTGCCATTCGCTTCTTCCTTCAGCCCATACTAGGGTTGTTTCCAGTAGGTAACCATTCCTGAAATGGTCTGCCCAGTCAAAGCAAACAAGCAAAGTAAAGTCCCTTAATAGCTTATTACAAGAAAAGTTACAGGTCTGACCTTAATACATCAAGGACTAATTACATGGAACACTTACCACACAGTTCGAAGAAGGTATATGGGCCCAGGTTTTGCTGGTTCTCACCAAGAATGTACCAACCAACATCAGTAGAGTCTATTTGACCATCATGATACATGTTACAAAACAAGGGATTAGAGAACATATTACAAATTCAAGATTCCCGAAGTGATTATTGAAACCGAGTTATCCAAGCAGTGAAACACCAAAAGAAAAAAAAGAGAAACACATACTCTTCCATGTGACAACTCTATTAACTCGTAAGCTGTAATTTTCTATCCGCAAGTTGAACTTATGTTTTGCTCTCAGTTTCCTAATGTCCACTAGACAACTTGTCTTCGATAAACATTATACACCGGAAAATACGATTACATTGAACTAAACAACCACAAATCTCCCAATTTTTCATCTCTGATCAATACTCATCCTCCTCCAAACCCTAGAAACCTCTGTTGGGAATGTCCTGAAATCTATTGTGCTTACTCTAAGTGAAATTCGTATTGTCGAGATGAGACAATCATATGACACTAGGCAGTCATAATGCTTTGCTAGAAGCCACTTATGATCAATGAGTTTAGAACTCATTTCTAGTGTTATATGATCCTACAGGGTCACACACCTAAGCAAACTGGACGTATTATACGAGGTTGATCATTAATGTAATGATCTGATGAATGCATATTTGATATGCATTCGATACCAATTCTCTGGGGCAGTGTCGATCGACACATCAAGTGTGTCGGTCGACACAACTCGCGAATTGCCAGATTAAAATCGGTTTAATCGTTGGTTAATTCGGTTGTGGTTTAAGTCGACATATATAAGATATATGGTCGACCTAAACACTAATTTAACCTAATTCACAGCCACCAGAAAGGTAAGAGAAACCTCTCGAGAGATCTGATCTCTAATGGCACTAGCATCCCTCCTGTTCAGTTTGTGTGCGTGTGGATACCAGTAGAGGCACAGCATTTGAGGTGCTTCGTGATCTCGATTATCTGCAAAACTTTCCGCTGCTAATAACCAGGTAATCTCGAGATCTGGCAGATTCAATTATATGAACCTTAGATCCTAGGCTTGGAATTTATACCTAGGGCTGCCTAATTGGATTAGGAACTGCTAGAAATTTCTTCAGTGGTATCAGAGCCTTAGGGTTCCATTGAATCAGTAGCATGTTGATTAGATTAATTGAATCTGGATCTCTGTATAGTTGATACAAACATGCTAAAATTCGTTTTCATGAAAGTAATCTAGTTTTAGGTTTTTGCTTGAGAACGATTAGGGTCTATCGCCCTGTGTCGATCGACACCAATCCGGTGTCGGTCGACACAGAAGGATAACCCGAATAAAACTTAGGTTTCGCCTAGTATCGATCGACACAAGAGTTGTGTCGGTCGACACAAAACCTCGCGAAATTGATAAATCGGTTCAATTGGATTGGACCGGTTATCGAGCTTGGTTAATAATGGTTAAACGGTAAGAATGGTTTATTGCGATTGTTTTGATTAGGTTAGTATCGACCGACACTAATGTAGTGTCGATCGACACTGACTGGTTATCATAAAACCGGATCAATTGGATTGATCGGTTATCGCAAATTGGTTTTGGTTAACCTTCATCGATCGACACTAACGTAGTGTCGGTCGACACAAGGTCCGATGGTTTAGGTTATTGAATCTGAAATCACGGAACCAAACCAAAATGAACCATTTTAATTAGAAGAATTAAAACATAATAAAACTGAACGTTTTAAAGGTTCCGTTCCTCGACCAAATATCAAGTGATCCTTGATGTCTTTCCAATCTTGTCAACTGTCAAGGCTTGTTTCATTGTGCGATAGACTTGCAGTGCAAGATGTCCACAATTACATGAGTAAGACAGGAAGTAATCGTGTTGATGGACTTGCAGTGCAAGACATCAACAATTACATGACTCAAAAGATTGGTTTACTTGAATGGGCTATCAAAATCGTTTTGGGCCTAGAGACATCAGGTGGATTGGACATGAGATGCCAATCCACAACCAAGAGTTATATTGGATATAACTAGCAAAGTTGTTGCTTATCTAGATAGCTAAAATTTGGGTGATAGCCAGTGGCTCACTCAAGTTAGTGAAGTATGGGTCTTGGATCATTATATTGATTTGAGGAAACATTGTTTGAATATAATGCGAGTTTTCTTAATAGTTAAGATTTCTCATTTCTTGAACATCATAACTAAACCTCCCTTGTTTTTCCAGCTATGTCTAGCACAAACCATCGTAACAATTTCTCCTTGCGATCCGTCCTTGAGAAGGACAAGTTAAATGGATCAAACTTTCTTGAATGGTATCGGAACTTGAGAATTGTTCTCAAACAGGAGAAGAAGGACTATGTCCTTGAGAAAGTTCTCCCCAAGAAGTACCGAGCCAATACCTGGCAATCAGATAAGGATGCTTGGGATAAGCATTCTAATGATGCGGTGGATGTGAGTTGTCTCATGTTGGCTACCATGAACTCGGAATTGCAGAAGCAATATGAGTACGTGGAGTCGCCAATAGAGATGATCACTGGCCTGAAAAGTATGTTTCAGGAACAGGCACGAACTCAGAGATATCAGACGGTTAGGTCTCTGATTGAGTGCAAGCTACCAAAGGATGAACCATGTAGTCCTCATGTCATTAAGATGATGGGTTATATTGATAACCTGGGGAAACTGGATTGTCCCATTAGCCAAGAGTTGGCTACTGACATCATTCTGCAGTTACTGCCGTCAAGCTATGATCAATTTGTTATGAACTATAACATGAACAACTTGACGAAGACGTTGACTGAATCGCATGGGATGCTTAAGACTGCTGCACCTAACATCAAGAAGGACACCCCAAATGTCCTTATGGTACAAAAGGGTAAAAAGTTTAAGAAACTTGGTAAGAACAAAGGTGATGGCAAGACGAGCTCGATTGTGAATCCAAGCGAGTCTGGCCATGCTCCTAAGGTTAAAACCAGTCCTTCTTAAGATGTTAAGTGCCGTTATTGTAATGGTTATGGGCATTTGAAAAGAAACTGCAATAAATTCATGGAAGATTATTAGAAGCTGAAGAAGACGTACGAGACTTCTTCTTCAGGTATTTATGTTATAGAAGTAAATGTTACTTCTTATAGTTCTACTTATTGGGTATTTGATACCAGCTGTGGTACTCATATTTTGTGAAAATGTGCAGGGCCTGAGCAAAAGTAGGACTATGGAGAAAGGACAAGTGGATCTACGCGTGGGAAATGGAGCAAGAGTTGCTGCATTAGCCGTATGAGTATTTCATTTGTTTTCTTTTATGGCTTGTTTTGAACCTAAAACTGCTACTATGTACCTGCTATGAGCAAAAAGATTATTTCTAATCCTTGTTTGTATATGGAAAGATATCAGTTTTCAAATAAAGAATAAGTGTTATTCATTTGATTACAATGACATATTATATAGTAGCAATCCATCAGAGAATGGACTTTATGTTCTAAACCAAATCATGCCTGACTATAACATTAGTACCAAGAGATTCTAGTCAAATGATATGAATCAAACCTTTTCTCTGGCTTTGTCGTTTGGGCAACATAAATGAGAAACATATTCAGAAAATCCATAGTGATGGGCTTTTGGGCTCATTTGATTATGAATCATATGAGAAATGTGAATCTTGTTTATTAAGTAAAACGACAAAGGCTCCTTTCAACAAAGGTAGTGTCGATCGACACAAACGGTGCGTCGGTCGATACAGGTTGCGAACGATCAAAATGAAAGGGCCAGAAGCTTATTGGGTTTTATACATACGGATGTATATGGGCCGATGAGCACAAGTTCTAGAGAAAACTTTCAATACTTCATTACCTTTGCTGATGATTTCAGTAGGTACGGTTATGTCTTTTTTATAAGACATAAGTCAGGATCTTTGAAAAGTTCAAAGAGTTCCAAAATGAAGTACATAATCAATTTGGAAAAAGTATTAAAGCTCTACGATGAGATCATGGAGGTGAATACTTAAGTCAAGAATTTAGTGATCATCTGAGAGATTGTGAAAGGGTTTCACAATTCACTCCTCCTGAATCAGACTTTATTAGATATGGTTCGATCAATGATGAGTCACTTAGATCTTCCATTATCCTTCTAAGAATACGCTCTAGAAATGTCTGCGTCTACATTAAATAGGGTTCTATCAAAATCAGTTACAGAGATACCACATGAGATGTGGAATGGAAATGTTTCTGATTTATCCATCATGGAGATTTGGAGTTGCGAGACTTATATAAAACGTTTAATCTCTGACAAGCTCACACCCAAATCCGATAAGTGCTACTTCATTGGTTGTCTAACGAAACCAAGGCATGTTACTTGTACAACCAGTCCGAGAACAAATTGGTTGTTGCTCGGAACTATGTTTTCTTGAGAAAGACTTTCTTTCCAAGAAGAACAGTGGGAGTAAAGTACAACTCGAAGAAATTCGAAAATCACAGGAGGCTGTTCAACCTGATAAGGAAGAGCAGCAGTTGGATCTACAAAATTTGTAGAACCTGCACCTGTGGTGCCTAAAGTTTGCAAAGGATCTGGTAAATGTATATTCGATGTACATTTAAAATGGCGAGTTTCGGAAGAAGTGCCGATCGACACAAAAGTTGCATCGATCGACACAGATCGTGAACCAAAATATTGATTTTGGTTTATGACTTAATTAACTACGTTTTAAATCTTGGTTAATTAGGTCATGGTAAAAGTCAACATATGAGATATGCGCGCGACTTTTACACAAAACTGAAGCTCGCAGATCCGAAGGGATCTGTCACGAACCCGAGAAATGTGGATTTCTCGTAACCAATTGTCATGATCTGTTGATCATTGAAAGTGATGGGCCTGCGAATTTTGAAGAAGCAATGATGGGCCTTGACTCCGAAAATGGCTGAAAGCCGCTGAATCCGAAATGGGATCCATGTCACAAAACCAAGTGTGGACTTAGGTCGATTTACCCATTGAGTGTAAATAGATTTTCAAAAGGAAATTGATGTGAATGGTGATATCCAAAGCTGGATTGGTGGAAAAGGTTTCAAGCAAATTCATGGTGTTGACTATGAAAGAAACCTATTCCCAGTCAACATGCTTAAAGTCCATTCGGATTCTCCTAGCAACCGCAACTCATAATGGTTATGAGATCTGGCAGATGGATGTGAAAAACAGTTTTCCTTAATGGAATTCTGGAAAAGGATGTGTAGATGACACAACCTGAAGTTTTTCATTGATCCTAATGAAGCTAGGAAGATATGCAAGCTTCGCCGATCCATTTATGAATTGAAGCAAGCATCTCGGAGTTGGAATCTTCGTTTTGATAAAGCAGTCAAAATGTTTGATTTCGTCATGAACAAAGAGGAATCGTGTGTTTACAAGATGACTAGTGGGAGCACAGTTGCATTTCTGGTATTGTATGTTGATAACATACTACTTCTCGGAAATGAAGTTCCATTGTTTCAGTTTGTTAAGAATTGACTCGAAAGTTGTTTTTCGATGAAAATATGGGAGAAACCGTATACATTCTTGGAATAAGAATCTATAGAGATAGATTGGACAAGCTAATTGGATTGTGTCAAGATACTTATGGTGATAAGGGCTTGCACAGGTCCAGTATGCAGGATTCCAAGAAGGGCTTTGGGCAAATGACTCTTGGTATTTCTCTTAGCAAGACGCAGTGTCCTTCGACACACGCTGAGCAAGGGCGAATGAGGGTCCGGCTACTGCTAAAGGCATTAGATGTCTTAAGATGTGATCTTAATTTTAGTGGGAGTCGTTGTTGTTAATTTTAGTTATGATATGATGTTCGTATAAACATAATTTGATTATGTTATTGAAATCTGACATCTGTATTATTTAATAATGGTTATTAAATAATAGCCCCAAAGTAATTTATGACATTTTATAGGTCATCAAGTATGTGACTTGATCATGAAACCCTATAAGTGATAAATGACATAAATTAAGTTGGTCCCTGGTCAAGGTTGTTAAAGTGGGACATAACAACCGCGTGAGACTAGTATGTGAGGTGACTGATGACTAAGTTTCATGGAGTCATTAATAAGAGTATTAAAGTCAATCACATAGATATGTGTTAGAGAACACATGATCGGACATGACCCACTGATGAGAACTCTACGGGATAGTTATATAAGTGTCATGAGAGTTTTCATTACGACTATAGAGTATAGTCCTTAGACCTGAGTTCATCATGTTTTCTTACATATGAAATGGTCCACTTTAACCTTGTCAAACGTCAGCCGTAACTGGTGACTATAAAGGCATTGATTGGGCGTATCATGAAGTGTGTGAAGAAACAGGGATGGAACAATATGGGACTTGTCACTCCTATATAACAGGAGATAAATATCTCAGGGCCCATCGAAGATTTGATACTGAGAAATGTGTGGCCACACTCAAACGAGGTGATTGTCAGTCATTTGTCTTGTCAGTATAAATCGGAGTTTGATGAACATGATCTTGGCTAAATAAGGGTGATACAGATCTTGCCTTATGCCAGATCGAGATATAGTGACAAAGGAATTAAAGGAATAGATGATTCCAGTACAAGTGGGAGATTGTTGGGAATGTCCTGAAATCTATTGTGCTTACTCTAAGTGAAAGTCGTATTGTCGAGATGAGACAATCATATGACACTAGGCAGTCATAATGCTTTGCTAGAAGCCACTTATGATCAATGAGTTTAGAACTCATTGCTAGTGTTATATGATCCTACAGGGTCACACACCTAAGCAAACTGGACGTAGTATACGAGGTTGATCATTAATGTAATGATCTGATGAATGCATATTTGATATGCATTCGATACCAATTCTCTGGAGCAGTGTCGATCGACACATCAAGTGTGTCGGTCGACACAACTCGCGAATTGCCAGATTAAAATCGGTTTAATCATTGGTTAATTCGGTTGTGGTTTAAGTCGATATATATAAGATATATGGTCGACCTAAACACTAATTTAACCTAATTCACAGCCACCAGAAAGGTAAGAGAAACCTCTCGAGAGATCTGATCTATAAAGGCACTAGCATCCCTCATGTTCAGTTTGTGTGCGTGTGGATACCAGTAGAGGCACATCATTTGAGGTGCTTCGTGATCTCGATTATCTGCCAAACCTTCCGCTGCTAATAACCAGGTAATCTCGAGATCTGGCAGATTCAATTATATGAACCTTAGATCCTAGGCTTGGAATTTATACCTAGGGCTGCCTAATTGGATTAGGAACTACTAGAAATTCCTTCAACCTCTCCAAATAAAAACAAAATATTCCAAATTGAAAAAAGAGAAAGAGTAGGGTTTTCACATGTCGATGATTGCTGAAGCTGTGGAATATCGGGGTCGGACATTGTTATCCCCCAAGATTAGCACTCTCAAGAGCCTTCTTCCCAGCGACAATTCAGTAACTCAAGCAATCGTCAAGCCTACGCTCATTACTCCCATCCATGTAACCTTCTGAGCTAAACCCACGGATCTGGCCACCTAATCGAGTCGGGAACTTGGACGCATCGAATCGATCAATCAAGCTGATTCCACTCTCACTGGAAAGCAAATTCTCGTAATAACCTACCTTGGTGAATACACAGCGACATCTAGATGGAGAGGAGATACAAAGATTGCATGAAACGAGTAGAGAAAAATACAAGCATAGGTAAAGAGAGAATCAAAGGTGGGGGTGTTGCAAACAAAGATTGGGGGCTATGGTTTGTTACAGAGATGAGAACGAGTGAGATTTAGGGTAAATAATTGGGGAGAGGATAGTTGGCCCGCTAAAATAAAACATTGGGCGGGGTAAGAAAATTTTTAGGCTTAAAAAATTTGGGTTTAAGGGGGAAAGTAAAAAATTGGACATTTTAGAATAAAAAATGAATATCAGTATCATTCTTCTCATACTTTAGAAAAATAAATAATTATATTTCTTATATAAAATGAAACCATTTTTAATTAAATACATTTACTATCAATTAGGGTTTAATGTTGTGGTTAGGGTATATAGTTAAGATTAATTTTTTATACTTGAATTTTTAAAATTGGCTAAATTTTTTTATATTATTGATGCTTAAATTTTAGTGTTTATTATTAGTGGTTTGAAAATTTAGGGTTTAGTGTTGTGTTTAGGGTATAAAGTTAAGGTTAATTTATTTATATCTTGAAATTTTTATAATGGTTAAATTTTGCTATATTATTTGATGTTTAAATTTTTAGTTTTTATTATTAGAGGCTTAGAAATTTAGGGTTTAGTGTTATGTTTAGGATATAGAGTTAAGGTTAATTTTTTATATCTTGATATTTTTATAAAGGTCAAATTTTGCTATTTATTTGATGTTAACTTTTTTAGTGGTTATTATGAGGGGTTTATAAGTTTAGGGTTTAGTGTTGTGTTTAGGGTGTGGAGTTAAGGTTTTAGAATTTTTTATAAGTGTATATTATTTAATGTTTATGTTTAATAATATACAATTAAAAATCTAATACCCTACTTATATACCCTAACTCTCCAATACCCTAAATCCTAAATTTATTGTAAAAATAATATATATATTGCATGCCTAAACCCTATACATATACCCAATACCCTAACCCTATACCCTAATTCTCCAATACCCTAAACCCTATACACATACCCTAAAACATTTTATACTAAATATATCTTTTATATGAAACAATAATTATAATGCAACTAAATAAAAAATATTGTGAATCCTAAATCCTTATTCTCTAGTACCCTAACCTAACCCTCCAATACCTAAACCTTAAATCAAATGTTTTTAATAAATTAATATATTACTATATGAAACAATAAATTGTATTACAAATAAATAGAAAATATATGTAACAAATCCTAAACTTTTTCTCTCCAATACCCTAACCCCAAACTTCCAATACCCTAAATTCTAAATCAAATACTTGTGAGTGTTCAAATTTATTATTAGTTGAAAGTTTTTTTTTAGAGATTATATTATTAAACCCTATACATACCCTAAACTAAAACTAACACTACAAATTGTTGTTTATAGCTTTTATTTACATAAAAAAATTTGTTTAATTTGGTATTCAATTCATTTTATTAATTTGTTTCATCTAGTATTTATAATAAATAAATAAAATTATTAACAAAAATAAAGACATTACATTATCATAAATATATACTACATGATCAATTCAAGTTTACAAAAGCTAATGGTAAATAATCTAAGAAGGTTTATCTTGTAATCTTCTCCTCCTCCATAGTTTCTAATGGAGATCTCCACAGCTTTCCTGTAATCATCTAATGGGTCTGAAACATTTGCACCAACAATTAGTAGTTACCTTTCGCATCTCTAATGAAACTTGTTCAGACCGAACCTTCCTTAGATTAAAGAAGATCACACTAAAGATCAACGAGTTTGTGAGTTTCTGTTACTAGATAAAGCCTAATGGTCTCATTGTGGCGACATAAAAAAGATCACGGTAATAAGCCTATTAACCACTGCAATAAGCCTAGTAATCACTGACATATTCAAATCGTTACAAGAAAAAGTTCAATAGCTCTCAAACCATAAAAGAAGTGAAGCAGTCAGCCAGTCACTCACCATAGAAGCATATTCCTCCGCCCGTGATTAAGATTATTGAAGCAAAAACATATACATACACCTACACAAGAAGTGAACTTAAGAACAGAACAAGAGGAAATATCAACGTGTAATATATAGCACATACCTCAGCCAATAATGAAGGATCGGCAGAATTATGTCCGGAAGCAATCCAGATAAGGATTGCAAATGATATCATTAAGATGAACACAAGAACAACCGCCTAGCAAAATGGAAACATAAATCACAGGCATGAAACTTTAGTGGTTAATGCACAAAACCGAAATGATCTCATACCGCAACAACAAACTTCTGCTGAGTGCCGACATGAAACCCATGGAAAGAGCAATACTTTCTGCGGTCTCCTGCACTCGAAGAACCTGCTTTGCTCTTGCTTTTTTTCGCGCAACACTTGCTGGATGCTATTTTCTTCCGAGGACTTACCCATGTTTGAAGAGCCAATCATAAGATGAAGCACCTGCATATTTTCATTGATGAATGTGTTAGATACACAACATACCAAGTAACATGAACTATACCATTACAATAGTGAAGATGATCAAAGAGTTTACTTTTTGCCGTGTCTATCCAACTCGTTTATCCCGCCAGTGAAATCGATATAACTGAAAGCAGTAGGCAGCCAAGATAAATCTTAAAAGCCCAAACCAACAAAACAAAACAAAAAGATTCAGACTTTTTATTACTTTCAATGTCTATCAACAACAACAACAGACACAACACTAAAGACTAGAATCGCCCAATTAATCACACAATCTAGCATTCAGAAAACAAAAAAACAAAACCTTTGAAATCAAATTGACCTAGAACCGTAATTCTCGTAAGAAGAAAGAACCTGAAGGAATGTGATGAAAGCGAGAGGGCCATCGATTAAAGCTAGAAAGTTGTGTTTATTCTAAAGACTTCTAAATCCCTTTTCCAATTCCAAAAGCTCCAAATAGTTTATAACGAACAAAATAACAGAAAATGTAGTAACTAACAATTTCCTAAGACACCAATTTCCAAATTAATTAGTAGAATCGCTTCCCTGGAAGCCCTGCTGATTTGTTGAAGGTTGGTTTCGTTTCACTATGCTTAATCAAGATACAAATGCTAGTACCTTCATAGTAACTTCAAACCAACTATACTGAAGAATGATGAGAGAAGTACCTGTTCAAAGGCTGGAAACGATATCCATTGTGGAAAGTTATCACCACAAATTTTCATCAAATCTTCTCTGCTAAGAGAGCCTAGAAGTTTCATATCAACTGCCTGTCAAAATTAAAAGGATATAACTAGTCAATTATACAGCATCAGAGGCCAAGAAACACCTCTACTCGTGTCAGGATACATCCTATCTATCTTAGCATTATCACGAAGGATTTACAATTCCAGATTTTAGATCGTTAATAATCCCCGCCTCAGATGAATCAAACAGATTCATGGATTCCAATCAATTTGATAATCAGCAGATTGATTCCACAAATCCCAAGTCAAACACACATGAAAACAAATAAGAAGAGAGGAAAAATAGATTACCCATTTGCTCAATCGAAACGAGGAGAGTCGAGAGACACTTGATCTTCTTCTGTGTCCAAAACCTTAATAGACTGGAGCAGGCGAATCTGGGGAGGAGAGGGATTAGAGGTGAATCTCGAGAAGAGATGCACATAATCAGGAAGAGAGAGAGAGAGAGAGAGAGAGAGAGAGAGAGAGAGAGAGAGAGAGAGAGAGAGAGAGAGAGAGAGAGAGAGAGAGAGAGAGAGAGAGAGAGAGAGAGAGAGAGAGAGAGAGAGAGAGAGAGAGAGAGAGAGAGAGAGAGAGAGGTAGAAGAGAATTTCCTCTGAATCGACGATGGAGATTTTGGTTTTTTTTTTTGTAAATCAGAGTGTCGTTTAAAAAAAACAAGAATATATGAAACCTATGAAAACCTGTAGAGGAAAAAAGTAACTAGGGTAACTTTAATATTTTGCTAAGTGTCTGAGAGGGAAACCAAATACATAGCAAAAATAAGCTCTAAAACTCATTTTTACTTCCCGCTAAGGTGAAATTACGGGACATCATTGATATAATGTTGTAATAGAGTACCCCAGCCCAGCATATCTCCTATAATAGCACTTAACGAAATCGTGCTATCCTCATATGCTATCAATACGTAGTTTTCTTGTAGTGCTTGCAGAGATTATCCAGACAAGCATGGTAAGATGGTCCGTAGACAGAAAAGTCATCCATGAAGACCTCCATAAAATCCTCTATCATGTCTGTGAAGATAGACATCATGCACCTCTGAAATGTCGCAGGAGCGTTACACAATCCAAATGGCATTCTGCGGTATGCAAATGTGCCATAAGGACAGGTAAATGTGGTCTTCTCCTGGTCCTTTGGGTGGATAGGGATCTGAAAGAAACCAGAATAGCCATCCAAAAAGCAGTAGTAAGGATGATTTGCCAACCTTTCCAACATCTGATCAATGAAAGGGAGTGAAAAGTGGTATTTTCTGGTGGATGCATTCAACTTCCTGTAGTCTATGCACATCCTGTGACCAGTGATTGTCCGTGTGGGAATCAGCTCAGTCTTATCATTTCACCACTGTGACTCCTCCTTTCTTAGGAACCACATGAACTGGGCTGACCCAAAAACTGTCTGAGATAGGATAAATAATCCCAGCTTGTAGCAGCTTCATTATCTCCTTCTTCACAACCTCTTTCAGGTTAGGATTCAAACGCCTCTGATTCTCAATTGACGACATGCTCTCATCCTCAAGGTGTATCCTATGCATGCACAAGTCTGGAGAGATACCTAAAATATCATTAAGAGAATAGCCAAGAGCTTTGCGATGCTTGCGCAGTTTGCTTAGCAGTAAAGTGAGTTCTGCGTTATTCAAATAAGCATTGACAATAACAGCATAGGTAGAATTCTGACATAAAAATGCATATTTGAGGCCTGTAGGGAGCTGCTTCAGCTCAATCTTTGGAGCCTTTTCCTCGCTCCAATATCCAGGTGTTTCAGCCTTCCGCGAAACGCCGACCAGCTCCTCTTGAGCTACTACTTGCATCACATGCTCAGAAGAATCCATCAGCCTCAAATACCCAGCAGCAGCAGCATCCTCTAGCTCCAAATCCTGCTCAGAGCTCATCAAAGCTCTCTCTAAAGGGTCAGCTGGATGCATCTGAGATAGAAATTCTGCAGCTAGATTATCCAAGGTGTCCACATAGAAAGTCTGCCCATCGATAATAGGGTGCCTCATCAGCTTGTTCATGTCAAAATCTATCACCAAATCACCCACATTAAGTCCAATCTTCCCTCGCTTAACATCAATGATTGCACCAGCTGTAGCAAGGAACGGTCTTCCTAAGATAAGAGGATCCTTAGGTTCTTCATTGTACTGCAAGAAAACAAAGTCTGTAGGAATTACACATTCACCAATCTTTACCGGTACATCCTCCAAGGGACCTTCAGGAATCCTTATGGAGCGATCATCTAGAATCAAAGAGATCCTAGTAGGTGTGAAATCTGTCATCCCCATCTGCTTAGAAACTGAATACGGCATCAAATTGACACTTGAGCCCAAATCACACAATGATTTTCTCAAATCTGTCTCTGGAAATTGTGCAGTCCAAGACAAAGCTTCCTGGATCCTTTTGCTTCTCCGGAACTGTTCAGAATGACAGCGCTGCAGACCTCAGTAATCATCATTACACACTCTTCATCGCCCATGTCAGAATTCAACATCTTCTTTAAACACCTCTTCATCACTAGGTTGTTGTTGATGGCATCCATCAATGGCATTGGAAGAGTGAGCTTGCTCAGCATATCCATGTATTTAGCCTTGAACCGTTCAAACTTGGACTGCTTCGGGTTTCTCGGGAAAGGTACCTTGGGTTTATACACTTTCCCAGCAGCAACAGAACCCTTTTTCACAGTTTCAGACTCTGTCCGCGAAGAGTGTCGGTCGACACCGGTCGATTCTCCATTGTTGTCGACTTCACAATCGACCTCGGTCGATTTCCGTTCGTCACGAGCATTCGAAGGATTGGGTGTCGGTCGACACCGGGTGTCAGCGTCGGTCGACACTCGTCTTTCGGCTTCAATTTCTTCATCCAATTCTTCTAACTCCTCGAGTTCCTCAGCACTCACTTGCCTGTTGGGGATAGTTTGCAGCCTTTTCCCACTCCTTAGTGATATTGCATTGCAGTGATGCTTAGGGTTAGTATCTGTACTTCCAGGAAGGAATCCGGCTTGCCTCTTAATAGCTCCAACAGTTTGAGCAACCTGAGTATCCAACTGCTTCATATGTGTGCTCAAAGACTCAAACTTCCCATTAAGATCAGTGTAGATGGCATCCATCTTCTAGTTGAAGTCCACAGTAGTCTTTGTCTGCCTCTCAAGTATCTGCTCCATCATAGCTTCCAACTTGCTCTCATGAGCATTAGCAACAAGAGGAGTCTGATAAGAAGATGATCCATAGGTCCTCAGATAGGAGTTGTTCTGCTGAAAAGGTTTCTGGAAACCAGCATTCCGACCATATCCAGAAGAGTTTTGATTGCTTGTGAAAGCACTCTTCTGACCACCAGTGTAGAACCTGTTACTTTCTGATTTCCAAACCTGTTTCCTTGAAATCCAGACCCACCAATGTAGTTCACATCCTCTTCTTGGCAGCCATCTTCAGGTTCAAACTCTTCAACCTCTTGGGCAAAGTGGACAGCCTTCTCCCCAGTCAGCAAGCTATGAAGAGTGTCCGGCTTATTCTTCATCTCAGCAATCTGGAAGTTATCAACTTTTCCACCATAATCTTTTCTCTTCCTATCAGCATTCTTAGTGCTGTTGCTGCTCACCAAGTTCTCAATCAATATTTTGGCCTGCTCTGGAGTCTTTGTGTTGAAGTTGTCATTGCTAGCAGCATCCAACACAGACTGGTACCAAAGATCCACAACTCTGAAGAAAATGCCCAGCAGCTGAACTTCAGAGAATTCATGATGAGGACAATCTCGTTGGTACATCGTAAACCTCACCCATGCAGCTTTAAGAGGCTCTGTATGTCCCTGAGTGAATGTCAGAAGGTCCTGTCTGAGCTGATCGGAGCGAGCATCATCATAGAAATGCCTCAAGAACTCTCTTCACTGCATCCCAAGTGGTTAGCTTCCCAGGTGGAAGTTGCTTGAGCCAAGCAGCAGCCTCTCCAGCGAGAAAATATGGGAAGAGTTTGAGATGCAGAAAGCCATACCCCACTCCATTGTGCTTCATCCCAGTGACGAAGGCTTCAAAATACTCAATGTGATCCATTGGTTGCTCATGGGGAAGTCCATGGAAAGGGTGCTGCCTCACAAGCGCGTAATATGCAGTCTTATGCTCGAACTCATTCCTTTCAAAAGGAGGAAGCACAATCGCAGACCTGTTGGCGTAGAACTCATCAGGCCTGTTGTAGTCAGCAAGAATCCTCTCAGCTGGAGAATTAGGTGGCAGATTAGGCTGTCCATTAGCTCCAGGATTAACCACCAGCCTTTCACCTTGAGGCTGCTCAGGTTCAGGGATCACATTCCCTTGGGCATCAATTCTTTGTCCCTGAGCATTGTAGGCATTATTCTGCGGGTCTCTCAGAACACCTTCAGCATCTAGTATCAAAATCAATCGATTATTCATCATCCTTGAAGTTCTCTGAGCCTTTCTGTTTGTTCTCTCAAGTCTAGCAAGCTCCTCAAGTCTGAGGTTCAAAAGTTTTTCGTTCGGGTTGCTTCGGGTGTGACGATTAGGCATACACTGATCTCAAAGCTGAAATCCGTGCTTGGTGTCGAGCGACACTGGTTGATGTCGGTCGACACTGAGTGTACATGTCGTTTCCTGCAGCAACAAAACAAGCAAGACAAGAGAAAATGTCAGTAACAATGAAAATAAAAACGACTTAGTCTAAATCCTAGAACAAAATCTATTGGCGAACTCAAGTGAGTCCCCGGCAACGGCGCCAAAAACTTGATAGGTCAAGATTATTCCCTATTCTACTGCAAGTGAACAGTTAAGTGATTGTAGTATAAAGAGTATCGTATCCAAAAGGACTCAAGTTTCACGCAACAAATTATATGCTTTCGAACTTAGCTAAATCAATCAAGAGAAAACAGAAGACAATGCAAGTAAACTAAAGGTTTGTTTTCAATGGGAGAAAGGTGTTAGACTTAGGGTGTTCTCAGGAGATCAAGCAATGCCAGACACTTAGCTAGTTATAATTCAGGTTAAGCTCATGTTCGAGATCTAGAATCACAATGTATAATAATTCAACTCTCGCTGCGATTACTATCTATTTCTAGCAACCTAACGATTCAAATCTCTTTGCAATCTTAGAGTTCTAGACAAGCATTAATAGCAAGTTCTTAAGTTCACAATTCTTCTAAACCAAATCTCTTTGCATCTGGTCAAATTGCTCACACTAAGTATATTCAGATTATAATTCACACTCTCGTGCCAAATTAACAATCTAAGATCTAAACCCTAGGTGATCAATCCAGAATTCAGTATTAATCTCAACTTAGGTGATGAACAGATAGATTTAGAATCCTAATCATTCAGTGATCTAACAAAGCATGAAATCCCTACTAGAATCCCTAAATCTAACTAAGTTTACTACTCAGACATGATATCAAATGAACAACACATGCTTGAATAGAAAATAAGACTGAATAGATAAAAACAGGGGTTCGAAATCCTTTTCTCAAATGTTACAAGTAGCAAGAACAGCCCCAAGCTAGAATATCTCAATCTCCAGAACAAAAGCAAGAAGAAAGAACAATATATGAGTTTCTGCTCAAAAACCTAATTAAAAACTACTAAACACGTTCTGGGGCTAAATTAGAATTAGGGAAATTTCTTGGGTAACTTTGCAATTCTTCAAAAGATGTCTTAAACCGGCGCATAAGTTTCTGTCACCCTCAGTGTTGACCGACACTAAGGTGAGTGTCTGTCGACATCACACCGTGGTCGAGACTCTCACATCAGCTCGTTGCACAAGTCACCAGAAAGGTCCCAAAACTCCGCTCTTCGCTCCAAATGCAAGCTTACCTGTAAAGGACTCGATAGACTCGAAAAACCAGGTTAAAGACTTAATATATACAATTATATCAAGGTTGAAAACCTAGAAAAACTATGATATATCAGTACCGCATAAACTGAGCTCGCCAAGAATGACTTCGACTTGTTTTCGCGATCCTTGAGGGAGAACTTCGGGAGATCCCAACTCCTTGGATCTTTCTCGTTTATTCGGAGAAAGCTTTTTTTGCTTTTGACTCTTTGGTCAATTTGGTTTCCTTTTTGTTAGAGGGGGTTTCCTCTTCGACTTCGGATTCATGGTTATTTTCGGACTCTCATTTTTGGGCTTTGACTTTAGCTCCAGTATAGCACTCTTCGATCGAATGTCCTTTTTGTTGTGAAAGTCGCAGAATTTGTCTTTGTCGAACTCAAATTTTCTCGAGCTCTTCGGGCTCTCTACTGCGTAAATGTTCCCGGATTTTCGGGAATTCTTTTTGGAATTTGAGTTTTGTGAGCCCGACTGGTCGTTTTCCTTTCGGTGCTTCTCTCTGAGGATCGCCGTAATTTCGTCCTCGAGGCGAGCGAAGGCCGACGCACGATGAAGAGCATCATCGAGTGTGAGCGGTTCACGGACTGTTATTTCCTCGCGGAATTTGGTCGAGTACCACAGTCCGTGTCTCAATGCTTCTATGGCCACTTCGTCATTTGGGTTCGCAATTTTGGATTTTATCTCCTTGAATCGGTCAATGTATGAACGAAGCGTTTCGTCGGGTCGTTGAGATACGCCAAATAGGACTGCCTCGGTTGTTTTGACCTCGATAAAGATGGAATACTGTTTGAGGAAAGCCGTCATGAATTGGGTGAAGTTATCGATAGATTTTTCTTCCAGTCCGGCGAACCACTCTAGGGCTGAGCCCGATAGGTTTTCGGCGAAGAATCTGCAGAAAGCAGGTTCTCTTTCCTCGTTGGTGAGGTATACCCTAGACATCGCTAGTTTGAATGCCATAATGTGGGCTTTGGGGTCCGATTTTCCAGAGAATTCTGGAAATTTCGTTTACTTGATCTCTCAAATTCTTGCGAAAGTGATTCGATCTGTAAATGGCGTTAGGCGCGTTTCTTCGATTACTCGATCGATGTCAGGTGCTGCGCTTGTGGCCATATGAACTTTAGAGCTCAGGCTCATGAACTGAGTGTTGGCCTGCTCAATATATTGCCTTAGCATATCGTGTTTGTCACCCGCTATGGATGCGAACTGTGTTTTCGGTTGAGTCGACGGTTGCCCCGGAAAGATCGGGTCGATTAGGTCGATCGTTGGAATCGGTCTTGTCTGGTCGATTTGAGGCATCTCGAATGACATCGGAATTGATCCGAGGGGATATCTAGAGCTTGAAGCGAATGATGAGCCCCCAAGCTGCTTGGGCCTAATACCGGAATTATTCGGCAAGGGGGGTGGTCCAGGTAGTGGCCGGTTTCCCGACCCGCTTGGATCCGTGACCATGGAACTCGAGCTGAACTGAGTCGGTGTCACCGTAGGGGTCGCTATAGGGCGAAATACGCTATTCGACATGCCGGCGATATTTCCCGACGCTCATGGAGGTTTTATTGCTGGAGAAAAGTCCACACGCGCCCAAGGTTGAGGACTTAGGGGAGGTCAAAACGAGCATTTGATGCGTCATTCCTGTTCATCGATCTGTGCGGCCAAGGCGCGATTTGCGATCTCTTGGGCCCGGGCATTACCCTCGTTACTCCTCGTTTGGCTTACCAGTAGGGTAAGCATTGAACGGATTTTGGCGAGGTCATCCGGACTCTGTCGCGGCGGAGCAGGAGGCTGCGGTAGGCTAGGCCTGAGCGTTCCAGATCCGCCTGATAGGTCAAGAAAACTACTCAGACATGGCAATCATAACAATAGACATAATCAGAATAGATATCATATAAAATCCAAAAGAGTAAGAACAGGGGTTCGAAATCTCTTCTCTCTCGAGTACAAGACCAGCCCCAAATCTCCTAATCTCTGATAAAAGAAAGCATAGAATCAACTTAGCCTAACAAGTGGCTGTAAAACCTAATTAATAGCTAAAACACGATTTGGGTCTTTCTATAAATATGAGAAACTTCTGGGTAAATCTTGCAAATCTCCAAAATCTGTATTTTTGACGCGCAGTAATTTCGTCCTTTAGTGGTGTCGACCGACACCAAAGTGGTGTCGACCGACACTAAGTGCAGACGCACCCAGTGAACTCTGTGAAATCCATGTATGCTGCAAAATCACTCCAAAAGCTCACAGAATCTCCAGATAAGCTCCAAACGTACCTAAACCTGCAAAAGACTCAGAAGACTCCAAATACAAGGTTAAAGACTCAATATATACACTTATATCATGGTTGAAAACCTAGAAAAACCATGATATATCAACTCCCCCATACTTAAACAACACTGTCCCCAGTGTTATCGCAGCTTCCGATCGGGAGAACAAGGTATAATCCAGCAAAAAGTTCGGAAGATCAGAAACCTTACTTGCAGTCGCGGTTGGTGTCGACCGACACACAGCCAGTGTCGAACGACACAAGGCTTTGGTCTACACAAATCTGATCCGAATCGAGCGTCCCCGATTATAGTCCGTGTTTTCGAGTTTGGTGTCGACCGACACTTCTTTCTGCAACCTGTTCATCACGTTCTGAAACACCAAAAAACAAAAATCAAAGAACCAAAACAAAAAATCAAAAAGAAAAAAAAAACTGACTCAATAGTGGGTTGCCTCCCACTCAGTGCTTGTTTTTAGTCATTAGCTTGACTATGGGTAGGAGATCAGGCTCAAGGGGGTTTCAACAGAGGCTGTGAGTGCCTCTGCGAAAGTCTCCTCATCCAAGGAGGTGTGTAAGCGGTATCAGCATGAGCTTGTCCAAGGAAAAAGGGAATAGAACCAGGGTGGGAGCGTAACTTGGGTGGATTAGAGCGTTTCCCTGCATTCACATCAATGCGGTTAGGAGGATTGGGTTTAGAGGATGCATACCTTCGCTTTGGTGGATGTCTGATGTTTGGAGATTTCTGCTTATTAGCAGTTGCAGGCTCTGAAGATGTTAGAGTAGATTCCTGAGGAACCACTATCTTCTCTTCTCCAATATCAGACATTGTAGCCTCACAAATCTGAGCTTCTTGTTCTAGCTGAACACTGAAGGCTTGACCATCAATTGTGGGTTTTCGCAGCTTATCCATCTTGAAGTGCAGAGGCTTATCTCTCAGGTGGAGATCAATCAGACCATGCCTCACATCAATCACTGCTCTAGCTGTAGCTAAGAAGGATCTGCCAAGTAGTAGAGGATCATCTGGTTCCATATCATATTTCAGCACACGAAGTCTGTTGGAATCAAGTAGTTTCCAACTCGGATAGGGATGTCCTCAAGAACTCCTTCTGGAATCCTCTTTGATCGATCAACTAGGATTAGAGAGATCCTAGTCTGCTGGAAGTCTGTCAATCCCAATCTCTCAGCCACAGAGTATGGCATGATATTCACACTTGATCCCAAGTCACATAAGGAGTGCTTGAAGCTGTTCTCGAAGATAGAGCAATCTAGCGCAAAGACTCCTGATCTGGAAGCTTCTCTGGAATCTGATTCAGCAGCACAGAACTGTTCACATCCTCTTCCTGGTTGTCTTCTTCAGCTCCAAATACCTCAACATCCTGAGCAAAATGGACAGTTTTCTTCCCAGCCAACAGATTACAAACAGTATCCAACTTACTCCTGATATCAGCTATGTCCAGATTATCTATCTTCCCACCAGACTCCTTCCTTCTCCTATCAGCAGTCTTGCAGCTATTACTGCTCACCAAGTTATCTATCAATTGCTTAGCTTGCTCAGGAGTCCTAGTGTTGAAATTTCCATTGCTGGAATTATCCAACGCAGTCTGGTAAGGGAGATCTATTCCTCTAAAGAAAATACCCAGCAATGTCACTTCAGCGAATCCATGATGAGGACAGTCTCGTTGGTACTTCTTAAACCTCATCCAAGCAGCTTTTAGAGGCTCTGTAGGACTTTGGGAGAAAGTGAGAATGTCCTGTCTTGACTGATCAGAGCGAGCATCATCAAAAAAGTGCCTCAGAAACTCACTCTTCGCAATTCTTTGAGCGACTGAGTCGGCTGGTGCCAAAGTCGTGGAGACAGAGGCTGAGCTCGTCAACACGCCATCGGTCTGACCCATGGTACTTACCTCGGTGGTGTTCTGAGGAACGTTGCCGACCATCTGAGGGTGGTCGACTGGTGGGTTGGCGATGGGAGGCCAGATTGGTCGGGATTCATCTTGATCTATCAAACCCTAGATCTGATTCTTAGGATAGGAAAACTACAGATTGTCCCCACAGTCGGCGCGAAATGTGAGATCGAAGATTCACACCAAGGATTTGTAATCGTGGATTTGGACTTTTGTATACGAAATAATATAGATTTCCTATGAATCAAAGATGTTATTAAGACTGAATGTCGAGATCGAATTAACACAATCGAAAAGAGAGTACAAAGGAAGATTATCGAGCTATCTAGTCAAAGTGTTCTTAATTAGGGTTGGAATGTCCTTTGAATTAGCTTTTCTTCTCCTTTAAATAGTCTCCGAGCCTTGATCTTCTTGTTCCGATCCTTCGGCCTCGCGTCGATAACGATCTCCTGGATTTGCGGAAGTTGTTTGAACCGTCAATGACCTGGTCATCTTAAGTCGACATCGCCTTTCGTCGAACTCGAGCTCGACCATCTCGTGTTTCGGACCTCTCGGGCCTATTTTATGATCGGATGGGTCTTAGGCCCAAAATCGAACTCGTCCGTTAACTAATGAACCGGACTAGTGATCTTGGACCCTTAATCCTGCAGTTTATGGGCCGGATTTCCTAGAGGGAAATCCAGTACCAACAAGTGGTTCCTCTCCATTTAATGATGATGCAACTGATTTCAGTCTGGAGGTTGACTCTCCCATTTCTAATTTCAGGCTCAGAGGGAACTCTATCTCTTGCTCTCAAGGTTCATTTTCTTTTACAATTCAGGTAGTACAGTGTTTTCTGAGAAGTTATTATTGGAACCAAGTTTCTTCTTGTATCCTGACAAGATCTGCCCGTCATGCAGCCTGGGATGCTTTGGATTCCCTCTTTCCCGTGAGTATTTTCTTGCAATTGTTGACAAAGATGGTGGTTCATCTTCTTGTGAAGATACATTGACTGAAGCTACAAGGCACCGTGGTGATCCTCGTGTATAGAGGATGGAGCCTATACCAGTGAGATGCTCCAGTTCATTGAGATGGTCACTGATGTGCTGGAGTCACTTGTTAGGAGAGTTACAACAGCAGAATCTGAGACGGCTGTTCAAAAAGATATGGTACTTCTGGGAGAGGAGGGACTTAGTAGGAAGACATTCCATGTATATGTATTGTATTTTTCTTTTCTTTTTTGATGGTTATTAGGAATTATATTTAGAATTTTAAATTAAGAATTATATTTATGATTTTATAATAAATTATGTTACTTATTTTTTATAATATATAATTTTAGTATTAATTTTCAGTAATTATAAAATATGCATAAATATTAAAAAAAGATCCTAAAATTAATATTTGATAACAAAAAGAATATAGAATATGACATATAAAAGCTGCTACGAAGGCTTATATCAAGGCAAAATTAACGAGCTGTAATAGGTAGTACTATAGCATATAGAAGTGCACTACCAATACATATTAGAGCATTATGTATATGCTATCATATAATAAATATACCACGTAAATAATAGATTGCATCAAACATAGCAAGCTAAAATTAACGCTATTACATTGCAATAATAACATAGCACGAATGAAAATGCTATAATAGGGGGGAGGTCTATTATAGCTGCCGCTGTCAGAGCGTTTGTGAAAGCGCTATCTATTTGATAGGCTCAGAGTTTTATCCTATTCTACTGCAAGTGCACAGTTATGCAATGTAGTACTTAGGGTATCGAATCCACAAGGACTCACGGTCACACGATAGATTATATGTTGTCAAGCTAAGCTAAATCAAATCCAGAGAAAGCAGTAAACAAAAGCAATAAACTAGAAGGAGTTTTCAATAGGAAGAAAGGCGTCAGACTTAGGAAGTTCTCAGGAATTATGCTATGCTAGAAACTTAACAATCCGGATTCAGATTAAAATGGGTTCAAGAACTAGAAACACAATGCTAAATAATCCAACTCTCGCTGAGATTATTTCTATATCTAGCAACCTAGCGATCCAAATCTCTTTGTGATCCTAGAGTTCTAAATAAGCATTAAGAACAGGTTCTATCGGTTCACAATTCTCCTAAACCAAATCTCTTTTTATCTAGTTAAATTGCTCACTCTAAGTTTGTTCAGATTATAACTCACACTCTCGTGCTGTTGTTAATTGTCTAAGATCTAAACCCTAGGTGATCAGTCTAGAATTCAGTATTAAGAACACTTAGGTGATGAACAATAGATGGTGAATCCTAATCAATCAGTTATCAAGCAAGCATAAAACCTTTGTGAGAATCCCTAAATCTAACTAGGTTACTACTCAGACATATCAGTAATCAAACAACACATCATGAATAGAAAACCAAAAGACTTAATAGATAAATAAAAAGGGTTCGAAATTCTTCTCTCAATGTTACAAGTAGCAAGAATCAGCCCTCTCCAAATCTCTCAAGCAAGAACAAAGTTAAGAACAAGATAAAAGGTAGAATGAGTCTAAAAACCTAATTAAAATCTCTAAACACGTTTTGGGGCCAGTTTAGAATTAAGGAAAACTTTTGGGCAATTCTGCAAATCTTCAAAACTTGTCTCTAACTCGCGGATGTTGTTCTGTCGCGCTCAGTGTCGACCGACATCCAAGTCTGTGTCGGTCGACACTCGATCGTGGTCGAGACACCAACTTCAGCTCGTTGCACAAATCACCAGAAACGTCCTATAATCTCATCCTTTGCTCCAAACGCAAGTCTACCTGTAGAAGACTCAATAGACTCTGAAAACCAGGTTAAAAACTCATATACAACTATATCATGGTTGAAAACCTAGAAAAACCATGATATATCAACTCCCCCACACTTAGCTCTTGCTTGCCCTCAAGCAAGTAAAGAACTAAAGCATAAGAAAAGAGGTTTGAAAACACAGAAACTCATTTCGTCTTAGGAACTTTCGCATTCACATTCACTTAGTAAACCACTGAAAACTTTCCTACAGAACTCAAGACCACAATATACTTCCCCCACACTTAGCAACTATCCCAAGTAAACTCCACAATCAAGTTAGGACATTCAAGTTCACCACACTAGCCTCTGTATAAAATTAGGTGTAGTCTCACAGAGGGAGTATCGAATCAAAGGACACATGGACTCAACCTATTCGGTGTCTGACCACCAAACTGTCAGTTTCTGGTTTCTTTCTTTTCCCTTTCTCCTTTAGCACTGAATTTTCCCCACTGGGTATCATTTTATTTTTTTATCGGTGCTCTTCCCTTTTTATTGGGGTTTAAACTTTGGATCTTTCCATGGATACACAAGAGGCAATAGGGGTCTCTACCACTCCCGTGACCACTTCGAAGCTACTAGCTTATCCTCGGTTTTATCTCTTTTTTTACTTTCAAAGGAGGGGAAAATCAGAAACCATACTTTAGAACAAGATCATATGCTGTGCCAAACGCATCAAAGGCATCCGACCCAAATATTACCAAGCCCCTAGGTGAGAAATTAAAGTCAATATTAAGTGTGAGACTAGTGATGGATCCTATGAATACCTGGTTAGATATGGGTGTCTTTGATAAGTTGATCCGTTTGGGGTTTTCTAATAGTCATAGAGGTCCTGCAAGTCTGTCCAATGGTCACTTAGTTCATGTTCCAGCAAAAAATTTCCTCGAAAATCATAGTTTCATACAAGTTTTGACTCAATAAAACAATTTTGAAAACTAGTGAAAACATGGGACTGACTCTAAGAAGACAAAACACAATGTCAGTAGCCACCTCCCGCACAGTTAAATTGCACTGTCCCCAGTGCAATTGTAGCATGAGCTCGGTATAAATCAAATTGGAAACAAAGAGATTTTGAGTTAAAAATCCGAACCTGAACACGGTCGATGTCGACCGACACTAAGCTTAGTGTCGACCGACACTGATGTCTGCAGTCTTGTGTTCCTCTCGGGTCTGACACACAAAAGAAAGAAAATTCAAAAGACACAAGAAATAAAACCAAAAAGAAAAGAAAACTAACCTACAATGGGTTGCCTCCCACTCAGCGCTCTTTTAAAGTCAATAGCTTGATTGTAATGCAATTAGGCAGTGGGTGGATTATCCAGATAGACAATATTGCCATCTGGGATTTCAGCTTTCGCCCAGTAATGCTTCACCCTTTGTCCATTGACAGTTAACTCTTCTCCCTTGGAACTCATCAGGACTACAGCTCCGTGGGGGTCTAGCTTCTTTGATAGTGAATGGACCTGACCAACGAGAACGCAGCTTTCCAGGAAACAATGTCAGTCGAGAATTGTAGAGAAGTACCTGATAATTCGGTTCGAATTTGCGCGAGATGATCTTCTTGTCATGATAGGCCTTTGTGCGCTCTTTGTACAGCCTTGAGTTATCTCATAGGCATGGTGGCGAATTTCATCCAACTCATTTAGCTGTATCAAACGCCTCTCAACTGTAGGTTTGAGATCATTGTTCATCTGTTTGACAGCCCATCTAGCCTTGTGCTCTAGCTCAACTGGAAGGTGACAAGCTTTCCCATATAGTAGATGGAATGGTGTAGTCCCCAGTGGCGTCTTGAAAGCAGTTCTGTAAGCCCACAGCGCATCATCCAACTTTGCAGACCAATCTTTCCTAGTCTTCTCAACTGTCTTCTCCAGAATCTCTTTGATCTGTCTGTTAGAGGCTTCCACTTGTCCACTAGTTTGAGGGTGATATGGAGTAGCCACACGATGATTAACACCGTGATTTTTAAGCATCTTCTCGAAGACTTTGTTGATAAAGTGAGTTCCACCATCACTTATCACAATTCTAGGGACTCCAAATCCGGGGAAGATGATAGTTTTAAACAGCTTAATAACTACCGAAGAGTCATTGGTTGGACTTGCAATCGCTTCAACCCACTTGGATACATAGTCCACATCAACCAATATATACTTGTTCCCATAGGAGGATGGAAACGGACCCATGAAATCGATGCCCCAGCAATAAAAGACTTCAACCTCAAGGATGAAGTTTTGTGGCATCTCATGTCTCTTGCTTATCTTCCCTCTCCTCTGACACACATCGCACCGAGAGACAAATAACTGGGCATCCTTAAACATTGTAGGCCACCATAAGGCTGCTTGAAGAACCTTAGACAATGTCTTGAATGTAGCAAAGTGTCCAGCATACTCAGAACCATGGCAGTGGTACAGCACATTATCTACTTCAGATTCCGCAATGCATCGTCTGTAGATACCATCAGAGCAGTGCTTGTACAAGTAGGGCTCATCCCAGTTATAGCGCCTGACTTCTCTGAGGAATTTCTTTTTAGCATAGCCTTTAAATACTTTGGGCACATCCTCTGCAGCAAGGTAGTTGGCTATATCTGCATACCAAGGTCTAGTAGGGACGTGGTCTTGGATCATTGAAGCTATGAATATGTCAACCTCATCATCCGGGGTTGTTACCTCTGTCCGCACTGGATGTCGACCGACATCAGTTTTTATGTCGACCGACATCGTCCCTAATCGGCCAAGCAATGTCGAGCTTGATAGATTATCGTCCGCTTTTTTGAGTCGGGCGTCGACCGACATGATATGAGTGTTGATCGACACTGACTCTATAATCCGTGTAGAAACCAGTGAACTCGCAGAAACATCTTGAAAACCTGTCTCAATCTTGTAGATGTTCTCTTCTGGTAGAGAATCATCTATTGGAACATCCTCATCAATCCTAATCCGAGACAAGTGATCAGCAACACCGTTTTCTACTCCTTTCTTATCTCTCACCTCTATGTCAAACTCTTGGAGAAAGAGAATCCATCTCAACAGCCTTGGCTTAGCATCTTTCTTCTGCATCAGATACTTAAGCGCAGAATGATCAGTATGTACAATCACCTTCGATCCAATCAGGTAGGAACGAAACTTCTCAAATGCAAATACAACTGCCAACAGTTCCTTCTCAGTGGTTGCATAGTTACTTTGAGCATCATCAAGTGTCCTACTGGCATATTATATAGCATGGAACTTCTTGTCCTTCTTCTGCCCAAGAACAGCTCCTACTGCATAATCACTAGCATCGCACATTACCTCAAAAGAAAAACTCCAATCTGGAGGTTGCACAATTGGAGCAAAGATTAAAGCTTCCTTTAGCTGCTTAAATGCGGCATGACACTCATCCGTGAACTCAAATTTCACATCTTTGCAGAGAAGTGCAGTGAGTGGCCTAGCTATCTTGCTGAAGTCTTTAATGAATCTCCTGTAAAAACCAGCGTGCCCAAGAAAACTCCTTATTCCTTTGACTGAATCAGGCGCCTGTAGCCCTGTCATTACCTCAATCTTAGCTCTGTCCACCTCAATTCCTGCCACAGAGACTCTATGTCCTAGCACAATGCCATTCTTGACCATAAAATGACATTTTCCCAGTTCAAAACCAGGTGCTTTTCCTCACACCGAGCCAGCACCTTTCATAGATTATCCAAACAAGCATGGTAAGATGGTCCATAGACAGAGAAATCATCCATGAAGATCTCCATGAAATCCTCTATCATGTCCGTGAAGATGGACATCATGCACCTCTGAAACGTCGCAGGAGCATTACACAGTCCAAATGGCATTCTACGGTATGCAAAGGTACCATAAGGACATGTGAATGTGGTCTTCTCCTGGTCCTCTGGGTGGATAGGGATCTGAAAGAAACCATAATAGCCATCAAAAAAGCAGTAGTATGGGTGACTTGCCAACCTTTGCAACATCTGATCAATGAAAGGGAGTGGAAAGTGGTCTTTCTTGGTGGCTGCATTCAGCTTCCTGTAGTCTATGCACATCCTATGACCAGTGATTGTCCTTGTAGGGATCAGCTCATTCTTCTCATTTTTAACCACAGTGACTCCTCCCTTCTTAGGAACCACATGAACTGGGCTGACCCAATTACTGTCGGAGATAGGAAAGATGACTCCAGCTTTTAGCAGCTTCATGATCTCCTTCTTTACAACCTCTTGCAGGTTGGGATTTAAACGCATCTGACTCTCAATTGACGACATGATCTCATCCTCAAGGTGTATCCTATGCATGCACAAGTCTGGAGAGATACCTGAAATATCATCGAGAGAATAGCCAAGAGCTTTGCGATGCTTGCGCAGCTTGCTTAGCAGTAAAGTGAGTTCTGCGTTATTCAAATCAGCACTGACAATAACAGGATAAGTGGAGCTCTTACCTAGGAATGCATATTTGAGGCCAGCAGTTAGTTGCTTCATCTCAACCTTTGGAGCTCTCTCCTCGCTCCAATATGTCGCGACGGGTGTCGACCGATTACCCTGTGGTGTCGGTCGACATTGTATGTCATCGGCTGCTTCCAAGTTCATCACTTGCTCGGTAGTGTCCATCAGCCTAAAATTTCCAGTAACATCATCATCTTCCAGCTCCAAACCACTCTCAGAACTCATCAGGGCCCTCTCCAAAGGATCAACACGATGCATTTGATTGAAGAATTCTGTAGCTAGATTCTCAATCGTATCAACATAGAAGGTTTGCCCATAAATGGTAGGGTGTCTCATCAGCTTATCCATATCAAAATTCATAACCAAATCACCTACATTGAGACCAGTCTTCCCTCTCTTTACATCAATGATGGCACCAACTATAGCCAAGAACGGCCTTCCTAGGATAAGAGGATCCTTAGGCTCATCATTTTTCTACAAGACTACGAAGTCGCTTGGGATAACACATTCACCAATCCTTACCGGTACATCCTCCAAGAGGCCCTCAGGAATCCTTATGGAGTGATCTGCTAAAATCAAGGATCCTAGTAGGTGTGAAATCCGTCATTCCCATTTGCTTAGCAACTGAATATTGCATCAGATTGACGCTGGATCCCAAATCACACAATGATCTCTCAAATCTGTCTCTGAAGATGGTGCAGTCCAAGACAAAGATCCCTGGATCCTTCTGCTTTTTTGGAACTCTGTTTAGGATGACAGCACTACAGACCTCAGTGATCATCATTACACACTCGTCATCTCCCATATCAGAAGTCAACATCTGCTTCAGACACCTCTTCAACAATGGATTATTGCTGCCAACATCCATCAATGGCATTGGAAGAGTTAGCTTGCTCAGCATAGCCATGTACTTAGCCTTGAACCGTTCAAACTTAGACCGCTTCGGGTTCCTAGGGAAAGGTACCTTGGGTTTGTACACTTTCCCTGCAGCTACAGGATCTTTTGTCTGAGTTTCTTACTCTGTACGCGTCTGATGTCGACCGACATCATCTTGGTGTCGATCGATATTGGTCGATTTTGTTCTGGCGTCGACCTCACAATCGACCTCGGTCGATTTCCGTCCGTCATGAGAACTCGAAGAATTTGGTGTCGCCCGATTACCAGTGGACGTCTCACAGCTTCATATTCTTCTTCAAATTCCTCTATTTCTTCGATCTCTTTATCAGTGATCTGCGTATTAGGGATGGTGTGCAGCTCCTTCCCACTCCGCAGTGATATAGCATTGCAGTGATGCTGTGGATTAGTATATGTACTTCCAGGAAGGAATCCGGCTTGCCTCTTAACAGTTCCAACAGTTTGAGCAACTTTAGAATCCAACTGTTTCATGTGAGTACTCAAAGATTCAAACTTACCATTCAGATCTTCGTACAAAGCATCCAACTTCTTGTTAAAGTCCACAGTGACCTTCGTCTGACCCTCCAGAAACCGCTCTAATATAGCTTACATCTTTCTCTCTTGAGCATTAGCAGCAGGAGGTGTCTGATAGGAGGATGATCCATAAGTCCTCTGATAAGAATTACCTTGCTGAAAAGGTTTTTGATAACCAGCATTCTGACCATATCCAGAAGAGTTTTGGTTGCCTATGAAAGCATTCTTCTGTCCACCATTAAAGAACTTGTTACCTTGCTGATTTCCAAACCTGATTCCTTGGAATCCAGAGCCACTGATGTAGTTCACATCCTCTTCTTGGCAGTCTTCTTCAGCTTCAAACACTTCAACTTCTTGAGCAAAGTTGACAGCTTTCTTACCGGTCAACAAACTATGAACAGAGTTCAGCTTGTTTCTGATATCAGTCATCTCCAGATTATCAATCTTTCCACCAGACTCTTTCCTTCTCCTATCAGGAGTCTTTGTGCTGTTACTACTCACCAAGTTATCAATCAGCAATCTCGCTTGTTCAAAAGTCTTGGTATTGAAATTTCCATTGCTGGCAGCATCCAATGCAGACTGGTAATTGAGATCAATTCCTCTGAAGAATATGCCCTGCAGCGTTACTTGAGAGAATCCATGATGAGGGCAGTCACGTTGGTACATCTTAAACCTCATCCAAGCAGACTTAAGAGGCTCTGTAGGACCTTGAACAAATGTCAGAATGTCCTATCTGAGCTGATCTGAGCGAGCATCATCATAAAAGTGTCGCAGAAACTCTCTCTTCACAGCATCCCAAGTAGTCAACTTCCCAGGTGGAAGTTTTTTCAGCCAAGCAGCAGCCTCTCCAGCAAGAGAGTATGTGAAAAGCTTCAGATACAAGAAGTCATAATCCACCCCATTGTACTTCATTCCAGTGATGAAGGCTTAAAAATCCTCAATGTGGTCCATGGGTTGCTCATGTGGGAGACCATGGAAGGGGTGCTGTCTCAGCATAGCGTAGTAGACTGTCTTGATCTCGAAGTCATTCCTCTCAAAAGAAGGAACAACTGGTGACCGGTTAGCATAAAACTCATCCGGACGGTTGTAGTCAGCAAGAGTCCTCTCAGCAATAACCATTTGCCCCTGACCTTGAGGCTGTTCAGGCGCAGGTTCAGGGATTACATTCCCTTGGGCATCAATCCTTTGCCCGTCATCATTGTAGGCGTTGTTCTGTTGGTCTCTCAGAACGCCCCCAGCATCAGGTCTGAAAATCAAACGATTGTTAATCATTCTTGTTCTTTGACCCATTCTATTCGTTCTCTCTAGTCTAGCAAGCTCCTCAAGTCCGAGGTTCAGAAGTTCTTAGCTCTGGTTGCTTCGAGTATGTCAACTTGGCATACACTGATCTAAAAAAACTGTTTCGAGGTCGATGTCGAGCGACACTGAATGCGTCTGTCGAATCCTGCAGCAACAAAAACAAGCCAAACAAGAGAAAAAATCAGTAACAAACTAAATAAAAACGACGTAGACTCAACTCTAAAACAAAATCTATCGGCGAACTCAGTTGAGTCCCCGGCAATGGCGCCAAAAACTTGATAGGCTCAAAGTTTTATCCTATTCTACTGCAAGTGCACAGTTATGCAATGTAGTACTTAGGGTATCGAATCCACAAGGACTCACGGTCACACGATAGATTATATTTTGTCAAGCTAAGCTAAATCAAATCCAGAGAAAGCAGTAAACAAAAGCAATAAACTAGAAGGAGTTTTCAATAGGAAGAAAGGCGTCAGACTTAGGAAGTTCTCGGGAATTTGTTGGGATTGTGTCCTGAAATCACATTGTACTTGCTCTAAAGATAGTTGTATTGTCGAGATCGGACAATTCATGTGATACTGGGTACTCATAATGTTTTGCTAGAAACCGCTTATGACAAATGAGTTGTAACTCATTTCTAGTATCGTGTGAACCTAAAGGGTCACACACCTAAGCAAGTTGGATACGCTTCGGTAGGGATTGATCATTGGCATATGCTCCGATCAATGTGTATTGGATACACATTGAATTCGTGTTTTAAGAGGTGTGTCGATCGATGCCATTGGTGCGTCGATCGATACAAGAGGTGTGTCGATCGTTGCTATTGGGTGCAACGATCGACACAAGGTCGATACCGTAAATGATGTTACGGTTTGTAAACCATGGACCTATTTATAGGGGCCAGGTTACACGACCTAAAAAATGAGAGCCGTCGCAGACAGTTTTCCTTGACAGAAAAACAGACCCTCTTCCTCGAGAAACGCACAGAAAATCCCAGGAGATCCGATCACCGGTACTAGCATCCGGGCGGATTCCAGCTTGTGTGCGTGTGGACTACGATAGAGGCGCAGCGATTGAGGCGCTTCAGATCTCGTTTACCTGCTCCAATTTCCGCTGCCAATCTCCAGGTAATCACGAGGTCAGTTCTTAGATTCAATCACCTAGACCCTGGATCTTAGGGATTCCAACAGCGGTATCAGAGCCATAGGGTTTAATAGATTGAATCAGTTGCCTGGAATTCAATTAGAATGGTTTTTGATTGAATTTATGCTAGCTAGGATTCGTTTTGATAATAAGAATCTCGTATTTGTTAATATCGAAAATGAAGAACTGTGTTTTCGCAGTGTCGATCGACACAAGTTTGTGTCGATCGACACACCGCGAAAACGATGAAAATATTTTAGGGTTTTCGCACAGCATCGATCGATGCACTGGGTGTGTCGATCGATGCATTGTGTCGATCGATGCATCGCGAATTCGCCTATTAAAGGATTGGGTTTCGATTTAGAAATCGCACTGTGTCGATCGACATACTGGGTGCATCGATCGACACAGGCTGTGCGAAAGGATAGATCGGTTCAATTGGATTGAACCGGTTATCTCGCATGGTTATGTCGGTTTAATTCGATTAAAATTCCCTAATACCCTGCTGTATCGATCGACACAGGTTTAGTGTCGGTCGACACAGGCCTTGCGATTGGTTGGTCGGTTCAATTAGATTGGACCGGTTATCGCAATTGGTCTAAGACCGGTTATAGGGTTGGTGAAGGTTGCATATCAAATGTCGACCAAGTGTGTCAGTCGATATGCATGGTGACGATGCGAACCGTAATCGTTTGGTTTTGAACCAGATGATTGAAAAACCGAACCAAATGACCTAACCCACATAAATTAGAACAAGTAAAACTCAATTGAAATTGAAAGTAAAACATGTTCTAAATCTATCTGGTACACATTGGATGTGTATTAAAAAAAAGTTTTTTTTTCAACATGGCCAACTGTTAAGACTCATTTGGTTGTTGTGATAGTCTTGCCAAGAGCTTGGTGTCCACAATTACGTGAGTAAGGCAGGTAGTAGTGCTGATGGTCTTGCAGTGCTTGACATCAACAATTACATGACCTAAGAGATTGAATTATTAACTTTTGAGTTCCGTTTCCTCAACCAAATATCAAGTGATCTTGATGTCTTGCCCAATCTCGTTTACTGTCAAGACTCGGTTCATTGTTGGATAGTCTTGGAGTTCTTGGTATCCACAGTGATCTGATCAAGGCAGATGATCATTGATAGACTCGCAGTGCGACTGTCAATGATCACAAAGACATCAGAGTGGATTAGACATAGTTTGTCTCATCTACGACCAGGAGTTGTACTGAGTACAATTAGCAATGATTTGCTTACCTAGATTACTGAAATTTGGATGACGCCGAGTCGCCCACTCTAATTTTGGTGATCTGAGGATCTTGGCTCATTATATTCATAGAGGAAACATTGTTTGAATACAATGCGAGTTTTCTTATTAGATAAGATTTCTCATTTCCTGAACTTCATAACTAAAATTTTCTTTGCTTAAAATTTTCAGCCTATGTCTAAAACTACTTTCTCGTTACGACCCGTCCTTGAGAAGGACAAGTTAAATGGGTCAAATTTCCTGGATTGGTATCGCAATTTGAGATTAATCCTCAAGCAGGAGAGTAAGGACTATGTCCTTGAGAAAGCTCTTCCAGAAAGGCTTGGGACCAATCGCTCGAATGCAGTATATGATGCTTGGAATAAGCATTATATTGATGTGGTAGAAGTGTGTGGTCTGATATTGGATACCATGAACTCGGACTTGAAGAGTCAATACGAGAACATGGAGTCACCAATAGAGATGATCACCAGCCTGAAACTGAAGTTTCAGTATCAGGCACGAGTTGAGAGATTCCAGATGGTGAAGTCTCTCACTGGGTGCAAGCTACCAGAGGATGCTCCAGTAAGTCCTCATGTCATTAAAATGATGGGTTACGTTGATAAACTGGGGAAACTGGATTGTCCTGTCAGCTTAGAGTTGGCTACTGACATCATTCTGCAGTCACTGCCGTCTAGTTATGATAAGTTTGTCAAAAGCTATATCAAGAATAACTTGACGAAGACGTTGACTGAGCTGCATGGCATGATCAAAACAGCAGAGCAAGACATCATAAAGGGTAAAAGATTTGAGAAATCTTGTGTTGACAGGGGTAGAGGCAGGGCCGTTCAGATTTGGAATCAGGATAAGCCTGTGTCATCTTATAAGCCCAAGTCCGGCCCATCTGGTGTTAGAAAGTGCTTCTACTGTGATGAGTCAGGGCATTGGAAGAGAGATTGCATTAAATTCTTGGAAGATTCACAAGAGATGAAGGAGATGTATGGTACTTCTTCTTCAGGTATTGTGTTATTACTTCAAGTTCTACATATGTATTGGATACTGGTTGTGGTACTGATATTTTGGAAATATGCAGGGCCTAAGCAACAGTAGAACGTTGAGGAAAGGACAAGTGGAATTGTGTGTCTGGTATGAAGCAATGGTTGCTACATAAGCCGTAGAGATTCTCCACTTGTATGAGCTTTTCAAGCTTGGTTTTAAATTAAGTAATTGCTACTATGTATTTGCTTTATGCAGAGATGTCTTTCAATTTCTTGTAAGAATTTGAATGTTTTTCATTCTATTAAAAGACAAGTTTTGCTCTTTTGATCTTAATGAAATATTATATGGTAGCACCCCTTTTTGATAAATGGGTTTTATGTCTTAAACCAATATACTCTTGAATATAACATAAATACCAAACGGTTTAAGTCTGATGACTTGAACTCGATTTTTTTCCTTAGCACAGTCGTTTTGACCACATAGAGTGAAGCGGATTCAGAAGTTCCATGGTTATGGGCTTCAGGCTCATTTAATTGTAAATCATTTGAGACATGAATTCTGCTTGCTGGGCCAAATGACTAAGGCTTCTTTAGCAGAGCTAAAGAAAAGGGCCAAAGGCTTATTGGGCCTTACACGTACTGATGTATGTGGCCCGATGAGCATTAATGCCAAAGGAAATCTTCAGTACTTCATTAACTTATTGATAGCGTCAGTAAGTATGGTTGTGTTCTTATGATGAGACACGAGTAGGAATCTTTTGAGGAGTTCCAAAATGAAGTATAGAACCGATTTGACAGAAGTGTTGAGATCCTCGATTAGATCGCGGAGGAAAATACTTAAGTCAAGAATTGGGTGATCATCTTAGTGAGTGTGAAGTCATACCACAGCTCTTTTCTTCTGGAAAACCTAAATGTGTTTCTGAGAGAACGAATCGGATCTTATTGGATATGCTCCGATTAATGATGAGTCACATGAATTTTCCATTATCCTTTTAAAATACGCTATAAATGAATAAGTTTACGCAAATTATGTTTCTATCAGAATCAATTGAAAGACACCACATTGGATGTGGACTGGGTGATTTCCAAGTGTGTTTTACTGATTAATTGGGATTGCAAGGTTTGTGTAAGGCAGTTGTCAACAAACAAACTTGAATCCAAATCTGATAAGGGCTGCTTCGCCGGTTGTCCTAAGGAAACCGAGGCTTAGTACTTTTGCAACCCATCCGAGAACAAAGTTTTGTTGTTCGGAACCATGTTTTTCCAAGAAAACAGTGGGAGTAAAAGTACAGCTCGAAGAAATTCGAGAAACACAGGAGGCTGTTAAACCTGTTAAGGTAGAGCAGCGGTTGGATCTACAGAGTATTGTAGGATCTGAACCTGTGGAGCCAGAATTTCGCTGATCCTGATGGATCCGTCACTAAACCGAGGGTGATTCCTCATGACCGATTGCCGTGATCTGATGATCATTGAAAAGCGACGAGCATGCGTAATTCAAAGAAGCGATGGTGAGTCCCAACTCCGAAAATTTGCTAGGTATGCATGTTATCTTCACCAATCTATTTATAGATTGAAGCAAAAATCTTGGAGTTTGAATCTATGTTCTGTTAAAACGGTCAAAGGCTTTGACTCGATCAGGAACGAATAGAAACCGTGCGTTTACAAGTAAACAAGTGGGAGCGTAGTTGCAATTCTCAAAACTGTATGTTTATAACACACTTAATCTCATAAACGACGTTCCGACGCTGAAGTCTAGTCAAGGTTTGGGTCGGAAGTCAAATTCAATAATAGACGTGGGAGAAGCCGCGAAAGTTCTTGGAATATGGATCCATTGAGATGGATCAGAAGAGCTAATTGGATCGTGTCAGAATCCTTATGATTATAAGGTACTGGACAGTTCAAATATGCATGACTCCAAGAACAGCTTCATACCAAAGGTCTTATGGCAATAATCTTAGCAAGATGAAGTGTCTTGGACACTGGCTGAGCTAGTATCTATGAGTGTGATTCCTTATGCTTCAGAAATAGAATCCATAATAAATGCCATATTTAGCGCTCGTGTAGATGCAGTTTATGCATATAGCATGACGAGAAGATACCAATATGTTCCGGTGAGAGTCACTGGACAGTTGTAAGGAATATCCCCAAGTGTTTGAGAAACACTAAGGATAGGTTCTTGTACAACTGAGGAAATGACGAATCTGTTAAGAGTAGTTAGACAGACAAAGATGATTCACGGTTCCCACCTGTTTATGTCTCTTTGTCTGTGTAGCGGGGCTATCTGTTGGAAAGGTTTCCAAGCAGTGGACCGCAGAATAGTGCTTATTAAAGAACAGCAGTGTGGTTTGTTAGAATGGCTCCAAGCAAGAACACCGCAGCATCTCTCACAACCTAAGCATGAGTTTCATGTTGTTGTTGTAGGTACTAGATATCTGAAGACGTGGTCTAGATTCTAGTGGGAGTTATGTTAGTTATGATGTTCATATAGACATGATGTAGTCATGATTATGAAAAACTGACATCAGCATTATTAGATCATTGGATGATTAAATAATGGTCCCAAGTATTTTATGTTCATGTTATAGGACATCAAGTTGAGGACTTGATCATGAAACCCTATAAGTAAAAAAGATGACATAAATTATGATTGTCCCTAGTCGAGATTGTCAAAGTGGGACACTGATAATCGCGAGAGACTAGCTTGTGAGGTGACTGTGACCAAGTTTCATGGAGTCAATGATATGAGTATCACAGTCAGTCACATAGATATATGTTGGTGAACATATGATCGGACATGACCCACTAATGAGAACTCTACAGGATAGTTATATCTGTGTCATGAGAGTTTCTCATTACGACTATAGAGTATAGTCCTTAGACCTGAGTTCATCATGCTTCCTAGTATATGAATTGGTGCACTTTGACCTTGTCAAACGTCGATCCGTAAATGGCGGCTATAAAGACATTGCTTAGGTGTATCATGAAGTATATGTAGAAACAGGGATGGAACAAGAAGGGATTTGTCCCTCCTATATAACAGGGGATAAATATCTCAGGGTCCATCGAAGATTTGATACTGAGAAAATGCATGGCCGTGCTCAAACGAGGTGATTGTCAGTCGTTTGTTTTATCAGTATCAGGAGTTCGATGAACATGATGTTGGCTATAATAAGGATGACACAGTTTCTTGCCTTATGCCATATCGAGATATAGCGACAAAGGGATTATGGGAATAGATGATTCCAGTACAAGTGGGAGATTGTTGGGATTGTGTCCTGAAATCACATTGTACTTGCTCTAAAGATAGTTGTATTGTCGAGATCGGACAATTCATGTGATACAGGGTAGTCATAATGTTTTGCTAAAAAACGCTTATGACAAATGAGTTGTAACTTATTTCTAGTATCGTGTGAACCTAAAGGGTCACACACCTAAACAAGTTGGATACGCTTCGGTAGGGATTGATCATTGGCATATGCTCCGATCAATGTGTATTGGATACACATTGAATTCGTGTTTTAAGAGGTGTGTCGATCGATGCCATTGGTGCGTTGATCGATACAAGAGGTGTGTCGATCGTTGCTATTGGGTGCAACGATCGATACAAGGTCGATACCGTAACTGATGTTACGGTTTGTAAACCATGGACCTATTTATAGGGGCCAGGTTACACGACCTAAAAAATGAGAGCCGTCGCAGACAGTTTTTCCTTGACAGAAAAACAGACCCTCTTCCTCGAGAAACGCACAGAGAATCCCAGGAGATCCGATCACCGGTACTAGCATCCCGGCGGATTCCAGCTTGTGTGCGTGTGGACTACGATAGAGGCGCAGCGATTGAGGCGCTTCAGATCTCGTTTACCTGCTCCAATTTCCGCTGCCAATCTCCAGGTAATCACAAGGTCAGTTCTTAGATTCAATCACCTAGACCCTGGATCCTAGGGATTCCAACAGAATTATGCTATGCTAGAAAATTAACAATCCGGATTCAGATTAAAACGGGTTCAAGAACTAGAAACACAACTAAATAATCCAAATCTCGCTGAGATTATTTCTATATCTAGCAACCTAGCGATCCAAATCTCTTTGTGATCCTAGAGTTCTAAATAAGCATTAAGAACAGGTTATATCGGTTCACAATTCTCCTAAACCAAATCTCTTTGTATATAGTCAAATTGCTCACTCTAAGTTTGTTCAGATTATAACTCACACTCTCGTGCTGTTGTTAATTGTCTAAGATCTAAACCCTAGGTGATCAGTCTAGAATTCAGTATTAAGAACACTTAGGTGATGAACAATAGATGGTGAATCCTAATCAATCAGTTATCAAGCAAGCATAAAACCTTTGTGAGAATCCCTAAATCTAACTAGGTTACTACTGAGACATATCAGTAATCAAACAACACATCATGAATAGAAAACCAAAAGACTTAATAGATAAATAAAAAAGGGTTCGAAATTCTTCTCTCAATGTTACAAGTAGCAAGAATCAGCCCTCTCCGAATCTCTCAAGCAAGAACAAAGTTAAGAACAAGATAAAAGGTAGAATGAGTCTGAAAACCTAATTAAACTCTCTAAACACGTTTTGGGGTGGTTTAGAATTAAGGAAAACTTCTGGGCAATTATGCAAATCTTTAAAACTTGTCTCTAACTCGCGGATGTTGTTCTGTCGCGCTCAGTGTCGACCGACATCCAAGTCTGTGTCGGTCGACACTCGATCATGGTCGAGACACCAACTTCAGCTCGTTGCACAAATCACCAGAAACGCCCTATAATCCCATCCTTTGCTCCAAACGCAAGTCTACCTGTAAAAGACTCAATACACTCTAAAAACCAGGTTAAAGACTCAATATATACAACTATATCATGGTTGAAAACCTAGGAAAACCATGATATATCACTATTACATACCATAGCTTGTATCGTGTGCTATGAATGTTGAGTTTTCTTGAAGTGTTTATTGAGTCAAACTTGAGTAAGAATCTAGGACTTTTTGAGGAGATCACTACACTTGCAGGAACCTAAGTGACCATTGGATGAGCTTGCAGATGATTTATGACTATTAGAAAACCCAACACAGATCAGCTTACTGAGGACACCCATATCACTTCAGGTATTCAGAGAATCTATTACTTACTTCACCTTTAACTTGACTTAATTTTTCTCACCTAGGGGCTTGGTATACTTTGAGTCGGATTCCTTTGTTAGTTCTGACACAGCTTGTAAACCTGTCTAAATATGGTTTCCTTCTCCCTTTTCTTAAAGTAAAAAAAGAGTATTAAACTGCGGATAAGCTAGTAGCTTCGAAGTGATCACGGGAGTGGTAGAGACCTCTATTACCTCCTGTGCAATCATGGAATGTGTCCAAAGTACATCTCAATGCGGGAAGAGCACTGATAAAAAAAATGATACCCAAATGGGAAAAATCCGATGCTAAGGAAGGAAAAGGAGAAGAAATGAACGAAAAATGATAGTATGGTGGTCAGATGATTACAGAGTAAGAGTCCATGTGTTCTTTGATTGATACTCCATAGGTGAAACCACACATATTAGATTATAGAAGTCAGTATAGTGAATTTGAATGCTCTGAATCTGATTGTGGAGTTCACTTAGGACTATTGCTAAGTGTGGGGGAAGTACATGTTTGTCTTGATGTTTTCAGGTTCATTTTTCATGTGGATTACTAAGGGGAATCTGAGTGTAGTACTTCAACGATAAAATGAGTTTCTGAAGTATTCAAACTTCTTCTCCTTTTCTTGGTATTTTATTTGCTTGAGGGCAAACAAAGACTAAGTGTGGGGAGTTGATATATCATGGTTTTTAGGGTTTTTAACCATGATATAAGTCTTTGTTATTGAGTCTTTTATTGTATTTTGGAGTCTTTTAGAGTGTTTTACAGGTTTATGTACATTTGGAGCTTGATTGGACGTTTTGGAAGCATTTGGAGAAATTCTGCACTATATAGAGATTTCTGCGCACAAAATCTGCACTTTTAGAGAATTACAGCTTTTGCCCAGAAGTTTACAAGATTTACAAAAGTCCCAAATCATGTTTAGACTATTATATTAGGGTTTTTAAGCCATTGTTTTGGCTACGCTTTATTCTAAATTCAGTGATATTGAAAGAGCTTTGAGGGGATGATCTGGACTCGACAGAGAGAAGATTTCGAATCCATGTTTCTTATTCTCTTTTATGATATTCAGTATTCTATTCATTATGATTTCTGGTTCATTGATCATGTCCAAGTAGTTTACTTGTTAGGTTTAGGGATTCTCATTAGAGATTTCATGGAATATTAGGTTAATTGATTAATTGGGATTCATACTTTCTAGTTCTTCATTTAGGATTGATCTTAATGTTTAATCTAAATTAGCTACCCAGATTATTGATGTTAGGTTGATTTTCGCAACGAAAATTGGTTAATTAGCTAGAAAGAACCTAGATGAGCAATTTGTCAATTCGCAAAGAAATTTGGCTTAGGGAAATTTTGAACAAAGGAACCTGAGATTAATGCATGTTTAGGATCTCTAGAACTCGCAACGAAAGTTGGTTTGCTAGGTTGATGGACATAGTTAATATTCGCAATGAAAGTTGGTCTATTATACTTCTGTGATTCTAGTTCTATAACAATTCTTAATTTGATCCCGATTGATTGATTTGCCTATATTCCTGATTTCCTGAGAACTCCCTTAACATGATGCTTTGCATGTCTGCCTACAAACCGTTCTATTTACATACTCTGCTTTGTTTACTGCTTATTCTCTGTTTTCCTTAGCTTATTCTACACTTTACAATCTATCGCAAGAATCTAGAGTCTATGTGGATTCGACCCATATATACTATAGTCACGTCTGTACACATGCAGTGTATCTCTAGGGATTAAAACTTTGAGCATATCAATGGCTTATTTGGAGAAGATCGTTTATCTTGAGATTTTTGAAGAATACTATACAGATTTCAGTGATCATGCGCCTTTGGTTCGAGCCGAAGAGATCTTGTCCCCTCCAACTTCCATGAGCTAGTCTGCTTATAACCCTAATCCAAGTGCCCCTTTCGCTACTCCTACTTCATCTTGTCAGCCGGAGGGTCTCGACGTGATTCGGCCCTTATCATGATCTCTTTGTGGCATGACTTTGCGGGTGTAAAGCCCTAGTCATTTTCGAGTTGACGAGATGGGTAGCTAGGCTGTTTGTGGTTTAAGTTGTACCTCTTTTTGTATTCTGGTTAGGGAAATTTTTGAGGATAAAGGATAAATCATTTCGTTGTTTTTCGTGCTTCCTTTACATTTTGTCAGCGCCGCGCTCCCTTTTTGAAAATGCCATTTTTAAGATCTAATGCCGAATTTTCCAAGTCCCCTCCGTCACGAGGTGACAGTTTGGTTTGAGTGTCACAACGGCTCTAGGGGCCCTGGGTTGGGCATAAAAATTATATCGAGATACGAGATCAGGGCTCATGCTAAGCATTGATAACTTATGCGCTTTGAGTGCAAGGCGGGGCTTAGCTTAGGCATTGAGAATACTTTGTGGTGCAAGTCTAGTCTCGGATTAGACAGTTGTAGCTTGTGTGCGGGTGTGCGAGCACGGGGCTTTGACTTTAAGCACTAATAGATTGTGTGCTTTGCGAATCTGGGCCTGGCTTAAGACACTTATAGCTTGTGTTCCAGGTGCGAGCGCGGGGCTTCGACTTTAAGCTTTGATAGGTTATGTGTTTTGCGAGTGCACACACGGCTTCAACACTGATTGGTTGTGCGTCGTGATGTGAGCTTGTAACCTCAAGTTTAGGATTGATCATTTATGTGCCCTTGGTTGCGAACTCGGAAGCTCGGCTTAAGCACTGAGAGTTGTATACTTTTGCGAGTCTTGCTCAGCTTTTTGACAGGATGAGGTTTTATTAACCCGGGCCCAGTGAGCCTTTTTAGGCATCCAAATGCTCGGTGGTATGATTGCGTTGTCATGTTCGTCGAGTCGGTGTCCGAGCTAGCTGCTTTATATGCCTTGACCATTTATGTCGTTGGGATTTTGCACGCATGTCTCGAGAGACGAGGCAGCATATTTTGTTTTTAAGGCTTTCTCGATAATCGTCACCTCTTTAATAACTGTCGCGTCCCCATTAATGTTGTGTTGGTAACCGTCATATCTTTATTAAATGCACCTTGGTAACTGTCGCCTCTCTATTAGTGTTTCCTTGGTAACAATCGCTTTGTTCACTATAAATACGGCCTTCTCCTTTTGAAATATTCATATCTCGCTCACTATTCTTTCTTCTTCTTTTCTCTGGTTGTCATTTTCTTCTCCGACTCTTGATTCTTTTTCGGTGTTGGTCGCGATGTTGACATCTGTCTCGTTTCTTTTTAAAACGTGTCGATTCCGACCTCCCGAGTCGTTACCACGTCTGATGGCTTTCGCCGATGAGCTTATGCTCTTTTTGCTAAAGGGTATCTCATCGATAGATGGAAATATAATGATCATTATCCCCGTTTGTCGCTTTTACGAACTTAAGGATGACACCTGGATCCTTCATTCGGATTGATCTTGTTCGTCAATAATTTTAGTAATGTGTTTTGGTGTGCTCCTTCCGAGGTCGGTTGCCTCCCACGTAAGTACCCTTTCATTCCTTTGTCTTTTTCTCTTTGGAGTCATGATGCTCGGAATTTGTTGACCTGAATCTTCCTCGTTTGTTCGCAGGGAAACTGATGGTATAACGGACCGGATCCGCTCTGAAAGACGCAAAACAACTTTCGCATTTGAGAAAGGTGTGCGTCGTATCTGGTTTTGGAGACCATGTGATATTTTGGGTACTGAGGTCGACTTCTTCCGAGTTCTTCTTTCCCCACAAAGACCTGTATGGTTTTGATTTCATCACAGTTCCCATATGTGATGCTAATCTTCAAGGAAAGGAACAACCAAGATGACGAAGTCGTCTTTTTAGAGAAGAGCTTGACTCTTTGCGGGATGGACGAGCCGGTCTTTCAAGCAACTAGTTTAGTTTTTTATTTCTTGCAGATGTTCATATGTTGTTGTTTTCTTCCTTGTACCTTTTGAACAGATGAATAAAGATGACCCTTTTTGTGAACCACCTTTTGATCTCGTTATGCCTTCGCGTGCTTTATGCTTGTTTCTCCTTTAACGTCTCCGGACTCGATTGATTGGGGAGCCGAGGTTATCTTGGTGATTGTAATGAAGGCTTTGATCTGCGTTTGGCTCAACGAATCATTTAGTTGCTATGAGTTGTCTCGTCTATTCTTCTCATCAAGGGGTCTAATGTTGAGATCGGAGCATGCAACCTTGCTAACGCGGTAGCTTGGGGAAATCTGAACCTTTTTCTTTCCTTTGGTGGCTTCAGTCTCAGTCGCGTCTTGGATCGATGGCAGGTCACCCATATGGCCTAGAGAGTTCTCTCGTAGCCGTTGTTGTGTCGTTCTAGCGGTATGTCCTGGGTTTGGTGGTGGTGGCGTCAGCGGTCTCATCATCGTTAGATCTTTCTTTGCACGTAGGAAATCTCTGAACCCCCTCCTTCTAGCGCCAATTGTTGATCCGAGGAATCATTAAGTATGTTTTAATGTGGATTAGGCCGAGATTTTCCGTTTAAATAGAAATATTGACTTTGACGAGACGGTTGATTATAAGAACATGCCGAAATTTTTATGAAGAACAGGTCGGGACCGTGTTTATATTGATATAACTGAGAATATAGATTGGTTTTAGTCTATGTACTTCCCCACGCATCGTCATCTGGTCGATATCGAGAATATAGATCGGTGTCGTAATGATGAGAGTCGATGGATCCGTGCAGGCTGAGTCTAGGTCGACCTCAGTTGATTTGTGGAAATGGACTTTAAATTATCAAGATGGACCTGATTGATTGGGAGTGCTAAGCTCACCAACAATAAGCACCGTCTGTAAAGTTTTTAACAATCTTCTTGCTATTCGCATGTAAGAAGTGTCAAGTAACTTTGTCAAAAAGATATTGAACTTATTTTTGTGACAAAAAACGATATTGAATTAATCCCTAAAAACAGGTTCTGGATTTTGTCATTTGCACGTGACCCACGAATGGATTTTCTTGATCAGAGTTGTCCGGAAATCGAATTCATTGATGATACAGCCCATCAGCTCATTAGCCCATCAACTTTATTGAGATGACATGCGGAATTGAACTCCAACTTAAAAAATAGTATATGATGATTTTAGTGAAATTGTATTTTCTTTGTCACCAAATTATGGATGCAGATAGTTGTTTTTTTTAGAGGATCAGTGGAATTGACTATTACATTAAATTCCTCTTTAAATCATCTATTTATTAATTTTTAAATTTTTAGAAAAAATATAAGATCCACATTTTATATAAAAAAATGTTGGATTCTACTCAGATTTGTTTCTCTTATCATGAGAAAGAGGAAAATTTCAGCTTAAACTATCAATATTTCACTTATTTTAATTTTATTATTATTTATTCTACTATTTTTTTTGTGTTATCATTTGCACCCTATGATATATCTTTCTCAATAGGAACACTAGAAGCTTTCAACAATGAGAACATATCATAATTTTAGTGAACTTTTCTTTTACTGTGCGTTTGTTTATGTGGCACAAAGGCAAAATTTGAAAAGAAATAAATGTAATGAATTAAATAAAGAAAGAAAGAAGAAATAATTGCACCCACTATATCTTTATTGAAAAGTAATAGCAATTTTGTATGTTTTAAAATCAAATTGCAATTATGTATCTTATTGTTACTATTTCAAGATCAAAAAAACTTAAACGCCCTTATGACATAAAGTACTCTCTTATTGATAGCAAGTCCCATCATGCTTCCTATTTAACTTTTTTTTATCCCACGCATGAATAGTGTATTTAACATGTAGTTTATTGGATAGATAGTGTAAATGATATACTTTTTGTGTTCATAGATCACAATAATACTTTTTGGATTAATAGTGTCAATAAAATGTTGCTTTTTTCGATGGATAGTTCCTCCAACATATTTTTGTGTCCACGGAACATAATAATGTGAACTTTTGGATAAAAGTGTCTATAAAATGTTTAATTTGACTTTTTGGATTAACAATGTCTAAAAAATGTTGCTTTTTCGATGGATAGTTGCCCCCAACATACTTTTTGTGTCCACATATCACAATAATGTGAACGTTTTGGATAAAAGTGTCCATAAAATATTGTTTTTTCGATGGACAGTAGAACCAACATACGTTTTGTGTCTACGGATCACAATAATGTGAACTCTTGACCACCTATTATCCATCAAAAGCGAATATTATGTGATATAATAGTGGTGGTGTCCACGAATAATCGACATCGTCCTCTAAGCTTTTAAAATTGTGTTTACCAATTACATTTCACGATCATATAAACTCTTGGTCACCTTCTGTCCATCAGACCCGTCTAGTATGTAAGGAGATTGTGGTAGTATCAACGAATAGTCGATATTGTCTGCCATATCCATAAAAAGCATTTAACATGTGGTGTTTATTTGTGTGGTTAGGAATCATAAAAAACTTTGTTTCTAGTAAATAACGTACTTGGTTCAATAGTTCCCATGATTGTGAATCCGTGGACACAAGATTTGTTGCGCCCACTATCCACCCAAAATCAATATTTCTCTTTGTCCGCTATTTATCCACGGGAAGCGCCTAACATGTAATATGATCGTCTCATTGTCCACGTGGATGGATATTTGTGGACAGCTAGTTTCTATAAAATGTTGTTTTTCCGATGGACACTGGAACCAACATACGTTTTGTGTCTACGGATCACAATAATGTGAACTCTTGACCACCTATTATCCATCAAAAGCGTATATTATGTGATATAATAGTGGTAGTGTCCACGAATAATCGACATCGTCCGTCTGAGCTTTAAAAATTGTGTTTACCAATTACATTTCACGATCATATAAACTCTTGGTCATCTTCTGTCCATCAGACCCGTCTAGTATGTGAGGAGATTGTTTATATTGCCGAACATCTCACATTCGCAATGCTATCCACCATTAAAAAAAATAAAGGGTAAAAAAAAGATAAAGTAAGAAAGAGAAGAGAAGGAAAATAAAGAAAATAAAATAAACAAAATAGAAAAGGAATAGATGGGATGGGTGGGGGTGTTTTTGTCTTTTTGACATGCAAATAGTAACAAAAAGATACATATTGGCAAGAAGTTTTTGAAAGATACAAAATTGCAAGGAAAAAAAATAAAAAGATACATTCAATGCAATTGACCCAAGAAAGAAGGATTAATTGCATCTAATGTATCTTTATTACAAAGTAATAGCAATTTTGTATCTTCCCAAAACTTTTTGCAAATTTGTTTTTTTTTGTCTTTTTGTGGTGGTTAATGACCATTTTATCCTCACACTCTCTTTCTTACATATTTGTTTTTCTTCCACCGAAAATTAACCTATTTTTTTTTCTTTTTTCTTTTCTTTTCCTTTCCCTTCTCTTTCTTACTTTTGCATTTATTTTCACCTCATTTTTTGAACGGTGGATATCATGCAATGGGTGCGGTTTCCGGTCATATAGACCGCCGGAATGGAGTTAGAACTGGTCGATCTACCGGAATTCAAAAAAAAAATACGGACTTAATACGGAGATTGCGAATGGATATTGAGTCTCCATCCATGTGGATACTACGAAAATTGCAAATGAATATCTATCCATGTGGATACTACAATGATCATATACATGCAAGGTGCTTACTATGGGTAGGAAGTAGCCAATGAAAATATTGTTTTTGAATGGATAGTGGTCTACACCTACTCTATGTCCACAAATTCACAATCATGTGGACTCTTAACCAACTTTTGTCCATTAGACCCGTACTTTGTGTCCACGGATCGCAATAATGATAACTCGCCATGGGTAAACGTTTAACATATGATTATTCGTGGGCAAGTTGCTTAACAAGATGGTTTAACATGAATGATGATGTACAAGATACTTAACAAGATGGTTTAACATGAATGATGATGGACAATATGCTTAACAAGATGATTTAACATGAATGATGATGGAGAAGGTGCTTAACAAGATGGTTTAACATATGACTGTTCATGGACACAAAAGCATGTTGGACGATCACAATCGGTGGTCAAAAGTTATCATTATTGCGATCCGTGGACACAAATTACGGGTCTAATGGACAAAAGTTGGTTAAGAGTCCACATGATTGTGAATTTGTGGACATAGAGTAGGTGTAGACCACTATCCACCAAAAACAACATTTTCATTGGCTACTTCCTACCCATAGTAAGCACATTGCATGTATATGATCATTGTAGTATCCACATGGATGGATATTCATTCGCAATTTTCGTAGTATCCACATGGATGGAGACTCAACTATCCATTCGCAATCTCCGTATTAAGTCCGTTTTTTTTTTTTGAATTCCGGTAGATCGACTGGTTCTAACTCCATTCTGGTGGTCTATATGACCGGAAACCTCACCCATTGCATGATATCTACCTTTCAAAAAAATGGGGTGAAAATAAATGCAAAAGTAAGAAAGAGAAGAGAAAGGAAAAGAAAAAAGAAAATAAAATAATAATAAAAAGAAATAGATTGATTTTCGGGGGTGAATTGCACTGGGTGTATCTTTTTATATTTTTTGTTGCAATCTTGTATCTTTCAAAAAGATTTTGCATTTGTGTATCTTTTTTTGTAGGCCCCACGTGTAAAAAGACAATTTTATCCTCAGACTTTCTTTTCCTCACATTTTTCTTTTTCTTTTCAACCGAAATTCAACTCATTCTTTTTCTTTTCTTTTTTTTTTCTTTTCTTTTCTTTTCCCTTCTCTTTCTTACTTTTGCATTTATTTTCACCCCTTGTTTTTTGAACGGTGGATAGGTTCCGATATAAGATATTTTTGGCCATTTAGATCAGCGGAATGGAGAGAGAATTTAATGATCTACCGGAATTCCAAAAAAAAAAAAAATTGGACATAAAAAAAATTTGCGAGTGGATAGTTATGAGTAGATATCTACAATATCTATCCACGTGGATACTACTACATACAAATATTGTCCATCATAAGTGTTTAGCATGTGATATAAGTCATTGTAGTGTCCACAAATAATCGAACCAAAATATTTTGTGTCTACGGATCACAATAATGTGATCTCTTGACCATCCTATTGTCCATCATAAGCGTTTAGCACATATTGTGGACATCTTGTCCATCATCATTCATGTTAAACCATCTTGTTAAGCGTCTTGTCCACGAATAATCATATGTTAAACGTTTACACATGGTAAACATGGTCTACACCTACTCTATGTCCACAAATTCACAATCATATGAACTTTTAACCAACTTTTGTCCGTTAGATCCGTACTTTGTGTCCACGGATCATAAGCGTTTACCCATGGTAAGCATCTTGTTAAGCATTTTGTCCATCATATGTTAAACCATCTTGTTAAGCATGAGATGTGATAAGGTTCCAAATTCTTGTTGAGCATCTTGTCCACGAATAATCATATGTTAAATATTTACCCATGGTAAACATATTTTTGGATTCATCATTCATGTGATCGTTTAACATCATATGTTAAATCATCTTGTTAAGCATCTTGTCCATCATAAGTATCCACGTGGATGGATAAACTATCCATTCGCAATTTTTTTTTAAGTCCAATTTTTTTTTTTTTTTGGATTTCCGATAGATCGATCGATTCTCTCTCCATTCCGATGATCTATAAGTCTGAAAACCTCATCCAATTCATCATATCCACAGTCAAAAAAACGTGGGGTAAAATTAATGCATAAAGTAAGAAAGAGAGTGTAAGACAAAAGAAAAGAATAAAAAAATTGTGGATAGTTTTGTATAATTAACTATCTATAACTAAAAGACAAAAAACAAGATTAAATGATCATTAACCACCACTAAAAGACAAAAAAAAAATACACAATTGCAAAAAGAATTTGAAAGATACATCTTTGCTATTACTTTTCAAAAATGATATAGTGGGTGCAATTAACTCGATTTTCGGTGAAAGAGAAAAAAAAAGATGGGGAAAGAAAGTGTAAGGATAAAATAGTTATTTTACTAGTGAGACCAAAGAAAAAAAATACAAAATTACAAACTCTTTTAAAAGATATTAAGCAACAAAAAAAAGTTAAAAAGATATAGGGAGTATAATTCACCAAAAGAAGAAAGATAGAATTGCTTCGGATCTTTCTTGCGGGAGATCTCGAAAGACAGCTCATCAAATGTAAAAACAGTTCAAACCAAAAAATCATTGTCTTCGCTATATAATTAACTCTCTTTACGACACGTGCACCATTTCCCTTGTCCAGCTCCTAGATACAGAGGACAAACAGCTAGGTAACAGTCATTTTGCTGTGCGACTGGATAATATTTGATTTATATTTTTACCTTTTTTAATCAGTGGACAATAGTAAACATGGACGTTTGGATTTTCGGTTTGGTTCGATTCAGTTTAAAATTTTTTTTTTCAGTTTTTTTAGTATAAAAATATAGAAACCATTCGGGTATATACAAAATTTAAATTAGTTACAGTTCTTTTTGTTTTCGTTTCGGTTCAGATAGTAAACTTGAAAACCGCCTAATATCCAAAAAAAATGAGGTTCGGTTTGATTACGGTTCAATTCGGTTCTTTCGAGATAATTTTGGCTAACTCGAATAAAATTTCAGATAACTTGGGTAAAAGATTTAAGTAATTCGGATAGTTCGAATAGAAATTAGAATTCGGATAGTTCGAATAGAAATCAGATAGTTCAGATAAAAATCAGGTATTTGCAAGTATTTCACTTAAAAATATTCAGGTTATTACGGATAATTCGATTTTTTGTAATATCCGGTTAGTTTCGATTATTTGGTTACTTTAATCTAAATATAAATAATATTTTTAGATATAAATTCGTATTTCGGTTAGTTTAAATATCCGTTTGGTTTTTTATTCAATTCCGGTTCCATTAGGATATTTTAGATATAAATTAGAAACTGTTATGATACTTTTAACTTTTCGGTTTTGTTTGATTACATTTTTTCTCATCGGTTTGATTTAATTCTTCGATTAGTAGTTTTTATGTCCATGCCTAAATTGTATCATGGAGGGTTGTGAAAATTAATTAAATTCGGGGGGGGGGGGGGGGGGGGGGGGGGGGTGAGGGGGGGTTTAAAATATGAAACTGATAAACACTATATATATTATAATATTGTAAAAGTATTAATTAATGAAAACTACAAAATATTAAAAATTGGAAATTATCATAAAGTTGGAAATTATCCATTGGTAGTTATAATATACTGGGTTTATGTTTAATCATCACCAGAATAAAAACAAGAAATGACGACTCAAAATTGCAATCCCAAACAACTACGAAGATCATTATGCGAGATTTATCGTTGTTGTCCACGGCCCAATAAACGATAACATCATCTTCCTGAACAGCCACTGAGAGATACGCTCTCAAATCCAAAGAACCCAAACTTCATAACCCGATAAGAAGGAACCGAAACTAGCTTCGCTAAACTCTTCCTCATACTGTTGCAACGCAATCCTATGCCCTCAAATTACCCCTTTATAAAAGTCCTAAATGAATCCCAATCCTCTAACATGATTGGACAAACCCGAAGCCAAACCAACCAAAGGACACCGATAATCAAGACGATACCGGCAAGTAACCCGACTGAAAATCGCACACAAGAACTCCATAACGAACAAAAAATCTACAAGTTGAGATGCCAAACCTCCCATTAAATCATTGAAATTCTGATTAGCAGAGGAAGAGACAACACAAAACTAAATATCAAAAGACCTACTCATCAAACCAAGATTCAATAAACCTGACTACTCAACTCTGGAAGGTATGAAGTCTGATCTCATACATATTCACATAGAACTCATCAAGCATGTTGTAATCATCAATTGTCTTTCCTTTTCCAGCTTGTGCATGTACTTGCGCTCCAGCTTGTGCATGCTCCATTCCCACGACAACAATTGGCACGATGAGGTTTCCTTCCTCATTCAGTCTCTTAACCCAAATTGTTGCACACAAGTTATACAAGGAGTGAACAAAGTCATACCATGATAATTAGATCATCTCCAAGAACTTCAAACCGAATGACCAAGTACTTATGTATATCTCTCATTTAAAATTATTTCCTAAAAAATTATGTACTCGTTGGTCAGCTCCTTTCACCATCAAAGAAGTCCGACCATACGGTGTTATCGTCTTGACAAATGCTGACGGCAATGAGTTCACTGTGAATGGACAAAGGGTGAAACACTACAAGGCCAAAGCCGAAACTCTAGCGGTACAGATTGTGTCTTTGACTGATGCACCCATTATCTTCGTAGTACAGTCAAGCTAGTGTTGTTAAACAAGCGTTTTGGTGGGAGGAAACCCACTGATAAGTATTTAAATATGCATTTTTGAGTCTTGTTTTCATTTTATTTTTGGTTTAGTTTTGAGTCATGTACAGCAGAATCAGAAGAGATTATCAACTGTGAGCCTCCGTGTCAATCGACACACCTACGGTGTCGGTCAACATGCTATTCGAACTTACGGAGTAGAATCAACCAAGGTCGATGCAGCTGGTTGACATTCCCAAAACACAGTCTTATCGATCGACACGACTATTATTCGGTCGACACCGACCCTAGAGGTACGTCCCTTTAAATTATTTTTTCTCTTACTTACTTCTCTCTCTATCTCTCTCTCTCTCTCTCTCTCTCTCTCTCTCTCTCTCTCTCTCTCTCTATCTCTCTCTCTCTCTCTCTCTCTCTCTCTCTCTCTCTCTCTCTCTCTCTCAAAAATCGGAAACACTTCCCCCCAAACTGCAAATCCTTCGTTTCTAGACCGATTTCAGTGATTCAAAAGCCTATTTCACTTGGTTTTTCACCCTCATTCCATGTATATCTCCATTTCATTGATCTACAGGGTATGTGCTTCGAATATCCACTTTTCGATTTCCTCCCTAAAGTATAAAAAATTGAAATTCATCTAGTTTTTGATAAAAAAAAATTCTGGAATCATACCTCTTTAGGTTGTGTGATAGTGGTTTCAAGTTCCCCATGGGGTTTCATTAGCTATTTTTCAAGTTTTCAAAAAATTGATTTGATCACAAAACTTGTTTGATATGCGACTTTGACTGGGTTTAAGACGAAATTGTAATGGATTGTTGTTGATTTCGGTTTGTACATTGATACTTGTGATGATTTTCACTCAATTTTGTCATTCATCGATTTTTTATTTTTGGCCTACTTTCTCGGGTTCCTCTTTTCTTGTGTTTTCTTTGAATGCATATGTCTACTCATAGCAAGATTTAGCAAGGCGAGGCATCGAGTTCAAACATGCATCTACCATCTCCTTCACTAACTCATTCATTGACTCTTCACCTCATGCTCAACCTCTCGCCGCTTCTGGTTCGCAGATAAGGCCTCCTTGGCCTAATGCAAAAGATCTTATGATCAAAATGAGGGTCAATTGGGAGCGTGATTCAAAGACAAATACTGAGAAACCAGAGTGTTACCAAAGACCGATTCCATAGGATTGGGATGAGTATGACACACTTTTCTATAATGTGTGGCAATCCGTAAATATTAACCCCAACCGATTTGTTGACTACCATACCATCAAGGAGATGGGAGTTAGAGAGGATGTGATGAGGATTGTGAGGCGGACTGGTCTAGGCACTATGCCTACTAAGCATTACGATCAATTTCCAAACTTGGTGAGATATTTCCTGGCCACTTGTCGTGTTTACTATGTCAACAAGCAAGTGAAGGTGGCACAAGAAGGGGTACTGACATTCATGTGAAAAGGAGTGAGGTACCACCTTTCCATTCCTGATTTGTGTGGATTGTATGAGTTCAAAAAGGAACCAACTTGAGTTGTTCTCACATTTGAGGGGCACGACATTCAGGCTTTCTGGCAGCACTTTGGTAATGGGGTTTGTGAGTCCAGGGACTCGAGTAAGACTGAGATTATACTGATATATCATGGTATTGGACACATCTTCCCTGATGAGACTTTGGAGTATCCTGATCCGTTCGATAATTTTGACACGGGATCTTTGTTCGCGAAAAATTTATGTACGCTGAAGACGAGAGCATTTGGTGGGAATACACAGAAAGTTGAGGGTGTTGGGAGGTTCTTGACTCCGATTTTAAGGTTCTTCAACATCGACACGAGCAACAACGTCATCAACACTTATAGGTTGCTTAGGGATCAAAAGCATCTGAAGAGTGCAACATGGATGAAACCTGGTCTGAATTGGATTTCCACATATGCATAGGATCATGATTAAAGCATCTAGCTCCCATTGTAGGAGATCACTACGATCTGATGATGTGTTGATGTTGAGTTTCCAGCCCGGTTAGAGAAGCCGATCAGTCATGCGATGCAAGCTTCATAAGCGAACTTCTTCTAGTGATGCACCATATGCTCCAGAGGATGACATAATTCCTGACCTTGTTGGTGGTCCACTTCCTTCTTTGGAGTTTTCTGAGCCCCCTCTTGGGTATGATCATGATCCTATTGCTTTCCGGAGGTACATGGTTAGCACGATGAGAAAGATATGGAACGTTATGGCGAGTGAGATCACTTGTACACGTCGCCCATATCCAACTCGCAGATGTCGTCGCTCACCCACTGCCGATACTACTGATGCTGCTGCTCATGATGATGATTCTGATGATTCGAACTCTATGGTTGGGATTGAGTATGAGTTCGAGGAGGACTACTTTTCATTCCTCGGCTATTTTGGCTTTGTTATTTTTTTTCTTTTTTTTTTCTTTTATCTTGAGTCAATTTTATGTTTTTATTGAGTCATTTGTCAGTATTTATGTTTAGAACTTGATAACTTGATATTATGCTATGTTGTTGCTTCTGATTAGCATTTGAGTGGTCTTATATAGCTAACATGTTACAGTTTATGTGAAAACAAAAGTTAGTGACGTTCGCGAAAATAAATGTGTTTGTACATGCTCGGTGTCGATCGACACCCAGTGTGTCGGTCGACACAAACACTTATACAGGACAACACTGTGTCGATTTAAGACTGGTGTCGCTTGACACCAGGCTGTGTGTTGGTCGTCCTAGGTGCACACGACATGTAAGGTTCATGTTTCTCTTGTTCTCTGTGTTCTGTAACGCTTTCAGCCAAACTCAAGCTTCAATAACACTAAGAAAAGTGTTGTTCAAGTGTGGGGGAGGTGATTACTAAAAACATCTTTTCTTTTATTAGATTCAGTCGAGATTGTTTTATCGAGTCAAAACTTGTGTCTGAAACTATGATTTTTCGATAAAACCACCACATTTGCATGAACCTTAGTGATCATTGATTCGATCTTGATAGGTATATGAGACTAATGAAAAACTCCAAGACTGGCCAACCTACCAATTTCACTCGTCTATGGGCTTGACATACATTGGATCAGATTCCTCCTTCAGTCCTGAAAGACTTGTCTATGTGAGTATGGTTCCCCCTCTTTCTTCCCTTCAAAGCAAAAAAAAAAAAAAAAAAGAGAAGTCTGAGGATAAGCTAGTAACTTTTAAGTGATCATTACAGGTGGCAGTAACCCTGCTATTTCTTGTTTCATGAAAACACGTTCAAATAAAAACCAGATAATAACAGAAGAGCAGCTAACAAAAAAATAAAATGATAACCAATGGAGAAAAATCAGCTGCTGAAGTGAGAAAAGGGAGAGGAAAGGAACCAGATGTTAAGACAGTTTGTGTACCCGAAAAACTGATTGAGTAAGAGTCCATGTATCCCTTGATTGATACCCCCTCGATTAGTCTTCAGTGAGTAAGAGTCCATGTATCCCTCTTAACCTAAACTTAGAAGGGTCAATATAGTGAATTTCAATTGCTTATTTTGATTGTGGAATGGTTTGAGATAGTTGCTAAGTTGGGGGAAGGACATGGTGGCCTCGATCATGTCAGGTAATTTTTTTCTAGTGGGTTTACTAAAGGTAATATGAGTGTGGTGCTTTTACGATAAAATGAGTTAATGTGTTTTCAAACTTCTTTTTCAGATTTTGGTTTTCTGTTTGCCTGAGGATAAGCAAAATAGTCTGGGGAGTTGATATATATATATACACGCATATATATACATATTCGAGTCCTTTTGAGTCTTTTACAGGTTTATACACTTTTGGAGATCATCTGGAGATTATTTGGAGTGTTTTGGTTCTTTTTGGAGATTGTAGCTGGTTGATTAAAGTCACCACCAATCATGACGACTTGTGTCGATTGACACACCCATGTGTCAGTCGACACATACACTTTTCCACAATTCTACTGCGGATTTTAAAGACTTTTGAAAACTCGCAAATTAGCCCAGAATTTTGACCATTTGCATAAATGACCTAAGATGTGTTTAGACTATTATTAGGTCTTTGTATTTTATTACTTCATACTTTTCATAGTTTGAGATTTTGAGAGAGATTGATAGCTTGGGGATGATATGAAACTTTGTAATTTTGAGAGAAGATTTCGAACCCGTGTTTCTTATTCTATTCTATTTTATGATAACTATTATGATTATGTCTATTGTTTCGAACGATATGTTTGAATAGATCTCTTGTTAGTTTTAGGAATTCTCGTTAGGGATTTCATGTAATTTTAGATTAATTGATTTGTTAGGATTCATAACTTGATAGTTCTTCACCTAAGTTGTTCTTAAAGCTAATTCTAAATTTATCACCTAGAATCTAGATCATAGGTCATTAAATTGGCACATAAGTGTGATTTATAATCTGGCAAAACGTAGGGTGAGAAAATTATATAATTTCAAAGGAATTGGATAAGATAATTTGTGAACAAATCAAACATGCTCTTAATGCTTTTTTAGAATTTAGCAATCGCAAAGGAATTTGGATTCTTAGGTGACATAGTTAATTCTCGCAACATAAGTTGGTATATTATATCTCTGTGATTTGAGTTCTAGAACATGTGCTTAACAGAATCATGACTGATTAATTGATCAACATTGTTTGATTTCCACATCTGATTTTCAAACCGATTTTCATTACTTGTTGCAGTACTTTTTTATTACATCTCATTCTGCTTAGCTTAATTCGATATTCAACGTCTATTGTGAGATTCTTGAGTCTCTATGAATTTGACCCATATATATTACAATTGTGTTCTATGCACTTGCGGTGTATCTCCGGGGGATTGAAACATTAAACATATCACAAAGAGATAGAAAATGGTACGATTCTCCCCTTAAAACATGAGGAAAATGAGAGTAATCTCTCTCTCTCTAAGAAAAGAAGAAAGTGGAGTTAATCTTTGCCTTAAAAAGGAGGAAACATGAATTGATATCTCCCAAATGGAAGAATTTGTTAAATTGTAGCAAAACCCATTTGGAGGAGAACTTTTTGAACTTCAGTTTGCTATGAACACATAGGCTAGTCCCAAAATAGGACACAATCGGGAAACCCAAGCGTGACCGCCGTTGACAGAAGACCTTAAGGTGGATATGATTGTGCTGGTGAAAGTTTCTCTATTGAGTAAAGAGATGAGGCAGTGAAGAACATAGGTTAGCGGACTGTGGTGGCACATTGTGCTTGCTATGTGAGATTACTTAGGTGCAGAGGCGTCATACATGATTCTTTGGTGTCTCGCCGATGTAAAGTAGGAGAGTAGAAGAGGGCAACTGAAGGTAAGGAGCAACATTTAATCAAGTCTATATATTGTAATCGTGTGTACATTGATCTCTTAAGGAAATATATCATCTTCCTCTACACTTTGCACAGTGAAAGAACATGGGACCTCATTTGCAGAGTGATTTTTTAGATATTTTTGATGGAGATAGACATGAAGATGAAGCAGAGGGATTGAAGCAGCCAGAGGGAAAGTGATCCGGTGGAACATAGCTCGTGTTTTAGGTGTCCTCGCCATGTGAACATCCATTGGTAAGCTTACTTACATTGCTAACTAAAAGAATCAATGATTCTTAAAATGGAAACCTTTTTCTCTTACAAACGTATATATTTTGTGAACAGGCGATAGATATTTGAAACCATCGGAAAATAACGGCTGTGAGCAGAGTTAAAGAAGATGTGACTATCTGATACTGGCCAATGATTGTGTTTGGGATGTAATGATGGATGAGGAAGCATGTGAGCTGGCGCGGAAGCGTATTCTCTTGTGGCACACGAAGAAAGTGGTTGCCGTAGTTGCACAAGGATGAGCGAAGAGGGGAAGGGAAAGATCTGGCAGCTATGTTTGAGGCTGCGTCTTTCTCAAAGCTGGTGTTGCAGAGGAATCAAAGACAACATAATTGTGGTGGTGGTTTATTTTCAGCCTCACAGGAAATTCAAGAGCACAACCCTTGAGTCGAACGAGAGGGTGGTCGTTTTCTCTTTTTTTTATCAGTGAATATGGGTCTCTCAAAGAAGTTATAGTTTGTGCTTATTTTTAAATTGATTTTAACTAACATCTTATAATCATAGGAGATATGTAGCTTAAATTGTTTACGCCCTTTGTCTTGACGTACAAAAAGCCATGGCCATTTTAAACACGATATCACATAAAAATGTGAACATTTTTAGAGTTAGTTTTCTTCTTTTTTTTGTCCTGGGAGTTAGTTTTCTTTAACAATGTTTCTGTGTATGTTTTACACGGTGCATCGAGCAGGGAATAGAGTGAAAGATGTATTATATTGCACTGTTTCTTTTAAAACTAAATCTTACTGTTCTTTTTCTTAAGATGTATTAAATCTTAAACCAAAACTATATCGTTCTTTTTCTTAAGATGTATTAAATCTTAAACCAAAACTATATCGTTCTTTTTCTTAAGTTGTACCTAAAGCTATGTGACTACGATTACAATCGACTTAAATAGAACGATAATTGGAAGAAAACAATGGTATTACATTGTCATTATCATTATGGTTTGCAAAAAACAGTTCAAGAGGATGAAGCCTAAGGAAAGCGGGCTAAACTGGCGCACCATGAATGTCTGACACATGAAATACAAAGTGTTCGAAACTTGACCGTAAGGGAGATATGGGATGAGTATGCCGTGGGGGAACCAGCTCGAATAAGTGCATGTGCTTCAGGCATGGAGACAATTCGCATGCATCAAAGGTTTGTCTTAAATTAGGAACAAAGCAAAAAAGCCGAGCTTAGAGAATGTGAACACAATATATGATATGTACGAGACAATCTTCGACGAAGCAATTAACAGTAAGTGCATAGTCGTCGAAACTTTGCCACTATATACCATTCCGAAGAAACACATAAAGGGTCAAATATACAATCATTTCAACTAAACCAATACCACATTTGAACCGAGTTTCTCGAAAAAGATAAAAAATGAAAAGAACAATATTATATTACTGGAAAACATATATATAACAGTCTAAAATAAAATAATTATAAACAAATATAAAACTTCGTAATGCAAAACAAATAACAACAAAACAATATATACTTCAGCTATATGAAAGAGAAATATCAAGTACGAATTGACAACAAAAGAAAACTAACATATGTAATCTTATATATAACAGAAGGATGATCTCTCCAACCAGAGCTTCACGTGTCACTTTTTCTTTTAAATAAATGTTATGGCCTTTCATTGAGGCATGGTCGCTTCATTTGTTTTGGGTTTGTGTGTGAAATCTGTACACGAGTTTTCGACCGTTGAATGCCACCAACAAATATTGGCCCACACGACCGTTGAATGCCACCAACAAATACTTGCCGACCATATTATTCAATAGCTAACGATTATTAAAATGAAATTTTCATCATGGCAATATCATATGGTCTAGCTGAGCCGTATACAACACAATGGATTCGAACAAACAGGATGATTGAATCAATTTGTATCAGATTTAATTATACCCACAAAAGTTGATATAAGATTCAGTTTAAAGAGAGTAAACCGAGTCAAATAAAACTTCATTACTATTTAACCAAATAAAACAAATATATCGATTAGTTTTATTTTTTTAAATCCCTTAAATAGACATATATTTTGCTATAACGCAAAATCAAACAAAAACCATATAAAAGAAAACTATAATCCGAAATAAACTAAACAAAATATAATTACAATATATTGTTATTGTAACCAACTTCATTTGGGGTTTTCAGACTATTTGATCACTAAGTGGAGTTTAAGACATATTTGCATATTTGGAATGTCTTTCCCATCGGCAACTTTCAAATTCAGTATTTTGTCCAACTTTTAATTTTAGTGTATATGTTGGAACTATTAAATGAATATAATCATTTCGTACAATTATATTAGTAGAAAAGTTAATCACGGACGAATGTGGCGATTTAAAACAGTTTGACAGCCATATTTTATGAAATTATAAATTGAAACGGAACACTAACACTTTATACATTTAAAACAACAAACAAGAACGCCACATGACCTCCGCGCGTGCGCGGAGGTAGAAAGTTAACTAGTTAGCACAATTATATACTATAAAATAAACAACAAAAGTGCAAGGATTTTTTTTTGTCAACAGGAGTTTATTCATATGAGCCAGGACGTTACAAAGCAAATGGCCAGGGCCCAAGTCAAGAAATTTTTCCGAGTAACTCGGTTACATGACCAAAGAAGAAGAGCAGACCACCACGTGTCATCGCCTGCGCGGAAACGACATGCAACACGCGTTACCCATCCGAAGGACCGCTGGGAAGAAACTAGCAATCGCGGCGGAGAACGAAGCCGCATCTTACCGGACCGATTTTCTGAAACGACCAAGGACCACCTGAGCATCGAAGCTTACCGAAAGCACCACCTGCCAGAACACCTGCATCGAAGAAAAACAGTCACTAAAAGAGCACCGGAGACCGCCGAAGCCATGGAGACGCCGTCGCCGTTGGGTCGAAGACCAAACAGGAGCCACCAATCGTGTGTCCTCTAACGCAGTGGCCACGAAAGGGATATTATTCCAAGCATAACAAAGGAGCCAGAGCAAATCCGTGAGAAACCAGCTAGCAGACGGCGAAGAGAGAGAAGAGAAGCCCGATCCGAAATGATAAAAACCAGGAAATCCCGGCAAACTCCGACAAAGCGGAAGAGATAGCCAGCCATAGAAAGAGCTCCTGCTATTAAAAGAGGCAAACATGAAGAAGAAAAAGCTCAACAGGGAGCTAACCGGAGAACAGCACCGGAACCTTATTAGAACCATAACACAACCGACCAAAACGATCGGAAAAAGAAAACCTGGGAAAAAGATCGCTCGATCTGAAAGATAAATGTGTGAGAAGATCGAGAGATCAGAAAAAACCCAGATCCGAAGGCAAAACCACAGGCGAAAGATCAAAATCGAAACAAGCGGTGGGAAATCGGAGAGAATTTCATCTCTCTAAACCGAAGAGAGAGAAAGCCTTAACGAGTCCATAGAGAGAGAGAGAGAGAGAAAGCCTTAACGAGTCCATAGAGAGAGAGAGGACATAAAATTATAACTAGGGGTGGGCATATTTCCCGAACCCGAACCCGGAAAAGCCGGTTCAGTACGAGTTTGGATCCTTTACAATAACCGATTGGAACATAGGTTATAATACTTTGGGTTATGGATCGGTTCGGGTTAAATCCGAAACCCGATTGGATAACCCATATAAACCGAACCCATATAAACCGAATTTATATACATATCCTGAATTCAGTAATCTATTGGTTTGTTTTCATTTGATATTTTAAGAGGAAAAAAATACTCTTTGAAGAATAAGGTAACAAGTGAATTCAATCCCAAATTGCTTAAGTAAAAAAAATACTCTTCAAAAAAATACTATTTGTTATTTGCTTAACTAATTCATCTTATTTGTTTATCTTGAACTAAATCTGAGTATAAAACTGAATTGTTATTGTTGTTTGGTTTTGCAGAAATGATTGAGAAGTATAGATAAGAGATGTCTGTTTAGAGGGAGGAAGATTTCAAGGTCCAGAGATGGATTAGTAGTTCTTTAAGTTTTAAGTCTTTACTTCATGTTTTTAGTTTGGTGTTCTTCTTGATGCAGTTTGCGATTTTAGCTTTGGAATTTGATTGTTGCTTTTTGATATTTGATTGAAGAACTTGGTTTTAAAATAAATTAGTTTTCATTATTGATGAATGCTTGTTCTTTCAAAAGCTCTCGAGTGTGGTTACTGATGTTGTAAAGATTGATCTTAGGGTTGAAGTGTGGTTACTGATGGTGTAGTGTTGTTGTAGCCCGGCTGATTATAGTGTTTGCTTTGTGTGTTGGGCTTTAAGAATTACTCATCTTAGAAGCTTGTTCATACTAGCACTCACAAAGTATAGGTTATATCTAGTTTAATTTTTTGTCCATTGTAAATTGTCAAAGTACAGGTTGTATATTATACACTATAAATTTCAAAATTTGGACGATGAACATTTACGCATAATAGAAACAGTATGGTTATTACCCGAACCCGTTCAAAACCGATCGGATTATAGGTTTCCAGTAATTAATCCGAACCGATCCGAACCCGGCTAGAACCGAACCGAACCCAACCCGTTTATGCTACATATTCGAATGGGGCTAATGAGCCTAAATCCAAAAACCCAAAAACCGAATAACCCGAACCGAACCCATTTGGATACCCGAACGCCCACCCTTAATTATAACGGTGGAAAAGGTGAATAGGTCAATATCTTTAGAGCAAATTAAAATGTCGAGAATAATACGTAAACAATATACGAATATATATATATATATATATAGAGATATTTATTCACACTTTATTTGGAGGGGGTGACTTAGTTTTGCATAAATATATATAGATATTTATTCACCCATTATTTGGAGGGGGATGAATTACTTTTGCATTAAACATTGCTAGCTTTGAATATGTGATCATTGTGTGTAATATAATAATATAAATTAATCATATATCTTTGATAGTTCTAAAATAAAGTAAGGAAGATATTTCCCCAGTCTGGTGACAGGAAATTACAAAAAAAAAAAAACAATTTACAATCTCGGGAAAAATACTAGGGAAATCTCGGAAGAATATCCCGAAAAAAAAAAAAACGAAAACTGAGAGAATAAAAAGAAAAGCAAAAAGGAAATGAAAAGCTCTGTGACTGGTTTGTTCCTTCGTATTCTTTCGCTCTCTATCTCTCTCCAGCATCACGTTCCTTGGAAACTACAATTTTACCCTCGTGACAACATACACACTTGTTCGCCGTCGGCGTCGCCAGAAACCTCGGCAAATCATCTCCGGCCATTATAACAAGATACTTCTCTTCGTGCGCCGCGTTCGTCGCCTTCTCTCCGGACCGACTCTCTTTCTCTTCGTCGACTCTTCCGCCGTTTCTTTCGCGGGAATCTTCACCGGAAATAGACAAGCGCCAGTAAGAGCAGGCGAGTATGAGTATAGCGAAGGCGATGAGGCCTAACATCGCCACAAGGCCTCCGAATAAGTACGGCACTGGCGAGTGCCACGGAGACTGCGGCGGTCGGTGATTCCCGGATGATTCTACTGACGTGACATGGCTCGCTACATCTAACGATGTTGGTTTAATGCTCAACGTCCTCATTTTTTTTCTCCTTACTATTTCTTCTGTTTCTCTCAGGGTTTTCTTTGTTTATTTTTATTTTCTGACTTTATCAAAAGAAAAAAGAAAGAAAGTTGGAGGATGAAATAATGGGAGCGTTGAGATGTTATTTACTTATAGGTAGGAAGTACATTGGAAAAAGAAACGAAGTGAGTCACCCCCAATAATTAATTGAATTTTGTAAATTAAAGCCTATTATTTTATTTTATTTTTTGGTCCCAAGTGGTTTATTACTTTTAGTTTTTGGCACATATAATATTAGCCATGGGCATTTAGATATCCATCCAATTGGTAATTGGTGTCCGGTTTCACCCATTCGATTCTTGGATATTCCAGTCCTATACATAAAATGCTCAAATGGTATTTTACAAAAAATCGGTTGGTCTAGTTCGGATCAAGTCGAATTCGGATTGGTTCGGTACTTCAACGTAAAATCTGAATAAACCCGATATTTGGGGTATTAATCAGGTTCATTTTTTGTAACCAAAATACTCAATACTATAACTTTAAAACCCTCCAAAAAATCCGAAAAACCTGGAAAAAAATCTGAAAAACCTAGAATAAAACCCAAAATATCCGGAAAAACTCGAATAACCCGAAAACTAGAAAATTCTGAAACAAAACTCGAGAAAAATCTAAAAACCGGAAAATATCTCACCCCTAATAATACTAATTTATATAGTAAATTAAATAGTAATACATTTTAATACTTATAAGTGAATATCTCCTTAACATTTTTATATAGTATTAAAATTTTAGATAATTTAAGATAAATAAAAAGAAGTGAACTAGTAATGTAGTAGAGTTATTGGTATAGTTCGGGTTAATTCGGTGTCCAATTGGATATCGGATATTACCTGAACTGAACTGATATCCAAAATAACTTGCACTTGGGATCCAATCGGTTATTTTGTTGGATCCGAACCCGAACTGATACCGACTTTTTTGGTGCAGATACGGTTCGTTTTTTTGGGTTCGGTTATTATGCCCAACCTATATAATATGCATATACTGTCAATCTTATTGATACAAAGATTATGTTGTAGAGTCTTTACTGCCTCTAATTCTCTGTTTTTGGTTTAAAGGTTTGTTGCTTAATTTCTTATTCTCTGACTTTTGGCTAGAGTTTTTGGTGTTTAGAGTTGGACTATATTTCGTTTTTGAGGTTAGTCAATCTGGTGGTATTTCGCTGCAGAGGCAACTATAAGCTTTTTAGCCTTTTTAATTTTAGGGATTCAAGAAAATGCAGTGGTTTTGATCTTTAGTTTTATTTTTTTCACGAGGATGTGACTTGTTTTTATGTCTATAGGTTAGGTGCCTGAAGCTGGTTTTATGCCTGTAGGTGGCTGAACCTAGATTGTAAGTGACCTCATGCAAGAGTTGTTGATATTCTTTGCTTTATCTCTAATCGATGTTTAAGGTTTTTCTCCTTGTGCCTAGGTCTTCTCGTTCTCATCGTCTCACTTGAATGGCATTGTTGGCGTTTGTTTTTGTGCTTTGTTCTTGTTGGTATCATGCTTGTGAATAAAGAGAGAATAGGATAAATACTGAATATTATCCTTAATCGATGATAATACAATGAGGTTACATACACTTTATATATACAACATGAGACTTATAAAACCCTAAAGCTTAATTACATGTGGTCTCTTAGCTTAGTGATAAGAGAGAATCAAAACGGTTGTTGACCACTATTGGACAGCTACCCTTGTCTGATGTTATCAGCTGGATCCTCTGAGAACGATGTACGGTTTTGTCGTTAGCTGAAGTTGATGATTAACGTTGTAAAGAGTGATGACGTCTTAGGCTTTGACTGATAATTGTTTTTGATATTCTGAGTGTTTCTTGGCCCAAGTCGATCATGCTATGTTTCCTTTGTGTCACACTTACATCCCCCCGCAAACTGATGGTGGGTAGAAGACCAACATTCAGTTTGGATCGCAGCTTCTGAAATGCCTATTGATAGGTGTCTAGTTTTACCCTATACTAACTGCAAGTGCACAGTAAATCAATTGTAGTACTTAGGGATCGAATCCACGAGGACTCTAGGTACGATAGAACTAAGAACTTAAGGAGATTAAAACTAGGAGAAAACAAGAAGCAAATTGTAATCTATTATCTAAAAGCAAGCAGGAAAGTAAATCAGTAGCAGGTTTGTTGTTTGAAATCAATAAACTAAAAGCGCTAAGTCTAGGGCGTTCTCAGGAAATCAGACAAGCAGATAAATCAATCAGTCATGATCTAATTAAACTCAGTTCTAGAACTCAAATCAGAAATATAGAATTAACCAAATTCCTTTGCGAGAATTCTCTAAGTCTAAGTGCAGTAATCCAAATTCCTTTGCAATTACTAACAGATTAAACCAGCTTTAAATTCGAGTTTGATATGTTCACAATCTAATTAAACCAAATTCCTTTGCGAGTAATTAAATTGCTCAACCTAAACAGTTCAGATTCTAAACCACACTGTCGTGTCGTATTTAGCAACCTAAGATCTAGATTCTAATTGATCAGGTTAGAACTAGCATTAAACACAATTTAGTTTGAAGAACATCTATTGATGTGAATCCTTAACTGAATTAATTATATCTAGCAAGTCATGAAATCCCTATGAGAAACCCTAAACCTAACTATGAAACTACTCAGACATGGATGATGTTGTTGGATTGTTTAGACTCTTGGTTCAATTCTCAGATTAGTTGAACCTACTAAACATGCATTAGATCTAGGTGTTCTTATTTAGAAACATATGATCTCACCTTTTACCTGTTTGTTTGCAGCGGAATTGATGAACAGGTCAATGATCAGGGAGATACACCGAGAGATGGATCCTCCAAAGGCTCACACACGCAATCACAGGAAACTGGCTGCTAGACCGAGAGGAAGAGAGGCGCAGAGAGAGAAGAGTGGCCGCGTGGGGTATTAGGGTTAGGAAGAGAAGAGACTTGGCTTTTAGTCATTAAAAGCCTTCTCTTTCCCTTTTGGGCTTTTGGGCCCAATCTGATTAAATCCCATTTAATCAGACCCATTTATCTTTTTCTCTTAGTACGACAAATGCCTAGCACTTTTGTCGTACTTCTGCTATGCCGTTCCAACATTATTTCCTGCTAGCTTAAGCGTGTGACCCATATGGGATCATACAATAAAGGCAATAAGTCCAAGACTTATAGATCATGAGCGGACTCTAGCAAGCCATCATGACCCCCAGCATTGTATGACTTATGTCTGATCACTGACATACTCTTACGTTATAGAGACAGTACAGAGATTGCTGGACACAATTCCAACAGATGTAAACATAATCATTGAATAAATAGTAATCATAAAAAGAGATTAAAATAACAAAGGGGTTCGAAAACTTCTCCAAAACGAATGTAATACAGGATCAGATCAGCCCCAAAAGCTCTAAAAACTCTCTGCTCTAAGTTATGATAGCGTGTGTAAGCGTATGTAAAAACTGATCTAAAATCCTAATTAAATAGCTAAAACACGACTTGGGGCTTCTGTGTAAATATCTGGAACTTCTGGGCACTTCTGCAATATTGGCATTCTTCATTAAACCGCCGAGTCTGGCCCATTCGCGTAGTGCATCGACCGATGCAGGTGTGCAACGATCGACGCAGTCTTCAAATCTAAACAGTGAGCACAAGCTCTCGGGTCAATGCTCCAATAAGCTCCATAATCACCACTTTAGCTCCAAACGTGCGTGTACCTAATAAAACCGGTAAAAGACTCTAAAGAGACACAAATAGACTCTAAAACACACTTATATCATTGTCTAAAACTAGTAAAAACCAGTGTTCGAATACGCGCTAGGCGCTAGTCGGGCGGTCGAGTTGGGCCTAGCGCCTAGAGAAAAAATCGGGGATTAAACGGGATTTACGCGGGGCGGAATTTTTAGACTATTTTTATTTTTAAAACATGTAAATCTTTTATTTTGTATAACAATGTTATCCTCTCATGTCAAAAATTTATAAAACATACAAATTATATATGAAATGAAACATAGTTAATAATAATAACAGTCCAACAGGTTTTTCTTAGACGTTAGAGCATGTACACTCGTGTAACTGGGTAGGGGTTCTTAAAATTTTTATTTTATTAATTTTTTTTTTTTTTTTACAGGTGCAAAAAAAAAAAATTAAAAAAAAGGTGACGAATGAGACGATGACACGTGGACCGCACAGTGGAAGGAGCGGTCCTTAGATTAGAATTTTAAGGAGCGGGTTGTTAAAAAAATGTGGATCCAATGTGGAACCCACATTATTTAATTAATTTTTTTTTAAGAAACTGGGTTAAAAACCCTGCATTGGACATGGCCTTAATGGCCCAATATTTTAACATGGCCTGCTCATAAAGAATAAGAGATAATCCTGTGGCATTTTTAATATTTTTTTAATTAAAGAAAAAAAGCTAAACACTCCCACATCCCACATCGGAAAGGAGGTGGAAGGGTGTCAATGAGCTGTGGCTATAAATCAGCTTCTTTCTTCTTTAAAGAATTCATAAAAACAATTGGGCTTCTAAGACTGCGAGGCCCATATATTAAATTTGGGTTAAGCCCGATCAAAGTTTGTTTTTTGGTAACAAAATCGGTTATAAATCCGATTTTTGAGCGCCTAAATAAATTTAGGCGGGTCAAAGTCGTTGACCGCTTAATTTGTCCGATTTGGACAAAATCGTTGCGGAAAATATCCGATCAGCGATTATGCGGGTGGCTAGGCGGCCGTGTTTTTGAACACTGGTAAAAATCATGATATATCAACTTCCCCACACTTAGCCTTTGTTTGCCCTCCAGCAAAACAGAGAACTAAAACATGGTGAAGAGGTTTGAAAACTTTCAGAAACTCTTTTTGTCCTATAAGCAACAACACTCAGATTCCCCTTAGTAATCCACTGAAAGAATCAATCACAAGATATCAAGACCAACATATACTTCCCTCACACTTAGCAACTGTCCTAAGTAAAATCCACAATCACATTCACGCATTCAAATTCACCCTACTGACTTCTGCAAGTATTTAAGTGCGGTCTCACCTAAGGAGTATCGATCAAAGGCACATGGACTCTTACCTTATCAGCTCTAGACCACCATACTATCTTTCTCTAGTCCCTTTCTTCTCTTTTCACTTCCTTAGCATTCTGATTTTTCTCCATTGGGTATCATTTTTTTTTATCAGTGCTCTTCCCGTTAAAGGTTGTACTTTGGACACATTCCATGGATGCACAAGATATGATAGTTGTAGCTACCACTCCCAGAGACCATTTTGGAGTTACTAACTCATCCTCAGTTTATTATTATTATTATTTTTTTATGGAAGGGGAGAAGGGAACCAAATAGGACAGGTTTACAGGCTGTGTCAGAACTAACAAGGGAATCCGACACAACGTATACCAAGCCCTTAGGTGAGAAAATTAAGTCAGTATTAAGTTTGAAGTCAGTAAAAGGATCCTCTGATACCTGAAGTGATGTGGGTGTCCTCAGTAGGTTGATCTATGATGAGGTTTTCTAATAGTCATAGATAGATCCTGCAACTTCATCCGATGGTTACTTAAGTTCCTGCAAGTGCTATTAATCTTCTCAAAAAATCATTGTTTCCTACTTAAACTGTTTTGACTCAATAAAACAAATTTTGAAAAACGGACTGACTCTTAAGAAAACAGAAAGATGGAGTCAGTAGCACCTCCCCCACACTTAAGACACACTGTCCCCAGTAGTGTCAAGCAAAGGATTGGTAAAAAGAAAGAAAAAGTTAAATGTTAATGGGCGTGTTGAGTTCTGTCTGATTTTTACCTCTGTCGCTGATAGGTTGTATAGTTTTCCCAATTCTACTGCAAGTGCACAGTTAATGCAATCGTAGTATATAAGGTATCGAATCCACAGGGACTCTGGTCAACGATAGATGAAAACAGAAGTGATTAAACTAGGAGAAAGCAATATGGGAAAGCAGTAAATCAGACAGCAGAAAGTAAATCAAGCGAGTTGTGAGCAAGGAAGCGAAGCGTTAGGTTTCAGGAGTTCTCAGGAAATCAGGAACGCAAGCAATCAATCAGTCTAGATCTAATCAATAACTGTTCTAGAACTCAAAACACGGATATAGAATTAACCAAATTCCTTTGCGATAATTCTCTAAGTCTAAGTGCAGCAAACCAAACTTTCGTTTGCGAGAACTAACAGATTAAACCAGCATTAATTCCAAGTTTGATATGTTCACAATTAAACTAAACCAAACTTCCGTTTGAGAATAGTTTAGTTGCCTATCTAGGTTCTTTCTAGTTAAATTAACCAACTTCCGCCGCATTAATCAACCTAATATCATAATTCTGATTAGCTACTTCAGATTAAGCATTAAGTATTGAATTGGAGATCACAAGTTAGACATGTGCATTGAACTACAAGGAACTAATCTCGGTTCTACACTATTTGGGGAGTTACTATTTGAATACTACTATTTGGAACTATTTGGTCTCACCAACAACTCACCTAACTCTCAACAACAAATCACCTACATCTCACCAAACAAGTTTCGGTTGTCTCTCTCTCTCTAGTTGCTTAACCTAGTTGTATCTTCTATATATACCTTGTAACATCACTTGTTAATATACATTGAGAGTTCTACTTCTCACAATAAGCTATCTCTCTTACTCTCTCTCTAAACGGCTCGGAAACCCTAATCGGGTCCCGAGCTCTCTCTCTTAAATCTCTCTTCAATCTGAGTTACATTCTTATTCTAAACATCATAATCTAACATGGTATCAGAGCTATAAGCTCCTAAGACCTATTCATTTCCGCATACTTTGTTTTTGTTACATGTTTCAAAGCTAGTTCTTCTCGGTTATAAAGCTTGTTCTTACAACCGGCTCTTTCTTGTTCTTATAACCTGTTCTTAAACTTGTTTTTGAACACTCTAAAAGCTCTCAAGCTGATTCATACTTTGTGTTATAAAGCTTATTACTCTCGGTTTCAAAACTTGTTTCAAAACTTGTTACTCTCGGTTTCAAAACTTGTTTCTAAAAGTTCTTGATACCAACCGGCTCTTTTACACTCTTGATAACTTGTTCTTGAACACTATTGCTCTTGTAACTTGTTTTTAAACTCGTTCATTATTGTGTGCATTCTCTGTGAGTTGAGAACACACTAGTTTCAAAACTTACCTTGAAAACTCCCTCCTTGCATTAAACCGGTTTTAAGCAATGGAGAACTCAAGGGTAATCATTCCTGTGATTTTGAAAGGTGCCAACTATATTGTTTGGGCCAGGATGGTGAAGTCTGCTCTTGGAGGCAGAGGTTTATGGAAGTACATCATGAGGAGCACGGCTCCAGAGAAGGTGATGAAGGCTAAGGGTGAAACCGAGGCTAAAGAAGAAGGTGAGTCTCATGAAGAGACAACTGAAGCTGTTGAAGAAGCGTGGCTTCAAGGGGATCAACATGTCCTCTCCACTCTCCAAAGCTCACTTGACCAGCACCTATTGGAAGCATACTCCTATTGCGTGACCTCCAAGCAGCTGTGGGATACTATTGAGAAGGTATATGGAAACAAAACAAATCTAACAAGAGTCTTTGAAGTTAAGCTGTCCATTAACAATCTCCAACAAGAAGATATGGAGTTTAAAGCTCACTTTGGGAAGTTTAGCTCACTATGGTCAGAGTTGGAGATGCTAAGACCACCAAGCAATGATCCTTTGGTGTTGCAAGAAAGAAGAGAACAAGATAAAGTCTTTGCTCTTCTACTCACCATGAACTCATCCTACAATGGGCTGATTAAACACATCCTAAGGGCAGATACTCTCCCTGATATTGATGATGTGTGTGGACAGATTCAAAAAGAGCAAGGCTCATTTGGGTTGTTCAAAGGGAAAGGAGAGTTGGTAACCGCCAACAAAGGAGTGTTTAAAGCTGAGGAAAGGCAGAGCTATGGAGGTGACAAGAGAGGAGTCTTGATATGTGATTTTTGCAAGAAGAGTGGACACTTGAAAGATAGATGCTGGCGCCTTCACCCAAACCTCAGACCATCATCTCACAACAACCGGTTCAAGGATCAAAGGGCAAACTACTCATATGGTGGAGCTGGACCAGGTTCTTCTTCTATGCAGCAATGTGATGAAGGGAGAGCAATGGTGGTTCATCAAGCTCCAGCTATGACTAATGATGTGGTAAGAAGGTCAGACCTTGAGGCACTCATCAAAGCCCTCAAGGAAAACTCTGGTATGGTCCTTGGTACTTCACTCTTTACATCAAATAAAATCAGACCTTTGATTATTGATTCTGGAGCTTCTCACCATATGATCAGTGACCCTAAGTTGATAGAAAATGTTAAACCCGCTTTAGGATGTGTAGTGATTGCAAATGGTGATAAAATTCCAATTGAAGGCATAGGAAATTTGAAATTATTTGATAAAGAATCCAAAGCTTTCTTTATGCCTAGTTTCACATCCAACTTAGTATCTGTTAAAAGAATAGCCACTGATCTAAATTGCAATGTTGTTTTCAGTCCTAATGATGTTGTGTTTCAGGATATTAGAACAAGTAAGTTGATTGGGAAAGGTGTGACCAAGGATGAACTCTACATAATTGAAGACACTAATCCCTCTTCTCAATTATCTCCTGCTTTATCTACTGCTTTATCTACTTGTGTTAGTGTGGATGACTCTATTTGGCATGCTAGACTAGGACATCCACACTCTAGGGCTTTAGGGCTTCTATTACCTTCTGTTAAGTTTAAAAATGATGAATGTGAGGCTTGTATTCTTGGGAAACATTGCAAGTCTGTTTTTCCAACTTCTAAAACTACTTATGAAAATTGCTTTGATCTTGTTCATTCTGATGTGTGGACTGCTCCTTGTTTGTCTAGAGAGAACCATAAGTATTTTGTCACTTTTATTGATGAAAAATCTAAGTATACTTGGATAACATTGATGCAAACTAAGGATAGAGTGTTAGAAGCTTTTATGAACTTTCAAAATCATGTTACTAATCATTTCAATGGTAAGATCAAAATTTTTAGATCAGACAATGGTGGTGAGTATACAAGCAATGCTTTCAAACAACACTTGTCCAAACATGGGATTCTCCATCAAACAAGCTGTCCTTATACTCCACAACAAAATGGAGTGGCTGAAAGAAAGAACATGCACTTAATGGAGGTAGCAAGGTCCATGATGTTCTACAGGAATGTTCCTAAGAGGTTTTGGGGAGATGCAGTCATGACTGCTTGCTACTTGATCAATAGAACTTCCACAAGAGTTCTTAAGGATCAATCTCCATTTCAGGTACTAAACAAAACAAATCCATTAGTTGATCACTTACGTGTGTTTGGGTGTATTTGCTTTGTGTTAATACCAGGAGAACAAAGAGATAAGCTGGATGCTAAGAGCACCAAAGCTATGTTCATTGGTTACTCCACAACACAAAGAGGATACAAGTGTTATGTACCTGAAACAAGGAAGGTCTTAATCTCAAGAGATGTGAAGTTTATGGAAACAAGGAGTTTCTATGATGAAAAGAATTGGGATAGCTTGAAGGATCTTCCCACTTCTCAATCAGACAGAGCAGCTAACCTAAGGATGATCATGGAACACTTGGGTATTAGTATGCCTCAGCAAACGGCCAAGACAAACCCTACCACTCCAGTCCCTGCTCCAACTTCAGAAACTCCTCAACATTCTCATCTTGATCATGAGGGGGAAGTCATGAATCAGCTCCAGAACCGCAAGTAGCTGATCCTTCTGCACATGATCAAGCTGAAAATGAGGAGCATGAGAAACATGAGGAAGAACATGTTGAAGAAGCTGAGGAATTGGATCATCAAGTTGAGGAGCCGGTTATGAATGAGCAGCAACAAGTTCAAGTGTTAAGAAGAAGTACAAGGGAGAAAAAGCAAATGGTTTTCTTCAACAGCAATGCAGTAGCTCATCCCATTCAAGCTGTTTGCAGTTTAGCTCAAGTACCATTGGAGCATCAAGTGTTCATTGGGAAGTTGGATCAAGAATATGTACCAACAACCTATGAAGAAGCAAAGGGAGATAAGAGGTGGATGCAGGCTGTGGATGAAGAGATAAAAGCAATGGACAACAATGGGACTTGGTATGAAGCTGAACTTCCTAGAGGAAAGAAGGCAGTGACTTCCAAATGGGTTTTCACCATCAAATACAGAAGTAATGGAGAAGTGGAGAGATACAAAGCAAGGATGGTTGCAAGAGGTTTCACTCAAACTTATGGAAAGGATTACTTGGACACCTTTGCACCAGTAGCTAAGCTTCACACAGTTAGGATCATCTTGTCTTTGGCAACAAATCTTGATTGGGAACTTTGGCAAATGGATGTCAAGAATGCATTCCTTCAAGGGGAGCTTGAAGATGAGGTATACATGACACCACCCACTGGTCTTGAAAGCCTTGTTAAAACAGGGAAAGTACTAAGACTCAAGAAGGCCATCTATGGGTTAAAACAATCACCTAGAGCTTGGTATCACAAGCTGAGTTCAACACTTATGCAAAGAGGTTTCAAGAGGTCTGTAGGAGATCATACATTGTTCACTCTCCAAGATCAGGAAGGTATCATTGTTATCCTTGTTTATGTTGATGACATTATCATATCAGGGAGTAACAAGTCAGGTATACAAGAAACTAAAGCTTATCTCAAATCTGTTTTTGATATTAAAGATCTTGGTACTCTAAAGTACTTCCTTGGGATAGAAGTTTGTCGATCTAATGATGGACTCTTCTTATCTCAAAGGAAATACACACTTGATTTGTTATCTGAGGCAGGAAAGATTGGATCAAAACCAGCTAAGACACCATTGGAGGAAGGCTACAAAGTCATAAGAGAGGGGGAGCTTGAAGACAGACCATTTGAGGACATTACCCAATATAGAAGGATGGTTGGTAAGCTTATTTACTTAACCATAACCAGACCTGATTTGTGTTTTGCAGTGAACCAGGTAAGCCAACATATGCAAGCACCAAAGATGCATCATTGGGATATGGTTGAAAGGATACTCAGATATCTAAGTGGTGCTCCTGGTCAAGGCATTTGGATGGGTTGCAATCAAAGTACAGAGATAGTTGGGTATTGTGATGCTGATTGGGCAGGAGATAGAGTGGACAGGAGATCTACTACTGGATATTGCACATTCATTGGAGGAAACCTTGTCACTTGGAAGAGCAAGAAGCAGAAGATAGTGTCATGTTCAAGTGCTGAAGCTGAATATAGAGCAATGAGGAAGCTAGCAACAGAATTGGTGTGGATCGAAGCTCTTCTTGTGGATTTGGGGATTGAGAAGACAAAACCAATCACCATGCATTGTGACAACCAAGCAGCCATTCACATTGCCTCAAACTCAGTCTTCCATGAAAGGACTAAACATATTGAAGTGGATTGCCACAAAGTAAGGCAGTTGATTGAGCAAGGAGTTGTGTTACCTTGCTTCACAAGAAGTGAAGAACAACTAGCAGATGTGTTCACCAAGGCAGCTAGCTTGAAGGTGTGTGAGTCCATTCACACCAAGCTTGGACTCATGGAAATCCCGGAATCCTCTAAGGCCATGGAGTCTACACTCTTTTTCCCTTCATGAAGTTTTATCCCAAGTGGTTTTCTTCATGAAGGTTTTTAATGAGGTAGATCTCCATTGTCACTCCAAGCTTGATTCATCCTTGAATTCAAGCTTGAGGGGGAGTATTGAATTGGAGATCACAAGTTAGACATGTGCATTGAACTACAAGGAACTAATCTCGGTTCTACACTATTTGGGGAGTTACTATTTGAATACTACTATTTGGAACTATTTGGTCTCACCAACAACTCACCTAACTCTCAACAACAAATCACCTACATCTCACCAAACAAGTTTCGGTTGTCTCTCTCTCTCTAGTTGCTTAACCTAGTTGTATCTTCTATATATACCTTGTAACATCACTTGTTAATATACATTGAGAGTTCTACTTCTCACAATAAGCTATCTCTCTTACTCTCTCTCTAAACGGCTCGGAAACCCTAATCGGGTCCCGAGCTCTCTCTCTTAAATCTCTCTTCAATCTGAGTTACATTCTTATTCTAAACATCATAATCTAACATTAAGAACAACCTAAACAAAGAACTAGCAGATATAAATCTCTACAAATTGATTTAAACTATAATTCTCTGAAATCCCTAATGAGAATCCTTCAACCTAACAGGTGATCTACTCAGACATGTTCATCGAAAAAGAAAACATCTTAAGTAGAAAACCAAATATCATAAAATCAAATAAGAACTGGGGTTCAAAATCAAGTCTCTTTCGAGATCAGGATCAGCCCCTCAACTCTCTCTCTGAGTAAAACTTAACGTAAGAAAGCTTAGCCTAACAAGTGGCTGTAAAACCTAATTATAATCCTAAAACACGTTTTGGGGCTTCTTTGTAAATATCAGGAACTTCTGGGCAGAATTGCAATTTCATCATTCTTCATTAAACCGCCGTTTGGCCCATCTCGCATATGCATCGATCGATGCTAGAGTGCAACGATCGACACCTTCCTCTGTTTCGGACAGTGAACTCTATCTCTCGGCCAAACACTCCAAAAATCTCCAAAATGCTCCATTATCTCCAATTCAGCTCCAAACCTGATTATACCTGTAAAAGACTCTAAAAGAACACAAAAGACACTAAAAACACACTTATATCATGGTCTAAAACTAGTAAAAACCATGATATATCAACTCCCCCACACTTAGCCTTTGCTTGCCCTCAAGCAAAACAGAGAACTAAAACATGGTGAAGAGGTTTGAAAACTCTTCAGAAACTCATTTCATCCTAGAAGCTACAATACTCAGATTCCCCTTAGTAAACCACTGAAAGAATCAATCACAGGATATCAAGACCACAATGTACTTCCCCCACACTTAGCAACTGTCCTATGTAAACTCCACAATCACATTCAAGCATTCAAATTCTCCCTACTGACTTCTGCGAGTATTTAAGTGCGGTCTCACCTAAGGAGTATCGATCTAAAGGCACATAGATTCTTACCTTATCAGCTCTAGACCACCATACTATCTTTCTCTAGTCCCTTTCTTCTCTTTCCCTTCTTTAACAACTGATTTTTCCCCATTGGGTATCATTTTATTTTTTTTATCAGTGTTCTTCCCGTTGTGGGGTGTACTTTGGACACATTCCATGGATCACATGAGAGATAATAGTGTTTGCTACTATTCCCATGACCACTTCGGAGTTACTAACTCATCCTCAGTTTATTATATTTTTTTTTTTACTTTACAGAAGGGGAGAAGGGGACTAAATATGACAGGTTTACAGGCTGTGTCAGAACTAACAGGGAATCCGACATAAAGCATACCAAGCCCTTAGGTGAGAAATCTAAGTTAGTATTAAGGTTGAAGTCAGTAAAGGATCCTCTGATACCTGAAGTGATGTGGGTGTTCCCAGTAGGTTAATCTGTGTTGGAGTTTTCTAATAGTCATAGATAGATCCTGCAACTTCATCCCAATGGTTACTTAAGTTCCTGCAAGTCTTGTAAATCTTCTCAGAAAATCATAGTTTCTTACTTAAACAATTTTGACTCAATAAAACAAAAAATTTTGAAAAACGGACTGACTATTAAGAAAACAGAAAACAAAGGTCAGTAGCACCTCCCCCACACTTAGGACACACTGTCCCCAGTAGTGTCCAGTGAAGGATTGGTAAAAAGAAAATAAAAATTGTTAATGGACGTTTAAGTTCTGTCGGGTTTTACCTTTGTCGCACAAGCATCGATCGTTACACTAAGTGCATCGACCGTTACTTGGCGATTTTTTTCGTTGAGTGTCGATCGTTGCTCAAAGCAGCAACGATCGTTGCAATGCGCATATCGGATCAGACAGCTAGTTAGCAGGTTAGTCCGTCGGATTATGTCAATTTTTTTAAAAACCTGCAAGCTGAAAACACTAGAAACACAGTAAAATCGAAGCAAAAAATGTACCGAACAAAGTACAAATCATCCAAACATAGCAAATCCTAAAAATAAATGAAAAACAAAAGTGCAAGGGAAAAGAAAAAGTCAGAGTACAGAACCGAAAGTCTGAACATGGAGATCACTCTCACTCGCTCACATCATCTATCCCACCATACAATGCATCGTCATCGGCCGCCTCAGCTGCGGGATCAGTATCAGTCGGGGGAGGAGGAGTCGGGGATCGTCGTCTGCGTCGAGAAGTGGGTACGGGCTGATGAACTGGCGGCTCTCTCCTGCAAGTGCAGCCGCGCAGGAAATCCCAAATGGTCTTGAACATACCCTCCTGACGCTCTCTACAATCACCCTCAGACATCTCACGCACAGGCATAGACGGGGCTGGATATGGACCAATGTCCTGTGGAGCAGGTGCAGCAGCAGGTGTAGAGGAAGACGACACTCTCGTAGAAGGCTCTCCAAGCGGATGAGCCATAGTAGGCACTCCGCGTCGATCTCTGGCAAGAGGGCGGAAGCTCAAAGCATCAATGGTATCAATCTGAGTCAACCTAGCAGCAGGAAGATCAATACCACACTGTGTATCCTCAGGGTCGTAATAAACCCACACTCGTCCCTCCTTCAGCCACGTAGCACTCTGCAAGTGACTGAGATCCAAGAACTCGCGCTCAGTAACGCACTCTGTATCCCCCATAGGGATCCCGCAGTGTCTGAAAATAGGAGTGAGAAGACTCCCTACTGTCTCCTTGCGCGCGCCTTCATAAGGCTTCTTCTGCAGCTCACAAAGATGATGAGCAAATACGGCTCCCAGGTTGACTTTCCTAGCCGAGTTCCGCACATCCGTACTCCTGAACTGCTCTGTCAGTCCTCTAAACAGGAACTCCAACTCGTTCTTGCGCATCTTGTTGGCCTCATGCTTGCACAATAGAGTGCGTCCCAAGATACGCAAGACATACCTGAGAACCGGATGCCTAACCTGAATAACAGGCGTAGTCCGTGAGTGATACCGTCCACCACCAATGTACTGCCAGAACTGTACTGCCTCTGCTGGTTCCCATGGAAGGGTCATGTCGGTGTGTGGCTGCTCAATGTTGAACCCATAAATCCTACAGATATCGAGAAGGGGTACTCGATACCTGGCGCCGAGACACATGAAGGTGAAAGTGCCTCCTCGAGCATCCATGCTGTCCGGGTTTGGGTAGACAACCCTGCATGTGGCCAGCAACTGTCTCACCAGCTCTGGGTATAGATCGTAAGGCTGCATCGGCATTGTCCCCAGACCAATGCCTCTGCACAGCTCCATAACCTGCGTGTCTATGCCGAGACTCTTGCAGGTTGAGTAATCAGCGAACTTGGTTGGCGCTATCTCCATACCACACCAACCGTTATACAACAAAGTGTCGTATTCGTCCCAGTACTCGTGTAGCGGTCTCTCTGTGAAATCGTCCGTACCGAGCATCCTCTTAATAGAACCACCCCAGATGCGATCAGACTCAATCAGAAGTTTCTCTGGCCTTGGCCATGGTTGTCCTATGGTCGCGTGAACCAAGTGATACGGCTGTGGAGGATCAGAATCCCTGTGCAACCATTCCGGTGGCGGAATGTATTGTCGTGAGGCGCTTGCGGCTTGTGCTCGTTTCTTGCGGGGCTGATTCTGGGTTGCCATCTGCAAAACAGAAAATTTGAACAAATTAGTCTCGGCAACTCTCGGTTGAATCGTCGTGCAATTCTTAAAACCCTAAAAATTGAATCCGAAAATCCGAAAATCGAAGTGCATTACCTTGATTTCGTGAGAGAAGAGTGGGAGAAATGGATTGGGAACGTAAATATAAGCAAATATCACTCTTAAACAAGAAATTTGATGAAGTAAATGATGATTTTTGGGTGGAGGTTCTCGATGTGTCGACCAAAAGAAATGGAGAAGAAGAAGAGAAAAGAGGGTTTAAGGTAACTTACCTGGTCGTGGGTGCAACGATCGTTGCTTTAGGGGCAACGATCGATGCTTGTTGAACCAGATTGAATCCGGTTTAGCTTAACGTACCTTAATTTTCGATTTAAACCAAAATGCAACGACCGTTGCACTTGTGAGCAACGATCGTCACACATCTCCAGACTTGTGTTCTGTATCTAATAACTAACAAAAACAACTAAAAACGTTAAATCCTAAGAAAAACACCAAAAATGAGAAAGAAAAATAATCAAACCTAACAGTGGGTTGCCTCCCACTCAGCGCTTGTTTTAAGTCATTAGCTTGACTTTTGGAAAAGAGGTCAAACTTATGGTGGTTTCAACAGAGACTTTGAGTGTCTCTGTGAATGCCTTATCATCCATGGTGGGGTGTAAGCAGTAGCAGCATGATGTCGTCCTAGGAACGTGGGGAGGAATGTAGGGTGGGATTGCAACTTGGGTGTTTTAACGCTCTTTCCTGCATTCAAAACAGTGGAGTCAAGAGGTTTAGACTTAGAGGGTTTATGTTTTACCTTTGGCAAAGATTTGATGTTCGGAGCCTTCTGTTTATGAGTAGTTTTAGGCCTTGAAGATGTTAGAATAGGGTTTTGTGGAACCACCATCTTCTTGTCAACCACCAATGTGCACTGAACCACATTTGTAGATTTAACGGGAGCTTTCGAGAATGGTATCGGGGGTTTGTAGGCTTTTTCCTTAGCAGGTTCTCGAGATATGAGTGAAACTGGCTCCTCTCGGGGTGCAACGATCGGTGCGTGTGATGCAACGATCGATGCCGTCGTCTCAACTCGGGTTTCAACTACAGTCTCGGGTTTATCTGCTTCTCGGTCCATTCCAGCTATTTCAGATTCAAATTTCTCTTCTTGGCTTGGTCCCGCTTCAATCTGGACTATCCAAGTCAAAAGATCCATGTCAATCTCTGTTGAGTCAGGTGCATCGAAGCTTTCGAGCTCAGGTAATTCAACATCAAATCCCCCTCTGTCTTCCACAATTTCCACAGCCTTAACTGCTAGACATGATCCATGATCTATCTGTGTGTTATCCTGAGTGAGAATGTTACTGTCATGAGCTTCTTGAGAATCCTTTGTTGGGGTAGAACTTGGAACTTGATCCATCTGTGTGTCCAGTTGCTTCATACGAATGCTCAAGGATTCAAATTTCTCATTCAAATTAGTGTACAGGTTCTCTAGCTTCGAGCTGAAAGAAGCTGTGTTCTGCTGTTGTCTTTCAATTGATTGCTCTAACATCATCTCTAGTTTGCTCCTTTGTGTAGGAGATGCCAGATGGGAAGTATAATTATGGTCTCTTGATCCTTGAGTGTGCCTAGAACCTTGTCTGTGTTGATGTTCCAATGTATGTCCATAAGAGTCGGCTCCAGCCATATAATGTACCTCTGCAAACTTATCAGTTTCTGCCTCTGCTCGGAACTGTCTCTCCCTAAGTAAGATGTCGTGGATGTCGTCTATCTTATTTTGCATCTCAGCTACTTGCCCAACCAATACATGGTAATCTGGTAAGATGGGGTTTCCTTCCCCATCTATTTTCTGACCTTTTGCGTTGCATATGTGACCCTCTTGGTCTCGTAAAACGCCGTTCTCACCGCGAATCAGAATAACAGGTTCCATGGCGCGGAACCTATTGAACGTCTCAGACCTCAGCATCGCTGTTCTCGTCTTGCGTCGATCGATGCAAGGTGAGCAACGATCGATGCAGTGCGAATCCCTGCGAATCCAAAAATCAAAAACGTGAGTAAACAAGAAAATTAAAAGGAATGCTTAGTCTAAATCCTAGTACTAAATCTATCGGTGAACTCAAAGAGTCCCCGGCAACGGCGCCAAAAACTTGATAGGTGTAGTTTTAACCCTATTCTACTGCAAGTGCACAGTTAATGCAATCGTAGTATATAAGGTATCGAATCCACAGGGACTCTAGTCAACGATAGATGAAAACAGAAGTGATTAAACTAGGAGAAAGCAATACGGGAAAGCAGTAAATCAGACAGCAGAAAGTAAATCAAGCGAGTTGTGAGCAAGAAAGCGAAGCGTTAGGTTTCAGGAGTTCTCAGGAAATCAGGAACGCAAGCAATCAATCAGTCTAGATCTAATCAATAACTGTTCTAGAACTCAAAACACGGATATAGAATTAACCAAATTCCTTTGCGATAATTCTCTAAGTCTAAGTGCAGCAAACCAAACTTTCGTTTGCGAGAACTAACAGATTAAACCAGCATTAATTCCAAGTTTGATATGTTCACAATTAAACTAAACCAAACTTCCGTTTGCGAATAGTTTAGTTGCCTATCTAGGTTCTTTCTAGTTAAATTAACCAACTTCCGCCGCATTAATCAACCTAATATCATAATTCTGATTAGCTACTTCAGATTAAGCATTAAGAACAACCTAAACAAAGAACTAGCAGATATAAATCTCTACAAATTGATTTAAACTATAATTCTCTGAAATCCCTAATGAGAATCCTTCAACCTAACAGGTGATCTACTCAGACATGTTCATCGAAACAGAAAACATCTTAAGTAGAAAACCAAATATCATAAAATCAAATAAGAATTGGGGTTCAAAATCAAGTCTCTTTCGAGATCAGGATCAGCCCCTCAACTCTCTCTCTGAGTAAAACTTAACGTAAGAAAGCTTAGCCTAACAAGTGGCTGTAAAACCTAATTATAATCCTAAAACACGTTTTGGGGCTTCTTTATAAATATCTGGAACTTCTGGGTAGAATTGCAATTTCATCATTCTTCATTAAACCGCCGTTTGGCCCATCTCGCATATGCATCGATCGATGCTAGAGTGCAACGATCGACACCTTCCTCTGTTTCGGACAGTGAACTCTATCTCTCGGCCAAACACTCCAAAAATCTCCAAAATGCTCCATTATCTCCAATTCAGCTCCAAACCTGATTATACCTGTAAAAGACTCTAAAAGAACACAAAAGACACTAAAAACACACTTATATCATGGTCTAAAACTAGTAAAAACCATGATATATCAGTCGCTCAGGCATCGATCGTTGCACTAGGTGCATCGACCGTTGCTAGGCGATTTTCGTGTTGTGACGATCGACACAGTGGTGTGTCGATCGACGCACTGCGTATATCGGATCAGTAAGAAAGTTAGCAGGTTAGTCCGTTGGAATCTATCAAATTTCGAATCCTGCAAGCTGAAAACACTGAAAACAGAGTAAAATCAAAGCAACTGATGTATCAAATCAAGCACAACATCCAGAAACAATAGCATCCTAAAAATCAAAAAGAAAAAGTGCAAAGAAAAAGAAAAGATAAAAGAGTACATAATTGAATGTATGAAAATGGAGGCTACGCTTACTCGCTATCATCATCTATCCCAGCATATGGATCAGTACCGTCGGAATCCTCAGGAGAACGCTCTCTACATCGACTGGCAGGGACGGGCTGATGAACCTATGGCTGTCTCCTGCAAGTGCAGCCACGCATCCACTCCCAAATGGTCTTCAGTATCCCATCATGACGCTCTCTCCACTCAGCCTCAGACATCTCTCCCAAAGGAACTGCAAGGACAGGAAAAGGGCCAATGTCGTCAACAGGGGCAGCAACAGGCGCATGAGCAGGAGGTGCAGAGGAAGATGAAGCTCTCGTAGAAGGCTCTCCCTGCGGATGAGCCATAGAAGGTACGCTGCGCCGGTCTCTTGGAGGTGGTCGGAATGTCAATGCATCCAGCGTATCTATCCGTGTATGAGCTGCAGCAGGAAGATTAATACCATGCTTCGCAGAGGCAGGGTCGTAGTAAACCCATACGCGCCCCTCCTTGAGCCATGTAGCGCTCTGCAGGTGGCTGATATCTAAGAACTCCTTGGCAGTGTTACACTCTGTACCCTATAAGGGAATCCTGCAGTGCATGAAGATAGGAGTAAGAACACTCCCTACTGTCTCAGTGTCCACGCCATCAAATGGCTTCGTCTGCAGGTCGCACAAGTGCTGAGTGAAAACAGCTCCCAGGTTGAGTCCCTTAGTCGGATCTCTCACCTGAGTCCCCTCAAACTGATCTCGCAGCCCAATAAATAGCATCTCCATCTCAAGCTTGCGCATCTTGTTGGCTTCATACTTGCACAACAGAGTCCATCCTAAGATGCTCTGAACATATCTCAGAACCGGATGCCTAACCTGTTTCACCGGTGTCTGCCTCGAGTTATACCAACCATTGCCGATATACTCCCATAAAGACGGAGCCTCAGCCACATCCCACTCAAGACTCATGCCAATACGTCTAGGCTCAGTACTGAATCCATAGATCCTGCAGATATCAAGAAGAGGAATCCGATATCTGGCTCCTAAGCACATGAAGGTAAAAATACCTCCTGAAGCAGTCCTGTTGTCTTGGTCTGGGTAAACCACTCTGCAAGTGGCTAGCAGCTGTCTCACTAACTCCGGGTACAAGTCGTAAGGCTGCATAGGCATTGTCCCTAGACCAATGCCGTTACACAGCTCAAGAACCTGATCAGCAATGCCCAGACTCTTGCAAGTAGAGAATTCTGCAAACTTGGTTGGTTTAAGCGTCATGCCGCACCAACCGTTGACAACAACGTGTCATAATCGTCCCAGTGATCAAGCAATGGTCTCTCTATGAAATCAGCGGTCTTGAGGAACTCAGCAATATCCTCTGGCTACTCTCTGCCTGACAGGATCTCTGTCTTATCAGCTCGGGGCCAAGGCAGTGCTATTGCATGTCCAACTCTTACGTAAGGCTCGGGATGTGGTGATTCTCGGTGGAACCACTCTGGGGGTAGAGCATGATGTATGGTAGTACTGAGGCGGTGGCTCTGCGTTTACGGGACGGTCGTGGAGGCATCTGCAAGAAGAAATTAAACAATGTAAGTTACGGCAGAAACTCCCTGTGAAATCGCAGAGCAACGACCGTTGCACCAGGTGCAACGATCGTTGCTAGGCGAACACACAGCCGACAATGAAATCCCTAAAATCGTTCTAAATTCGTTCAAGAGACACAAAATCAACAAGAACCCATCACTAAACAACCTAAATCATGTTTATATCAGTATAGAATCATCAATCTCAAGCTAAAAATCCCTAATTTCATAAACCCTAAAAGCAATTCCGAAAATCGTGAAAATGAGAGCTCATACCTTGGAATCTTCGCAAATGGGTTATAGAAATAGCTAGAGGATGTTAAAACAAGTAGATTTAAGCTTTGAAACACGAGAAATGATTAAGAATTGAGAGATTTAGGAGTGGAGATTCTCGGTTGTACGGACGGCGGAATGGAGAAGAAAAAAGAAGAGAAGGGTTTAAGGCACTTACCTCGGTCGTGGGTGCAACGACCGTTGCACCTGAGCAACGATCGTTGCTGGTTGAACCAAATTGATTCCGGTTTAGCGCGCGTACCTTAATTATGCAATTGAACCAATTGCAACGACCGTTGCACAGGACGGCAATGATCGTCGTAATGCGATCACCTTTCTTCGTCGAAATCACCCTGCAACGACCGTCACAATGAAGCAACGATCGTCACACATCTCAGACTCGAGTTCTGCATCTAAAACTTAACAAAAACAAAAAAAAACGTAAGTTCCTATGAAAAACACCAAAAATCAAAAAGAAAACACTTAAACCTAACAGTGGGTTGCCTCCCACTCAACGCTTGTTTAAGGTCATTAGCTTGACCGGACGAACAAGATTTTTAGGCACCAAAAGATCTTGACAGAGACTTTGATTGTCTCTGTGCAAGTCTCCTCATCCAAGGTGGTGAGTAGGCTGTCTCAGAATGCTCTAGTCCAAGAAAAGAAGGAGTAAAATGTGCTCCAGGATCCAAAATCACAGTATCACTTGGCTGCTTATCATCTGCATCCATGATGGTGAATGTCTGCCCATCTATCAGTGGCTTGCGCAGCTTATCCATCTCAAAATGCAGCGGCTCATCTCCCAGGTGAAGATCAATCAGACCATGTCTAACATCTATTACTGCTCCAGCTGTAGCCAAGAATGGTCTCCCAAGTATCAACGCATCATCAGGATCACTGTCATATTTCAGCACTAAGAAGTCTGTTGGAACCAAGTAGTTTCCAACTCTCACTGGGATGTCCTCAAGGAGTCCTTCTGGAACTCATATAGACTGATCAGCTAGGACAAGAGAGGTCCTAGTAGGCGAAAAATCCAGCATACCCAGCTTCTCTGCCACAGAATATGGCATAAGACTTCCTGCAGCTCCAAGATCACATAGAGAACGCCTAAAACTATCCTCAAAGATAGAACAGGTAAGCACAAAGACACCAGGGTCATGCATATTCTTTGGGATCTTGGTTAATAGCACATCACTTATCTGTTGAGGGACCACAATCACCCAATCTTTCAGCTCTTCATCCAAAGGCAACATCTTATTCAAGTACCTCTGCACACATGGGTGATAAGGTGGATCATCAGATGATGGAATTTCTTCCAAATCTTCACCAATCTCTTCCAGCTTCTTAAGCTCTTCAATCTCTTGCTTAATCACTTCAGACACTGAGGGGTATATGAAGGAATGTTTAGATGAATCCTGATTCAATTCTCTGATTCAGATTAACCTAAACATGCGGATCTAGGTTCTCTTGATTAGAAACAATTGTTGATCTCACCTTATACCTGTTTATGCAGCGGAAAGGGATGGTATGGTCAGAGATCAGAGAGCCACCGAGTGATAACTCCTCCAGAGGTTCACACACGCACACCAAGCAGGAATAGAGGCTGCTAGACCACAAGGAAATCGGCGCAGAGGGAGAGAGAGTTGGCGGCTGGGTTAGGGTTGTAGAAGAAAACAGACTCGAGTTTTATTTATAAAACTCGTCCGGTTCCTCTGCACTGTGTCGATCGACACACCTTATGCATCGATCGACACACAGTGGCCAAACCCTTTTATTCTCTCTAAGTACAGTAAATGCCTAGCACTTTTACTGTACTTCTGCTAAGCCGTTCCTATACTTTTCCTGTTAGCTTAGGCGTGTGACCCATATGGGATCATATAATAAAGGCAATAAGTCCAAGACTTATAGATCATGAGCGGACTCTAGCAAGCCATCATGACCCCCAGTATTATATGACTTATGTCTGATCATTGACATACTCTTACTTTCTAGAGACAGTACCGAGATTACTGGACACAATTCCAACAATCTCCCACTTGTACTGGAATCTCTGTATTCATAATCCTTTTGTCACAATATCTCGATTAGTCATAAGGCAAGATTGGTGTCATCCTTATAAAGCCTAATCTTGTTCATCGGACTCTGATTCGATACTGACAATCCAAACGACTCGGGACAGTCCGTTTGAGCATGGCCATGCATTTTCCAGTATTCAAATCTCCGATTGGCCTAGAGATATTCACTCCATTTATATTGGAGGGACAAATTCTGTCTTATTCCATCACTGTAAACTACTCATTTCATAATGTACCCAAACAAGGTCCTTATAACTATCGCAGAACGATAGCGTTAGACAATGATCAAAGTGCATCAGTCCATGTGCAGTCACATGCATGCGAACTCAGGTCTAAGGACTATACTCTATAGTCGTAGTGAGAATCTCTTATGACACAGATATAAATATCCTGAAGAGTTCTCATAATCGGGTCTTGTCCGGTCGTATGTTCCCAACATACACCTATGTATTGACTTTGATGCCGCGCATTTATGACACACTCAGACTTTGTCATAAGTCACATACCAATCCAGTCTCTCACGGTTGTTGGTGTTCCAATTTCAACAACCTTCGACTAGGGACATGATGATTTAATCCATCTATCAAATATAGGGTCTGATGATCAAGCTAAATGACTTCGATGACTCAAGATCCAGTCACTTACTTCGATGACCTATAAAATGGTTTATATCACTTTGGAACGGTTATTTCATCACAGTTAAAATAATCTTGAAATAATAATTTCATTAAACATAAGAATGTTTTACAAGAACATATCAAATAACTAAATAAAAGCCCTCAAACTCCCACTCAAATTTAGATTACATTTCAATGTCTCTAATGCCTACAGCTTCAGTCAGAAACTCGAGCTTAGGCCTTGGGAGTGGCTTTGTCAACGGATCAGCGACGTTATCATCTGTCTGAACTCGGCTGATCTTGACTTCCTTTCTATTAATGATGTCACGTATCAAGTGAAATCTTCTTAGAACATGCTTGGATTTCTGGTGTGATCTTGGTTCCTTTGCCTGAGCAATAGCACCATTGTTGTCACAAAACAGTGCCAGAGGCTCAGCCGCATCTGGTATCACACCTAGTTCAATAATGAACTTTCGTATCCAAACAGCTTCCTTCGCTGCTTCTGAGGCGGCGATATATTCAGCTTCTGTAGTGGAATCAGCAACGGTGTCTTGCTTGGAGCTTCTCCAACTGATTGCACCGCCATTCAGACAAAAGATATAACCGGACTGTGACCGGAAATCATCTTGGTCTGTCTGGAAACTTGCGTCCATGAATCCACTGACTTTAAGCACATCACTTCCACCGTACACTAAGAACTTATCCTTAGTATGTCTTAGATACTTCAAGATATTCTTTACGGCAATCCAATGGTTTTCACCTGGATTTGACTGGTATCTACTCGTCATGCTCAATGCATAAGCAACATCAGGACGAGTACAGATCATGGCATACATGATAGATCCTATTGCAGATGCATAAGGAATATTCTTCATGCGCTCAAGCTCAGCAGCCGTCGTAGGGCTCTGCTTCTTGCTTAGCGTTGTGCCATGTACCATTGGCGTGAAGCCCTTCTTGGAATCCTTCATGCTGAATCTTTGCAGGACTTTGTCAATGTATGAATCTTGACACAAGCCTATCAGCCTTCTAGATCTATCCCGGTAGATCCTGATTCCAAGAACGTATGCGGCTTCACCCATGTCTTTCATGGAAAAACAACTTCCAAGCCAGTCCTTTACGGACTTCAGCATTGGAATGTCGTTTCCGAGAAGCAGTATGTCATCGACATACAGAATAAGAAATACTATCTTGCTCCCACTAGTTTTCTTATACACGCATTGTTCTTCTTCGTTTCTGATGAAGTCAAATTGCTTGATCGCTTCATCAAAACGAAGATTCCAGCTCCTCGATGCTTGCTTCAATCCATAAATGGATTTATGAAGTTTGCATACTTTCCCAGCATTCTTTGGATCTATGTAGCCGTCAGGTTGTGTCATATACACATCCTCTTCCAGAATACCATTCAGGAAGGCGGTTTTCACGTCCATCTGCCAAATTTCATAATCATGAAAAGCTGCAGTTGCTAGTAGAATCCGAATAGATTTCATCATAGCCACTGGTGAATAGGTTTCATCGTAATCCACACCGTGAACTTGTCTGAAACCTTTTGCCACCAACCTGGCTTTATAAATCTGGACATTTCCATCCACGTCAATCTTCTTCTTGAAGATCCATTTACACTCGATGGCTTTTACACCAGCGGGTAAGTCAACCAACGAAAACACTTGGTTGACCGACATGGAGTCCATTTCGGAATCAGTGGCCTTGCGCCACTTAGAGGAATCTGGGCCCATCATGGCTTGATTGAAGTTCGATGGTTCATCACCATCAATGATCGGAAGATCATGACAGTTAGTCACGAGGAATCCTTGATATCTCTCGGGTTCGTGACGGATCCTCCCGGATCTTCGAACTTCAGGTACTACAGGTTCAGGCTCTACAATTTCTTGTAGGTCCTCCTGCTGCTCTTCCTCATTAGGTTGAGCAGTATCCTGTTCATCTTGAATTTCTTCAAGCAGTACCTTACTCCCACTGTCTTTCTTAGAGAGAAACTCTCTCTCAAGAAAGTTACAATCCCGGGCAACAAAGATCTTGTTCTCGGAACGTAGATAGAAGTAATAAGCCTTGGTTTCCTTCGGATAACCAATGAAGTAGCATTTATCAGACTTTGGTGTAAGCTTGTCTGAGATTAATCTCTTGACATAGGCTTCACAACCCCAAATTCTAAGATAAGACAACACTGGAGCCACTCCAGTCCATAGTTCATATGGTGTCTTTGCTACTGCTTTCGATGGCGCTCTATTTAGAGTGAACACTGCTGTTAGCAGAGCATATCCCCAAAGGGATATCGGAAGGTCTGTGTGACTCATCATAGATCGAACCATATCCAATAAGGTCCGATTTCTCCTCTCAGACACACCATTCCATTGAGGTGTTCCGGGAGGAGTGAGTTGGGATACGATCCCACACTCTCTTAGATGATCACTGAATTCTTGGCTTAATTATTCTCCTCCTCGGTCGGACCGAAGAGCCTTAATGCTTTTACCAAGTTGGTTCTGTACTTCATTTTGGAATTCTCTGAACTTCTCAAAAGATTCAGACTTATGTTTCATTAAATAAACATATCCATACCTACTGAAATCATCAGTGAAGGTAATGAAGTACTGATAGTTTCCTCTTGCATTTGTGGACATTGGGCCACACACGTCAGTGTGTATCAGGCCCAATAAGTCACTGGCCCTCTCGTTAGGTTTATTAAAGGGGGCCCGCGTCATTTTGCCCATTATGCAGGATTCGCATTTCTCACATGACTCAAAGTCAAATGAGCCAAGAAGTCCATTCGAATGGAGCCTCTTGATGCGTTTCTCGCTGATGTGCCCTAAACGACAATGCCATAGAAACGTTCGGTTCTCCTCATTAGGTTTGAACCGTTTGGTATTAATGTTATAAACTGGCGCGGATTGATCGAGTATGTAAAGCCCATTCGTAAGAGGGGCAGAACCATAGAACAAATTGTTGCGATTGAAGGAACATAATTTATTCTTAACTGAAAAATCATAACCTTCCAAATCCAACAAAGAAATTGAAATAATATTCCTGCTTATAGAAGGTACAAAATAACAATTATTGAGTTCTAAAATCAATCCCGAAGGTAAAGACAACAAGTATGTGCCTACAGCTAGTGCTGGAACTTTCGCTCCATTCCCAACTCGTAGCTCCACTTGTCCTTGCTTCAGCCTTCTACTGTTGCTGAGTGCCTGCATATTAGTACAAATATGAGCCCCACAACCAGTATCCATAACCCATGAGGTATTATCAGAAGTAGTTGTATTAACTTCTATAACAAAAATACCTGTCGAAGAAGTCTCGAGAGTCTTCTTCTTCAATTCCTTTAGACCTTCTTGGAATTTCTTACATTCTCTCCTCCAATGCCCTGGTTCTTTACAGAACCTGCATAAGTCAGTTGGCCCAGCCTTGGACTTGGGCTTGGGCTTTGGCGTGTCCTTGTCCGCGACTTGGACAGCCTTGGCCTTTCCCTTATCCTTAGCAGAGGATTTCTTAAACCCCTTGCCCTTTTGTACCATAAGCACATTGGGGTCCTTGGCGGTTTTCCTCAAGTTGGGCTCTGCAGTCTTGAGCATTCCGTGAAGCTCAGGCAATGTCTTACTCAAGCCATGTATGTTAAAGTTCAGAATGAACTGATCATAGCTTGCAGGTAATGACTGCAGAATGATGTCGCAGGCAAGTTCCTGGCTGATAGGGCAGTCGAGTTTCTGAAGATGATCGAGATAACCCATCATCTTCAAGACATGAGGACTCACTGCCGCATTTGCAGCCAACTTACAGTCTAAGAGGTTCTTAACTGTCTGAAACCTCTCAGTCCTTGCTTGCTCCTGAAAAAGCGATTTCAGGCTTGCCATTATCTCAATTGGTGACAACACACTCTCGAACTGCATTTGCAGCTCAGCAGTCATTGTCGCCAACATAAGGCAATACACATCATTTTCATCTGACGAATGCTTTTCCCAAGCATTATGCAGAGTCCTGGCGGCATTGTTAGCAGGCCTCTCGGGGAGAGGATCACGAAGGACATAATCCTTCTTCTCCTGCTTGAGGACCAGCCTCAAGTTCCTTGACCACGTCAGGAAGTTCGTTCCAGTCAGCTTCTCCTTCTCGAGAACAGACCGGATTGAGAATGTGTTTTGTGTGCTTGTAGTAGTCATAGCTGAAATATATAAGATAAAAGGTTATTAGTTAATATGTTCAATGTGATTAATCTCGTATTATAATTTAATATGATTAATCACGCATTATATTCAATAACCTAAGTTACCCTCAATAGAATATAATGATTCCAAGATCCACATATAACTAAGATCAAAGTGGGCCACTGGCCGTCACCCAACCTTAGCTTATATCGGTAAGCCCTATGTCGGCTAATTATATCCGTGATATAACTCTTGGTTGTGAATCTGGGCCCGAGGCCCAATTCACTCTGATGTCTCAAGGCCCGGGACTCCCGATGGCCCAGTCAAGAAAACCAGACTATACAGTCATGTAATCATTAATGTCTGGGACTCCCAATGACATTTATGAATCACAAACCGTCTTATCCACGCAAAAAGTAGACACCCTCACACTGTAAGGCCATGAATACAATTGAATGGGCTTCGACAGCTGACATAGCCTGGACAAGACATCCAACGCTTGATATTATATGAGGTTCGTAGGTTTATTAAAATTTCATTCCCCAAAATAGAAGATTACTATTTTTGGAAACTTTCCATTTTTGGAAACCTACTATTTTTGGAAACTTTCTAAAATTGGAAACTTTCTAACTTTAGAAATTTCTTAAAATCCAAAATCCGCAAATCTAGAAACTTCTATTTTAAGAAACTTTCTAATTTCAAAATTTCGGAAACTTTAATTTAAAATCGGCTTTATAATTTTATAAAATAAATTTTAAATTAATCTGAAGAAAGACTCAAATAACTGGCCCAATTGTTTTAACTTCTTGGCCCGAGGCCCAAGAATTGGTCCGTGTCCAAGACATGACCCAATTGTCCAATTAAATGACATAACCGGTCTGGTTCATTAAAATTGGTCTTAACCAAAATTAATTACTACGATGACCACAATTGTCAACCGGTTATTTACTAAACCGGATTTTCTCAATTTATTTGGTCCAACCAAATCAAATTAGAAAATCCTGGTTTAGGCACTAAATCCAATAATTCTTTCGACATTGGATTTCTTATCCCGGTTTAACCAGAACTTAATAAATTTATTAAGTCTGTTTATTAAACCGTGACGGTTTAAGTTTTAATTAAATTAAACCGAGCCAAAACCCTAACCGCATCGATCGACGCTCTCAGCATCGATCCTGCATCGATCGTGCATCGATCCTGCATCGATCGATGCTCTCACGCGTGCACGAACGGTTAACAGATTTGGTCGAGAGATTCTCGCGAGATCCATGCGATCGTTTGATCGATCCATGCGATCGTGGTCAATCTCTCGCGGTTGCAACGATCGATCCATGCATTGCATCGATCGATGCAATGCGATCTCAGTCGATGCAAAAATCAGTTTAGGTCGCATACCAAATCAATATAGCTTGGTCATGCAATTTTTCAACTGTTTGTTTAGGATTCAATTCTTGTTTCTTAAGTGTTTTAATCTTATCAGTAGATTGATTCAAAAACACCTCTTTAAACAATCCTAAACATGAATCTAAACAAGAAAAACCAGAACCAATAGCTCTGATACCACTGAAGGAATGTTTAGATGAATCCTGATTCAATTCTCTGATTCAGATTAACCTAAACATGCGGATCTAGGTTCTCTTGATTAGAAACAATTGTTGATCTCACCTTATACCTGTTTATGCAGCGGAAAGGGATGGTATGGTCAGAGATCAGAGAGCCACCGAGTGATAACTCCTCCAGAGGTTCACACACGCACACCAAGCAGGAATAGAGGCTGCTAGACCACAAGGAAATCGGCGCAGAGGGAGAGAGAGTTGGCGGCTGGGTTAGGGTTGTAGAAGAAAACAGACTCGAGTTTTATTTATAAAACTCGTCCGGTTCCTCTGCACTGTGTCGATCGACACACCTTATGCATCGATCGACACACAGTGGCCAAACCCTTTTATTCTCTCTAAGTACAGTAAATGCCTAGCACTTTTACCGTACTTCTGCTAAGCCGTTCCTATACCTTTCCTGTTAGCTTAGGCGTGTGACCCATATGGGATCATATAATAAAGGCAATAAGTCCAAGACTTATAGATCATGAGCGGACTCTAGCAAGCCATCATGACCCCCAGTATTATATGACTTATGTGTTATCATTGACATACTCTTACTTTCTAGAGACAGTACCGAGATTACTGGACACAATTCCAACAGTATAATCTAATGGATTGTGCATAGATCTCCTGTTGAGTAATTTCAGACACTCCAGGGAATAAACGATCAAGCTCTAAATCTGCATCAATGCCTTCAGAATCCTGCGAGTCTGTCTGTTCACGACCTGCAACGACCGACGCTAATGGTGCGTCGATCGATGCAACACTGTTTCCACAGTTTCTACCCGAGAGATTTTCCTCAAACTCCGAAATTCAACCTCTTCTACCAACTCAGCTGTGCTTAGCTCAAATCCTTCACCTAGGTGTGATCCATCATCAATGTGTACTGACCAGGCCTTAATATGTGTGTCTGCTACTCCTTTTCCTTTACAGAACTAGAAATCTGACTCACCTGAGTATCCAACTGTTGGGATAGTGTCCTGAAATCACACTTGTACTTACTCCTGATGATAGTTGTGTGTCGAGATCAGACATTCGTATAATACTGGGCGGTTGCAATGTTTTGCTAGAAGCCTCTTGCAATCTGTAAGTTGTAGACTTACTGCCAGTATTATATGATCCTATAGGGTCACACACCTAAACAAACTAGAATCATAAATATGGGAATGATCATTATGGTAATGATCATGTTGATGTGTATTGGATACACATTAATATTGAGTTTAGAGTGGTGTGTCGATTTCGAAACTGACGTTTCGATTTTATGACTTAAACAAATTGGATTAACCAAAGCTCAGTTTAAGTCATTCTAGGTCTTTATATAAACATATAGTTTCGACCTGGAACCCTAGCCGTTGACTTTTTCTTCACAGTGAAAGCAGAAACACCAAAAACTCAGAAATCCCAAGATCCGTCACTAGCATCCCGGCTTTCCAGGTTTGTGTGCGTGTGTATCTGGTAGAGGCGAAGCATCTGAGTCGCTACTGATCTTGTTTCACCAATCATTCAGCTGCCAGTACAAGGTAAGAACGAGGTTAGTGATTCAATACAACGAACCCTAGATCCTAGGCTTTCCAACAGTGGTATCATAGCTATTAGGGTTTAATCTATTGAATCTAAAGCATGTAATTCAAAAACTGATGTATTTGAGTAGATTTATGCTTGCTGTTTCATGTTTTGATCAAGAAAACTCGGTTTTAGTCTATGATCGAAAACGAAGAACCTGTGTTTTTGCACAATGTCGATCGACACAAGTTTGTGTCGGTCGACACACCGCGAAAACGATAATAAAACTTTAGGGTTTTCGCACAATGTCGATCGACACTAAGCTTGTGTCGGTCGATGCACCGCGAATACGCCTATTAAAATTTTAGGGTTCCGATCTTAGAGATCGGATTTCCTGATACCCTAATGTGTCGATCGACACACTGTGTGCGTCGGTTGACACAGTTATAATTGGTTGATTTCGGTTAAATTTGATTTACCGGTTATCGACCCGGTTCAATTGGATTGAACCGGAAAAGCCAATTTGGTTTTGGTTTGGTCATGTCGAACGACACAGTGATGTGTGTCGATTGACATGGATCATTAAACCGGACCGGTTCAATTAGATTGAGCCGGTTAAGGAAATTCGATCCGGTTTGACCGGTTATCGAAGTCCGGTTTAAATTAGGTTGTGTCGACCGATACAAGGATGTGTCGATCGACACACCACTCGCAGATTTGATGGTTGGACCTCAAATTGCGAATACCAAATCAAATCTAATTCCCTATTCTAGATTAACATGAACTTAATAAATCTAGATGTTTTAAACAACTTAAAAACTTCTTGGATGCATATTGGATATGCATCTAGATTAAATAGTTCTTTTCCTCAACTAAATATCAAGTGATCTTGATGTCTTGCCCGATCTTGTCTACTGTCAAGACTCGTTTCGTTGTTGGATAGCCTTGGAGTCCCTGGTATCCACAACTACATGAGTAAGGCAGGTGATCATTGATAGACTTGCAGTGCGATTGTCAATGATCACAAGACTGAAGAGATTGGTTTACTTGACTGGGCTATCAGAAGTTCTCGGCCCAGAGACATCAAAGTTGATAAGACATGGATTGTCTTATCTGCGACCAAGAGTTGTACTGGGTACAATTAGCAATGATTTGCTTACCTAGATAACTAAAGTTTGGGTGATGGCGAGTCGCCCACTCAAATTTTGGTGAGCTGAGGATCTTGGTTCATTGTATTCATCTGAGGAAACATAGTTTTGAATACAATGCGAGTTTTCTTATTAGATAAGAATTCTCATTTCCTTGAGCATCATAACTAAAACCTCTACCTCTTTTAATTACAGCTATGTCTGTCCCAACTCACATCAACACTTTCTCGCTAAGATCCGTCCTTGAGAATGATAAGCTTAATGGATCAAATTTCTTGGAATGGTATCGGAACCTGAGAATAGTTCCCAGGCAGGAGAACAAGGAATATGTCCTTACAAGAGTTCTCCCCGAGAGGCCACGTTCCAATGCCACGCAGGCAGATAAGAATGCTTGGGATAAGCATTCAGCTGATGTCAAAGACGTTAATTGTCTAATGTTGGTGACCATGAACTCTGAGCTGCAGAAGCAATATGAGAACGTGATGTCACCGATTGAGATGATTAACAGCCTGAAAGCTTTGTTTCAGGAGCAAGCTCGCACAGAGAGATACCAGACGGTTAAATCTCTCATGGATTGCAAGCTGGCTAGGGACAGTCCAGTAAGTCCTCATGTCCTTGAAATGATGGGTTACATTGATAAACTGGGGAAACTGGACTGTGCCATTAGCCAGGAGCTAGCCACTGACATGATTTTGCAGTTTTTGCCGTCGTGTTTTGATCAGTTCATCATGAACTACAACATGAAAAACATGACTAAGACATTAACTGAGTTGCACGACATGCTTAAGACAGCAGAGCCGAATCTCAAGAAGGCAACTCCTAGTGTACTGATGGTACAAGGGGGTAAAAGGTTTAAGAAACCTAGTAAGGATAAGGGAAAAGCTAAAGCTGGCCAGACTGAGAGTCAAGACAAGCCCAAGCCCAAATCCGGGCCTTCTCCTGAGGACAAATGCAACTACTGCAAGCAGCTAGGGCATTGGAAGAGAGACTGCAAGAAGTTCATGGAAGATTACAAGAATCTGAAGAAGACGTATGATGCGTCTGACTCAGGTATTTATGTTATTGAACTTAATATTATGTCTTCTAGTTCTACTTCGTGGGTATTTATTACCGGATGCGGTGCTCATATTTGTACTAATGTGCAGGCACTAAAAAACAGTAGAACACCTGAAGAAAGGACAAGTGGAGCTACGGGTCGGGAATGGAGCTAAGGTTGTTGCACTGGCCGTAGGCACTTATGATTTGTCTTTACCTTCTGGCATGGTTTTAGAATTGAATAATTGCTACTTTGTACCTGCGATTAGCAGAAACATAATTTCAGTTTCCGTTTTGGATTTGGAAGGTTTTGATTTTGCTGTTAAGAATAAAGTTTGTTCTTTTAATCGTGATGGTACGTTTTATGGTAGCGCCCCATTAGATAATGGGTTATATGTCTTAAACCAAGAAATGCCTGTCTTTAACATAAATACAAAGCGGTTTAAGTCAAATGACGAAAACCCGACTTTTTTATGGCATTGTCGTTTGGGCCATATCAATGAGAAACACATTCAGAGACTCCATCGAAATGGGTTTCTGGGCTCATTTGATTTTGAATCATGTGAGAAATGCGAATCTTGCTTGATGGGCAAAATGGCTAGGGCCCCTTTCAACAAACCGAATGAAAGGACCAGTGACTTATTGGGCCTTGTTCATACTGATGTATGTGGGCCGATGAGCACTATTGCCAGAGGAAATTACAAGTACTTCATCAACTTTACTGATGACTTCAGTAGGTATGGCTACGTCTATTTGATGAGACACAAGTCAGAATCCTTTGATAGATTCAAGGAATTCAAGAATGAAGTATAGAACCAACTTGGCAAAAGTATCAAAGTTCTGCGGTCGGATCACGGAGGAGAATACTTGAGTCAAGAGTTCAGTGACTATCTGAGCGAGTGTGGAATTGTTTCACAACTCACTCCTCCTGGAACACCCCAATGGAATGGAGTGTCAGAGAGGAGGAATCGAACCTTATTGGATATGGTTCGGTCTATGATGAGTCATTCAGATATTCCATTATCCTTTTGGGGATACGCTCTAGAAACGTCTGCGTTTACACTAAATAGGGTGCCATCTAAATTAGTGGAAAAGACACCACATGAATTGTGGACTGGGAATATTCCAAGTCTGTCTTTCCTGAAGATTTGGGGTTGTGAGGCTTATGACAAACGTTTAATCTCTGACAAGCTCACACCCAAATCAGATAAATGTTACTTTGTTGGTTATCCTAGGGAAACCAAGGCATACTACTTTTACAACCGATCTGAGAACAAAGTCTTTGTTGCTCGGGACTGTTCTTTTCTTGAGAGGGAGTTTCTTTCGAAGAAAAACAGTGGGAGTAAAGTACATCTCGAAGAAATTCAAGATGTACAGGAGACTGCTCAACCTGCTGAGGAAGAGTAGCAGTTGGATCCACAAAGTTCTGTGGAGCCCACACCTGTGGAGCCTGAAGTTCGCAGATCCGGAAGGATTCGTAACGAACCCGAGAGATATTATGGATTTCTCGTGACTAATTGCAATGATATGATGATCATTGAAAGTGACGAACCGGCGACCTTCGCGGAAGCAATGATGGGCCCGGACTCCGAAAAGTGGCTTGGAGCCTCTAAATCCGAAATGGGATCCATGTCAGAAAACCAAGTATGGTCCTTGGTCGATTTACCTAATGGTGCAAAAGCCATTGAGTGTAAATGGATCTTCAAGAAGAAGATTGACGTGGATGGCAATGTCCAAATTTATAAAGCTAGGTTGGTGGCTAAAGGTTTCAAGCAGATTCATGGTATTGACTACGATGAAACCTATTCCCCAGTCGCTATGCTTAAATCCATTCGGATTCTTCTAGCAACTGCCGCTTATTATGATTATGAGATTTGGCAGATGGATGTCAAAACCGCCTTCCTGAATGGTATTTTGGAAGAGGATGTGTATATGATACAACCTGAGGGTTTTGTAGATCCTAAGAATGCTGGGAAGGTATGCAAGCTTCTTAAATCCTTTTATGGATTGAAGCAAGCATCACAGAGTTGGAGTCTTCGTTTTGATGAAGCAGTAAAACAATTTGGTTTCATCAAGAACGAAGAAGAACCATGTGTATACAAGAAGACTAGTGGGAGCGGAATTGCGTTTCTTGTACTGTATGTCGATGACATACTTCTTTTCGGTAATGACGTTCTGTTGCTTCAGTCTGTTAAGACTTGGCTCGGAAGTTGTTTTTCCATGAAAGACATGGGAGAAGCCGCGTACATCCTTGGAATCAGAATCTATAGAGATAGAGTGAATAGGCTGATTGGATTGTGCCAGGACACTTATATTGATAAGGTGTTGCATAGATTCAAAATGCATGATTCCAAGAAAGGCTTCATACCGATGTCTCATGGCATTAGTCTCAGCAAGAAGCAGTGTCCGGTGACACATGCTGAGCGAGAGCGCATGGATAGGATTCCTTATGCTTTTGCAATAGGATCTATCATGTATGCCATGCTCTGCACTCGACCAGATGTAGCTTACGCGTTAAGCATGATGAGTAGATACCAATCTGATCCAGGTGAAGATCACTGGACAGCTGTCAAGAATATTCTCAAATATTTGAGACACACCAAGGATAAGTTCTTGGTATATGGTGGAAGTGAAGAGCTTGTGGTGCATGGATTCACTGATGCGAGTTTTCAGACGGACAGAGACGATTTCCGATCACAGTCTGGATATGCCTTCTGTCTAAATGGCGGTGCAGTGAGCTGGAAGAGCTCTAAGCAGAATACCGTAGCTGATTCCACGACGGAAGCTGAATATGTTGCTGCTTCAGAAGCGGCAAAGGAAGCTGTTTGGATCAAAAAGTTCATGACCGAACTTGGTGTGGTTCCTAGTATCTTGGAGCCAGTGGCTTTGTTTTGTGACAACAATGGAGCCATTGCTCAGGCGAAAGAACCCAGGTCACACCAGAAGTCCAAACACATAGAGAGGAGATATCACCTGATTCGTGATATCGTCAATAGAGGAGAAGTAAAGATCAGCTGAGTTCCGACGGACGAGAATGTCGCTTATCCTCTAACTAAGCCACTCCCAAGGCCTAAGCATGAGTGTCACACTGCTGTTGTAGACATTAGGGATCTTAAGATGTAATCTTGATTCTAGTGGGAGTTATTGTGGTTTTATTTTAGTTATATTAAGATGTTCTTGTAAACATACTTTTGGATATGTTTAATGAAATTTGATTTCAGCATTATTTATTGTGATCTAAATAATGGTCCCAAAATAAGTTTATGCCATATTATAGGTCGTCAAGTTGAGGACTTGATCATGAAACCCCTATAAGTTATAGATGTCATAAATTATGATATGTCCCTAGTCGAGGTTGTCATTGTGGTACACTGACAACCGCGAGAGACTAGCTTGTGAGGTGACTATTGACTAAGTTTCATGGAGTCAGTGATATGAGTATCACAGTCAGTCACATAGATATATGTTGATGAACATATGATCGGACATGACCCGCTAATGAGAAGTCTCCAAGATAGTTATATCTGTGTCATGAGAGATTCTCATTACGACTATAGAGTTTAGTCCTTAGACCTGAGTTCATCATGCTTTCTTGCATATGAATTGGTGCACTTTGACCTTGTCAAACGTCGACCCGTAACTGGCGGCTATAACGGCATTGTTCAGGTGTATCATGAAGTGTGTGTAGGAACAGGGATGGAACGAGATGGCATTTGTCCCTCCTGAATAACGGGAGATAAATATCCCAGGGCCTATCGAAGATTTGATACTGAGAAAATGTGTGGCCGCACTCAAACGAACTGTAGTTCAGTTGTTTGTCTTGTTCAGTATAAGATCAGAAGTTCGATAAACACGATGTTGGCTTAATAAGGATGACACTAATCTTGCCTTATGCCAAATCGAGATATAGAGACAAAAGGATTATAGGAATTGATGATTCCCGTACAAGTGGGAGATTGTTGGGATAGTGTCCTGAAATCACACTTGTACTCACTCCTGATGATAGTTGTGTGTCGAGATCAGACATTCGTATAATACTGGGCGGTTGCAATATTTTGCTAGAAGCCTCTTGCAATCTGTAAGTTGTAGACTTACTGCCAGTATTATATGATCCTATAGGGTCACACACTTAAGCAAACTGGAAGCATAAATATGGGAATGATCATTATGGTAATGATCATGTTGATGTGTATTGGATACACATTAATATTGAGTTTAGAGTGGTGTGTCGATCGACACAGTATGTGTGTCGATCGACACAGATCGGGTTTCGAAACTGATATTTCGATTTTATGACTTAAACGAATTGGATTAACCAAAGCTCGGTTTAAGTCATTCCAGGTCTTTATATAAACATATAGTTTCGACCTGGAACCCTAGCCGTTGACTTTTTCTTCACAGAGAAAGCAGAAACACCAAAAACTCAGAAATCCCAAGATCCGGCACTAGCATCCTGGCTTTCCAGGTTTGTGTGCGTGTGTATCTGGTAGAGGCGAAGAATCTGAGTCGCTACTGATCTCGTTTCACCAATCATTCCGCTGCCAGTACAAGGTAAGAACGAGGTTAGTGATTCAAAATAACGAACCCTAGATCCTAGGCTTTCCAACACCAACTGCTTCACATGAGTGTTCAGAGACTCAAACTTCCCATTGAGATCCTCATAGACAGCATCCAACTTCTTATTGCAGTCCACAACAATCTTGGTCTGACTTTCCAGCAGCTGTTCCATCATTGCCTCCATCTTACTCTCATGAGCAGTAGCTACAGGAGGTGCTTGGTAAGAAGATGATCCATAGGTTCTCTGAGTACCTTGTCCAAAAGGCTTCTGAAAACCACTAGTCTGTCTAAAGCCAGAGGAGGTCTGATTTCCTGTGAAGGCACTCTTCTGTCCTCCATTGAAGAACCTGTTTCCCTGCTGATTACCAAATCTATTACCTTGGAATCCTGATCCTCCTATGTAATTCACATCTTCTTCCTGAGTGTCCTCCTCAGTCTGAATTACCTCAACATCTTGGGCAAAGTGGACAGCTTTCTTACTAGCTAGGAGATTACAAACTGTGTCCAACTTAGATCTAATATCATCAATCTCCAAATTCTCTATATTTCCACCAGATTTCTTGCTCCTCTCATCAGTAGTCTTGCAACTGTTTCTGCTCACTAAGTTATCAATCAACTGCTTAGCTTGAGCAGGAGTCCTAGTGTTAAAGTTGGCATTGCTAGAGTTGTCCAACGCAGTCTGATATGGAAGATCTATGCCTCTAAAGAAGACGCCAAAAAGTGTTACCTCAGTGAATCCATGGTGCGGGCAGTCACGTTGGTATTTCTTGAATCTCATCCAGGCAGTCTTAAGAGGCTCAGTAGGACCTTGGGAAAAGGTGAGTATGTCCTGTCTGGACTGATCAGAACGCGCATCATCGTAGAAGTGACGCAGGAACTCACTCTTCATGGCTGCCCAAGTAACAAACTGCCCAGGTGGCAGTTGCTTCAGCCGTGCAGCAGCGTCTCCAGCGAGACTGTATGGAAAGAGCTTGAGAAACAGATAATCCTGGCACACTCCATCATACTTCATGCCAGTGATTATGTCCTCAAACTGATCCATGTGATCCATAGGCTGCTCCGACGGATGACCATGGAAAGCATTCTGCTTCATCAGCGAGTAGTAGTTGGTTTTGATTTCAAAATCATTCCGCTCAAAACCAGGAGGTAGCTTGGCATGAAACTCATCCGGTCTGTTGTAGTCCGCCAAAGTCCTCTCATGGACTACCATCTGTCTACCTTGGTTCTGACCTTGGCCTTGCGCCTGCGGCTGTAGTTCAGGTTCCTCAACTTCAGGGATCACACGTTCCACATCATCAATCATCTGCCCATTAGCATTGTAAGGATTGTTTTGCGGATCCCTCAGGATACCTTGAGCATCGGCTATCAGAATCAGTCGTTCACGTACCATCCCTGCTCTTCTTTCTCTTCTATTAGTCCTCTCTAGTCGCCCAAGTTCTTCAAGTCCGAGATTAACGAGGTTCAAGTTCTGATTACTTCTAGTTTCACGCGTCTGCATAAACTGTCTGTAATCGTCAAGCAACGATCGATGCTAGCAGTGCAACGATCGATTCAATCTCAGAATCGCCTAGTGACGATCGACACAAAAGGTGCAACGATCGACGCTATGCGAAATTGGTACCTGCGACAGAGAGAAAACAGAGAAAAAATCAGTAAACAAAAATAAAAATAAAAATCCTAGTAAAAACCCTAAGTTCGAAGCTATCGAAGACTCTAAGAGTCCCCGGCAACGGCGCCAAAAACTTGATAGGTGTCTAGTTTTACCCTATACTAACTGCAAGTGCACAGTAAATCAATTGTAGTACTTAGGGATCGAATCCACGAGGACTCTATGCACGATAGAACTAAGAACTTAAGGAGATTAAAACTAGGAGAAAACAAGAAGCAAATTGTAATCTATTATCTAAAAGTAAGCAGGAAAGTAAATCAGTAGCAGGTTGGTTGTTTGAAATCAATAAACTAAAAGCGTTAAGTCTAGGGCGTTCTCAGGAAATCAGACAAGCAGATAAAACAATCAGTCATGATCTAATTAAACTCAGTTCTAGAACTCAAATCAGAAATATAGAATTAATCAAATTCCTTTGCGAGAATTCTCTAAGTCTAAGTGCAGTAATCCAAATTCCTTTGCAATTACTAACAGATTAAACCAGCTTTAAATTCGAGTTTGATATATTCACAATCTAATTAAACCAAATTCCTTTGCGGGTAATTAAATTGCTCAACCTAAATAGTTCAGATTCTAAACCACACTGTCGTGTCGTATTTAGCAACCTAAGATCTAGATTCTAATTGATCAGGTTAGAACTAGCATTAAACACAATTTAGTTTGAAGAACATCTATTGATGTGAATCCTTAACTGAATTAATTATATCTAGCAAGTCATGAAATCCCTATGAGAAACCCTAAACCTAACTATGAAACTACTCAGACATGGATGATGTAAACATATTCAATGAATAAATAGTAATCATAAAAAGAGATTAAAATAACAAAGGGGTTCGAAAACTTCTCCAAAACGAATGTAGTACAGGATCAGATCAGCTCCAAAAGCTCTAAAAACTCTCTGCTCTAAGTTATGATAGCGTGTGTAAGCGTATGTAAAAACTGATCTAAAATCCTAATTAAATAGCTAAAACACGACTTGGGGCTTCTGTGTAAATATCTGGAACTTCTGGGCACTTCTGCAATATTGGCATTCTTCATTAAACCGCCGAGTCTGGCCCATTCGCGTAGTGCATCGACCGATGCAGGTGTGCAACGATCGACGCAGTCTTCAAATCTGGACAGTGAGCACAAGCTCTCGGGTCAATGCTCCAATAAGCTCCATAATCACAACTTTAGCTCCAAACGTGTGTGTACGTAATAAAACCTGTAAAAGACTCTAAAGAGACACAAATAGACTCTAAAACACACTTATATCATGGTCTAAAACTAGTAAAAACCATGATATATCAACTATCTTGGTAGAGACTTAGTGAAGATATCTGGGAGCTGTAACTTCGCTGGTATATGTTGTATCTCAAGTACACCAAGTGCCACTCTTTCTCGAACATAGTGGTAATCAACTTCGATGTGGTTTGATATATTGTGAAAGACTGGATTAGTTGAGAGGTGAACGGCTGATAAGTTCTCACATTTTAAGAGAGTCGACATGTTTTGAGAAATCCGAAGATCCAAAAGAATTGCTGAGATCCAAGTTAGCTCGGACGCAATTGTTGCCAAAGCCCTATATTTTGCCTCTGTTGAAGACCTTGAGATAGTGGGTTGTCTCTTAACAGACCACGATATAATATTGGGACCAAGTAACACACAGAAACCGGTTGTTGACTGTCGAGTTTCCTGACATCCCGCCCAACCACTATCACTATAGGATATGAGCGGAAAGTCATAGTTCTTGAACAAATTTAGCCCCATGCTCGATGTTCCTCTCAAATAACGCAATGTTCTTTTCAGTAAACCAAAGTCTGACTCGGTTGGCGAATGCATACGTTGGCACATAAAGTTGACCGCATACTGAATGTTTGGCCGTGTTATGGTCAAATATTGTAACTTTCCAGCCAAGCTTCTGAAATAACTGTAGGAATTTCTAGCAGTTCCTAATCAGAATTAGAAACCCTAGGTATAATTTCCAAGCCTAGGATCTAGGGTTCAAGTATATTGAATCTAGAGATCTCGAAGTTACCTGGTGATTAGCAGCGGAAAGTTTGCAAGTAATCGAGATTCTTAAGCGCCTCAAATGCTGCGCCTCTACTGGTATCCACACGCACACAAATTGAACAGGTGGGATGCTAGTGCCTTGAGAGATCAAATCTCTCCAGAGGTTTTCTGTTTCTTTTGGCGGCTCTCAATTAGGTTAGGTTAGGTGTAAAAGTTGACCATATATCTTATATATATGTTGACTTATACCACGACCTGATTAACCAACGATTAAACCGAAGTTAATCGGGTCATTCGCGATCTGTGTCGATCGATGCACCTTGTGTGTCGATCGACCCAGCTTCAGAAACATGTTATTGAATGCACATCAAATATGCATTCACTAGATCATTACATTAATCATCAACCTCATATTCTATGTCCAGTTTGCTTAGGTGTGTGACCCTGTAGGATCATATTACACCAGCAATGGGTTCTAAACTCATTGATCATAAGTGGCTTCTAGCAAAGCATTATGACTGCCCAGTGTCATATGACTGTCTCATCTCGACAATACAACTTTCACTTAGAGTAAGTACAATAGATTTCAGGACACTCCCAACAATCTCCCACTTGTACTGGAATCATCTATTCCTATAATCCCTTCATCTCTACATCTCGATCTGGCATAAGGCAAGATCTGTGTCATCCTTATTAAGCTAAGATCATGTTCATCGAACTCCGATTTATACTGACAAGACAAACAACCGACAATCACCTCGTTTGAGTGTGGCCACACATTTCTCAGTATCAAATCTTCAATGGGCCCTGAGACATTTATCTCCTATTTTACAGGAGGGACAAATCCCATCTTGTTCCATCCCTGTTTCTTCACACACTTCATGATACACCCAATCAATGCCTTTATGATCACCAGTTACGGCTGACATTTGACAAAGTTAAAGTGGACCAATTCATATGTAAGAAAACATGATAGACTCAGGTCTAGGGACTATACTCTATAGTCGTAATGAAAACTCTCATGACACCTTTTTAACTATCCTGCAGAGTTCTCATTAGTGGGTCATGTCCGATCCTGTGTTCTCTAACACATATCTATGTGATTGACTTTAATACTCTTATTAATGACTTCATGAAACTTAGTCATCAGTCACCTCACATACTAGTCTTGCGCGGTTGTTAGTGTCCTACTTTAACAACCTTGACCAGGGACTAATATAACTTATGTCATTTTTCTTTTATAGGGTTTCATGATCAAGTCACATACTTGATGACCTATAAAATGTCATAAATTACTATGCGAGTATTATTTAATGACCTTAATTAAATAATACCTAGATCAGATTTCATCAACACAATCAAATTATGTTTACATGAACATCATATCATAACTAAAATCAACACTAACAACTCCTACTAACGTTAAGATCACATCTTAGGACATCTAATGCCTGTAGCAGTTGTCTGAACCTCATTCGCTCTTGCTCAGCGTGTGTCGAAGGACACTGCGTCTTGCTAAGAGTAATGCCAAGTGTCATTGGCATGAAGCCCTTCTTGGAATCATGCATATTGGACCTGTGCAAGACCTTATCAATATGAGCATCTTGATACAATCCAATTAGCTTGTCCAATCTATCTCTATAGATTCTTATTCCAAGAATGTTTACGGTTTCTCCCATATTTTTCATCGAAAAACAACTTTCGAGTCAAGTCTTAACAGACTGAAACAATGGAATTTCATTTCCGAGAAGCAGTATGTTATCAACATACAATACTAGAAATGCAAGTGCGCTCCTACTAGTCATCTTGTAAACACACTGTTCCTCTTCGTTCCGGACGAAGTCAAACCTTTTGACTGCTTTATCAAAACGAAGATTCCAACTCCGAGATGCTTGCTTTAATCCATAAATGGATCAATGAAGCTTGGATACCTTCCTAGTTTCATTAGGATCAATGAAAACTTCAGGTTGTGTCATGTACACATCCTTTTTCCAGAATTCCATTAAGGAAAACTGTTTTCACATCCATCTGCCAGATCTCATAACCATTATGAGTGGCGGTAGCTAGGAGAATTCGAATGGACTTAAGCATAGTGACTGGGGAATGGGTTTCATCATAGTCAATACCATGAATTTACTTGAAACCTTTTGCCACCAACCTAGCTTTGTATATCAGAATATTACCATTTTCGGAGTCAGGGCTCATCATTGTTTCTTCAAAATTTGCAGGCCCGTCACTTTCAATGATCAATAGATCATGGCAATTGGTTACGAGAAATCCACATTTCTCGGGTTCGTGACGGATTCTTTCGGATCTGCGAGCTTCAGGTTCGTGTAAAAGTCATCCACATATCTCATATATATAGACTTTTACCACGACCTAATTAACCAAGATTAAACCGTAGTTGATTAAGTCATAAGCCAAAATCAATATTTTGGTTCGTGATCTGTGTCGATCGATACACCTTTGTGTCGATCGACACTTCCTTAGAAACTCGTCGTTTGAATGTATATCGAATATACATTCACCAGATCCTTTGCAGACTTTGGGCATCACAAGCGCATGTTCTACAACTCTTTGTAGATGCAACTGCTGCTCTTCCTCATCAGGTTGAGCAGTCTCCTGCGATTCTCAAATTTCTTCGAGTTGTACTTTACTCCCACTGTTCTTCTTGGAGAGAAAATCTTTCTCAAGAAAACATAATTCCGAGCAACAAACAATCTGTTCTTGGACCGGTAGTAAAGGCAATATGCCTTGGTCTCGTTAAGATAACCAATGAAGTAGCACTTATCAGATTTGGGTGTGAGCTTATCAGAGATTAAAAGTTTTATGTAAGTCTCACAACCCCAAATCTTCATAAAAGACAAATTAGGAACATTTCCAGTCCACATCTCATGTGGTTCTTATGTAACTAATTTTGATGGAACCCTATTTGGTGTAAACTCAGACGTTTCTAGAGCGTATCCCTAGAGGGATAATGGAAGATCTAAGTGACTCATCATTGATTGAATCGTATCTAATAAAGTCTGATACAAGAGGAGTGAGTTGTGAAACAATTCCACAATCTCTCAGATGATCACTAAATTCTTGACTTAAGTATCCACCTTCATGATCTCATCGTAGAGTTTTAATACTTTTGCCAAGTTGATTCTGCACTTCATTCTGGAATTCTTTGAACTTTTCAAAAGATTCCGACTTATGTCTCTTTAATTAGACATAACCGTACCTACTTAAAATATTAGTGAAGGTAATGAAGTACGGAAAATTTCCCCTAGCATTAGTGCTTATCGGGCCATACACATCCTTATGTATAAAGCCCAATAAGCCTCTGGCCCTTTCATTTTGTTCGTTCGCATCCTGTATCGATCGATGCATATCTTGTGTCGATCGACACTACCTTTGTTGAAAAGGGCCTTTGTCGTTTTACCTAATAAACAAGGTTCGCATTTCTCACATGATTCATAATCAAATGAGCCCAAAAGTCCATCACTATGGAGCTTCTGAATCCGCTCTCATTTATGTGGCCCAAACGACAATGCCAGGGAAAAGCTTGATTCGTATCATTTGATTTGAATCCCTTGGTACTAATGTTATGGTTAGGCACGTTTTGGTTTAGAACATAAGGTCCATTCTCTAATGGACTGCTACTACAAAACATATCATTGTAATCAAATGAATAACACTTATTCTTAATTTGAAACTTGATATCCTTCCATATCCAAATTAGGAATAGGAATAATATTTCTGCTTATAGCAGGTACATAGTATTAGTTCTTAAGTTCAAAAACCAAGCCAGAAGACGAAGACAAATAAAATGTTCCTACAGCTAATGCAGCAACCCTTGCTCCATTTCCACCGCGCAGGTCCACTTGTCCTTTCTCCTTAGTCCTACTGCTGCTCAGGCCCTGCATATTTTCACAAAATATGAGTACTACAGCTGGTATCCAATACCCAATAAGTAGAACCACAAGAAGTAACATTTACTTATATAACATAAATACTTGAAGAAGAAGTCTCGTACGTCTTCTTCAGCTTTTCATAATCTTCCAGGAATTTCTTGCAATTTCTTTTCAAATGCCCATGACCATTACAATAATGGCACTTATCATCTTTAGAAGGACCATGCTTGACCTTAGGAGCATGGTTAGACTCCCTTGGATTCACAATCGAGATCGTCTTGCCATCACTTTTGGTCTTACCAAGTTTCTTAAACTTTTTACCCTTTTGTACCATAAGGACATTTGGGATGTCTTTCTTGATATTAGGTTCAGCAGTTTTGAGCATCCCATGCAACTCAGTCAAAGTCTTTGTCAAGTTGTTCATGTTATAGTTCATAACAAACTGATCATAGCTTGGCGGCAGTGACTGCAGAATGATGTCAGTAGCCAACTCTTGGCTAATGGGACAATCCAGTTTCCCCAGGTTATCAATGTAACCCATCATCTTAATGACATGAGGACTGACTGGTCCGTCCTTTGGTAGCTTGCACTCATATAGAGACTTAACCGTATGGTATCTCTGAGTTCGCGCCTGCTCCTGAAACATACTTTTCAGGTTAGTGATTATCTCTATTGGCGACTCCACGTTCTCAAATTGCTTCTGCAACTCCGAGTTCATGGTAGCCAACATGAGAAGTGTGCAGAGCAGATAATGCTTGTGGAACATCATCACTTTGATAAGTATTATCAAAGCGATTCCAACACTTCAAGTCGGAATGGCCAAAACGCCCACATATTTGACATATTGGCCGATGTTGACCCTTTAGACTAAGTCTGATTCCATCTAGACGTATTAACTTTCTGATAAAAACCTCTACCTCGGGTTGAGTAACCACCACGCCCCCTGTTTCCAAAGCGTGAGTTGAAACGACCTATGTTTTCTCTGTTGGAGTAGCCAGATCTTTGTGTTTGAAACGCAGTAAAAGGGGTAACATCAGCAGGTGTTTCATAAGACTGCAGACGAGTGTCAAAGTTCGAAATCTTAAAAACCACATCATTAAACGTAGGCGGAGGATACGCGACATAGAACTTTGGAAAATAGTGGATATGGGGTCGTATTCACAGCTTAAACCATTAATGAAGATGAAGATTTTCATGGACTCTTTAACCGGTTTCCCACTAGAACTGAGTTTATCACATATACCTCAAAACTCTCTGTTGTAGGTAGCAAAATCCTTTCCTCTATAAAGAGTATTTGAAGACGACGCATGAGCTCAAACTCACGAGCAACCGAGCTTTTGTTGAAGTTGTCCGCAAGAGAGAGCCAGACTTCCCGAGAGGTGGAGACACCATGAACGTATCCCAAGACTTCTTTTGACAGAGTTCCAAAGATCCACGACTTGATAAGTTCGTATGTGCACGTCTAAGCTTCAAATGTCAGATTCGGAGTCTGAACAACAACGTCATTGACTAGCTCGTTGAGTACTGGTGGCGGTGTTGGGATTTGACAAGTGACGAAACCAAGGAGCTTTTGGTGGCGGAGAAGGGAATCTAACTGAGTCTTCCAAAGAAGATAATTAGTATCTTTGAGAGTGATTGTTACGGATTTGGAAACGTGAATGTTTGACGGAAAAGGACAGGAATCTTAAGCCTCAGCCATTACAACACATGTGAAAGTTTATGAGAGCTCTGATACCATGTGAATAAAGAGAGAATAGGATAAAGACTGAATATTATCCTTAATCGATGATAATACAATTAGGTTACATACACTTTATATATACAATAGGAGACTCATAAAACCCTAAAGCTTAATTACATGTGGTCGCTTAGCTTAGTGATAAGAGAGAATCAAAACGGTTATTCATGCCACTATTCGTCAGCTCCCCTTATGTGCTTTTACCGGCTGGATCCTCTGAGAACGATGTACGGTTTTGTCGTTAGCTGAGGTTGAAGGTGACCGTTGCAAAGAGTGATGACTTGGGCTCTGACTGATAATTGTTGTTGGGCTTCTGAGTGTTTCTTGGCCCAAGTCGATTATGCTATGTTTCCTCTGTGTCACACTTACAATGCTTTCATTCTTGTCGATGTTATTGTTAATTTGAGCTTGGTTTTGTTCTTTCTTCAACCTCTCCGGTCTGATGGAGACTTTCTGTCAGTTTTGTTGCTTCTCGAGGTTTTTGTGTGTTTTTCTCTAGCGTTTACAGGGTTTTTTTGAAGGCTACGGGAATTTTTGTTTTAGAGGTTCAATTTTAGTATTCCACTCTTGTATTCCACATTGAAATTTAATAAAATTCATACAAAAAATTAACTATGCTAACTATCACCAAGTATATCAGATAATAATTTAGTTAAAAATATGGGTTCTCAAAATAAACAACACCGGCGCTATCTTTCTAGTCTAGAGGTGACTCAAAATATGTTTTCCGAAGAAGGTTACTGGCGTTGAAGTGAACAAAAGGTGGTGGTTCCTACTTGGCTGTGGTCAAGATAAAGCATATTTGTTCTGTTCTTTTGGTCATTATTGCATTGGTGTTAGAGCTGGTGGATTTAGTTGGTAAGTTTTGTAGTGGGTTTATTCTCTTCTTCAGTTAAGAGTCTTTGATTTTTATGAGGTTAGAGTTTTTAGTTGGAATTTTTTTCTCTCGTCGAAGAGTTATAATTTGCTTTATATGTTTAAATGTTTACAGTTGTAGCAGATTTGCAGAATAAAATTGACAAATGCAATAGAAAAAGACCTATCTAAATCATGGAAATTGTTGTTTTGTTGTTGTCAAAAATATTAAAGCCCATCTGCTATTTGATGTGAAAAATTGCCTTTTGTTGACTTTCCGAAGATCTAAAACAAGATTCTCTTGGTATCTCCAATCACTACTAGAAAATACACTGGAAACTAACGAAAAACCTTGTTGGTAATAGACATAACCGATGAATTTTCGACAAAGACATCTGTCAGTTCTATCTCGTTGGTAATAAAAATGTGTCAGTAATTCGTCCTTAATTACTAACAAATTATCGACAAACAAATAAACCAACATAAATACCGAAAAGCTAACAGAAAATTACTGAAAGAAAACTGAAAAATAAATACCAACAGAAAACTGACGGCTAAAAACCGACATATTAGATTTATTAATTTCTTTATAAATTCATAATATTATAATATTTTATTTAGCATTAGATAAAATTAAATAATTTATTTTATTGAAAATCATATATATATATATATATATATTAGAAAATCATAAATATATATATTAAAAAGATTCAAATATAAAAATATTCTGAATAAATATTACAAAAATAATTTTCTAAAAAGGATCCTATCCCGATGTAGGACCATCACATAAAACTTGAATTCTTCCTATGTCCGCTCCAATGCTTGGATACGCTCGAGCTTCTCTTTAAGCTCATGGGCTACAGAGGCATCAAGAGTAAACGAAAAAAGGCAGACGACTTTACCCCCAACTAATGTTTCATATCTCGAAAATACCTCTCTTACTTTTTGAAAGTTCATGTAAAAAATTAATAATTAATTTATTAGAAATAAATTATATAAAATTCAAAAATTGATAAAACTAGAAATTGAATTAAAATATATAGTTATCCTAAAATGATCAAAATATTTCATAAATGTAAAAAAAAATTATAATTTAAGAAAATTGTATAACTGATTGAAAATATTTAAAATTGAAAAAAAAACTGTATAAATTTTTTTGAAACCTTATAATAAAGTATAACAAAATTAATAAAATAGTAAAATATTTTTTTTTTTAATTATAAAACACCAAAAATAGAAAAACATTTTACAAAATTTATACTTGGTGAAATTATTTAGTAATTATTAATATTATATAATTAAAATTATATACTATGAATACAGTTTTAAACCTAATTTACAATTATATGTGTAATTATGATAGTTAAAATCTAAAAATTAACTTAACAAAATATTAAAATCTACAAAATCTTAAAACTCAAATCTAACAACATAACAACTTAGCCCATACAAATTAGAGATATTTAAGAGGCCAAAATCTATCTAAAAACCTAATCTAACACTTATACATTACAAAACTTAAAATCTTACAACCCAAATCAATTAAAATCCTAAAAATAAGTAAGACTAGATAACTAACATATATTTAGGAAAAAGGGGTTAGAATTCGCCGGAAAACGGAGGTGGTGACGGTTTTCCTCCGGAAATTCTAGAGAGAAGCAATAGAAAACCAGTAGAGAGAGAGAGAGAGAGAGAGAGAGAGAGAGAGAGAGAGAGAGAGAGAGAGAGAGAGAGAGAGAGAGAGAGAGAGAGAGAGAGAGAGAGAGAGAGAGAGAGAGAGAGAGAGAGAGAGAGAGAGAGAGAGAGATTCAGCCAAATGAGGAAGAAGATGATTCGCGTGGATTATATATTAAAAATTAAGGACAAATATTTCCGTTGGTATTCTGCCAATTTTTCATTAACCGTCGGTAATCCTTCGGTTATTGAATTAATTTAAATTTTGTTTCGCGGCTACCGAAAAATTTCCAGAATATTACTAGATTAATTTCCTGACGGATTTCCAACGAAAATTATCATGGGATTTCCGAAATTTTTTCAATCTATCGGTAATTCGTCAGTATATACAAACAAAAACCGATGGAAAACCATAAATTTAGGGTTTAGAGTTTAAATTTAGACCGTTTTTTGAACTTTAAACATACAAGAGTCCGTTTAAGGATGATACATTGTAAAATATATCAGTTATATAAAGTATACACTCATTTTACATAATAGTTTCCTCATTTTAAAATATGTATCCTAAGAGCATCTCCAATGTTCAATTGCATTTTTCATTCCAAAATGGGCAAAATGCAAAATGCAATTGGAATTCTTTCCAATGTATTATTCTATATTCTATTTGAAATTGAATATTTTAAGTATATTCTTCTTTTTCTATTTTATTATTAATTGCAAATTATACATATTTTCTTCAAAACTTACAAATTGATTCATTTTTTCCTTCAAAACTTTCATAAATTATTATATTATTTAAATTTAAGTATTATAATATTAAAAAACACATTACATTATACAGAAATAATAAGACAAAATAGATTTTAATTTAATCATCCTCATTTGAATATTTTTCCCATAAGTGATCAAGTGCACAAAGACAACACAATTTGGAGATTAAAAGTAAGAATTATGTATTGAATAAATTTAAGGAAGAAAATGAATTTTTGTTCAAAGGTTGAACTCGATAGAAGATCCGAACCTTCGTGGATATGTTCAGAGTGAACAAACACGAATTTAATGGAAAATGGCCGAACAACAACAATACCAACAAAATCCGTCTCAATCCACTTCATTTGGGAAATATTTTGGTGGTTTACCCGGAGGCGATTTACCAGAGTTTTAATTCACTAATTGTCTAATCGTTGTTGTACTAAATTTAATTTCCGTTGTTTTATTTTCAGTATTTTAAATTTAATATGTTTTGATATGTTTTCTATATAAATAAAATTTTATTTGCATTTTTATTTAGAGATTAGAGTGTTTTCGTAATTACAATTATCAATAAAAAGAAATCAGCATCAAAATAATTATTTATGTCATAAAGTAAAAATATTTAAAAATTGAAGGACAATTTTGTAAATAAAAAGTTCAATTGCAAAATGCAATTGGAAATTAGATGGTTATATATTTGGAATCAAAAATAGCATTATGCCATTTTGCATTTAAAAATGAGATAGGGTTGTAGCAAATTTTATTCTAAAATGGAATTTGACACCAAATTTAGAACAAGGTTGGAGATGCTCTAAGTGACATATAAGCCACACTTAATACTTACATACAGTAAGGAACACATTTTGTAGAAAATGTTCAAATTTACAAAATTCATGGTATTAGTGATTAAAGTAGACATATGAAGTGTGATGACTTGTAAAACATATTTAGAATGTGTATAGCTTTCTTTTCAGATCATTTTCGCATTTCGAAACCCTAAACCCTAAATTGTAGGTAATCCGTCGGTATTTATCCACGGATTACCAACATACATACTAAACTTTGACTTTGACTCCACCGTTTTTTATGATTCATTGGTAATGTCAAATTTGTCTAACAAGGGATCAATTTGTAAGTTTTCCGTCGGTAGTTAGGCCGAAACCGACGTATTTACGGACGGAAAAAATCCGTCGATAATTATCTACGGATTACCGATGGATCTCAATCCATCAGTTTTTTCGTTATCCATAGGTATTTACCGAAGGATTTTTTATGTAAGAAAATCTGTTAGTTTTCGATGTGTTTTCTTGTAGCGAGTGTGTCTAAAAAAAACTCATCTTCCCTAAAATTTTGATGCGACAAAGATCACTGGTTTCTTTTTATATTTTGTTTATCGAATGTATTGTATGGTATTATCCATATAAAATAAACAAAATGTTAAAAATTGAGAAACAAATGAAAAAGCAAAATTACACCAGAAAATGAGAAGAAAAATATATTGAACATAAAATATATTTCATTCATAAATTAACCTCAATTTTTTTTGTATAAATTTTAAATATATTTAAACCAAAAATATCATTGTTTACATCAAGGATGTTAGCACATCTTTTAATCGCTAAAAAATCAGAGCAAGAAAATAAGCCATTTTTAGTAATTTGGACGTGACACAAGCCAGTTGAAGACCTTCTTCATAGCGTGCGTCTTGTATTTGCGGATTGAACTAAATCGGTTCCAGACAGCTTTGTCAACGACTCTTATTAGTGTTTGTGAAGACGAGGGAGGAGCACCATGTATTCGATCATTTTGTTCCCGCCATAGGTGGAAGATGGTAGCTTGAAATAGGTACTGTATTGTGTAACTCTCAAGCCGAGGCCGATTCGGGCAGGGAAGAAGAGACACTATTATTAACCAGTCAGTAGAGAAGTGAGTACGAAGAAAACCCATGGCGAGATTGGTCCATATTTCGCGAGAATGAGGACCACTAGTAAAAATATACCGTATAGCCACGTTTTAGTCACGATAAATCGTGGCTATTTTATAATTAGTCACGAATTAGTCACGATTTGTTACGTGACAAAAAAACGTGGCTAAATCGTGTCCAAAACGTGGCTGTTAGTCACGTTTTGGTCACGATATATAGCATGACTTAGTATAGCCACGTTTTGTCACGAATTAATCGTGGCAAATCTATACACGTAAAATATCGTGGCTAAATCGTGTTTAATTAGTCACGATTTAGCCACATTTATTTCGTGGCCAAGGTCTGTCCAATCAAAATTTTACAAACCTTACCCTCTAAACCCTAAACCCTAAACCATTATCATATTATAAATTATACTCTTAATCATAAACTATTAAATCAAAATATAAATATTAATTATAAAAAAATTATTATTTCTAAATCTAAAATTTCTAAACTATACCCTCCAAACCCTAAACTCTAAACTATTACCATACTATAAATCATACTCTTATTCATAAATTATCAAATCAAAATATAAACATTACTTATAAAATGAATTATTATTTCCAAATCTAAAATTTCAAACCTTAATTTAAAACTTTACCCTCCAAACCCTATACCCTAACAAAATTTCAATTGCTATAACATATTCAAACCTAAGATTAACACTTATACAAATTGTTTTTTTCAATATTTTAAATCACTTTTAAAATTGTGAGACTTTTTAGAAAGTTTTTATATATTATATTTTTAAACTTAAAACATTTTTTTAAACAATTTATTTTATTTTTATGTCTTTTTCGTAATTTTATATTAATTAAATTCCAAAAACCTAATTTAACCCTAAATATACCCTAGAATCTCAAACTCTAAAGTTTAAACTCTTAATCATAAACTATAAAATCAAAATACAAACCTTTAATTATATGTACATAAAACTATTATTTTCAAATCCAATACCACAACTGTATAACATGTATATAAAACATAAACCCTAATCCTAAATAAACCCTAAGCTCTAAAATATAATCAAAACTCTTATTAATAACATTTTAAATATTATAACATTTTAAAACTAATATTTAACATTTATAAACCTTCAAACCCCTATACTCTAAATCATAATCAAACTATAAACTTTAAATTCTTAATCATAAACTATAAAATTCAACTCTTACCCTTCAAACCCCAATTAAACATAAAACTCTTAATCATAACTATAAATTAAAACACAACCATTACTTATACATACAAAATCAAACTCTAAACCTTAAACTATTAATTATATAAACCTTCAAACCATATACCATAAACTTAAATTAAATTCTACACTTAAACTCTTAATCATAAATTATAAAATTAACAAAACTCTAAACTTTAATTCTTATTGTATATCCTTATCTGTCCAAATAAAGAATTTAAATTAAAAATTAAAAGTATAATTCTTATAACATGTTCAAACTAAGATTCAATATTTATAAAAAATATATTTTTTCAAATATATTATTCAAACCCTAAACCCTAATTTAAACTTTATATTATAAACTTTAATCTTTAATTTTACATTAAAACATAATATTTATTTTATTGGTTGTAAAATAATTTCTAAAATGATTTTATAAATAGCTTAAATCCTATTGGTTGTTAGAGAGAGACAAGGATTGAGATCTCTTTTAATTTCAACCATTGATTAATTTCAGATCTAATGGACATAAATTGATCCTCCATAAACCTAATTGTTGGGAATGTCCTGAAATCTACCGTACTATATCTAGAAAGTATGATAAGTGTCGAGATCAGACATAAGTCATAAATACTGGGTGATCATGATGGCTTGCTAGAGTCCGCTCTTGATCTATAAGTTTAAGACTTATAACCAGTATTGTATGATCCCAAAGGGTCACACACCATAGCTAACGGGAAAGTTAAATGAAATTAATACGGTAAGATGCAATGGCATTTATTGTATTGGATCAGAGTTTTGGGTCAGACAAATACAGGCTTTTGTCTGATTTGTATTTTGGGCCCAAAAGATTAATGAGCCATTAGTCTAATGACTTGGGCCCATTAATGAGATATAAGAGAGTTAGAAAGCCCTAAAAAAAAAAAAAAGCTCTCCAGCGACTTTTATCTTTTTGGCGTCATCTCTCTCTCTCTTCATCTCTCTCTCTGATTCTTCCAGCTCTTTGGTCTAGCAGCCGTCCTGTGCTTGTAAGAGTGTGGATACTCAAGGAGGAATAGGTGATCCATCTGTTCTAGCTGATCTTGTCATTACCACCAATTTCCGCTGCAAAGGTAAAGATCAGGTTTGTTTTATGATTCGTTTTGCAAGAACCTAGATCTGTTAAGGATTTGTGTTAGGTTGCAATTGGGAATTGAACCTTGGAAAAACACCCATAATCCTTCAGTGGTATCAGAGCCAGGTTTTAGGTTTCTTGTAAATCTGGATCATATGTTGCGATCGCTGTTATTAATGAGATGATCATACGATCGAATTATTAATATGTTGCGATCGAATTCATAATTGATCGCACATGTTTGACTCTGTTAACCTGGTTTTGTCTTTTAGTGAAAGCATGTGATACACGTTATTAATAATTGAATGGCCATCGTGTTGTTACTGAGTTAACGGCGGCTTCATTCTGATAATAGGATAATTGAATGAGATTTTATTTTGTTGCAAAAGTGTTGCGATAATGGCCACGTGATGCTGTATTATTAATTGAATGCGCCGCTTGATAACTAAATAAGTCAAACTTATGTGTCACGATCGTTTTGTATAAGGTGATAATCGCATTGACCTTTTAATCGTGATGTGTGCTTGGTATAAGAACAATATTGTTGAATTTGATTTGTTAATTAGATTCTGTTTTGTCCTCAAGTGCTTCGGTTTGTTAACAAGTGTGAAACGTGATCGATTTTGTCTTCTAAGTAATGATGTTGACATCTTTTCTTGTTTCTATCGCTTGTTAACTTAAGACAAATTAATTTTGCAAAAGTCAAAATCGTGTCTTGTTACGATTTTGTGAAAGACAAAATCATTTTGAATCGATTGAATTATTTAATTATTTTATGGTTCAAGCGGTTAACCCAAAATCGCGGTTTGCTGGAAATTATTTAATACAATTGGTATTGTTTAGTTTCTGGTTAAACCGGATTTAATTCAAAATTGAATTTTAACCTAAACCGAAGGCTGGTCTAAGTTTGATTTGGTTGGACCAAATAATTTAGAGCTGGTCTGGTTTAGTAAATAACCAATGGTTTTGATAGTTAATTTGGTCTTGGACCAGAATTAATAAACCGGATCGGTTATGTCAAATTATTGGGCCTGCTGGAATTCTATGGTCTTGGGCCAAGAATTGGGCCTATAATTTGTGACCCAACCCGAAAATATTTATAAAATATTTAAATTAGAAATTTCTATTTTTAGTAAGTTGTTAAATTTAGAAAGTTTCTAAAATAAGAAAGTTTCCCAAAATAGTAATCTTCTATTTTTGGAAATAAAACTGAAAATCCTCAAAAACAATATCAAGCTTGGATGTCTTGCCCAATCTTGTCAGCTACTTAACGCTTATTTGATTACAGATATGGCTTACAGTGTGAGGTGTCTGTTTTCGCGTAAGTAAAGTAGTATATAGTCACTAATTTCATTGGGAGTCCCAGATTTTAGTGATTATATGGCTGTAAGAGATTGGTTTCCTTGATTGGGCCATCGGGAGTCCCGGGCCTTGAGACATCTGGTGAATTTGGGCCTCGGGTCCAATTCACAACCGAGAGTTATTGGTTATAACTAGCTGTGTGTATGCTTACCAAGTAAAGCTAATTATGGGTGACGGCCAGTGGCCCACTTTGGATTTAGCTAAACATGGGTCTCGGAATCATTGTATTCATATGAGGTTAAACAAAGAAATTTTGAATACGATGCGAGTTTTCTTATAAGTTGTTAAGATTACTCTTTTATGAACTTAATAACTAAAACTCTATTTATCTCTAAATTTCAGCTATGACAAGCACAAACAATCAAAACACTTTCTCGATCCGGTATGTCCTTGAGATGGACAAACTGAACGGATCAAATTTCTTGACTTGGTCGCGGAACCTGAGACTAGTTCTCAGGCATGAGAGAAAGGACTATGTCCTTGAGAAAGCTCTCCCCGAGAGGATCGGATCCAAAGCCAGTCATGCAGTATATAATGCTTGGAATAAGCATTATAATGATGCGGTAGATGTGCGTGGTCTGATATTGGCTACCATGCACTCAGAGTTGCGGAAGCAATATGAGAACATGGAGTCGCCAATAGAGATGATTAGCAGCCTGAAATTGAAATTTCAGGAGCAGGTTAGAGTGGAGAGATACCAGTTGGTTAAATCTCTCACTAGCTGCAAGCTACCAAATGATCATCCAGTAAGTCCTCATATCAGTAAAATGATGGGTTACGTTGATAACCTGAGGAAACTGGATTATCCAGTTAGCCAAGAATTGGCAACTGATATCATTCTGCAGTCACTGCCGTCAAGCTATGATAAGTTCGTAAGGGACTATATCAAGAAAGGCTTAACGAAGACGTTGACTGAACTGCATGACATGCTCAAGACAGTTGAGCCAAACGTGAAGAGTACCCTGTACAATCTCATGAACGAGAAGGGTAGGTTTACTAAACCTAATGCTGACAAGGGTGAAGACAAAGTTGTCCAGATTTTGAATCATGGCAAGCGTGTGTCTTCTGAGCCCGAGTCAGATACCTCTTACGTTGGTAAGTGCTGCTACTGTAAAGAGACTGGGCATTGGAAGAGAGATTGCATTAAATTCATGGAAGATTATGAGGAGTTAAAGTTGATGTATGAGACTACTTCCTCAGGTATTCATGTTATTACTTCAAGTTATACCTTATAGGTATTGGATACTGGTTGTGGCACTGATATTTGTTATAATATGCAGAGCCTGAGCAACAGTAGAACGTTGAAGGAAGGGCAAGTGGAACTGCGTGTCTGGAAGGAGCTTGGGATGCTGCTTCAGCCATAGGGTTTTCACTTGTAGATGCCTTTGAGGCTTGGTTTTATTAAGTAATTGCTACAATGTACCTGCTTTAAGCAGAGTTGTCTTTCAATTTCTTGTAAGAATTTGAATGTTTTTCATTTTGATAAAAGACAAGTTTGTTCTTTTGACATTAATGAAAAATTAATTGTAGCACCCTATTCAAGGAATGGGTTTTATGTATTAAACCAAAGAGTGCCTAAGATGTAACATAAATACTGCAATTGGTTTAAATCTAATGAATTAAAACTGATTTTTCTTGGCATAAATGTTTTGGTCAAAGAGAGTAAGTCAGATTCAGAAACCCCATAGTTATGGACTTTTGGGCTCATTTGAATGGATATCTTATGAGACTTGAATTCTGCTTACTAGACCAAAAGACAAAGGGCCCATCTTAGCCGAGCTAGAGAAAAGCCCAAAGGCTTATTGGAGATTAAACATACAAATGTATGTGGTCCGATGAGCAATAATGCCAGAGAAAATTTCCTGTACTTCATTGTCTCTACTGATTACTTCAGTGAGAGTGAATGTGTTCATATGATGAGACACAAGTTGGAATTCTTTGACATGGTCGAAAGAGTTCTAGAATGAAGTATAGAAACTGAATGACAGAAGTATTAAGACTCTGGATTAGATCACGAGTGAGAATACTTAAGTCATTGATTGTGTGATCATCTGAGTGAGTGTGAAGTCGTTTCACAGCTCATTTCTCCTGAAAACCTAGAGGTGTTTCTGTGAGAATGAATCAGATCTTATTAGAAATGATTAAAGATGAGTCACACGAATCTTCCATGATATTCTGTACGAATAACGCTCTAAAAATATCTAAGTTTACGCTGAAATAGTTCCACAAATATCAGTTGAAAGACACCACGTAAATATGGATTGGAATCGATCCAAATTCGTCTTTACTGAGTATTTGTAGTTGTGCTACTTCGCTGGTTGTCCTAGGGAAACCAAGGCTTGTTACTTTTACGTCCAATCTGTTTTCTAAGAAGGGAAGTTACTTTCCAAGAAGAACAGTGGGAGTAAAAGTATAACTCGAAGAAATTCGAGAAGTACAGGAGGCTGCTCAACCTGTTAAGGGAGAGCATCGGATGGATTTACAGATTTCTGTAGAATCTACACCTGTAGAGCCTGAAGTTCGCATATATGAATGAATCAGTCACTAATCCGAGAGTGATTTCTCGTCATTAGTTGAACCTGATGATCATTGAAAGTTCGCATGATCTGATGATCATTGAAAGCGACGAATCTGTGAAATTCAAAGAAGCGAAAGTGAGCCCAAACTCCGAAAAAAAAATTACACTTTGTATAAGTTGGCTTCATCGATCCATTCATGGATGGAAGCAAACATATCGGAGTTGAAATCTTTGTTCTGTTAAAGTAGTCAAGGTTTTGACTTGAACAGGAACGAAGTGGAACTGTGCGTTTATTAAAAGATAAGTGGGAGCAATATTGCAATTCTCATAGTGTATGTCGATGACATACTGATTCTCGAATATAACGTCCCAATGCTGCAGTCGGTAATGGACTGGATTGGGAGTTGGTTTTATGAATGACATGGATAAAGCCACGAAGTTCTTGGATTTTGGATCTAAAGATAGAGATCCAAAAGAGCTGGTAGGACAAAGTCAGGATTCTTAAATTGACAAAGTCCTACACGTAATCAGCAATCCAAGAAGGGTTTTATGCCAATGTCACATGGCAATTCATTAAGCGAGATATAGTGTCCTGCGATATCTGCTGAGCTTGAATGCATGGATAGGATTCCATATGCGACGGCAATTGGATCTATCATGTATGCCATGACACGTACTTGTTTTGATGTTGCTTTAAAGTTAAGCAAGACAAGTAAAGACCAGTCAAATCCAGCAAAGAATCACTGGATTGCCGTAAAGAATATTCTGAAGTATTTGAGGAATACTTAGGATAAGTTCTTGATTTACGGAGAAAGTGAGGTGCTACAAGTCGATAGAGTCTGAAAGGCAATTTTCCAATAGACAAAGATAATTCCTGGTCACAGTCCGGCTATATCTTGTGTCTATCTGGCGGTGCAAGGCACTGTAGCTGACTCCATGACTTAAGCTGAACATTTCGCAGCTTGAGAAGCAGCGAAAGAGGTTGTTTGGATAGAAGAGTTCATCACTGAACTAGATGTGATTCACAGCGTAGTTGAGACTAGCTGCACATCAGAGGTCCAAACACCTTGAGGATAGGTATAACCTATTCCGTGAGATAAATGACAGAGGTGTTAAGTAGATAAGCAAGTTTCATCGAATGAGAACGTTGCTAATCTATTAACGAAGCCACTCCTTATGCCTAAGCACGAGTCGCGGACTGTAGCTGTAGGATGAGTGAAATTAAGATGTAGTCTTAATTTCAGTGGGAGTTTGTAAAGGGCTTTACTTAGTTATTTTGAATGGTTCATGTAAACATAATATTTTATGTTGATGAAATCTAATGATTTCTGGATTATTTTAACTGTGATATAAATAATCGTTCCAAAATGATTCATGTCATTATATATGGGCCATCGAAGTACATGAGTAGACTTGATCCTGAAACCCCATATTTAACGAAGTGACATAAATTATATTGTCCATAGTCGAAGGTTGTTGAAATTGGAACACCAACAACCTGTTGAGACTAGATTGTGTTGAGACTTATGACCAAGTTTCGAGGGGTCATAGATGCGCGGCATCAAAGTCGACACATAGGTATATGTAGGGGAGCATATGACCGGACATGGCCCGCTGATGAGAACTCTGCAAGATATTAATATCTGTGTCATAAGAAGTTCTCATATACGACTATAGAGTATAGTCCTTAGACCTGAGTTCGCATGCATGTGGCTGCACATGGAGTAATGCGCTTTGATCATTGTCTAACGCTGTTTCGTAACTGGGAGCTATACGGACCTTGGTTGGGTGTATTATGAAGTGTGTAGTTCATAGTGATGGAACAAGATGGGATTTGTCCCTGCCGTTTAACGGAGGTAATATCTCTAGGCCAATCGGAGATTTGATAGCTGGTAAGAGAATGGCCATTCCCAAACGGACTTGCCCAAGTCGTTTGAATAGTCAGTATCAAATCTGGTCCGATAAACATGGTCTGGCTATATAAGGATGACACGCATCTTGCCTTATGCCAGATCGAGATATTAAGACAAAAGGATTAGGGAATGTAGGATTCCAGTACAATCGGAAGATTGTTGGGAATGTCCTTTGTAGGATTCCAGTACAAGTGGGAGATTGTTGGGAATGTCCTGAAATCTACCGTACTATCTCTAGAAAGTATGATAAGTGTCGAGATCAGACATAAGTCATAAATACTGGGTGATCATGATGGCTTGCTAGAGTCCGCTCTTGATCTATAAGTTTAAGACTTATAACCAGTATTGTATGATCCCAAAGGGTCACACACCATAGCTAACGGGAAAGTTAAATGGAATTAATACGGTAAGATGCAATGGCATTTATTGTATTGGATCAGAGTTTTGGGTCAGACAAATACAGGCTTTTGTCTGATTTGTATTTTGGGCCCAAAAGATTAATGAGCCATTAGTCTAATGACTTGGGCCCATTAATGAGATATAAGAGAGTTAGAAAGCCCTAAAAAAAAAAAAAAAAGCTCTCCAGCGACTTTTATCTTTTTGGCGTCATCTCTCTCTCTCTTCATCTCTCTCTCTGATTCTTCCAGCTCTTTGGTCTAGCAGCCGTCCCGTGCTTGTAAGAGTGTGGATACTCAAGGAGGAATAGGTGATCCATCTGTTCTAGCTGATCTTGTCATTACCACCAATTTCCGCTGCAAAGGTAAAGATCAGGTTTGTTTTATGATTCGTTTTGCAAGAACCTAGATCTGTTAAGGATTTGTGTTAGGTTGCAATTGGGAATTGAACCTTGGAAAAACACCCATAATCCTTCACTAATCTCTTCATATCTTCATCTCTTCATCTTCTTCAACACAGCCGCCGTTCATCTCACAACGGCGGCAGCAGCAGAACCCGGCGGCAGCAGCAGAACTCGACCACAACGGCGGCAGCAGCTGCAGCAGAATCGATGTAGAGCTTGTGTTATTCCGACGATGCCGAGTCGAGCTCTTATTTCTCGAGCTTTGTTACCAATCCGCGCCGAGCTTTGGAGACAGAATCGATCGAAGAGTTCTAAGGCGCGGAGGTGTGAAACGGAGGTGCGGTGGATTTGATTTTCTCTCGTGGTCCAGCTCCAGCGGTGAAGATTCGAGACGACAACGACGACGATTCCGATTCTACTCGCCTAAGCAACGATGGTCCATGGTCCGAAACGATGATGCTTGAAGACGACCATTCGGCGAAGTTGGATTCGTCGTGTTGCGGTGGATTCACGATGCTACGGAGGCGCGGTCCATGGTGCCGTGGCGGTAGTGCAGAGCCCGTGCCGTGGCGGTGGTGCAGAGGCGGTGCGTCGGAAGGCGGCGGAGAGGTGCATCGGAAGAATTTCTTATATATATTGTATTTCTTTTGTAATTTTTGTATTTTTATATTATGTTTATAAATAAAAACATTAATGGTTTTTTCTGTGTTTTTTTTTGTTTTTTTTTTTGAAAAGCCACGAAGATAAAACGTGGCTAATTTTATCACGAAATATTCGTGACAAAACGTGACTAATTTAGTCACGAATATTTCGTGACAAAAACGTGGCTTTTGTCACGATTTGGACACGAAAAAATTAGTCACGATCGTATAGCCACGTTTTTTTCCGTGACTTTTCGTGGCTAAAACTGCTTATAGCCACGAAATATTAACCATAGCCACGAAAAAACGTAGCTATACGATATATTTTTACTAGTGGACGTATTAAGAAGAGATGATCCTTTGTCTCAATGTCATGTCGACAAAAGATACATTCAGATGATATATTGGCGTTCCAATTTCACATTCTGTCACCGGCAGGAAGCTGATTAAGAATAGCACCCCACGTGTGGAATGCATATTTCGGCATATTGCGACTGGACCAGATTCTTTTTGTCTCAATTAACCTCAAATCATACGAAATTTGACATTTGTACTATCTACACAAATTCGCACTAAGCCAACAACTGCACAAAGTATTAAAGTTCCAACGTAAAAGTTGTGAGCCCTGAAAAACCTAAACTGTAATTTACTTTAGACAAAAATCGCTACCTCAAATCTGATACCAAACTAAATGTAACCAGCTGAAAACGAGAACGATAAACCATATTAAAGATGAGATTAATCGAAATCAAGATCACACTACTTCGAAAGTCCTCTCATGTGGGTTTAAGTGTTCAAGGCTCTACATAATGAAATCGAGAACGGCGTTCTAGGAGAGGATGAAATTACTCGAAAATGCAGAATTTGATGTTTGAGCAAGGCTCTATAATTATGTTTGATCAAATGTTTAATATCCATATAGAAAATTGGTAATATATGAGGGTAATTTAAATGAATTAGTTTGGCTATATATATCATCAAATGCACTTACTTTTATAATTCATCTTAACATAATTATAGAGCTAAGTGTGCTAGAACTGAAATAATGTAGAAATGCATGATCTACAAGGTGTTCTGTGAGTGAAGACAAAATACGGAAAAAATTAGAATAAGCGATAACATCAATAGACATTTCTTTCAAAGCTCTTAAATTAGTGCACTGATCGTTAGAAGAGAATGAGGCCCATAGGTCGAGAGAGGGTGTGGTGACCCACATATTGACAATAATCATAACTAGGCATGGAACTTCGGGTTAACCGAACCGAACGGTTAGTTCGGTTTTTTCGGTTAATTCAGTTATTGAAAATTCTACCAAAATTAACTGAAATTAATTACTGTTCGGTTTGGTTATCGGTTAATTCGATAATTAATATTGTTACCGAATTAAACTGAAGTTTTTGGTTTTTAGTTGAAATTTCGAGTAAAATCGATTACTTCGGTTTAAGTCAGTTTGATCCGGTTTCTTTTCTTCCACATGTTTGTCGAAGAAGATTAAATAATAAGTTGGAAAAAAGGAAGGAGAAGAATTAAAGACGAAATCGTGCAAGAAGACGAGATGTGATGCAGTTTCTTTGTGCAGAATCAAAGATGACGATTGTTTGAAAAGAGACGATGAAGAAGAAGAAAAGTCAGATTCGAAGAAGAATAAGAAGAATCAGATTTGAAGCAGAAGAAGAAGAGGAGAAGACGAGAAGAATAATCATCCAAAGAACACGATAAGCGGAGAAGACGAGAAAAATCAGATTCGACGAAGAAGAAGAATCAGATCTAAAGCTTCACGCCCTTTTCACTCTCTGTCTCTGGATCTCTCTCTCTCTCTCTCTCTCTCTCTCTCTCTCTCTCTCTCTCTCTCTCTCTCTCTCTCTCACTCTCTCTCTCTCTCTGGGTTTATTTCGAAGAAAGGATAACAAAAGAGAAGAGACGGCCGTGTTATGTTAATTAGATCTAGGGTTTTCTGCTTTTTTTTAAAAACTCGATTAACCGTTCGGTTATCTCGAATTGAACCGAAAATATCGAAAATCAAATTACAAATTACCCAATTGCCGATCGGTTCTGCCTTCATAGCCTTAACCGAATCGAAATTCCAAAACCCGGTTCGGAAATTTCGAAAATTTTGGTTCGAGTATTAATCTCAGGGCTAGTCATAACGTTACAAGTAATATTAAAACCAAATCTAGACGAATGTGGAGTCATATAGACTCACACCTTCAAAATTGATGATCGTTATTTAACATACTAGGATTGGAATCTGCGCGAAATCGCGCGGAAATTCATTATAAATAAAGATAATCTAAAAATTAGCTACTAAGTTTTATTAAAAAAACAATTACCTAATATAAATATAAACTAAAATTTAAAGTACCAAATAAAATACATATTCAAATATATTTTTTAAAAACTAACTATAAATGTTAACTAAAAAGGTAACTCAAAAAGACAACATGGATATTCCTGACTTGTTTCAAACAATCTAAGAATACATTCAGCATGGAAGACATGAATATAAGGTATCTTCAGAAGAGTTTCGTCGATAACAAATTCTTCTTGACAAATTTGGTGGGGAACATGCTTTGGGGAAAAATATATTAGTGGCTTATATGCCATTGGAAGGATACAATTTTATATTCCTTATCTTTATAATTTCTATCATACATAAATTTTATTCTCTCCAAAGAATTAATTGCATGTTGAGTAGGAGGTCTCGGTATGACATTTCATGAGTAAAGAGAATCTTCAATTGCTTTCTCCGACATATTTTCATATGTGACATCGTGATTGAAATGTAAGGTTAATGATAGTGTCATGATCTTTGCAGGTGTGTAGTCATTAGATTCAATGACATCACATGAACATAAGATTCAGTAAAATTATATTTGCCTCTTCTACCATAGAATGATACAAATCTTGTTTATCAATGAATTCCTCTTCCGAAATAATACTGGTAGTGTAGCCAACATGTGTTAGAACTTTACAAATACGATAATCATGTCACCACATTGATTATCAAAAGGATCATCAAGACTTACGCTATACGAAGAAGTAGTTTCATTGACCATAATAACTTTATTATCCTAACATGTAAGCACAAAATGATGTTAGACTCGTATAGAGTTTGAGAGTCAATGTTTTTCTCAAGAGACAAGATATCAATACCTACTATTAAACATATTGAATAAACTATATTTAAAATTACAAGTAATTGGTATAGCAATTAAATCAAAATTTTATTAATCCATGCGTTAAAGTACATTTTAATGAGTATTTTCTCTTCCCAAATTTGGATTGTACAAAATTTTCATGATGATACAACAAAAGTTTTTTCTTATTGTAACAAACATAGTTTTTGTAATTGTTATTCTCTTCACTTTTACATTAGATTGTTTGCTTTCACACAGTTATATAAACATGTCAAATGTTATAATATATGATAAAAAAATTAATCAAAAGTTGCAATGTTTAATATGAATGAATGATTGCAAAAAGAAAGGTTTTGATGCATATTGGGTTTTGTCGATTTCGGTGTTCGATTTTGAGGTGTTATCTATTTAGGCCAACTGTACATCTATCTACAAAGTAATGAAACACGATTTTTACTATGCTGATTTTTTCGTATAATCATCTGTTTCAGAAATGGCAAAGACAAGTGTAGGACGACCAGGTGGGATCCGTCGTAGTAAACGTAATCAAGGATTGGAGGCTACACTTGAAACAACAAGAAAGGTGAAAAAGAGACAAACTGGTAGAAAAAGGACGGTGGCTTCTTATGCGGATGTCGTAGAAGTTGATGTGGAAGTAGATACTGTGAAAAAGTTGTTGAAGCTGAAATTAATGAAGATAGTTCGTTGGTGAATTCATCTGGAAATGTGCGTGGTAGAGTCGCCGGCTTCCCACCGCCAAAGAATTGTTGGTGTGGTAATTCAGTTGTCGAGCTTAAGTCCAAGAGTCTTCGAAATCCAGGTCGAATGTATTATCGTTGTTCATATGCTGCGGATAATAGAGTATTATGATTAATGGTTATTAATGATGAATTCTATAATAATATCTTGTTGGATTTTTGGTTCATTTTTAGATGTTTAGCAAATTCCTAAGCAATTTTTTATGAGTTTGATACTTTATGATTTTTAATACTTTATGGTACTTCATTTTATATAAAGTAATCTAAAATATTAGCCACTAAATTTTATTAAAAAAGTACTAAATATAAGTATTAAACTAAAATTTAAAGTACCAAATATAAAACATATTCAAATATTTTTTTAAATCTAACAATAAATGTTAACTAAAAAATAACTCAAAACGACAACATGAACATTTGTGACTTGTTTCAAACCATCTAAGAATACATTCAACATTGAAGACATGATTACAAGGTATCTTCAGAAGAGTTTCGTCGATATCAAATTCTTCTTGACAAATCACACACATTTTATATTTCTCATCTTCATTATTTTTATCATCCATAAATATTTTCTCTCCAAATAATTAATTGCATGTTTAGTAGGAAGTCTCGGTATGACATTCCATGAGTAAAGAGAATCTTCAATTGCTTGTTGCTCTGACATATCTTCATATGTGACATCATGATAAAGATTTAAGGTTAATGATAGTGTCATGATCTTTGTAGGTGTGTAGGCATTAGATTCAATGACATTACATGCAATAAACATAAGATTCAGTAAATTATATTTGCTTCTCCAGCCTCAATCTCTTCTTCCACCATAGAATGATACAAATCTTGTTTATCAATGGATTCCTCTTCCGAGATAAAATTGGCACCACTAAAAATAAATGACTTTAATATTAGTATTATAGCCAAGTAGAACTTTACAAATACAATAATCATGCCGCCACATCGATTATCAAACGGGTCATCAAGACTTACACTATATGAAGAAGTAGTTTCATTGACCACAATAACTTTATTATCATAACATGTAAGCACAAAATAATGTTAGACTCGTATAGAGTTTTGGGAGTCAATATTTTTTTTAACAGACAAGATATCAACACCACTATTAAATATACTAAATAAACTATATTTAAAATTACAAGTAATTGGTATAGCAATGAAAGCGGAAATTTATTAATCATGCGTTAAAGTACATTTTAAAGAGTTTTTGCTCTTCCCAAATTTGGATTGTACAAAAAAATTTATGATGATACAACCAAAGTTTTCTCTTATTGTAACAAACAGAGTTTATAATTGTTAAATGTGTTGTTAAACACACAATATAATAAATATACAATACCAAAATCATATTTATATAATAAGATTATATCCAATAATAAGAATCATCGATTTTTTTTTTTCATGTTCCTTATTTGATCGTTTAGACGATAAATTATTTTATGTTTTGGAGACTTCAAATAATTATTTTCACACGATTTAGACTCCATCTTTTTTTCTCCAAATTTCTAGATTTGTTTTTTAACCTCTTCATTTGAAATTATTCTTTTTTAGGTCTTCTAGATCCTCTTTTTTTGTTGTCATTGTACTAAAGATAATTTAAAATTTATCACATTCATATAAAATGTATTACAAAAATTACTAAAGTAATATTTGAAATTATATTATTGGTGTTAGAAAGTTACCTCGAAGCAGGAAAAAATGGAAATGAAAAACCTAAAATTTTGTGTTACAAAAATGAAGGATGTTTGCAACTATATATAGGATTTGAAAGGTTGTGATTAAAAGATACATTTGAAACATACATATTTTAAACTAAATTGAATTTATAAAAAAAGGATACAAAAAATAAATCCGAAAGACACAACCGTTGCTATGATGCTACCAAAACTTGGTGGACTATATTGAACTAACAACATAGTCATATTAAATATATATGCTCAACATACATATTTCCCCAGTTTAATTGATTTTAACACAAAAACTATATTCGAGCAAGATTTAGTTGTTTTCGTAAAACTTATTTATTTGTATAAAACAATGTTAATATTTTAATTAAAAAATGTACTAATAATAAAATATTAAATAATATTAAAAATCATAAAGTATCAAACTCATAAAATTGCTTAAGAATTTACTAAACATCTAAAAATGAACCAAAAATTTAAACACATTTTATTATAGAAAAACACAAATTATTATATTATTATACATTATGTAATGAGATTAGTTATTAATATACAAATGAAAGAAAAGTAAAATGTATTTTATGCACATATCACATACTAAATGTGTTGTTAAACATACAATATAATAAATACACAATACCACAATCATGTTTATATAATAAGATTACATCCAAGAATTAGAATCATCGATTTTCTTTTTCATGTTCCTTGCTTATCATTTAGACGATATATTATTTTCTGTTTTGGAGAATTCAAAGAATTATTTTCATATGATTTAGACTCCATATTTTCTCCAATTTTCTAGATTTATTTCTTCCAATCTCTTCATCCGAAATTGTTCCTTTTTAGGTCTTCAAGATCCTCTTATTTTGTAGTTGTCATTGACTTAAAGATAATTTAAAATTTGTCACATTCTTATAAAATGTATTACAAAAATTATTATTGGTGTTAGAAAGTTACCTCGAAGGAGGAATAAATGGAAATGAAAAAGCTAAAATTTTGTGTTACAAAAAATGAAGGATGTTTGCAACTATATATATGATTTGAAAGATTGCGATTAAAAGATACATTTGAAAATACTTTTTTTAAAACTAAATAGAAGTTATAAATAAAAAGGTACACAGAAATTAATCAAAAAGGTCATGACCGTTCACTGGTATTTTTTAAATTATGGAAAAAGCAAATTAAAGAAAAATCAGTAAGATGAATAAAATGTTGTGAATGAAGTACAAATCTAAAGTGTGTGAAAGTACAATAAAAACATACATTTTGACGAAAGTAGAAGTTATATGCGAAATTATCAAAAGATTAATCCGAAAAGACACTAAAAACTATATACTTGAGAATAATATTGTGGTAAAGTTCTTTAAGTTTTTTGTAGATGTGAAATGTGATTTTAAGTAAGGATATGCTTGTTAAAAAGAAAAAAAAGAGTAGAGTGTGCACAAGAAAAAAGAAGAAGAAAAATAATGTGGTTAGATGATAAATATAATAGAACTTAAATACTTTTTTCTAAAAGATGAACAAATAGAAATGGAAGACCTAAAATTTTGTGTTAAAAATGAATGATGTTTGCAATAACATATAGGATTTTAAATGTTGTGATTAAAACAAACATTTAAAAGATACAACTGTAGAATGAAAAGACGTATTTTTTGACAAAATTGAAGTTATAAACGAAAGGGTACGAAAAATAAATACTAAAAGACATGACCGTTCATTGGTATTTGGAGGAAACAAATGGAAATGAAAACTAAAATTTTGTGTTAAAAATGAATGATGTTTGCAACTACATATAAGATTTGAAAGGTTGCGATTAAAAGACAAATTTAAAAGACGCGACCGTAGAATGAAAAGACTTTTGACTAAGTAGAAGTTATATACGAAAGGGTGAAAATAAATAAATACGAAAGTCACAACCGTTCATTGGTATTTGAAGGAACAAATGGAAATGGAAGATCTATATTTTTGTGTAAAAAATGAATGATGTTTGTAACTACATATATGATTTGAAAGGTGGCGATTAAAAGACACATTTAAAAAATGCGACTGTAGAATTAAAAAACTTTTCACTAAATGGAGGTTATATACGAAAGGGTACGAATGAATAAATATGAAAAACACGATCGTTCATTGGTATTTGGAGGAACAAATGGAATTGGAAGACCTATATTTTTGTGTTAAAAATGAATGATGTTTGCAACTACATATGATTTGAAAGGTTGCGATTAAAATACACATTTAAAAGACGCGTCTGTAGAATGAAAAGACACATTTTTGACTAAATGGAATTTATATACGAAAGGGTGCGAAGAAATAAATACGAAAAGTCATGACCGTTCATTGGTATTTTTTAGATTGACAAATCACGCACATTTTATATTTCTCATCTACAATATTTTTTATCATCCATAAATATTTTCTCTCTAAATAATTAATTGAATGTTGAGTACGAGATCTCATTATGACATTCTATGAGTAAAGGGAATCATCAATTTTTTAGTTCTCCGACATATCTTCGTATGTGACATCATGATAAAGATTTAAGGTTAATGATAGTGTCATGATCATTGCAGGTGTGTAGGCATTAGATTCAATGACATTACATGCAATAAACATAAGATTCGATAAAATTATATTTGCCTCTCCAGCCTCAATCTCTTCTTCCACCATAGAATGATACAAATTTTGTTTATCAATGGATTCCTCTTCCGAGATAAAATTGGCACCGTTAAAAATAAATGACTTTAATATTAGTATAGTAGCCAACATGTGGTAGAACTTTACAAATATGATACTCATGCCGCTACATCGATTATCAAAAAGGTCATCAAGACTTACACTATGTGAAGAAGAAGTAGTTTCATTGACCATAATAACTTTATTATTCTAACATGTAAGCACAAAATGATTGACTCGTATAGAGTTTGGGAGTCAATATGTTTTTTTACTGACAAGATATCAACACCTTCTATTAAATATACTAAATAAACTATATTTAAAATTACAAGTAACTGGTATAGCAATGAAATCAGAAATTTATTAATCATGCGTTAAAGTACTTTTTAATGAATATTTGCTCTTCCCAAATTTGGATTGTACAAAACAAAATTATGATGATACAACAAAAGTTTCTCTTATTGTAGCAAACATAGTTTTGTAATTGTTATTCTTTTCTCTTTTACGTTATATTGTTTGCTTTCACACACTTATATAAAAATGCCAAATGTTGTAATATATGATCAGAAAAATTATTCAAAAGTTGCAATCTTTAACATGAATGGTTGCAAAAAAAAAAAAACATGAATGGTTGCACCTATTCAATTGAAATGGTACAACTTTTCAAATAAAATTTAATATTTTAGTGATTTTTAAAATTTAAAATTATATAATTTAATTTATATTTTATAAAAATATAATTAAATTAATTAGGCCAAATTTTATTATTTTACATTATAATTTATCAATAAGAGTGAAAATTGAATTATTAATATCTTATTATACAATACTGAAATAGAGTAGAATGTATATACAAAAAGACATTAAAAACTTGTTATTATGTCTTTAAACATTTCTTAAGAATATATTTTTATTATAAATTTAACATGGTATTTCTCCAAAAATTGGTTGTTTGTGTCAAATTTATTTAACTGTAGAAAACATTTTCTTTTCAAAAAGAACCAATCAAATAACAAATTATATTAAAAAATGAAATATCAAACTCATAAAAAAATTTTATTAGGAACTTGGTTAACATCTAAAAATTAACTAAAATAAAAATTCAACTACATCTTATAAAATCATATTAAGTATTAGCTATTCTTTAGTTTAAAAATACAGAGTTCTATACTTTGTGACAACATTATTAATTTAAAAATTATTTTTTTTTGTTATTATTAGACTATGCTTCAGCAACTAAAAACACACACTACATATATATGACCAATAGACAAATAATGTAAATGGCTAAATGTTCATTATTAAAATATTTGTTTAGTTATTTAATTTTTATGAAGTATATAATTAGATTAGTTAGAACAAACTTAAATAAACATGCAAAAGATTGTAATATAAGATCAACTAAACAATCAATTCAAGAGTTGCAATGGTTAATATGAATGTTTCCAGCTATTTATTTGAAATAATGCAACTTTTCACATAACTTAACATTTTATTACTTTTAAAAAATTTTCTGTTATACATATATATTGGTATTTTAAAAAACGTATAATTAAATTAGTTATGTCCAGTAATTATTATTTTGTATATTATTATAATCTAACAATAAAAGTTAAAAATAGAATTATTAATATTTATGTTTACTAAACTTAAGTATAGTAGATTATATGTACAAAACGACACTAAAAATTTGTTATTGTTTCTTGACACATCACATACGAATATAATTTTTATAATAAATTATCATGGTCTTTTCGGATTTTGTAATATTTACAAATTGCTATGATGCTACCAAAATTTGGTGGAATATATTGAACTAACAACATAATTATATTAAATGTATATGCTCAACATATATATTTCTCAAGTTTAATTTATTTTAACAAAAAAAATTATATTCAAGCAAGATTTAGTTGTTTTCGTCAAACTTATTTATCTTTATAATTACTACAATGTTAATATTTTAATTAAAAAACTGTACCAATAATAAAATATTAAATATTAAAAATCATAAAGTATAAAACTCATAAAAATGCTTTAGAATTTGGTAAACATCTAAAAATGAACCAAAAGTCCAACAACATATTATTATAGAAAAACACAAATTATTATATTATTATAAAGTATGTAATGAGATTAGTTATTAATACAAATAAAAGAAAACTAAAATGTATTTTATGCACATATTATATATTAAATATGTTGTTAACATACAATATAATAAATATACAATACCACAATCATGTTTATATAATAAGATTATATCAAAGAATAAGAATCATCGAAATTTTTTTTTCATGTTCCTTATTGATCGTTTAGACTATATATTATTTTATGTTTTGGAGACTTCAAAGAATTATTTTCACATGATTTAGACTCAATTTTTTTTTTTCTCCAAATTTCTAGATTTGTTTCTTTTAACCTCTTCATTTGAAATTATTTCTTTTTAGGTCTTCTAGATCCTCTTTTTTGTTGTCATTGACCTAAAGATAATTTAAAAATTGTCACATTCAAATAAAATGTATTACAAAAATTACTAAAGTAGTATTTGAAATTATATTATTGGTGTTAGAAAGTTACCCCGAAGGAGGAAAAAAAGGAAATGAAACACCTAAAATTTTGTTACAAAAAATGAAGGATGTTTGCAATTTTGTATATGATCTGAAAGGTTGTGATTAAAAGATACATTTGAAATACATATATTTAAAACTAAATTGAAGTTATAAAGAAAAGGGTACTTTTTCTAAAAAAAATAATGATTTCAAAGGAGGAACAAATAGAAATGGAAGACCTAAAATTTTGTGTTAAAATGAATGATGTTTGCAAATTACATATAGGATTTGAAAGGTTGTAATTAAAATACACATTTAAAAGATGTGGCCGTAGAATGAAAAGACACATTTTTTACTAAATGGAAGTTATATACGAAAGGGTACGAAAAAATAAATACGAAAAGACATGACCATTCATTGGTATTTGGAGGAACAAATAGAAATGGAAGACCTAAAATTTTGTGTTAAAATGAATGATGTTTGCAATTACATATAGGATTTGAAAGGTTGTGATTAAAATAAACATTTAAAAGATGTAACCGTAGAATGAAAAGACATATTTTTGACTAAATGGAAGTTATATACGAAAGGGTACAAAAAAATACGAAAAGACACGACCGATCATTGGTATTTGGAGTAACAAATGGAAATGAAAGACCTAAAATTTTGTGTTACATATAAGATTTGAAAGGTTGCGATTAAAAAACACAGTTAAAAGACGCGACCGTAGAATGAAAATACACATTTTTTACTAAATGAAAATTATATTCGAAATGGTGCGAAGAAATAAATACGAAAATTTATGACCGTTCATTGGTATTTTTTAGATTGTTATTATTAATAGATATATTGCAGTGAGACTGATTTTAATACCCTTATTAGTGAAAAATAGTTGTGCATAATTTTTTTTTAAACGGATTTGAGTATCATTTTATTAGCATACTTATCTATGTTGCATGGAAACGTCAACGCAAATGCAAAAATTGGAAGCGCATTAGAAGAGTGATTTGATAAAATTGGAAGCGCAAATATCCTTCATATGGAACAGAAGCAGAAGTGTTTCATTATTGAGGAAAAATCAAAGAGAGGAGACAAAGACAAAAAAAAAGGTGTTGAAATAAGATATAATCAGAGGTAAACAAAGCTTCAATGACGATGGATCTCTGCAACTCGGAAGGAAGGTGGCAGAGAAGAAAAGATTCAACTAATTTTGTTTTACGTTTTCCTGGCTTGTTATGGGCTTTATATAAAACAAAGACTTTAAAGTCTTTAGTAAACTAAATTGTTTTTCAGTTGGATTATATGTTTTTTTCCATAATATAGTCTATTTAAACAAAAAAATACTTACATTTGAAAAGACAAAAATATAAAAACAACTATTTGAATGAATTTGGAGTTTTCTTTAAACAAATATATATATATATATATATATAACATTGTATCTGCTTTCATTTTTTTTGTAAACTTGGCATCCATGTTTTTAGACGCTTCCACTGTTTTTGATTCCTCAGTATAGGTACTTATATTCTATGTAACTTATCCTGATAGAACTCTACATTTAAGCATTTTTGAATTACATTAATGTAGAGATGTGAAACATATCAAAATGCGGTGTGAATGAAAAAAAAATTATGTAACAATTTACAAAGTTAATAAAGTCTTTCGAGTTTTTTTTTCTTATAGTACTTCGCCAATGGTCATACAAAGGTAGGACTCATCCGCAAAAAGAAAATATGGAATCATAGAAGATGGTTATAAAATATTTAACCTAAAAAATTTAATATGTTTATTTTTTTTCCAACCAAAACTAATACTTCTTCCATTTTAGAAAACTAATACTTCTTCCATTTTATAAAGAGTGTTGTTCAATATTTTATACATATTAAAAAATTATATAACTCAATACTACTCTTTATTAAGACATTATATAAGTTTTGTTTTAATTAATAAGTTATGATAGTAGGGATAAATTGATATTTAGTTTAAAAGTTTATATTAAAACACACTAAAGACATTTTGGTAAAACAAAAATAAAATTTTAAAATAATACTATTTGTGAAAAAGAAAGAGTATAAAATAATTAGTTAACTTTATCGACTTGTTGTTTAGGCTTGTTCATTACTTCATTTTTCAAATGATAGTTTTCATCTCTGCTCGAAAAGGCGGCCTCTGCGGCCGCCTAGGCGGCGAGAAAGCGGCCAGCGGCTGGGAAACGTCTCGATTTCGTCCAAGTCGGAGAAAAACTCGGCCATTTTGAAAAAAAAACTTGTTTTGTATTTTCTTTTGTTAAAATCTCGAATAGATTCGACTAGATCTATGATTTTTGGAAACAAATTGCAAAAAAATGGATTAAAATGATGAAAGAAAACCCGACGGCTGTGTTATTTTAGGGTTACAGTCGCATCTCCTAAAGAAGAAGAAGATGAAAACAAAAAGACTGTTCTACTTTTCATTAAAGGGAAATAGAAAAAGGGACAAAATCACTCCCACTAGACTCGAACTCGCAACACATACTCTTCTGCCATTGGATTAAACAAATTATTCTGTTATAACTAACAATATAAATTATATAAACAATAAAATTAGATAAAAGCCATAAAATTAGTCTTCGATTAATCTCCGCGTAATCCCCGCTTTATTCGTTAGGCGCTAGGTTCAACCCAACCATCCGACTAGCGCTTAACGATTTTTCGTACCTTGGTTTTCACAGCTGACTAGTACCATGAAGTTAAATTAATCATTTCTATATATTCCATATTAAAGGAGCATCCATCATGGAAGATAATCCTTTCTTTTTCTTTTTTGACATCATGGAAGATAATCTAGTAACTATAATTACTTAAGAAACGAACACTAGAGCCAAGAGGTCATCGATAGAGTCCATGCTATCGTGTCCATCGAACTGTCACAAATTAAAATGTCAGTGAACAGGTGTAAAGTTATGTTTGATGTTATAAAGTATAAACTTCCATATTTATCCTGTGAACGGTCTATTTTGAAGGCCATTAGAGTATTAGACCATGTTGGCATGTTATGATCTGTAGCCCTGCATTGATTTCACTTGATACTTAAAATCAATAATCTTTTTTTTTGTAATGAAAAGGTGAGAATACGTAATGCTTACAAATTACAATATATTATAATATTTTGAAATCATCTACGAGTTCACATTGAGAGTCCGAAAAATATCCGCGGAATTGCAAAACGATTTTAGAGTATGGTGTAATTCAAGTGCGATGCGTGCGAGAAAAATGTATTTGCTTGACAAGTGTAGTTTTTTATTTGCTTTGAAAAAGATATAATTTTTTTTTTCAATTTTTTTTTTTTGCTGATTATAAAATTTATGTGATTGGTACTTTAAAAGCGATTTTCAAAAAACGTACTTGAAAAACGTTTTTGTGTGGTCACCATTCATGGCATGAGTTGCCGCATAAATGTTTTTGTTTTCAAATTAACAAACAAAAAGAAGAAAATACCGCATATTTTCACTTATTATAGTAATACAAGAATTTCATTATTAGAAAAAAGCTGTCAACTTTTTTTTCAAGAGAGAGAAGAGAAAAATTTGAGTAAAATTGAGATAGTTCAAAGAAAAACCAGTAAACGTAAAAAAAATACTAACCTTCAAATTTATGCTGTTATTTTCTAAGTCCAATGGTAAAAAAAAATACAGTAATTGTAAAAATATATTTTTACAGTACAAACGTTCAAACTTTTAAATTTATACTGTAATTTGTTGGTCCATTTATGGTCCACAAAATCTGTTTAAGGTCCATAATGTTTTTAAAGAAGTCTGTGATAAAGAAGTCTTACTCTAAAATATTCTAAAAAATGCTTAAAAGATGCTCAGACTTAGAAGTAGTTTAATAAATAATTGAAGTGTTTTCACTTGTTCCACGGATGTAACGGAAAATATCTGATGATTTAGTATATAGAGGCCCACAAGATATTAAGTGCTGCATAACGCACAGTGAAAGAGCACATTGCCTTGGTGGTAAATGACAATGTTTGCACAATAATATATAAGAGAGACAGGAATGATTGCGAAAGGACGAAGAGGAAATGAGAATTGTGGGTTAAAGTCCCAACAAACTCACTATGTGCATCTCTTCTTCATTTTCCATTTTCTTTATTGGTGCGTTGATGTGGTCTATATGCTTCTCTTGAATTGTTACTTTTTATTTTGGATTGTCTTTTCTCTAACATAGATAATCTTCTTAAAAAAATAGTTAACCAAACCGGTGGTACATAATCCACATACATCAATTGATGGGATCAATGGCTCAAATGCCGTTTTTTCAAAAATCAATGACCTACATGCCACTCTATGATCTACATGTCACTCGCTTGTAATGAAATGACGAAACTACCCTTGAATTTTTTTAATGAAAATTCACGTGGTACAATTGCCCCCAGATGTACCAGTTGTACATATATTCTAGTGGTACAACTGTCATAATAATCCTCCAATTGTACCACCAAATGTACCGTACATAGGAGGATTCGAACCTTGGACGCGACGCGCGCTCAGGGACGCGCTCGACCACTGAGCTACCGTGTATTTTACAAACCCACACCGATTCAATGCTATTTAACCCTGTCAAATCATTATTGGGGATTCATTAAGGATAAAATTATAATTTTACCAGAGAGTGACATTTATGATTGGTTTTTCTGAGAAAGTGGCATTTGTGCCTTCTATCCCAATTGATGAAAGAAGAATATTAGCAATGCATGCCAGTTTATCTGTCATTGTGTTAATAAGTATGCTAATGCATGTGTTGAAAAACTTCTTGCATCTCTCAACTTTTTTCTTTAATCCACATACAGAGGTGAGAGACTCTGTAACACGCCTTCTTATTTTTCTGTTGGCCGACGAAGTAACCGACAAACAATCAAATAAGAATATGATCGTGCAGACTCATGCATTTAAACATAAAAGTGTTGTTACGTATGAAGTCGGAGGCAGTTCAACTAGAATCATAACCATATTATGAAAAAGCCGATTTATCCCTAACTTTGTTTTTCCTCGATTTGACAACCAAAAGTTTTGCAACTCGTACCGTATCCGCGAGTTGTGTTAAATCAGACTACTCTAAAATAAGAATTCTCACATTGCGAATATAATTTTGTTTTTTAATTCATTATAAAGATCCGACACAAAACAATGAAAGTGTTGTCTATACAAACTTAGTTTCAAAATGACAAAACATATTAAACAAAGTACTACTATATAAATGCATTGAAATTTACTCTGGTTGGCCTAACGTCCAGCTTCCAGTACTCGGTCTCCCACTAGATTTCCTACAAAATAAAAGAGTTGGATAAGCAAACTAATCTTGACTAGTGAGTTGGCTTCCTCTAAAAAGGTTAAAACCTAAACCCATACAACCTCAAAATAACACTAGATGAAGCAACATTAAAATAAATACAAACCGGTTACATGTTATCTCTTTGTGAAATAACATATAACGGGTTAACACAACATAAACAAGAGATCAAGAAACCAACGTCACTACATAACATGACGTCAATCTCGACTCGATAAAAGCTATCTAATACGCTCAACTCCATGGGCTTCTATTGCGAACTTAGTAAATTTTTCAGGAACACCTATCCCGTAGCCCTAAAGACTTATGAGTAGAACATCCATGACTCCTACTTGTAAACACAAATTCCTACAAATAAGACATCATTCTCTGTCATTCGATACTCGGTGATTTGGGCTACCTCTTCTTCATGACAGCCAAAGCTTCCATCGTGCTTGTTCCTAGGCCATGATTCCATCACTTTGAGTACCCACACCTACTGGCATCACCCGTGTAGGTTAACACCCTCGAAGACCTGACTAGACCTATATTCCCAAGGATTCATCAAGAGAGAAAGTACTAGAACACCCACACTAGACTTGAGGGATCTAACACACCCTAATAATCCTAACAACCTTTAAGAATCCATTGTGGATCCATAAAGCAACTAAATCAACAAAAATATTCTACTGGGACTCTAACAAGAAAGACTCGACTCAACCCTAAGAAACTATTCCCATATCCTGTAAGCCTACCACAACACCACAACTTCTCTCACTATTATAACTATAAGCCAACCCCAACACATAGATGGTACCATTGCCAAGACAAGGTAACTATATCAATAATAACATACCCTGTCCAATACCGGAATATGTAAACCACATAACAACAATAACTTAACTAATTAACAATATTATATTATACTTATTAATAATTCAGTAAGCTATAAATAATTATTATATATTATCTTTACTTTTAAATAAACATAAATTTATAAATCATACTATATAATTATGCAGCATGCGATAACAACAATTTAGACGTCTTAATTCCACAATTCCTATTCCGCTCCAAGTTAATTTTCAATTCAAGGGTACATTCCTACATATTTCAGGGTTTATATGTTCTCAGATCTGTATGAAAAATCCATATAATTCCTAATGTACAAATCAATAAATCATCACGAACTCACATTGCTTTTGGCTGGAAGGCAGATGTGATCGGAGCGTCTTTGGACCAAACCTTACCTAAACCTCAAACCCACTCCCAATAACTCTTTCTTACATAAATCGATCTTGAACTTCAACGCCACAGATGAAACATAAGTACATCTACCCTTTTGATAATTTTAAAGAGAAAATAGTTTCAGAAAGATGAGACGCTGGAAAGATTGATGAGGAATATTCAGACGTTTCTCTTTTTGTCACCTCTTCTCTTCAATCTATTCTCTTTCTGTTTATTTATCTCCGATCCTACTTTATTTTTATTCTATCTTTTATTTTTCTTTCTTTTCGTTTTATTTCTTCTTTCTCTCCTTCTTCCTCTCCTCTTATTTATATCCTCTCCCTTTCTTTCTCTTTTTTTTTTTTCTCGTTGTTGATTCAAAATGAAAGAGCAAAGATTCCTTACATATAAAACCTTGTCCAATGAATTATTGGAAAATGTATCCTCCTTTCCTCTATATTTTCCCTATCACGAGCCAAGAAATGTGAAGAATTCACTTTATCTCCTTCATATTTCTTCCTCTTGCCACGTGAATGTGCTAAGATGAGAGATAACTTCATTTCATATTTTATTCCCATGTGATGGAATGAAAATTTTCTTTGTAATATCCACTACAAGAAAGCAGTTCGTTTGCGATGAAATTTTACGTCGAATATAATTCGTCGCTATTTACCGTCGAGTTTATGAATATTTTACGAAGAATAAAAATTTCATCGTAAAATCGATGGTAATTAGTGATGAATTTTATTCGGCGTAAAATCAACACTAATTACTATGATTTTACGTCATCTTAAGGACCCCAAATGTTTCATAATTTCGTTGCTAAGTTACAACGACATAACTTCGAAAAAACTTTTTCGTAAGAACGACGAATTAAAAATGAATTAGAACGATGGTATTTGGTAGATAGACATATTTTTAGTATGGTCTAACCGTTTGTTTGGGATGAAGTAAAATATTGTCAATTTGTCACTTAATCGATGTAAAATCATTGGCAAAATTTTCCTTGTAAATTATTTGTTTTTTACTTGTCGCTAATTCGTTGCTAAGTTATGATAATTTCCTATAAATACCCCTCATACAAACGTGAGAAACACAAATAAAAAAAAAATTTCTAAAAAACACCAAATTTCATTTTTAAATATCAATATACGAACTACGAAGTTGGATGTATCAACATAAGGATGTGGAAGGAGTGTGGCGAAAGAGTTTCATAACAGGGTGGAAATCTTGATGTATCAGCAAGCCAAACATCGATAACCATGGAAAGCGGTAAAATGTTATGTCATTGTCGAAAATGCGTGAATAGAAAATTTATCCCAAGTGAAACGGCTTGGCGTCACTTATTGAATATGAGATTTACACCGAATTATTTTATTTGGTATCAACACGAATGAGGCTATAGTAGTATACATGATGTAGGAAGTAGTAGTAGCAATTTTCAGAATGAAAATAAATTATTTGTTAATCATGATCAATTTGGTTTTCACGGGGAGCATAATTATCATGAGCATGATAGGATACATGAAATGGTTACAAATGCATTTCATGAAACAATAATTACTGTCAGAATGTTGTTGTTGAGGAACCAAACTTAGATGCCATACGATCTTATGATATGCTAGACGCAGAAAATCCCTTCAGTCATGGATGTAGAGAAAAGTTGTCAAAATTTTTGTTGGTAGCTAGGATAATGAACATTAAAACTGACCATAACTTGGTTGTGGTTTGCATGGATGACTGAGGGGATATTTTTAAAGAATATTTACTGGAGGATAATTTGGTTTCTGAAAGTTATTATGAGATTCAGAAAATGCTTTCTAGCCTTTGTTTGCCTTCTAAGATGATTGATGTATTTGTTGATAATTGCATGCAAGATGGTAATCTGCATGAGTGTCATCATTGTGGAAAACCAAGATATAAGCCGCAAGGAAGTTGACGGACCAAGGGACCGTACTAAAGGATGTGGTATCTTTCTATAACAGAAAGGTTACAACAGATGTTTCAGTCGGAAAGAACAACTTCTTCATTGCGATGGCATGCTGAAAATTCAAAGACGGATGGGGCAGTCACTCATCCTTCAAATGCAAAGACGTGTAAACACTTTAAGACGGTACATCCCCAGTTTGCGAGACAACTTGGAAATGTATAACTTAGTCTTTGCACTTATGTATTTAGTCTATTTGGTATGTCTAGTAGACAATATTCATTGTGGCCAGTAATATTGACGCCTTACAATCCCCCCCCCCCCAAATATGTGCATGCAAAGAGAATATCTATTTTTCAGTATTTTAGTCCATGGTCCTAATCGTCCAAAATGTTCCCTTGATATATTTATACAGCCTCTAAGACATGAGCTAAAACAATTGTAGACTACTGGTGTTCTTACGTATGGTTGTTCGAGGAAAATAAAATTTACGATGAATCTGGTTCTTATGTGGATAAAAGCGACTTCCCCGCATATGGCGTGTTATCAGGTTGGACTACACATGGAATATTAGCTTGTGTGTATTGCGTGAATAAGACATAAGCGTTTCAACTGAAGCATGGTAGAAAACATCTTGGTTTTACTGTCACCGTCGGTTTCTACCTAGCGGTTACCCATACAGATGAAACAAGAATTTTTTTAGAAAGAACAAACTTGTCCGTTTTTCGCTGCCAGTTTATCAATCTGGAGAAAATATAGAAGAGAAAATTGATCATTATGGTGCACAAGAGACAATGAGGTGAGAAGGAAACTGGCACACACCTGCTAATATGCATGACGGTTATTGTGAACATCATAACTGGCATAAGAAAAGCATTTTTGGGATCTACCCTATTGGAAAGATCATTCTTGAGACACAATGTTGATGTAATTCATATTGAGAAAATTTTCTTTGACAACATCATGAATACAGTGTTGAACGTGTCGGGAAGAACTAATAATAATGCAAATTTAAGATTGGACTTGCCTGAAATATGTTCACAAAAAGAGTTGCATATTCAAACAAGTGGGATTGCACCAAATTCTATATTTTAATTGCTTTAAGAAGCTAAACCAGTCTTGTTTGATTGAGTATCCTCAGAAGTGTGCTTTCAAGATAGGTATGTTTCTTATATTTCTAAATGTGTTCAGCCCGAGAAATAATTCTCAGAAGAGTCATGATTGTCATGCATTTTTGCAACGAATGTTTCCTTTCGCTTTTAATGAGATTTTTCCCGATAAAGTGAACGACACTCTTGCTGGTACGTACATTATGATTTCTAATTTTAGTTATTGAACTATTTTTTTGTTTCTAATTTAAAATTTTTATAATAATATCAGTTAATGTACATGCAGGTATATGAATATTTTTCCTGAGATCTCAGTACCCGCACTTTATCGGAAGATGTCATTGCGCAACTACATGACAATATTCCAATACTGCTATGAAATTTGGAGAAGATATTTCCGTCGGCATTTTTATGTTATGGAACATCTTCTTATCCATCTCCCACATAAAACATAACTAGGTGGACTTGTTCAATTTTGGAGGAAGTATTCGTTCGAGCATTTCATTAAACATTTGAAGGGAAAGACGAAAACTTTAGCACATGTACTTGGGTCTATTATGACAGGAAGTCTAACTGAAGAAACTTCTCACTTCACATCTTACTATTTTTCTTTAAAACTCCGAACACGTAAAAGAAGGACGCAAAGATATGATAATGGTGGTGTTAGGCGAACATATTCGGTTAAAAATGTTCCAGACATCTTCTCACCAGTTGGTCGTCTAAGCGGTAAATTGAAATAAATGTGGTGGGGTAACCTGGATGACATCCATAGTGCACACACCTACATTCTTCTAAATTGCGAGTTTCTTTGTTCTTCTGAGTGGTGTATATATTTATTTAATTATTTTATATGTTTATTAGCTTATTATTAATTTGTGATTGATACATATGTTTTATGATTCAGCTTATTTTATATGTTTATTGGCTTCGTCCCACATACAAAACGTGTTTAACCACTTGTCTCACCTCCTTGATATCCACGAACAAAATTGATTTTTTCCAACTATTCCATTTGAGAAAATCTCGTCCAAGTCCTAAGTTCCACTATTGACACTACAAGAAAAATCTCTATTCTTAGCACACGAAAAACGCCATTGTATGTATATGATAGCGTTTTTGATAATGCTATTTCTGCCCCAGCTATAATAGGTCGACCATATATGATAGCGTTTTTTGTCTGTGCTATAATATTGTTCACTATAATAGCGTTTTTGAAATTGCTATGTCTGCCCCAACTATAATAGGTCGACCATATATGATAGCGTTTTTTTCCGTGCTATAATATCTTGCATCTATGATAGCGATAGTTTTTCTTGCTATAGTTGAATCTATCTATAATAGCTTTTGATAGCCGAGCCGAACTGAACCGGAGCCGAGCCGTATTAAATTATTATTATATTTTTTATATCGAATTTATATAAAAATTATATTTAAAATAATTTTATTAATAAACCAAAACATTGTTTACACAAAAATTATTAACAAAACTATCTAAGTTAACATTAAAAACTATCTAAGTCTTTCTTTATTGCTTCTTCTTCCTTTCTCTTCTTTCATCCTATAAAAATCTATAAAAATCTGTACTTCAAAAGTACAACATCTGAATCTGTGTACCGATGAGCGGTGTCGTAAGATGACACAAAACCCTTTGAACTGAGAATTTTGTCGACATGTCCTCGCTTACTCCCGTTCCAATCTCTGCCACAAAGACACAAATAGAGACGAGTAGAGAAAAAATTCAGTCCTTACTTCTTTATATGTAACACATAAAAATGAACAAAAATCCAAACTTAGTAGTTACCTGCAAAGCATAATAGGCATTGGACTGAGATTGATCCTTCTGATAAGAATCTTATATACCTGTGTCAAAGCAAATCTTGTTTTAGGAAGACGCAGTTCATCACAATGATAGTGGTAAAATGATTTAAGATGGAAATATTCTCCTACCTGCTGCGGATTTATCGAGCGGAACGCATCAATCACCACTTTGCCCTTCACACTTTGAATTGGATCAACCACCACTGCTACAGCTCACTGGTTTAAAGCTTCAAAACTCTACAAAAACACACAAATGTTCAACAATGAACATACATAGTCCAATCCAAACTAAATAGATACGTGAGTCTAATATACAAAGTCTATAATGGAAACCCATCACAACAAGGTATAGGACACAAGGAGTAACATTCTATAGTGTATGAGCCATTGATACAGAATGGAAGAAAAAGAAACGACAAACTCTTGAATGCATTAAAAATGTTCATACAAAGAGATTGATTAGATCAAATATCAACAGAGTAAACACTACACACCTGTTGAGTGCAACTGCTAGTAACCTCTGCCTTCATTAACACCTCAAAAGAGGGACATGGGAAGGTTCTTCCAGACAACACTTCTCCTCTGCTCTGCCGAGTTGAAGTTCCATGCTGAAAGACATGATCTTTACAGGAATTCATGCTGAAGAGGAAACAACACCATTATAGTCTTATAGAGCTCGAATCTCTGCATTAACAACAACATGTCATCATTCACCAAATTCCAAAAGAGAACTAAGATGTTTACCAATAACATGTAGATAATTTTGACATATAAGTAGAGAAAAGACTGACAAATCTAAAGAATTAGAAGCTCAAAGAACTGAAAATGACAGACGTTTCCGTGTCTGTATAAACACAACTAAGGACATTAAATACTACAAAGTGCAGAGAGAAGATGAGACTCAATTCCTTGTTCACAAGTAAAGGAGACTAAAAAGTGAGCATTGAAAAATAGAAGCATACCATCCATGAACCAACCACCATCAGAGGATATGTAAGCTTTGGTGATAGTGAGGATTTGTACAACTTCAAGAAGAATCCCATATTCATTTGCACTATCAACCTGAGAAACATCACAAACCAAAAGAATATGTATAAGAAAACAAAAACTCTTATAGATTTAGATGATATAACCGCAAGAGTGAACAAAAAGGAAAGTACCCTTATCACAGTTGCCTTCTTGCACGAGTCATTATGAATCACAACCCTAAACAGAGGTTTTATCCAAAGCCACATCAGAGATTTATTATTTAAATGGTTTATATTGGAAAAAAGAACAATTTAGTAATACCTGGGTGGATTCATTCTTCTAATCAGTTTCTCATACTCATCATCCAGTAAGTGCCTAAGTGGGAGTTAAAACAATACCAAACCAAGGCCAATGACAGCTATAAGTTGCAGTGTTTTCTCCCATTCTGCGAGAGAGATAACAATTCATGTTACTGCAATGTTGAATGCGAGAAGAAGAGATTCTACATAGGAATGAGAAAGAATTAAATGCACCAAACAAAGCATACAATGCTGCGAAAACCGCCTGCATAGCTCGCATTGTGTTAGTGAGGCTGGGTTACTATTTTACAGAAACAGAAAAAAGAACTAGAGACATACCACACCAACTCCAGCTACTTGCAATGGAGAAGAAACGCATGTTAGATGATAAATCATCTCATCAAAGGCGTGTATGATCTGTTCAAGAAGCCATCTCAGAAGTCTGCATTTAAAGGATTTGTCAAGCTTTTGAGCAAGAATTCAAATCGAAAATAGATAGCAGAGACAAAGGGATGAGACACTTATCTGAGCAACTGAATGTCACGGCGGATTTGTCTGTCTTTTCCAGTTGCTTTCCAGTAGCCTTTGTTAGTTTCTCGGTTCATTCTTGCGCCGTTTCCATACTTCTTATCTAACGCGCTGTAGAAGTACCACTGTAACACACACAACACAGCAGAAGAGAAAATCAAACCAGACATAACAACACCAAACTTAAGATGAGATTTAGGGACATAAACTTATCTTAGTGAGTTAAGAGTTGAGATCGAACAACCCAGAACTCATCATCAGTGGACAAGATCTTCAAAGAGGAAGATAGATCGATTTAAAATAGTTGAAGGAACAAGGAAGTTAGACCCTTACCTCTCTATCTCGGGTATGTAAAGAGGTTCGGTAAAATCGAACAACCCATAACTTGTCTCATACATGGAATCGATCTACAGGAAGAAGAAGTGTTAGAATTTGAAATCGGTTGGCTAGGACTTTAAAATGAAGATGAATCGGTTTATCAAAAGCTGAAAGAACAAGGAGCTAGACACTTACTTTGTCAAGCTCGAGTGTTGTATTAGAAGCTGAGAGGCTTCACGGCCACACGCAGAAGAAATCCGAAATGAAACAAAAAGGGGTTAGCAAAAGAGAAATGAAAATCGACCCATACATAACATCATCGATCTGCCCAATTTTCCTCATATACAAATTAAATATGAAATCCAAAAAAAAACAAATCTTCCAATATATGTTACAGAATCTGAAAGAGTAAGCTAGTGAAGAGAGATAGAAGAATATACCCGACATCCATGGCTAGAGACCTTCAGATGGTGTCGACGTCGAGCAACAACGAAGAAGATGAAGCAGCCACTTAACAATGGAGAGAGAAAGCTCAGATCAGTTTCAGTAGTTGCAGATTCCCAAAAATTAGGGTTTACGATCAAACAAAGGAGAGGAGGAGAGACGATGGAGGATAACGGAGGAGGAAAGCAGTGTAGATCGGACGATGATGGAGGAAAGCCGTATAGATCTACAAGGGTAAGAAAATGAGAGACTAGAGAGAAGATTTTTTTTTTGGTCGTATAGAGAGAAACATGTTTTCCACAACTTCTAAAAGAATTGGGAATAAAAGTTTGTTAAAAATAAAAATTTGGTTAAGTGTGGCGCCTTTATGAAAAAATGAGCACCTTATGCAAAAGTTGGCTCCAAAACTTATTTTTGTTCCCGCTTAAAGAAATTTTAGTTTAGCATTGATTTAATGCTATAATAGAGTACTCGATCTCAATATATCATATATAATAGCATTTTGTAAAACCGTGCTATCTTCTTGTGCTATCAATGTTCATATTTTTTGTAGTGTGAGCATGTGAATCGTCTTTCTAGTTTCATATAAATCCTAACCAAGATAACTACTTTTGTCTCTTTCAACAGTCATCAACTCACTTAAACTCTTGTTCAGGTCTTGAAGATCAATCTTTTTTTTCTATTAGAATCACATTTTCTTTATGCCGGATAGGCTTAAAAGAATTGATTTGGCTACGTAAGTCAAAAAAGTGCACTTACCTTTTCGGTCACTTGTCCAGAGAAAAATTCAGAGTTGAGCGTGCTTGAACTGGAATAGTTTAAGGATGGGTGACCTACCAAGAAGTGATTCATGATATCGTGCAAGTCAGGACAAATCACGGGGAACGATAATGTGGTGATAGTAGGGACAGTAAAAAAGTATGTAAAGTCTCCAAAATTGACAAAACCGGCTATCGGACGAGGGTGGGCCCACAGGTCAAGTGAGCGGGCATGGGGCCCATGTACAGGTGTGATCGGGGCATACAATTGGTATCAGACTCGAATCCAAGGAAAATTGTGGAGTCAGTGAGGGCTCACACGTTCAAGGATAACGATACTGGTGCGAAACGAGGGTGTTGCGCTCTGTGAGAGGGGGTGAATTAAAACATCCCGGTGTGTGGTATATGCGGATGGGCTTAAATGAATTGTTTTGGCTTGATACCTATGTCACCAAAGTGCACTTATCTTTTCCATCACTTGTCTAGAGAAAACTCCAGAGGTAAGCGTGCTTGAGCTGGAGTAGTTAAAGGATGGATGACCTATCAGGAAGTGATTCGCGGTATCGTATGAGTGAGGACAAATCATGGGGAACGATCATGTGATGATTGCAAGGACAATAAAAAAGTCTTTAAAGTCTCCCAAAAATTACAAAACCGGCTGTCGGACGAGGGTGGGCCCACAGGCCCACAGAAGAGAGTGGTCATGGCATTACAGAATGTTCCTCTTCTTTGGTTTTAGCTTCTCAGTCTAATGAGTTTTCTTTAGTCTCAACATCTGTCTCACTGTCAGCGGAGTCACGAGTATCTTCAATAGATCCAAAGAAAGTTATGTATCATGCCCTTTCATCTAAAGCATCTTCATCATCGGAATTACTTTCGCTCATCCTACTCTAAGATTTACCCTTTCTTGTTAGCCTCCCACACATTCAGCTTTTGTGTGTCCTATCCCTTTACAACCAAAGCACTTGAGATCTCATATTTTATATTTGGACACTGAGCTTTGGAGTTGCCATATCCTTGACATTCATGGCATGGTTGGTAATTTTTCCTACTTGACCGACCACTATTGATTTTTAACAGTATTGTATGGCCTCCTTAGAGCTCGGCTGAAGTTCTTAGTCATCATTACCATCCCACTATTAAATTCTCTCATGTCATCCCTTTCGCTGATACGAGAGCTATTCCCTTTGAGATACTTGCCTTAGACGCATGAAATTCCATTTCATAAACTTTCAAATGTCCAACCACTTCATCAAAGTCGATGTTGTCAGGTATCCAAAGCAAGTTCCCTTGCGCTTTTCTGGGACTAAAACTTAGATGGTGGCATGACCTTTTTGACAAGCTTCTTGTCCTTATGCTTTTTACCCATATTCTGAACTTCGTTTGCAACCTCGCTTAGCTTTCCGCTAAACTCCTCTATGGATTCCATTTGTTCCATTCAAATGTTCTTGAACTTTATTGCAAGCTTATCCAGTCGTGATCTTTTTACGTTCGATGTTCCTTCATAGTCAACCTTAAGTTTATTCCACACCTTTTTAAAGATTCACAACATTAAATACCCTTGAATTGATTCTCGTTGATAGAGTTGAAGATGGCAAACAAATCCTTTGTTTTGTACTTAGCCATGATTTTCTCATCATCTGTCCAAAGAGACTTGGGTTTTTCCACTTCTTGTCCGCTTTCACTTCTTGCCATTGAAGACGTACATCCTGTTTCTATTGCATTCCATGAGTCCTCGTGGATTCCCCTGATAAGTGCTCTCATCTTCATCTTCCAGTGACCGTAGTTACCCTTCTCAATGATAGGATTTCGTTGTAGAAACACTACCTCCTTTGCGTCCATCTTTCCACAGGATTTCCACATGTTGTAAAGTTACAACTTGGTTCAGATGCCCTCTCTCATACTAATTGAAAAACAACAATTCTCGAAACTCTGGTGCACCGAGTTTTTATCGATTATAAATATATAAGATGTTTAAAACACTCTTATTAGGATTTACACACAACCAAAGACAACCCTTAGCTTGTGACATTGTATTTCTAACTCACAATAACATAAAATTACAAAACCTGCAATTCTATTTCTCACACGAAGATGAATATAAACCTTGGTTGTTTTCTCTCTTCAAGTTTATTCTTCATTAAAGATCCTCTGATTTTTCTTTGTGTTTCATATGTAGGTATGAAAAAGAAGACATTTCTTGTATAACCAACAAAGAAACACTGCTTTTATCTCCACCACTCATACACTTTTACTTTTTTCTTCTTTTGCATTCTTTATTATTTCTAAAGGCAATAAGCATTTTCATTTAGATCACGCATGATATTGTGTGAAGAGACTTAAATATTCTTTTCTATGTATTACCACCTCATAGTTCTTGTGAAATATCAACATCTTTTGTGAATTAATATTTAGCACTTATTCTAATGTTGTTTTTGCTGTTCCAACGCATGCATTTTCTGTTTAATAAAATCTCACACTTTCACTTAGGACCGTGCACTTGAGAGGAGTCCTCATATGTAGCTCGAAGAAAGTATGGACAGCAGAGAGAAGATAGAACTAGAGTAGGAAACAATGGGAACCCAAGTTTTCCTTCACTTGCTTGTTCTTAATTTGCTCAAAACATGTGACAATGTCAAAGCTAATAACATATTGGATTGCATATGTAGAAAGACTCTTATCCAATCAATAAGGTTAAGGAAATATAAAAACATGTATACCATTTCAAAACCGTATATAGAAAGTCAAATGTAAATTACTGACAATGAACACTTGGAGCAACTAGATCATGTTTCATGGACTGTCTAATCAAACACACCTACAGTGAAGAACCGACCACGTCGTCTCTAGGTCGGCGACGTTGAGAACAAGCCTTGTATGAAGGGTGAATTGCATCCATTGTATCTTTAAATCTTTTTGTGAACTTTAATACCTTTTAATGTTTCATATCATTTTTGTATCTTTTGCCAAGTTATTATGTAGTTGTTGGACCAATATATCCCTCGCACACATGACAAAACATCAAATACCTCTGTCAATGGATAGGGGTCACACGATTTCCCTTCTATCCATAGTTTTTTTATTGTTATTTTTTCTTTTTCTTTCCCTTCACTCTCTTTCTTTCTTCACATTTATTTTCACCCCTCATTTTCTGACGGTGGATACGATGGCGGAGTTGAGGTTTCCGGCCATATAGACCGCCGGGATGGAGATATAATCAGTCGATGTATCAAAATTAAAAAAAAAACAAAATCGGAGTTAATATGGAAGATTCGAATGGACAGTCTAGATTATGTGTCCACATTATCGGCATTTCATGGACACTACTACGATCATATCATATGCAAGTCGCTTACCATGGATAGGAGGTGGCAAAGTGAAATGTTGCTTTTGGATGGATAGTGGTCCACACGTATTTTGGGTCCACAGATTCACAATCATGTAAACTCTTGACCACCTTCTGTTCATCAGAAGCGTCTAGCATGTGATATAATCGTGGTAGTTGATACGATCAGGTTTTAATCCCTAGATCTACACTGCAAGTGCACAGGCGTGAACCAGTAGTATATAGGGTATCGAAATCCACAGAGACTCAAGATCTTGCGATAGATTGTAGAACGTCGAATTAAGCTAGGTGAAACAGTAGAAAGTAGTAAATCAGAACAAAAAGTAAATCAAGCGGTTTTGTAGGCAATCAAACGAAGCGTCAGGTCAAAGGAGTTCTCAGGAAATCAGGAACACAAGCTAATTAATCAATCGAGATCTAATTAAGAACTGTTCTAGAACTAGAATCACAGAAGCATAAGAAACCAACTTTCGTTGCGGATATTATCTATGTATAACAATCCTAGCAAACCAACTTTCGTTGCGAATTCTAGAGATCCTAAACATGCATTAAACTCAGGTTCTTTCGTTCACAATTCTCCTAAGCCAAATTTCTTTGCGAATAGTCAAATTGCTCATCTAGGTTTTTTCTAATTAATTAACCAACTGTCGTTGCAGAAATCAACCTAACATTAATAATCTAAGTGGCCAATTGATATACCATGGATTTTAGGGATTTTAACCATGGTATATGTGTCATTTATCGAGTCTTTTACTATGTTTTAGAGTCTTTTCAGGTATTTATTAGGTACAAGCACATTTGGAGCATATTTGGTGATTATAGCATTTTCTGGAGCTAATTGGAGTATTTGGCCGAGAGATCAAGTTCACTGTTGATATTTCCGAGCTGCATCGATCGTCACACTTATGGCAACGATCGTTGCACCAGCGAGATGGGCCAAACGACGGTTTAATAAAGGATGAAGAAATTGCAGTTTTGCCCAGAAGTTTCTGATATTCACAAAGAAACCCCAATTCGTGTTTTAGGTTATAAATAGAGTTTTTAAGCCATTGTTTAGGACACGCTTTTATTAAGTCTTATTTTATTTTATTTTCAGAGAGCCTGAGGGGCTGATCTTGCTCTCGAAAGAGAGAGGATTTTGAACCTCTGTTGATTATTCTGTTTTTATGATATTTGGTTTTCTACTTATGATGTTTTCTGTCTCGATGAACATGTCTGAGTAGATCACCTGTTAGGTTGAAGGATTCTCATTAGGGATTTCAGAGAATTACAGTTCTAATTAGTTAATAAGGATTTATATCTGCCAGTTCTTTATCTAAGTCGTTCTTAATGCTTAATCTGAAGTAGCTAATCAGAATTATGATGTTAGGTTGATTAATTCAGCGGAAGTTGGTTAATTTAACTAGAAAGAACTTAGATAAGCAATTAAACTGTTCGCAAACGGAAGTTTGGTCTAGGGTAATTGTGAACATATCAAACCTGGAATTAATGCTAGTTTAATCTGCTAGTTCTCGCAAACGAAAGTTTGGTTTGCTGCACTTAGACTTAGAGAATTATCGCAAAGGAATTTGGTTAATTCTATATCTGTGTTTTGAGTTCTAGAACAGTTATTGATTGGATCCTGATTAATTGATTGCTTGCGTTCCTGATTTCCTGAGAACTCCTGATACCTAACGCTTTGCTCTCTTGCTTACAAACTCACTTGATTCGCTTTGATATTTCGTTTACTGCTTTTACATCTGCTTCACTTAATTTAATCCGAATTACTAATAATCTATTGTGTGACTGAGAGTCCTCGTGGGATTCGATACCTTATATACTACGATTGCATTAACTGTGCACTTGCAGTAGAATAGGGAAAACTATACACCTATCAAGTTTTTGGCGCCGTTGCCGGGGACTCTTTGAGTTCACTGATAGATTTAGTACTAGGATTTAGACTAAGCATTCTTTTTAATTTTCTTGTTTACTCACGTTTTTGATTTTTGGGATTTCAGGAAATCGCACTGCATCGATCGTTGCTCTCCTTGCAACGATCGACACTAGGCGATAATAGCGATGCTGAGATCTGAGACGTTCGGTAGGTTCCGCACCATGGAACCTTTGATTTTAATTCAAGGTGAAAACGGCGTTCTACGAGACCAAGAGGGTCACATATGCAACGCAAAAGGTCAGAAGATAGATGGGGAAGGAAACCCCATCTTACCAGATTACCATGTATTGGTTGGGCAAGTAGCTGAAATGCAACATAAGATAGATGACATACACGACATCTTACTTAGGGAGAGACAGTTCCGAGCAGAGGCAAACGTTGATAAGTTTGCAGAGGTACGCTACATGGCTGGAGCCGACTCTTATAGACATACCTTGGAACATCAGCAAAGGCAGAGTTCTAGGCACGCTCTAGGATCAGGAGACCACAATTATACTTCTAATCTGGCATCTCCTACACAAAGGAGCAAACTGGAGATGATGTTAGAGCAAACAATTGAAAGGCAACAGCAGTACTCAACTTCTTTCAGCTCGAAGCTAGAGAACCTGTACACAAATTTGAATGAGAAATTTGAATCCTTGAGCATTCGTGTAAAGCAGCTGGACACACAGATGGATCAAATTCCAAGTTCTACCCCAACAAAGGATTCTCATGAAGCTCCTGACAACAACGTCCTCACTCAGGATCACACACAAATGGGTCATGGATCATGTCTAGCAGTTAAAGCTGTGGGATTTGTGGAAGACAGAGGGGGATTTGATGTTGAATTACCAGAGCTCGAAAGCTTCGATGCACCTGACTCAGCAGAGATTGACATGGATCTTTTGACTTGGATAGCCCAGATTGAAGCAAGACCGAGCCAAGAAGAGAAATTTGAGTCTGAGACGGCTGGAATGGACCAAGAAACAGATAAACCCGAGACTACAGTTGAAACCCGAGTTGAAATGGCAGCATCGATCGTTGCATCACACGCACCGATCGTTGCATCCCGAAAGGAACCAGTTTCACCCAAATCTCGAGAACCTGCTAAGGAAGGAACCTACAAACCTCCGTTGCCATTCCCAAAAGCTCCCGATGTAGCTCAGTGCACATTGGTGGTTGACAAGAAGATGGTGGTTCCTCAAGAGCCTATTCTAGCATCATCAATACCTAAGGCTACTCATAAACAAAAAGCTCCGGACATCAAATCTTTGCCAAAAGTAAAGCATAAAACCTCTAAGTTTAAGCCTCCTGACTCCACTGTTTTGAATAAAGGAAAGAGCGTTAAAACACCCAAGCGTCAATCTCACCCTACATTCCTCCCGACGTTCCTTGGACGACATCATGCTGCTACTGCTTACACACCACCATGGATGATAAGGCATTCACAGAGACACTCAAAGTCTCTGTTGAAACCTCCATGAGTCTGACCCCTTTCCAAAAGTCAAGCTAATGACTTAAAACAAGCGCTGAGTGGGAGGCAACCCACTGTTAGGTTTAACTATTTTTCTTTTTCATTCTTAGTGTTTTTCTTAGGATTTCACGTTTTTATTTGTCTTTACTAAGTTTTTCAGATACAGAACCAAGTCTGGAGAGGAGTAACGATCGTTGCTCACATGTGCAACGGTCGTTGCAATTGGTCTTAATCGAAAATTAAGGTACATGTCGCTAAACCGGAATCAATTAGATTCAACCAGCATCGATCGTTGCTTCCCTGCAACGATCGTTACAGCCACGACCAGGTAAGTTACCTTAAAACCCTATTTTCTCTTTTTCTTCTCAAAACTCCTTTGGTCGACACTCCGAGCCTTTACCCGAAAAACACCATTTCTCCATCGAATTTCCTGTTTTCAAGTTCTATTTCACTCGTTTTTAACCGACCAATCCATTTCCTTTAGCCATATCTCAAGAAATCAAGGTAATGTTCTTCAATTTTCAAGCTTTCAGATTGGGTTTTTAGGGGTTCTAGATTGTTAGATTTTCGAGCCGAAATTGATCAATGCATGCCCAAATAGGTATGATTTAGGTTGCTAGATGATATATTGTTGCCGACTGTGTGATTGATTGCATGATTTGGAACGAAATTTGTTGACTGTTGATTGCGGCCAGAATCGCCCTGCAACGATCGCTGCCTTTGATGCAACGGTCGTTACTCGACGATTCTGGGGAAATGTTCGATTACACGGAATCGCCCTGCAACGATCGCTACCTTAGTGCAACGGTCGTTGCACGACGATTCAACAGAGAGTTGCCGAGACTAATTTGTTCAAATTTTCTGTTTTGCAGATGGCAACCCGGAATCAACCCCGCAAGAAACGAGCACAAGCTGCAAGCGCCTCACGACAATACATTCCGCCACCGGAATGGTTACACAGGGAATCAGATCCTCCACAGCCGTATCATTTGGTTCATGCGACCATAGGACAGCCATGGCCAAGGCCAGAGAAAGTTTTGATTGCGTCCGATCGCATCTGGAACGGTTCAATTAAGGGGATACTAAAATCAGATGACTTCACAGAGAGGCCGCTACACGAGTACTGGGATGAATACGATACCTTGCTGTATAACGGTTGGTGTGGTATGGAGATAGCACCAACAAAGTTCGCTGATTACTCGACCTGCAAGAGTCTCGGAATGGACAAGAAGGTGATGGAGCTGTGCAGAGGTATTGGTCTGGGGACAATGCCAATGCAGCCTTACGATTTGTACCCAGAGCTTGTGAGGCAGCTGCTTGCCACGTGCAGGGTAGTATACCCAAACCCAGAGAGCAGGAATGCCCAAGGAGGCACCTTCACTTTCATGTGTCTCGGAGCGAGGTATCGAGTGCCCCTTCTCGATATCTGTAGGATCTACGGGTTCAGCACCACGCAGCCACGCACCGATTTATCCCTACCATGGGAACACCAGAGGCTCGTGATTTCTGGGAGTACATTGGAGGTGGACGATATCACTCACGGCTTACACCAGTGATTCAGGTTAGGCATCCGGTTCTCAGGTATGTCTTGCGTATCTTGGGACGCACTTTATTGTGCAAGCATGAGGCAAACAAGATGCGCAAGACCGAGATGGAGATTTTATTCAGGGGGCTGAGGGAGCAATTCAGGGGTACTGATGTGAGGAACCCGGCTAAGAAGGTGAACCTAGGAGCTATATTTGCCCATCACCTTTGCGAGCTGCAGAAGAAGCCTTATGAAGGCGCGCGCAAGGAGACAGTAGGGAGTCTTCTCACTCCTATTTTCAGACACTGCGGGATCCCTATGGGGGGTATAGAGTGCGTTACTGAGCGCGAGTTCCTGGATCTCAGTCACTTGCAGAGTGCTACGTGGCTGAAGGAGGGGCGAGTGTGGGTGTACTACGACCCTGAGGATACACAGTTTGGCATCGATCTTCCTGCTGCCAGGTACACTCGGATCGATACCATTGACGATTTGAGCTTCCACCCTTCCGCTAGAGATCGATGTGCAGTACCTACTATGGCTCATCCGCTGGGAGAGCCTTCTGCGAGAGCTTCGTCCTCCTCTGCGCCAGCGCCTGCCCCAGTCGACGATGTAGGTCCTTTTCCCGAGCCTACGATGCCTTACGGTGCATATTCTGATGCCGAGTGGAGAGAGAGATCCGATAGCATGTTCCGAGTTGTTTGGAACTTCATGCGCAGCTGCAGGAGGCCACCACAGGTCCATCAGCCCGTACACGTTTCTCGACGCAGACATCGATCCCCGACTCCTCCTTCCCCGACTGATACTGATCCCGCAGCTGAGGCAGCCGATGACGATGCACGGTATGGTGGGATAGATGATGATAGCGAGTGAGAGTGACCCCCATGTTCAGACTTTCGGTTCTGTATTCTGACTTTTTATCTTTTCTTGCACTTTTGTTTTTCGTTTATTTTTAGGATTTGCTATGTTTGGATGGTTATGCTTGATCAGACATATTTGTTATCTCGATTTTACTCCGTTTCTAGTGTTTTCAGCTTGCAGGATTGAAAATTGACATAAACCGACGAACTAACCTGCTAACTTGCTGACTGATCCGATATGCGCATTGCAACGATCGTTGCTGTTTTGAGCAACGATCGACACTCAACGAAAAATCGCCAAACAACGATCGATGCACTTAGTGCAACGATCGGTGCGTGTGCGACAGAGGTAAAAACCCGACAGAACTAAAACATCCACTAATAATTTTTCTTTCTTTTTACCAATCCTTCGCTTGACACTACTGGGGACAGTGTGTCTTAAGTGTGGGGGAGGTGCTACTGACTTATATCTTTCTGTTTTCTTAAGAGTCAGTCTGTTTTTCAAAATTTTTGTTTTATTGAGTCAAAACTGTTTAAGTAAGAAACTATGATTTTCGGAGGAGATTTACAAAACTTGCAGGAACTTAAGTAACCATTGGGATAAAGTTGCAGGATCTATCTCTGACTATTAGAAAATCCCATCACAGATCAACCTACTGGGAACACCCACATCACTTCAGGTATCAGAGGATCCTTTTACTGACTTCACCCCTAATACTGACTTAGATTTTCTCACCTAAGGGCTTGGTATACTTTATGTCGGATTCCCTGTTAGTTCTGACACAGCCTGTAAACCTGTCCTATTTAGTTCCCTTCTCCCCTTCTATAAAGTAAAAAAAAAAAAAAAAAAAAAAAATAAACTGAGGATGAGTTAGTAACTCCGAAGTGGTCATGGGAGTGGTAGATAAAACTATTATCTCTCATGTGATCCATGGAATGTGTCCAAAGTACACCCCATAACGGGAAGAACACTGATAAAAAAAAATAAAATGATACCCAGTGGGGAAAAATCAGTTGTTAAAGAAGGGAAAGAGAAGAAAGGGACTAGAGAAAGATAGTATGGTGGTCTAGAGCTAATTAGGTAAGAATCCATGTGCCTTTAGATCGATACTCCTTAGGTGAGACCGCACTTAAATACTTGCAGAAGTCAGTAGGGAGAATTTGAATGCTTGAATGTGATTGTGGAGTTTACCTAGGACAGTTGCTAAGTGTGGGGGAAGTACATGTTGGTCTTGATATCCTGTGATTGATTCTTTCAGTGGTTTACTAAGGGGAATCTGAGTATTGTAGCTTCTAAGATGAAATGAGTTTCTGAAGAGTTTACAAACCTCTTCACCATGTTTTAGTTCTTTGTCTTGCTTGAGGGCAAGCAAGAGCTAAGTGTGGGGGAGTTGATATACCATGGATTTTAGGGATTTTAACCATGGTATATGTGTCATTTATCGAGTCTTTTACTATGTTTTAGAGTCTTTTCAGGTATTTATTAGGTACAAGCACATTTGGAGCATATTTGGTGATTATAGCATTTTCTGGAGCTAATTGGAGTATTTGGCCGAGAGATCAAGTTCACTGTTGATATTTCCGAGCTGCATCGATCGTCACACTTATGGCAACGATCGTTGCACCAGCGAGATGGGCCAAACGACGGTTTAATAAAGGATGAAGAAATTGCAGTTTTGCCCAGAAGTTTCTGATATTCACAAAGAAACCCCAATTCGTGTTTTAGGTTATAAATAGAGTTTTTAAGCCATTGTTTAGGACACGCTTTTATTAAGTCTTATTTTATTTTATTTTCAGAGAGCCTGAGGGGCTGATCTTGCTCTCGAAAGAGAGAGGATTTTGAACCTCTGTTGATTATTCTGTTTTTATGATATTTGGTTTTCTACTTATGATGTTTTCTGTCTCGATGAACATGTCTGAGTAGATCACCTGTTAGGTTGAAGGATTCTCATTAGGGATTTCAGAGAATTACAGTTCTAATTAGTTAATAAGGATTTATATCTGCCAGTTCTTTATCTAAGTCGTTCTTAATGCTTAATCTGAAGTAGCTAATCAGAATTATGATGTTAGGTTGATTAATTCAGCGGAAGTTGGTTAATTTAACTAGAAAGAACTTAGATAAGCAATTAAACTGTTCGCAAACGGAAGTTTGGTCTAGGTTAATTGTGAACATATCAAACCTGGAATTAATGCTAGTTTAATCTGCTAGTTCTCGCAAACGAAAGTTTGGTTTGCTGCACTTAGACTTAGAGAATTATCGCAAAGGAATTTGGTTAATTCTATATCTGTGTTTTGAGTTCTAGAACAGTTATTGATTGGATCCTGATTAATTGATTGCTTGCGTTCCTGATTTCCTGAGAACTCCTGATACCTAACGCTTTGCTCTCTTGCTTACAAACTCACTTGATTCGCTTTGATATTTCGTTTACTGCTTTTACATCTGCTTCACTTAATTTAATCCGAATTACTAATAATCTATTGTGTGACTGAGAGTCCTCGTGGGATTCGATACCTTATATACTACGATTGCATTAACTGTGCACTTGCAGTAGAATAGGGAAAACTATACACCTATCACCAATTCAGATCAAGCAGTAAGAACAACCCTAGATGAAGAACTAGCAAATATGAATCCCTACAGATTGATCAACCTATAATTCCATGAAATCCCTTATGAGAATCCCTAAACCTAACAGGTAAACTACTCAGATATGGCCGATGAAACAAAAGACATATTGAATAGAAAACCAAATATCATAAAACAGAAACAAGGAATATGAGTTCCAAATCTCTCTCTCTCTGAATAAAAGAATGCGTAAGTAAAGCGTATGAAAGCGTAGCCTAAACAGTGGCTTAAAAACCCTAATATAATGATCTAAAATCGGCTGGGGCTTCTTTGTAATTATGAGAAACTTCTGAGCCAAACTACAATTTCCACAAATCTTCATTAAACCGCCGAGAAAAGTCCATCTCGCATATGTGTCGATCGATGCACAGTGTGTGTCGATCGACACAAATATCTGATATCGGCAGTGACTTCTTCCTCTCGGGCGAATGCTCCAAATACCTCCAGAATGCGCCACAATGTCCAAATCCACTCCAAACGAGCCTTGACCTGTAACACATAAAAGGACTCCAAAGGACTCTAAAAGACTCAATAACAAAGACATATACCATGGTTGAAAGTCCTAAAAATTGTGATATATCAACTCCCCCACACTTAGCTTTTGCTTGCCCTCAAGCAAACAGAAAACCAAGATCAGGAGAAGAAGTTTGAAAACTTCAGAAACTCGTTTCATCGTAGGAGCGCCACACTCAGATTCCCTTTAGTAAGCCACATGAAAATGAACCTACAGACATCAAGACCAACATATACTTCCCCCACACTTAGCAACTGTCCTGAGTAAACTCCACAATCACATTCAGAGCATTCAAATTCAACATACTGACTTCTATTATCTAATAAGTGCGGTCTCACCAAGGGAGTATCGATCAAAGAACACATGGACTCTTACTCTGTTAGCATCTGACCACTTAACTATCTTTTTCTGGTTCCTTTCCTCTCCTTTTCCTTCCATAGTACTGATTTTTCCCCACTGAGTATCATTTTATTTTTTCTATCAGTGCTCTTCCCTTTTTATTCTGGGTATTACTTTGGACATGTTTCCATGGATGCACAGGAGGTAATAAGGGTCTCTACCACTCCCGCGACCACTTCGAAGCTACTAGCTTATCCTCAGTTTATCACTCTTTTTCTTTTACTTTCAAGGAAGGGGAGAAGGGAACCAAAATCAGACATGTTTACAAGCTGTGTCAGAACCAATAGAGGAATCCGATCCAAAGTATACCAAGCCCCAAGGTGAGAGAATTAAGTCAAGTTAAAGGTGAAGTCAAGTAATGGATTCTCTGAATACCTGAAGTGATATGGGTGTCCTCTGTAGGCTGGTCTGTGTTCGGTTTTCTAATAGTCATAGATCATCTGCAAATCATCCAATGGTCACTTAACTTCCTGCAAGTGTGGTAATCTCCTCAAAAATTCTTTGTTTCCTACTCAATTTGACTCAATAAAACAGTTTTGGACTGACTCTAAGAAAACAAAAAGTGGTGCGTCAGTAGCTACCTCCTCCACACTTGAAACACACTGTCCCCAGTGGTGTCAAGCTTAGGCTCGGTGAGAAGAGAAATCGGAAAGAAGAGAATCCAAAAAGGGTCAGAACACTTACCTGTCGTCGACCTGTGTCGATCGATGCCACAAGTGGTGTCGATCGATGCAAGGCGAATATGCTCGTGGTTATGTAGATAACCGGTGTCTGTATCACAATTGAATCGACAAACTATAAATCGCATATGTGTCGACCGACACAAAAGATGTGTCGATCGGTGCTGAGCGATTCTGCCTGTTTCTCACGCCTTTGAACACACAAAAACAGAAAAATCAAAGCAACAAAATCAAAACAAAAAATGAAAAAGAAAACAGACCTACTAGTGGGTTGCCTCCCACTCAGCTCTTGTTTAAAGTCAATATCTTGACTATGGAAAGGAGATCAGAATTATGGGGGATTCAACAGAGACTTGGAGTGTCTCTGTGAATGTCTCTTCAACCAAGGTGGCGCATAATCTTCCGGATCATGAGATCTCCCAAGAAAACAGTGAAGAGAACAAGGGTGGGAGCGAAGCGAGGGTAGAATACTGCGTTGCCTGCATTAACAGCTGATGGATTAGGAGGTTGAAGTTTAGAGGATTCATACCTGTGCTTTGGTGGATGAAAGAGATCTGGAGCTTTTTGCTTAAGAGCAGTTGCAGGGGCTGAAGATGTTAGAGCAAGTTCAGAATGAACTGCCATCTTCTCTTCTCCAATAGGAATCTCTGATTCCACTTCCACACTGAAGCTCTATCCATCAATGGTGGATTTCTGCAGCTTATCCATCTTGAACCGCAAAGGTTTGTCTCCCAGGTGGAGATCAATCAGTCCATGTCTCACATCAATCACTCTCCAGCAGTAGATAAGAAAGGTCTACCAAGTAGCAAAGGATCATCTGGCTCAAAATTATACTTCAGCACGACAAAGTCCGCCGGAATCAAGTAGTTTCCAACTCTGACAGAAATGTTCTCAAGAACTCCTTCTGGATACCTCTTTGATCGATCAGCTAGGATAAGAGAGATCCTAGTAGGCTGGAAATCCATCATTCCTAATCTCACAGCCACAGAGTAAGGCATGAGATTCACACCAGATCCTAAGTCACACAGAGAATGCTTGAATCTGTCCTTAGAGATGGAACAGTCTAGCACAAAGACTCCTGGGTCTGGAAGCTTCTTTGTAATCTGAATCAGCTTATTTTCCATCACTCTTATGCATTTAGCTTCGTCTAGCTCCTATTTAGACAACTTAGGAGCCTTAGGATAGGGCACATAAGGCTTGTAGACTCATTCTGGGACTGTTGTAGGTTTCTGGATTCGTCTGCGATCTATGTCGATCGATGCAGTAGGGGTGTCAATCGACACAAGGCGATTATGAGCAATTCCATCAGACGTATCGGGCATGCATCGATCGACATCAATAGTGTGTCGATCGACGCTTGTCTAAGACATACAATATTCATCAAGAAAATCCGAGATGATGCTATCTTCTTCTTCCAGCAAGTCAATCTCATCTCCTGTGATCACAACATTGACGAATTGCTTCTGTTCAGCTCTTCCTAATCCATTTTGCCTTTGCACTGCTCCTGCAGTCTGCTGAACCTGAACATCTAGCTTCTTCACATGAGTACTTATAGCTTCTATCTTCCCATTGAGATCAAGGTACATAGCATCTATCTTTCCATTGAAGTCCACTGTACTCTTCTGCTGTCCTTCCAAGAGCTATTCCAAGAGTCCCATCATCTTATCATTCTGCTCATTTGGTGGAGGAACAAGCTGATATGATGAAGAACCATAATCTCTAGTAAATGAGATGTTCTGCTGGAAAGGTCTCTGAAATGCCGACTTTGGTGCGAAACATAAAGTCTGTCCTTGCTGATTTCCATACCTCTGACCTTGACAACCAGCTCAAGCTATGTAATTGACATCCTCAGTCTCCTGAACATCCACTTTCTTACCAAATAAGATGCTATGGACATAATCAATCTTCTTGTTCATCTCAGCTATCTGGGAATGGTCAGCTTTACCACCAGATTTTTGTCTCTCTAAATCAGCATTCTAGACACTATTTCTAGTCACCAAGTTCTCAATAAGCTCATTGGCTTCTTCTGGAGATTTAGTATAGAAATTTCCATTACTTGCAGCATCTAAAGCCACCTGATACCACAAGTCAATCCTCTGAAGAAGATACACAACAGCTGCACCTCAGAGAAACCATGATGAGGGCAATCTCTCTGGTATCTCTTGAATCTCACCCAGGCCTTCTTAAAAGGCTCCGTAGATCCTTTCTTGAAGGTCAAGAGATCTTGTTTAAGCTGATCGGACCGAGCATCATCATAAAAGTGTCGCAGAAACTTCTCCTTTACTGCATTCTAAGTAGTCAGAGTCCCAAGTGGAATCTGACTTAGCCAGTAGGCAGCTTCTCCTACAAGAGAGTCAGGAAAAAGCTTGCAGCGCAGGTAGTCGTAGCTTACTCCATTGTGCTTCATTCCAATCAGTATAGACTCAAAGTGCTCTATGTGGTCCATAGGATGCTCATGTGGAAGTCCGCTGAAGACACGCTGTCCCACAAGTGTGTAGTACGAGGTCTTCAGCTCGAAGTCATTACGCGGAAACGAATGAGGAACAATTGCAGATCTGTTAGCATAGAACTCATCGGGTCGATTGTAATCAGCTAGCGTGCTCCTGACAGGTGGATCCGGAGGTGGATCAGTTGCTCTAGAAGGCTCTTCAGCTCGTGGATTTCCTTGTCCACCTTGAGCTTCTCCATCAGGTTGACAAATCTGCCTCTCAGGTTCAGGAATGACATTACCTTCAGCATCAATCCTCTGCCCTTGAGCATTGTAAGGATTATTCTGTGTATCTCTCAAAACACCTTCAAATCAAAATCAGAAGCACAGCAATAGCGTTTGCCATCTTAGCTGGTTTTTGAGCTTTTATGTTCTCTCTCTCTAGCTTTACAAGCTCTTTAAGGTCAAGATTCACGAGTTCCTTGTCCGGATTACTCCTCAAGTCGCGATCAGTTATAAACTGTCAGTAATCGTCAAGCGTCGATCGATGCACATGACCGCAACGATCCATTCAATTTGGGTTTCGATTTGTGTCGACCAATGCAGGGAGAGCGTCGATCGATGCTAATCTCGAAACTGTGACGATCGACACATAGGACTGTGTCGATCGATGCGATGCGATTCTAGGCGTACCTAGAACGCAAGAAAAAAACCGAAAAATTAGTAACCAAAAATAAAAATGAAAAACCTAGGCTAAACCCTAAGTTCATATCTATCGAAGACTCAAAAGAGTCCCCGACAACGGCGCCAAAAACTTGATACGACCAGGTTTTAATCCCTAGATCTACACTGCAAGTGCATAGACGTGAACCAGTAGTATATAGGGTATCGAAATCCACTAAGACTCAAGATCTTGCGATAGATTGTAGAACGTTGAATTAAGCTAAGTGAAACAGTAGAAAGCAGTAAATCAGAACATAAAGTAAATCAAGCGGTTTTGTAGGCAATCAAACGAAGCGTCAAGTCAAAGGGAATTCTTAGGAAATCAGGAACACATGCTAATCAATCAATCGGGATCTAATTAATAACTGTTCTAGAACTAGAATCACAGAAGCATAAGAAACCAACTTTCGTTGCGGATATTATCTATGTATAACAATCCTAGCAAACCAACTTTCGTTGCGAATTCTAGAGATCCTAAACATGCATTAAACTCAGGTTCTTTCGTTCACAATTCTCCTAAGCCAAATTTCTTTACGAATAGTCAAATTGCTCATCTAGGTTCTTTCTAATTAATTAACCAATTGTCGTTGCAGAAATCAACCTAACATTAATAATCTAAGTGGTCAATTCAGATCAAGCAGTAAGAACAACCCTAGATGAAGAACTAGCAGATATGAATCCCTACAGGTTGATCAACCTATAATTCCATGAAATATCTTGAGAGAATCCCTAAACCTAACAGGTAAACTACTCAGACATGGCAGATGAAACAAAAGACATGTTGAATAGAAAACCAAATATCATAAAACAGAAACAAGGAATATGAGTTCCAAATCTCTCTCTCTGAATAAAAGAATGCGTAAGTTAAGCGTATGAATGTGTAGCCTAAACAATGGCTTAAAAACCCTAATATAATGATCTAAACTCGGCCGGGGCTTCTTTGTAATTATGAGAAACTTGTGAGGCAAACTGCAATTTCTACAAATCTTCATTAAACTGCCGAGAAAAGTCCATCTCGCATATGTGTCGATCGATGCATAGTGTGTGTCGATCGACACAACCATCTGATATCGGCAGTGACTTCTTCCTCTCGGACGAATGCTACAAATAGCTCCAGAATGCGCCACAATGTCCAAATCCACTCCAAACGTGCCTAGACCTGTAAACACACATAAAATGACTCCAAAGGACTCTAAAAGACTCAATATCAAATACATATACCATGGTTGAAAGTCCTAAAAACCATGATATATCAGTAGTGTCCACGAATAAACGGTACATAGTAGAACTCTTGACCACCTTCTGTTCACTAGAAGCATCTAGCATGTGATATAATCGTTGTAGTGTCTCTTGACCACTTTATGTTCATAAGAAGCGTCTAGCATGTGATATAATCGTGGTAGTGTCCACGAATAGTAGATACATAGTAAACACAGTTTTTAATATTTTCGATCACACTTTGTGTCCACAAATTCACAATCATGTGAACTCTTGACCACCTTATGTTCATCAAAAGTGTCTAGCATGTGATATAATCGTGGTACTGTCCACGAATAGTCGATACATGGTAGAACTCTTGACCACCTTCTGTTCATCAGAAGCGTCTAACATGTGATATAATCGTGGTAGTGTCTACGAATAGTCGATACAAAGTAAAACACAGTTTTTAATATTTTCGATCGTACTTTGTGTCCACATATTCACAATTATGTGAAATCTTGACCACCTTCTGTTCATCAGAAACGTCAATCATATTATATAATCGTGGTAGTGTCCAAGTCGATACATGGTAGAACTCTTAACCACCTTCTGTTCATCAGAAGCGTCTAGCATGTGATATAATCTTGGTAGTGTCCACAAATAGTCGATACACAGTAAAAACAGTTTTTAATATTTTCGATCGTACTTGTGTCCACATATTCACAATCTTGTGAACTTTTGACCACCTTATGTTTATCAGAAGCGTCTAGCATGTGATATAATCGTGGTAGTTTCCACGAACAGTCGATACATGGTAGAACTCTTGACCACCTTCTATTCATCAGAAGCGTATAACATGTACTAAAATTATGGTAGTGTACACGAATAGTCGATACATAGTAGAATTCTTAACCACCTTCTTTTCATCAGGAAAGTCTAGCATGTGATATAGTCATGGTAGTGTCCACGAAGTCTACATAGTAAGCGTCTTGCATGTGATATGATCGTGGTTGTATCCACGAATAGCCGATATTGTGGACACATAGTCTAAACTGTCCATTCAAAATTTCCGTATTAAGCCCAATTTTTTTTTTTTGAATTCCGGTACATCGGCCGATTATATCTATATTCCGATGGTCTATATGGCCGGAAACCTCAACTCCGCCATCGTATCCACTGTCAAAAAAAGGAGGGGTGAAGAAAAAGGTAAAGTAAGAGAGAGAGTGGAGGGGAAAAAAAGAATGGATAGAAGGGAAATCGTGTGCTATCCGTGTCCATCTTGAGCTATTCTTACCTGTGAGGGTAAGTGTGGTCTTTTGATGCTGGGACCTACAAAAAAATATACAGGATTGCAAGCAGATATGAAAAGATACAAAGTTGCTATTAAAAACATAAAAAGTAACACTCAATGCAATTTATCCCTTGTCTGAAATTGGAAAAGAGAAGAGTAGAAATCGGTAAGGGACATTTTGAAACAAAGCATGCACATTTTGGAGTATACATGCCCAAAATCTGTTATAACACCTATGTTGACTTCAGTCTTCATGTTCTGTCTCCCTTTTATATTTTGAGCTTTAATATGATGAAAAATCTTGCTAGTGTGAATGGGGAGATATTGGGGAGATGTAAACTTGTTAAATAGTTGTTTTGTGAACTTTAAAGTAAACGATTTTAGTCACCTGACTTCAGGGAACTGTGGTCTTGTAAAGCTCTGTACACATTACTAAACTGATGAATAACAAATTTGAGGTTGAATGTAGCATATGATATGCTTTCAAAAGTCCATATTAGCTGACTCACTTGCTGACTCACTTAACAGTTCACTCAACCGTATTGTTAAGTCAGTTTGTTAGTAGTTAGTTAATCAATACTTAACGTTATTTTAGCTTAATTAGCTTTATTACGGATTGTATATAAGTTTGAGCTGTACATTCATTTTTCATTAATGAGAAAATATCTTCTCTTCAATTTATGTTTTTGAGCTGAATCTGGAGTTGTGATATGGTATCAGAGCGAAATCTTCATCATTCTTCGTCTTCGCTTCATTCCTCTTGATCAATTTCCTCTCATGAGTGCGTCAAGGATCGTGTTGTTTCGTGATCTTTGTCTCTCGGTTCTTTTATTTTTCGTTGAAATCGCTCGAACAATTTTCAATCTCTTTCTTTCAATCTTCTTTAATCTTTGATTCTTCTTTGATTTTTTTGTTCAATCAGAACTATGTCGACCACATCTGGACCAGATTCGATACCGCGTAATCATCATTCCACCGATCTCTACGAAAATCCGTGCTATCTCCACCATAACGATCACAGTGGACTTATGCTTGTCTCGGATCGTCTTTCTAGCGGAGCTGATTTCCACTCATGGCGCTGATCTGTGCACCTTGGCTTAAACGTCTGAAACAAACTCGAATTTTTTGATTGTACGATTCCTAAACCCCCTGCTGATGATGTGAATGCTGGTTCATGGTCACGCTGCAATGATATGGTATCCATCTGGTTGTTGAATTCTGTTGAAAAGAGTATTAGTGCCAGTCTTCTTTACATGCCAACTGCAGCGATGGTCTGGAACAGTCTATTGAATCGATTTAAACAAAATAATCTAGTCCGCATCTTTGAAATTGATCAGAGACTTTGTTTAGTGAATCAAGGTTCTCGCGATGTCAGTACTTATTATATGGAACTTGTTACACTCTGGGAAACCTACACAAACTTTGTTGAGATGCCGCTCTGCACTTGTGGCAAATGTGAATGCTCCGCTGCAGCTAACTGGAAGAAAATGCAGGACAAAAACAAAGTTATGAAGTTCTTATGGGATTAAATGAAGCATATGAGTCTAACAAGAGGCAAATTCTGATGTTGAAATTGTTGCCTTCTATTGAAGAAGTATTCAATATGGTCTGTTAAGATGAACGCCAGCAAGTGCTCAAACCAGTCATCAGTATGGACAATGTGGTGTTTCAAACATCACAAACTACTAATGAAGAGTTTCAGCATATGGAAGCATATACAAGCTACAAACTAAGACCACGCCCTATATGTACTCACTGTGGCATGACTGGCCATGTAGTTAACAAGTGTTATAAACTACATGGCTATCCTCGTGGTCATCTATCTGCTTCCAAAGGAGAGGCTACTCCATCTGCTTATGGCCAAAGTCATACTCTCAACAGAAGAATATTTCTCAGCCACATCAGCAATGGAAAACGACTCAGCAAAATACGTACAACAAAGAAAATGTGATTGCCAATGTTGTTGCTGAAGTCATGCCTCAGCTGAATACTTTTTCTCCCACAAATAGTCCACTTCTCACTCAGGTTCAAGTCCAGCAAATCATTGCTCAGCTGAATTCCCTCAACAGTTCTCAGGAATCTCGAATTCAACATTCATTCTCATCAATAACTGATCATGGTATAATGGCTTGAAATACTTCTGCAGGTATTGTCTTTCCATTTCTCTTCTACAAATCTTCGCCATGAAAATCATATTCTCACTTACCATCATCATTCTTTAAACTCTTTAACCACTATCATTCCTCACGATGCTTGGATTGTTGATAGTGGTGCCAATGGACATGTTTGTTCTGACCTTATGATATTTACATAAGTATAGACAGTCACAGATAAGACAGTATCCTTATCTAATGCTGTTAGAGTTCCCATATCTCACACTGGCACAATACATTTGTCTGTAACACTGATTTTGCTTTATGTTCTGCATATACCATCATTTCATTTTAATTTGATTTCTGTGAGTTCTCTTGTTTAAACCAGTATGTGCTCGGCTCACTTCTTCCATGATTGTTGCATTATACAGGACCTTATTCAGGGCTTGATGATTGGGAAGTGTAAAAGCTTTCACAATCTTTATGTCTTTACTAGTCATGATCTTGCATCTTCATTTTCTGTTCAATCTTTTTGTGCTTCTTTGGCTTCTACAAGAGACTTATGGCATCAGCGTCTTGGTCATCCATCAGAAGCAAGATTACATAGTATGTGATATACTTGTATTTCATGGCATATTAGGATGTTGTTTAGCTTATGTTTTGGTTCTTTTTAGCTCCCTTTAGCTTCATTTTCCTTTGCTTATTGTCTTGTTTAGAGGTTAGGATCATTTTAGGTTAGGATATAGCATTCTAGGTTGCATTTGGAGTGTTTCCTTGTGATTTTGCAGATGATTTGGAGTGCATGGAGCAAGGGTGAGCTTGGAAGAGGAGTCTAGAGATCAAAGAACCAAGGAAGAAGCAGCAGAAGATGCATATCGGCCACCATATCGGTTGGGGTGGCCGATACACACTCTCGGTTTAAAGCAGAAGATGGATATCAGTGTGCTTATCGGCTAGACGGGCCGATACGTTTCTTCGGGCAAAAATCCAAGAGTCCATATCGGGTTCAATATCGGTCGGCTCAACCGATATGAACTCTCGGATTAAAATCATTTGAAGCATATCGGTTGGCATATCGGTTTAGCCAACCGATACGCTTGTTACCCATAAAAATCCGAAGACCAATATCGGCCTGAGTATCGGCCAGGCGGGCCGATACGCTCCTTCGACAAAATCCCAGAAGATTCATATCGGCCAGCATATCGGTTTGGCTGGCCGATACGGTTCCCAGATTTTCAGTTGGATCCGGGTCAATACCCGGTTCGCACCCCTTAACTATTTAAAGCCAAAAACCTGATTTTTGTTGTCTTCTTAAGCTTTATTTTAGGTTCTAAACACTTTGTAAGAACAAGTTTGTTTTCTTGATTTAATCCAAGTACTTCTTTTGAGATTTCTTCTTTCCAATCTTTCTATCTTCTCTAATCACCAATGATTAACACTATCTATCTTGGTTTTGTTGATCACATGATGATTAGTGAGTAGTTTCTCATAGGGTTTATGGGTTAGGTAGGATTAGGTTGATTTGGGATGATTAAGGGATGTCTGATGTTTAATCTATCTTAAATCTCTTCTATCTAAGTGTGCTTAATGCCTAGTTAGCCTTGATCATGTTGATTAGGATGTTTAGGATTTCTTGCCCACCATGTGTTCGATGAAATTCCAGTTTCTAGCTTTGATAGGACTTTCATATTCTAGCTCATGGAAATGAATTTCTAGAGTGATTGTTGGCCATTTGGAACTTTTTTGATTGCTTGCTTGATCTTAATTCACAAATGAGAGTTTGTTCTTGGATTAGGATTAGGTAAAGAGATTAGCACGAAGAGATTAGGCTAGTCAACTTATTATGTTCCTTCCTAGGAGGTTAGCTTGTTTGAAGCTTGATTAGCATCCCGAGATCATCCCGAGTCTTCCATTCCATTGACCTATGCCCATAAGATTTATCCTTTAATCTTGATTATCTAAGTTGTTATTGCTTGTTTAATTCTCTCTAGTTTGATTTCGTTTGCTTGATATTGTTAATTGCACTTAGGACATTTAGAATTTCAACTCAAATTGGTATTGCTTGACTCTAGAGGTTTAGTGTATTCACTTTGGTTTAATCCGGTCCCAAAATTGGATTGATCCCTCATTGCTACACGATAAGCATGGGGAATTGATACCCATAAAGATTGTAAAAATCTTGTTATCAATTTGGCGCCGTTGCCATCTTGGGACATTGGATAGATCAATTCGATTTCTGATCCTATTTAGTTCAAGTATTGGTTACTAACTTCACTCCTTCCTCTCTCTTTGATGTCAGGTGTATGAACTTGCGCAGCCAAGGCCCTACAAACCTTGTTGCACGAGTTGAGGATATCAAGGCACACGAGAGGAGATTAGAAAAGGAGCGACGTGCTTTAGAGAGAGTTGTGCACTTGGAAAGACTCGGGTTGGAACAGGAAGAAGTGGTTCAGCCTCAGTTTGAGCCTCAAGAACAGCCAGTTATGGATCTCGATGGTCAACAGGACCAACAGGGCCATCAGGGCCATCAGGATCAGCAGCATCATCAGGATGAGGATGCTAGAGATGGACAAGGATACAGGATCCCGGTTCATCCCGAGAGACCTTTTAGAGCCATTGGTGATGGAGATGCACTGGATACAAATGCAAACCGGCAAGGAATCATTCCACCACCGGTGAACAACAACAACTTTGAAATCCGGGCTATGGTGATGAACATGGTGCAAAACAATCAATTTCATGGGCTTGCATCTGAAGACCCCTTGCAGCACTTGGATACATTTGATAAAATCTGTGCTACTACAAGGCTCAATGGCGTGACTGATGATGGTCTCAAGATGCGTCTCTTCGTCTTCTCTTTGGCGGATAGAGCCAAAGATTGGGAAAGCACCATCCCTCCGGGCTCCATCACTACTTGGGAAGAACTCAAGAAGGCTTTCTTGAAGAAGTTCTTCTCAACTACTAGGACTGCCCGTTTTTGCAATGAGCTATCCGGGTTTGTGCAACGCAACAACGAGAGCTTCGCTGAAGCTTGGGAAAGGTTCAACAAGCTCACTACTCAATGCCCACACCACGGTTTCACCAAGGAGACACTACTCAGTAACCTCTATCGCGGAGTGCTCCCTAGAATGAGAGCGATGCTAGACTCTTGTAGCAATGGACACTTCCTAGGCAAGGGAGTTGATGAAGCTATGGAATTAATTGAAAACCTTGCTACAAGCGACGGGAATTACAATGAGGATTATGAGCGGAGTAATAGAGGATCATCTTCTACGGATGAGAAGTACGAGAAGGAAATCAAATCTCTAATTGACAAGATAGACAAGATGATCTCATCAACCCAAAAGCAAATCATCTTTGTGGACAACTATGATGAATCCCAACCCGTCCTATTTAGTCTTGAAGGAGATATGACCCAAGAAGAGATCAACTTCATTGCGGGCCAAGGAGGTTTCAACAAGGGTTTCAACCCAAACTACCGGAACCATCCTAATTTCTCTTATCGAAACCCCAATGTGGCGAACCCACAAGATCAGATTTATCCCCAAGTTCAATCCCATGGACAAGCTCCACAACAAGGGCAACAAGGATTTCAACAATCTCAACAACAAAAGCCATTTATCCCTTACACTAACCAACAAGGGTTTGTCAATAAGCTTCAGTTTCAAGGTCAACAAAGCTATGCTCCAAAGCAACAATACCCACCCGGTTTTGGACAACAACAGCCCCAAGCTTCCTCTTCATCGGGTGTGGACAATGAGTTGAAAAGTATGATGCAGAAACTTCTTCAAGGGCAAGCCTCAGGAGCTGTGGAAGTACGGGATCTCAAAAGCGAGCTTCAGAACTTGACCTCAAGGGTCACAAACATGGAAAAAAAAACAGCCTCTACATCCCGCACTCAAGGTACTTTACCTGGAAAATCTGAGCAAAACCCCAAGGAGTACATCCATGCTATGACCTTGAGGAGTGGTAAAGAGCTACAGCCCAAACAACTTACTACACCCATTGTGTCTTCTAATCTCAATGAGGACATTGAGAAACAAGGTGGGGAGGTGACTTTGGAAAAGTCTGTTTTTGCCAAAGAGGATGAAAGTGAGGTTGCATTGAGAAAGGGTAAAGCTACAGCTTGTGAAAGGGTTGAGGATGCACCTAAGAAGAAGAAGGATGAGTTTGTTCTACCACCATATGAGCCAAAACTTCCTTTTCCGGGTAGATTCAAAAAGCAACTATTGGAAAAGTATAAGGCTCTGTTCGAAAAGCAAATGAAGATTGTAGAGCTAACATTGCCCTTGATTGACGCTTTCCTATTAGTCCCAGAATACACCAAGTTCCTCAAGGATGCAATAAAAGAAAGAACAAAGGAAGTTCAAGGAATGGTTGTGGTCTCGCATGAATGTAGTGAATTCATCCAAAGGAGTATTGTGCCAAGAAAGCTTGAAGATCCGGGCAGTTTCACCCTTCCATGTGCTATTGGTCCTTTTAGATTTGAGAGTTGTTTATATGATCTTGGAGCAAGCGCAAGTTTGATGCCTTTCTCGGTAGCTAAAAGGCTAGGCTTATTCACCTACAAGGCTTGTAGGATTTCTTTGGTTCTAGCAGATAGATCGGTGCGATATCCAATTGGGCTCCTAGAAGATCTTCCAGTGAAAGTAGGAGGATTTGAAGTACTGATGATGATGTCCTCTCCATGCTCCTTGATTGATGATGACTTGATGTCCTCATCATACTCTCCCTCTTGAAGAAGTTTCGACCTCGAAACTATATAATCTGCACCAAGAGAAAGAAAGTTAGCCTTCATCCTGATTTGAGAGTCTAGAACCTTACCGTGATAGTTGTGTTTGTTGAGGCTCGGCTTGTGGTGTCTTGTTGTTTCATCTGGTGGTTCTTCCTTGATCAGAAATGAACCAATGACTTCTCTGCCATGCTTCTGACTGGTTGATTTGAGCTGTAAGTGTTTGGACCCTCCTTGTGTTGGTTGGTGGTCTTCTTTGTTCTCCATGGTATGATCTTGGTCCGACATCTTTTTCTCCATTGTGGAAGCTTCTTCTTGATCCGTAATGATATCCTTAGCGCCTGGAACTTTCTCAACACTTTTGGAACTAGACAAGTGTATTAAAATGTCCTTTTTATTGTCACAAACAGACGAGGATAATTGCATGATACTAGAATTGGAAGAATTAAAATCGGATCTAACTTGGTTATCACTTTCTTCGTGGTTATTCGTTTTAGGTTCTAGAGATGTGTGGATTACCAATTTTCTAGTTGGGCATGTTACAGCAAAATGACCTCCTTGGTGACACCTATAACATATTATCTCTAATGAACTTTTAGTAGAAGAGCTCTTACCTTGATCCTTGACTTGTTTGGAGTTTTCGTTTTGCACATGTCTAGGAATTAGGTCCTCTCGGCTTGGTTCCCTTTGAAGGTAAGTGGTATTTACTGATGGTGAAATGCTATGTGGTGAAAATATTTCACACATACTCAACTTTAAACTTTCCCACGTTCTGATCCTTGGCTCCTTATAGTACCATCGTTCATACTCTTCTTTCTCCCACCATTTTAGAGCTTCACCGGTGAGTTGTCCAAGAGAGATGGAAAGTTTGTAATCAGTGGGAATGGAATAATACATAAAGTATTTGTCCATGTTTTCCTCCCATTGTAGGTAATCTGCTCCTTTTTCTGAAAACTCAAAACATTCAGGCCCATAATATTCATAACCATCATATAAACATAACCTGAGTTTGGATTTGATGGTGGCTTGGAATGTGACTCGGAGTGGGGAACTCCATGGAGTTTTTTGTGTGATATTTGGTGGTGTTCTTTCTGCTCGTCTTGTGCGTCTACGTTGATGGTCAGGTGGTTCAGGATCAATTGCTTTATACCCATTATGTTCTACCGAGCGATCTCGTTCAATCCGATCTAAGGATTTTTCAAACGATGAAAGGTTGGTTTGAATTGTCTGGATCATGTCGAAGATGACTTGTTGACTCATATCTTATGGATTTTGTTTTGATACCCTGGAAAATTAAAGAACACAAACTCAAAATCGTTTAGGTTCAAGAAGAAAAAAAATATTGAAAAAAAGAAAAAATAAAGGAAATGGTGAATTATGACAAAATTTAAAACAAGCAAGTTCCCTAATTTTTTTTTTTTTTTTGAATTTTCGTTTAATATAGAACCAAACTAAAAAGAAAACAAAGGAAAACAATTTTTATAGGATTTTTAGTTTTATAAAACGAATTAAACAAGCAGAAACAATTTTTATGTTTTTTTCGATTTAGATGAAGAAAAATTGCAAAATAGAAATGACAAAGAGATAAAGGTTGAATAGATACAACCTAGATAGATAGGAGCTTTGAAGCTCTGATACCAAAAATGATATGAGCTTTGGCATAAAAGTCTTGAGCCAAAACAGGGGTGAGCCGATAGCTGGTCTAAGGACCTCTCTAACTAACTCGGGATATGATGGAAGCGATAGTGGATCGAATGCACCACACTAGTTATGGTTATACTAGTGATACAGCAGGGGCCTTGTTCTAATCACAAGAACAAGAAACAACAAAGACTCATTTTAAGACTAAAACGAAATACTTTATTGAAAAGAGAAGAATTCTCAAAGTGTTTATCAAAATCAAAAGTTGTTTTAAAATGATACAATGGAGTGAGCTTTTATAGGCTAGGCCCTAAGACATTTAAACAAATAAAATTCTGAAAATAAATCAACATAAATGCAAATAAATCAACCTAAATGAGAATCAATCAAAGGCTTGATTGATATGGCCTTTAATGCTTGATTTTGGCCAAATGAGGGAATATGTGATGATGCCTTTGTATCTTGATGGTTTGGATGGATAAGTGAGCTTCTTTGGAACCTTCTTAGTCACTTGGAGGGTCTCAAAATCGTGGGTAAACCAAAACATAAGGAGTTGTTGTAGTGTGAACTCCTTGATTGCACTTAGGTCCGGATATGGTAAGTCTTGGTGTATGAGTGGTCTAGATTGAATCCGCTTGATCCTGTGGGTTCTGAAGCATCTTAGCAGCTTCTTGGAAGTCTCTAGATGAAGTATATGGTCTCCAGGTCGCCATATATGAGTTTGAAGTCTCCAAAACTTGGAAGGTTCAAAATAAGGCAAGTGGAGGATCTTCCGGCTTAAAAATTGAATATCTTCCAAACCAAAACTGGTATTGCCACGAAACCAACTCTTAGAGATCCTATTTTGGATCAAGATTCCAGAACAAGTCGTTTTGGAGATTAAAAATTCTTGCTTTGGTCTCCATGCTCCAATGAGTGACTGTTGGTCAAAATCGGGTAAGCTTGGAATCACCTAACTTGAAAACTTAATATCTCCTTCATGTGAGTTGCTATTGAGTTGATTCCACTTCGAGAACCTTCCTGGTTGATCTAAGAATGTAGTCAATTTGGTCTCTGGGCTGGACCAGTTGATAGTGGGATTCGTTTGGTCAATACAAGGCTCATAGGAATCCTTGGACTTTTGGGCATCTCTCGGCTCCATGTGGCTTGAGTGGTGAGTTTGATAGACCTCTTGTTCAGCTATTGGTTTGATGACCTCATCAAGTACCGACTGATTTTATTGTGTTGGAGATGGATGAAGAACCAAAGGATCCTCTAATCCTTGGAAGGCCATTTCTTGCTACAGCTGGTGCTATCATAGATGTCAAGAAAGGGAAGATAGACCTCAACCTTGGCAAAGACATAGTGCTCAACTTTGACATCAACAAGGTGATGAAGAAGCCAACCATACATGGGCAGATGTTCTATATTGAGACTATGGAAGAGCTAGCTGATGAACTCCTTGAGGAGTTAAACATGGATGATCCATTGGAAGTGGCCTTGATAAAGGAATGAGGGGAGCATGGATATCTTAACGAGGAGAGCTGGGCGTATATGAAGACCCTTGATTCACACAAGCCTTTGCAAGGAGAGGTTGAGTACATTGAGTTGGGATCAAATTCAGTGGGAAAAAAGCAAGCAGTCTTCGCCTTGGGTATAGGAGCTGAAGGCGCCTTTGGAGCTGAGGGTTACAAGGAGCAGCTTGTAGCTGATGATTGGAGTGAGCTCAAAGCGCCAAAGGTTGAGTTAAAGCCCCTTTCGCGGGGGCTTCGGTATGCATTTCTTGGCCATAACTCTACTTATCCTGTCATTGTGAATGATTTGCTGCGTGATGATGAGTTGATTGCCTTAAATACTGAATTGAAAAAGTTTAGAAAAGCAATAGGCTATTCACTTGATGATATAAAGGGGCTGTCACCTAGTTTATGTACTAATAGGATTCATCTTGAAAACGAATCTATGTCATCAATTGAACATCAAAGAAGATTGAATCCTAATCTTAAGGAGGTAGTTAAGAAAGAGATTCTTAAATTGCTTGATGCTGGGATAATCTACCCTATCTCGGACAGCACTTGGGTTTCTCCAGTGCACTGTGTTCCGAAGAAAAGAGGGATTACGGTAGTTAAAAGTGAAAACAATGAATTAATCCCAACTAGGACTATCACCGGGCATAGGACGTGTATAGACTATAGAAAGTTAAATGCTGCATCTAGAAAAGATCACTTTCCACTCCGTTTATAGATCAAATGCTTGAGCGTCTTGCTAACCATCTTTTTTATTGTTTTCTCGACGGATATAGTGGGTTCTTTCAGATCCCGATACATCCAAACGATCAGGAGAAAACGACATTCACTTGTCCTTATGGCACCTTTGCTTATCGAAGGATGCCATTTGGCTTGTGTATTGCACCGGCTACCTTTCAGCGGTGCATGATGTCTATTTTCTCGGATCTTATCGAGGATAACATATAAGTTTTCATGGATGATTTCTCTGTGTATGGCTCTTCCTTCTCTTCTTGTTTGTTGAATTTGTGTAGGGTATTGAAGAGATGTGAAAAAACAAACCTTGTGCTTAACTGGGAAAAATGCCATTTCATGGTCAGAGAAGGGATAGTGTTGGGTCATAAGATATCCGAGAGCGGTATAGAAGTGGACAAGGCTAAGATAGAAGTCATGATGAGCCAACAACCACCGAATTCAGTTAAGGGTATTAGAAGCTTTCTTGGGCATGCGGGTTTCTATGGAAGATTCATCAAGGATTTCTCCAAGATAGCGAGGCCTCTCACACGCCTTCTTTGCAAGGAAACTGAGTTTGCTTTTGATGCTGAATGTCTGAAGGCTTTCAATGAGATCAAGGAAGCCTTGGTTAGCGCTCTTATTGTGCAAGCACCTTGTAACGCCCCTTTCCCATTCTCCGCTGACCGTCGAGCTGACCGGTCAACAACAAAACAAGAACATGACCGATCGAACCCGAGCAAGTCGAACAGGAAAAGTTCGTCACAGGACGAAGTCAGAGACGGATCGGTTTGAGACAAAGGATCGCACTAATCCATCTTTGACCTCGCTATCCTCACTTCCGTAATACAAGTTGTACACCTTGTACCACTTCGGTGAGTTGTGTCGGTTCGGACGAAACCTCATATCAGGGAAACAATTTTATTTATGAGTAACCAAACGTTCAGCACAACGTTTAATAGAATTTTACAAACAGTCGCCATCTCAAAGCACATAAATAAATCAAACTCATAAAATGGCGCCAAATCCGAACCGAAAATAAAACATCCAAAACCCCGAATCAAATCCCGTCACAAACCATCCCGAAACTACACCGAGGCCTCCCGCGTCCGTCGCTGCTAAACCTGAAAAGCACAAAAAGAGTCTAATGAGCGATCTAAGATCACCCAGTGAATCGGCTCCCCACTAAAGGCTTCTAGTCTATCTAGAACTACAGATTCCCGTCCCAAAACCCCAAAATAACAATCAATGTAAGAAATGGTCAATCACGCACTACCACGTCGTGATAAACCCACAACACACAATCAAAGCCAAAGATAAGGAGAATTAAAGGAATTGAAGACACTGCGGCACATGTCCTCGATTGGACTCGATCTATCTAACGCGCAATAAAGGTAAAATAACAAAACAACGCTGGGCCCTACGAACTCGGTAACTTCCACAGGTCTACATCGTTACCTACATGGCAACTAACCCACGACTCCTAACCGTGTACACAAGGTCCCCACGGTTAGGACACCGTTCTCTGTCCATCGATACGCGGTGACTCCTGTTACCCCAGGTAACCTGAGTTTCCATGCGATCCGGCCCTAGGACATGAACCCGTATTCTCCGAATCGCACACCTACCGGCGTCACCCAGTAGGTTAACACCATAGCCAGAATCACCATGATCCGATTAGGCAAAACCCGAGGATCCAATCGGGTCGGAAGTACCGGAACGTACACAAAACCTAGGCTTGTAGAATCTAACGCACCCTAGAGTCCTAGTGCATAAATGTAAACACGCAGACTCGTTGGGACTCTAGCACAGATCACGCAATTAACAACAATAATAATAATTTCCCAACCCATTCCGCAAGCCACTACACTACCACCGCTCTGACTAGGTAAGATACCTAGTCAGCACCACTAACTTACCCGGCCCCGTGACCGGAGTAAGTGTCCGCAATAACTGCTCGGCCCAACACCGAGCAGTCTAACAATCCTGCACACAAAGCTCACAACAACATCAATACAATCACGCAATCACAATCAATCACACAATCACATAATCACACAATCACACACAAGCAGGCTTATTAGGGTTTCTAAGTCTTTTAATCCATTATAATCCGCTACCTTGGGTTAGCGGATTGCTAACCCGTAGACGGCTTACCAACTCACTACATTCTTTATTTAACCCATTCTAGATATCTTTTATTAACTCCTCGATCCGTCGGTTTAGACTTAGTAAACTTACTAACTCCCCGACGTCTCATTATTAATTAACTTTATTCATTACCCAATCCCGCTATTAAACCTAAACCCCAATCCCGTTACAATATTCTATAAGTTCGTTTAGGTTTAACTCGTATTTTAGTGTCGTCTTAATTCCCGTAGATAGATTCATTAATTATCGTTCTTATACATATATATGCATATACAGTCCTAAACAAACGGTCTATATGAATGCATCACCCAATCGATACTAACAACCTAGCGGCACACAATTGATTTACCGTTTAATTCTTTAACCCTAGCGTGCTTATCTGATCCTAACCGGTTTATCATTAATGTTCAATTATTTATTAATTACTATTCATTTTAATTAACGGGTATGCAACCTAATACTACGGTTTAGTAATTCTCGGTCTATAGGTAACTAAGGGTTTGTGAGCCGACTCACAGTGAGATAGGCGCGGAATGACAGTCTGACGCGGTATGAATCCCGAGACCTCCGAACTGAAACCCGAACTTCCCGTACGCACGAAATCGAACCCCGAGGCTTCCCGAACACCCTGACATGAACCGCAAGTAGTCAATGATCGGAGTCAACGCGTTGACCGGCGTTGACCAAGACATTGACCGGCGTTGACTTTGACCTTCGGTTGACCGTTGACTTTGACTGTTGACCGTTGACTTTGACTTGAAACGGTTGACTTCCCAAACCAAACCGGTTGAACCACTGAACAATCTGAACCAACTGAACCGGTCTAATTAGAACCGGTTAGGTTAAACCAGTTTTGGTCAAACTTTGACCAGTTTGACCTAACCGTTGACCAAGGCTAAACCAGCCTTAAACCAACCCAAATCTTGAATCAAATCATCCCATCACACTCCTTGAAGAACCGACTGAAGATTGGCGGTGGATGGGCTTCTCCGGTGACTTCTCCGGCGACTTCTCCGGCGTTGACCGGCGGTGGTCCGGCGTTGACCGGCCGGTTCACCCCTTTTTCCGGTGACTCAGGTGACGATCTACATATCAAACTGACCGCAAAGAGAATATCTATCCATCCAAGGCTTCAAAACGTTCATATCTGATGAAGGAAGAGAGAGATTCTCCAAAACCCTAATCTGCGGATGCTTGCCGGCCAGATTACAGCGAGCTCCGGTGACGGCGACGACGGTGGCTGGCTGGAGATTGTAGAGGAGGGAGAGAGTAAGTTATAGCACTTTGCAGAAGTTGATTTGGGTTTATAATGAAGGAGTTATGAGATTTTTGGTGTTTGAAGGTATTAAGAACATGATGAATGTTGTTGGTGTTCTTGGGGTTCCAAGGGAAAATGCATAGGATTTCTGGGTTTTCTGGGCAAGTGGGATGAATGTAGAGAGAGAGGAGAGAGAGGTCGTGGTGAGGGAGTTTAGAGAGAGGTTTTGTTGCCAAAAATGAGAGTTGTCAACAATAATTCCCATGTTCATGAACCATTCTCATGCATTGCATGCAAAGAGAGAAAGGTGGCGCCATCACAGAGGTAACACCTTTCCATCTGAGTGTTTTGTTTTCCAAAAACCCTTCCTTCAACCACCCTTAACCAACCCTTAAACCGCTTAAACCCGTAGCTTCGGTTTTCCTCGATCTTGCGTTTAATATTTTAGAACCACTCTGGATGATCCCATAAATACTCAAACCTCCACAATCCGATTCTCCATGATATTTGATGATTTTAGCATTTTGAATCACTCCGTTCAGACTTACGTAGCTCCGGTTATGAATTTTTGAAGTTTCTTCGGGTTTGTCGGTTTCCATTCCCGACAAGCCGTAAAACACATTTCCGCTCTGATTCTTCCAATTCTGATCTTCTAAAAATTCTTTATGTTGAAACATAAGAATATTTGGCCCGCATCGGCTTCCGTCTTGAACTTTGGCAAAATTACCATTTTACCCCCGACTTTGGTAAAATGACAATTTTGCCTACGGTTGACTTTCTGCTGCCCGTTGACCGTATTTTTGATACGGGGTATCACATTCTTCCCCACTTACAGGAATTCGGTCCCCGAATTCTCCGTCACTAATAGACTTCAAATTGGTTCCGAACCCTGCAAGTCACTTCATCACTCCACTCCGACGCTTCTAGACTTGAACACTGCTGCATACCACTGGCTTCCACACCACCCAAATCCGCTTCACTCTTAACTGACTCCATCGGTCTCGATCCTTACTTAACTCTGGTTATCTTCTTTGCTCTGATTCTTACTTCGGCTTCCCCACTTTGCTTCGACCTCCATATCTTTCGGGTCCTGACTTCCTTCTTCCCTTATGGGACACTCTTCAAGAATCTGATCACTTCTTCCTTCTTTCGGGTTCAGGTCACGATGAACGGTCGTCAATTCCGCTCATCATTTAGTTTCACACAGTAATCCATTTGCTTTAAGAACCATCTCAGTCATGCAAATAGTTACTATGCTACTCAAAACGATCAACTGAACACTCTGCATCCACCACGTACATAAAACGATATATCATACATCATAAAGTTTTTAGTACATGGTCCTGATCAGAGTCCGTACACACATGGCCGCCATCATATCCAAAAACCCATACTGCACCGCTATACAACAGATATGTCAAAGACGACACTCAAAGTCGCCTATCCGCCGATCTACCTACAGACAAAAATATAGAGTTAGTGCCCCACTTACCTGACCTAACTATTCTTATCCTAACCTAACGCCTCTAGCAAGACCGCAATTCCCAACACCACTGGCAAAACGGCTCGCTGTAGTATCCACTGGCAGGTGCGCCGGAAGGGTGTGGCGGGTGTGTGTCTCGAGATGGTGCTCCGACATGCTGTGGCTCGGCAATCGGGAAAAGATGAGCAACGTGACCTGCGCGGCCACATAACTGACAGACTGGAGTGGACGCTGAAAATGGTCCACGATAACGCACGGGCGCCTGATGACCATAGCTACCACAAAACTGACAAAGAGAAGTTGGCTCGATCTGGTAATTGGTGAAACAATCGGGTGTGCGATGACCCTCACCTCTACAAAACTGGCAAATCCTTGCTGGCTCGGGTCGAGGTGGTGGAACGACTGGCATCAGAATGACTGGTGGCTAACTGGGCTCAGGATTTCTGCAACTAGGTCCAGCTCGATAATCCTCTGGTACTGGTGCTCGGAATGGCTATCCAAAGGCATACACGCTCCTGATCCAACGGTGCGGCAAGTCGGTGCTCCATGGCCCTCATGACCACATAACGGACAGTGATCGGGTCCCGGTATTGGATGGTACGGATCTCGAAGACACAGGTCTACTGCTCGGGGACACCAATGTAAATAAAACTCATGCACTCCACACCCACAGCATGCTCGGCTCTCTGGTACTGCTGGTGGTGTCTCTATCATCTCGGCTGGTGACGAGACTGGCTCAAACTGCGACTCCGTAGACGCTGGTGACATAACCATATCGAACGGTGTACGAGGTGATCCAGGTCGTAGGTCCGGCTGGTGATGAGGTCCAACCTGCTGCTCCAAAACATCCTCAAGCATAGCTACCTTCTCATCCACCTGCTGCTGCTCTAGAACCCTGTAAATGTCGCAAAGGAACTGGTGGACGATCCGATGTACAAGAACCTCGTGAATGGCCTGGCGATGCTGGGTATCCCTGAAACTGATCCAACTGTCCCTGATACGAGCCGACTGATCCCTGCTGACTCATGACGCTCAACTGTAACTACACCGCGCACACACACACATCCCTCCACTCCACCCATGACACACTACTGAAAGACTGCAATAAAAAACACAAGACAAGTTAGTACAAATAATACAAAAGTCTATTTTCCCATCCCAACCCCGGGTTTAACGGACGCGGCTCGGTTTCCTAATGGATGCTTGTGTGACACATTTGACTCGATAAAACACGGAAAACACTCAAAAATGAAATGTTTCGAAACCCATGCAGAACCATGCTCTGATACCACCTTTCTGTAACGCCCCTTTCCCATTCTCCGCTGACCGTCGAACTGACCGGTCAACAATCAAACAAGAACATGACCGATCGAACCCGAGCAAGTCGAACAGGAAAAGTTCGTCACAGGACGAAGTCAGAGACGGATCGGTTGGAGACAAAGGATCGCACTAATCCATCTTTGACCTCGCTATCCTAACTTCCGTAATACAAGTTGTACACCTTGTACCACTTCGGTGAGTTGTGTCGGTTCGGACGAAACCTCATATCAGGGAAACAATTTTATTTATGAGTAACCAAACGTTCAGCACAACGTTTAATAGAATTTTACAAACAGTCGCAATCTCAAAGCACATAAATAAATCAAACTCATAAAATGGCGCCAAAGCCGAACCGAAAATAAAACATCCAAAACCCCGAATAAAATCCCGTCACAAACCATCCCGAAACTACATTGAGGCCTCCCGCGTCCGTCGCTGCTAAACCTGAAAAGCACAAAAGAGTCTAATGAGCGATCTAAGATCACCTAGTGAATCGGCTCCCCACTAAAGGCTTCTAGTCTATCTAGAACTACAGATTCCCGTCCCAAAACCCCAAAATAACAATTAATGTAAGAAATGGTCAATCACGCACTACCACGTCGTGATAAACCCACAACACACAATCAAAGCCAAAGATAAGGAGAATTAAGGGAATTGAAGACACTGCGGCACATGTCCTCGATTGGACTCGATCTATCTAACGCGCAATAAAGGGAAAATAACAAAACAACGCTGGGCCCTACGAACTCGGTAACTTTCACGGGTCTACATCGTTACCTACATGGCAACTAACCCATGACTCCTAACCGTGTACACAAGGTCCCCACGGTTAGGACACCGTTCTCTGTCCATCGATACGCGGTGACTCCTGTTACCCCAGGTAACCTGAGTTTCCATGCGATCCAGCCCTAGGACATGACCCCGTATTCTCTGAATCGCACACCTACCGGCGTCACCAAGTAGGTTAACACCATAACCAGAATCACCATGATCCGATTAGGCAAAACCCGAGGATCCAATCGGGTCGGATGTACCGGAACGTACACAAAACCTAGGCTTGCGGAATCTAACGCACCCTAGAGTCCTAGTGCAGAAATGTAAACACGCATACTCGCTGAAACTCTAGCACAGATCATGCAATTAACAACAATAATAATAATTTCACAACCGATTCCGCAAGCCACTACACTACCACCGCTCTGACTAGGTAAGATACCTAGTCAGCACCACTAACTTACCCGGCCCCGTGACCGGAGTAAGTGTCCGCAATAAGTGCTCGGCCCAACACCGAGCAGTCTAACAAGCCTGCACACAAAGCTCACAACAACAGCAATACAATCACGCAATCACAATCAATAACACAATCACATAATCACACAATCACACACAAGCAGGCTTATTAGGGTTTCTAAGTCTTTTAATCCATTATCATCCGCTACCTTGGGTTAGCGGATTGCTAACCCGTAGACGGCTTACAAACTCACTACATTCCTTATTTAACCCATTCTAGATATCTTTTATTAACTCCTCGATCCGTCGGTTTAGACTTAGTAAACTTACTAACTCCCCGACGTCTCATTATTAATTAACTTTATTCATTACCCAATCCCGCTATTAAACCTAAACCCCAATCCTGTAACAATATTCTATAAGTTCGTTTTGGTTTAACTCGTATTTTAGTGTCGTCTTAATTCCCGTAGGTAGATTCATTAATTATCGTTCTTATACATATATATGCATATACAGTCCTAAACAAACGGTCTATATGAATGCATCACCCAATCGATACTAACAACCTAGCGGCACACAATTGATTTACCGTTTAATTCTTTAACCCTAGCGTGCTTATCTGATCCTAACCGGTTTATCATTAATGTTCAATTATTTATTAATTACTATTCATTTTAATTAACGGGTATGCAACCTAATACTAGGGTTTAGTAATTCTCGGTCTATAGGTAACTAAGGGTTTGTGAGCCGACTCACAGTGAGATAGGCGCGGAATGACGGTCTGACGCGGTATAAATCCCGAGACCTCCGAACTGAAACCCGAACTTCCCGTACGCACGGAATCGAACCCCGAGGCTTCCCGAACACCCTGACATGAACCGCAAGTAGTCAATGGTCGGAGTCAACGCGTTGACCGGCGTTGACCACGGCATTGACCGGTGTTGACTTTGACCTTCAGTTGACCTTTGACTTTTACTGTTGACCGTTGACTTTGACTTGACCCGGTTGACTTCCCAAACCAAACCGGTTGAACCACTGAACCATCTGAACCAATTGAACCGGTCTAATTAGAACCGGTTAGGTTAAACCGGTTTTGGTCAAACTTTGACCAGTTTGACCTAACCGTTGACCAAGGCTAAACCAGCCTTAAACCAACCCAAATCTTGAATCAAACCATCCCATCACACTCCTTGAAGAACCGACTGAAGATTGGCGGCGGTTGGGCTTCTCCGGTGACTTCTCCGGCGACTTCTCCGGTGTTGACCGGCGGTGGTCTGGCGTTGACCGGCCGGTTCACCCCTTTTTCCGGTGACTCAGGTGACGATCTACATATCTAACTGACCGCAAAGAGAAGATCTATCTAACCAAGGCTTCAAAACGTTCAGATCTGATGAAGGAAGAGAGAGATTCTCCAAAACCTAATCCGCGGATGCTTGCCGGCCAGATTCCGGCGAGCTCCAGTGACGGCGACGACGGTGGCTGGCTGGAGATTATATAGGAGGGAGAGAGTAAGCTATAGCACTTTGCAGAAGTTGATTTGGGTTTATAATGAAGGAGTTATGAGATTTTTGGTGTTTGAAGGTATTAAAAACATGATGAATGTTCTTGGTGTTCTTGGGGTTCCAAGGGAAAATGCATAGGATTTCTGGGTTTTCTGGGCAAGTAGGATGAATGTAGAGAGAGAGGAGAGAGAGGTCGTGGTGAGGGAGTTTAGAGAGAGGTTTTGTTGTCAAAAATGAGAGTTGTCAACAATAATTCCCATGTTCATGAACCATTCTCATGCATTGCATGCAAAAAGAGAAAGGTGGCGCCATCACAGAGGTAACACCTTTCCATCTGAGTGTTTTGTTGTCCAAAAACCCTTCCTTCAACCACCCTTAACCAACCCTTAAACCGCTTAAACCCGTAGCTTTGGTTTTCCTCGATCTTGCGTTTAATATTTTAGAACCACTCTGGATGATCCCATAAATCCTCAAACCTCCACAATCAGATTCTCCATGCTATTTTATGAATTTAGCATTTTGAATCACTCCGTTCGGACTTACGTAGCTCCGGTTATGAATTTTTGAAGTTTCTTCGGGTTTGTCGGTTTCCATTCCCGACAAGCCGTAAAACACATTTCCGCTCTGATTCTTCCAATTCTGATCTTCTAAACATTCTTTATGTTGAAACATAAGAATATTTGGCCCGCATCGGCTTCCGTCTCGAACTTTGGCAAAATTACCATTTTACCCCCGACTTTGGTAAAATGACAATTTTGCCCCCGGTTGACTTTCTGCTGCCCGTTGATTGTATTTTTGATACGGGGTATCACACACCTGATTGGGAATTACCATTTGAGATCATGTGCGACGCTAGTGATTATGCAGTTGGGGCTGTGTTGGGGCAAAGGAAGGATAAGAAGCTTCACGTCATCTACTATGCTAGTAGGACATTGGATGATGCTCAAGTAAAATATGCAACAACTGAGAAGGAGCTTCTAGCTGTGGTGTTTGCCTTTGAGAAGTTCAGAACATACTTGGTTGGAACTAAGGTCATAGTCTACACGGATCATGCTGCGTTGAGATATCTACTTGCCAAGAAATATGCCAAGCCAAGGCTTCTAAGGTGGATCTTACTACTACAAGATTTTGATTTGGAGATCAAGGATAAGAAAGGGATAGAGAATGGTGTAGAAGATCATCTTTCAAGGCTGTGAATCGAAGATAGTGTTCCCATTGATGACTCACTTCCGGAAGAGCAACTAATGGCTGTTAAAACTGTGAGAGAAGCTCATGATACAAAGCGGAAGTTGGAAGAGGTTAACTCTCTTGATGATAAGGAGCTATGGTACGCTGATTTTGTGAACTACTTAGCTTGTGGGAAAGAACCTCCAAGTCTTGACAGCTACCAAAGAAAGAAGTTCTTTCGGGATGTCAATAGGTAATATTGGGATGAACCATATCTCTATACCTTGTGTAAGGATCAACTCTACAGGAGATGTATAGCGGATGAAGAGGCAGGAGGCATCCTTTTTCACTGTCACGGATCAGCATATGGAGGTCACTTCGCTACCTTCAAGACAGTTCAAGAGGCTCTACAAGCTGGGTTTTGGTGGCCTACAATGTTCAAGGATGCCCAAGAATTCATATCTAAGTGTGAATTCTGTCAAAGGAAGGGGAACATAAGCAAGAGGAATGAGATGCCTCAAAACCCAATTCTAGAAGTAGGAGTGTTCAATGTTTTGGGAATAGACTTCATGGGACCATTCCCATCTTCTTATGGAAACAACTACATCTTAGTGGTTGTAGATTATGTATCCAAATGGGTTGAAGGTGTAGCCAGTCCTACAAATGATGTTAAGGTTGTTATCAAGCTCTTCAAGAGTATCATATTCCCAAGATTTGGAGTACCAAGGATAGTGATAAGTGATGGAGGTTCCCACTTCATCAACAAGCTCTTTGAAAGCCTCTTGAAGAAGTATGGAGTTAAGCACAAGGTAGCAACTCCATATCACCCTAAAACAAGTGGACAAGTTGAAGTGTCCAACCGGCAAATTAAGGCCATCTTGGAGAAAACTGTGGGAGCTTCTAGGAAGGACTGGTCTAAGAAGCTCGATGATGCGCTTTGGGATTATAGGACGGCATTCAAGACCCCCCTTGGAACCACTCCTTTCAATATGCTATACGGGAAGTCTTGTCACTTGCCGGTTGAGGTGGAGTACAAAGCTATGTGGGCTGTCAAGTTGCTGAACTTTGACATCAAGACCGCGACTGAGAAGTGATTGATTCAACTGAATGAGTTAGATGAGATACGGCTTGAGGATTTTGAGAGCTCGAAGATATACAAGGAAAGAACCAAGCTCTTCCATGACAAACTCATTTTGAAGAAAGAGTTCAAGGAAGGAATTCTTGTGTTGCTCTTTAACTCCCGGTTGAAGCTTTTTCCCGGGAAGCTCAAGTCTAGATGGTCGGGTCCTTTCAAGGTGAAGGAAGTGAGGCCGTATGGAGATATTGTGCTTTGGGGCAAATCCGATGAAGAGTTCACGATTAATGGTCAAAGGCTCAAGCACTACTTAGCTTCAGAAGATATAGAGGAAGGGATTTCGATTCCACTCTCTAGCCCTCCATCAGCTTAAAAACATGGTTTGAAAAGTCGAGCTTACCGACTTTAAACAAAAGCACTTGGGAGACATTCCCATGTTTATCTTTGTACATATGGTGATTTTCTTGTTATTTTTGATGTTTTGCTTGAGTTTTATCAGGTTTTGGTCTTTTGGAGAAGTTGTGGACTCATAGGGGTTAAGCAAAGGACATGGAATGGAGATCAAGGGATGTCTGGGTCGATATCGGGATGAATATCGGTTGCCAAACCGATACGGTTTTGGAAAATTAATCCGAGGGCTCAATATCGGTTACCGTATCGGTTGGCCAAACCGATACGGATTTCCCAGAAACTTCAATATCGGCATCCGTATCGGTTGGCCAAGCCGATACGGATTGGGGAAAATAAAACCGAGAGCCAATACCGGCTTCCGTATCGGTTGGCCAAACCGATACGGACTCTCGGGATGAATCAATATCGGTCACCATATCGGCTTCCAAACCGATACAGATTGCAAGAAAGAAAAACCAAGAGTTGATATCGGTTGGCGTATCGGTTGGCCAAGCCGATACACCCTTCGCCCGGGTAAGCCATCTCGACTCTAAACCGTTTTCAAACCGGATTTAACCGAATTTAACCCAAATTTCGACCAAATGAACCGATTTCTCTTTGTTTTCTCCTCCAAAAATCGTGTCTCTCTCTCCTTCCTCCCTCTTGCGATTTTACCAAAGGTTTTTCCCAAGTTCCTTAAAACTTCCTATCTTTCTCAATTTTCAACAAAATTTCGAATTTTCAAGTGCAAAATTCAAGGTTTTCTAAGCTCTACCACTTGCAATCACTCTCTACTCTCACCTCTCATCATCAGACCAAGGTATAATCATCTCTATCTCAAAATCGAATTGGGTAAAAATTTGCATGATTTTAGAATTCGAATTTGTCGGTTGTTGATTGATGATTCTTGTTAGAAACCCTTGCTAGACTGTTTCTAGATGATTACCCAACTCGATTGCACCCTAGGATTGTTTGATTTTGATCTTTGGTGATTTAGGGTTCTTGAGAAGCTTGAATTCCGAAAAATTTGGGGTTTTTCCAATTTGATAGTTTCTAATGATGCATAGGATTGATAAAAGCTTAAGTTTGTGATACTACTCGATTTGAATGAGTTTCGTTTCACAAAAATTTCAAAAATGTGCATTGCAAACCTTCGGTTGATAAAAGTGTGAATTGCTCAAGAAAGTGATTAGTTTGATCGTTCATTATGCTTATGCTGAGCTTGAATTGAGATTGGTTATGATGCCTTAGCTTGTTTGCTCCATTAAAATTAAAAAATCATGCAATTGTTAAGCTTTCACAATTGTTGATCATTGATGCTTCAAGCTCTTATTGATTGTGTTGGTGGATTGTGCTATGTGCTGATTCGTTCTTTGAGTTGTCTTTTGTAGGACAATGACTAAACCACGCGCCAACCCAAAACTAAAGGCAAAGGCATCGGAACAAGATGTGGGGACTTCCTCAAGAGGAAAAGGGATAGATGTCGAGGAAGTAGCTCCAGAGATCACAGGGAAAGTGATTGAGGCGTCACCAATGAAATATACCCCTACTGAAATCTTTGACAAGCTGGAGGGTATACAATTTTGGCCAACACGGTATCCTCATGTCCCAACCCTCACGGCTCTTGGACTGCTAGAGGACTACGACCAGATTGTGGAGAACATGGGACTCAAGACCTTCTTCACCGTCTCCAGCGATGGCTATCAGAGCTCGGCCTGCCAGTTCCTTTCTGTTGGGATTATGTCCTGAAATCACATTGTACTCACTCTGGAGATAGTTGTATTGTCGAGATCAGAAAATTCATGTGATACTGGGTAGTCATAATGTTTTGCTAGAAACCGCTTATGACAAATGAGTTATAACTCATTTCCAGTATCGTGTGAACCTACACGGTCACACACCTAAGCAAGTTGGACATAGTTCATAAGGGATTGATCATTGGCATATGGTCTGGTCGATGTGTATTGGATACACATCGAATATGAGTTTTAATGAGGTGTGTCGATCGACACCATTGGGTGCGTCGGTCGACACAAGATGTGTGTCGATCGACACCACTAAGTGTGTCGGTCGACACAAGGCCGAAACCGAAACTAATGTTTCGGTTTACGTCGAGGTCGTATATAAGTGATCTTATAATTCGACCTAGAGGGAAGAGCGCCGCCTAGACAATGTTTTCTCAGAGAGAAAACACAGAAACCTCGAAGAACTCAGTTCCCAGGAGATCCGAGCCCCGGTACTAGCATCCCGGCGGATTCCAGCTTGTGTGCGTGTGGACTGAAGTAGAGGCGCAGCATCTGAGGCGCTCCAGAGATCTCGTTTATCTGACCATCTTCCGCTGCCAATCTCCAGGTAAACAGAGATCAGATCCTTGATTCAATTAACTAGACCCTAGATCCTAGGCTATTTGGAAGCTGACAGCAATTCCGAATCTGGTAGAATTGGCTCGAAGTTCCAATAGTGGTATCAGAGTCTTAGGGTTTTATCATTGAATCAGACCTGTTTATTGAATTTGATGATTTAGATTCGCAAACTAGGTTGTTTAGTTAGAACAGGTCAGATCGATTTCGATCAAGATCGAGTCTGTGTTTTCGCACAGTGTCGATCGACACAGAACAGTGAAAACGACAGATTCGGCGGCTAGGGTTTTTCGCGACACAACTTGAGTGTCGGTCGACACAGAGCAGATTTGGTACAGTGTCGATCGACACAGTTTTAGTGTCGGTCGACACAGACCCAACGAATGGTTAATTGGTTCAATTGGATTGGACCGGTTACCATGCTTGGTTAAGACCGAACATATCGGTTTAAATTGGATGAATTGGTTCAATTGGATTGAACTGATTATCTCAATTAGAATAAACCGATTGGTTAAAATCAGTTTGATTGGATAAATCGGTTCAATCGAATTGGAACGGTTATCGCAATCAGTTGAAACTGGTTAAAACGGTTTAAAATTGGATGAATTGATTCAATTGGATTGAACCAGTTATCGCAATTAGTATAAACCGATTTGAATGGTTAAGATCAGTTTGATCTGATAAGTCCGTTCAATTGAATTGAACCGGTTATCAAAACTGTCTTCGGTTTAGGTCTATATCGACCGTCACACACGGGTTGTGTCGATCGACATGACCGGTTCGATGAACCAGGTTAATTGGATTAACCGGTTATTGAAGTCCGGTTTTGTTTGGTGGTGTTGATCGACAGACATAGTTTGCGTCGAACGACACAGTGCTCGAAATTCTGGTTATTGAACCGTGAATTTTCAGAAACCAAACTCGACCTAAACCTTGATCAAAGCTTAGCTTCAAAATGGTCAATTGTCAAGACTCATTTCGTTGTGTGATGGTCTAGCCAAGAGCCTTGTGTCCACAATTACGTGAGTAAGGCATGTAGTTATGTTGATGAATTTGCAGTGTTAAACATCAACAATTACATGACCTAAGAGATTGATTTGCTAAACTTTTGGGTTTAGTTTCCTCAACTAAATATCAAGTAACCTTGATGCCTTGCCCAATCTTGTCTACTGTCAAGACTCGTGTCATTTGTTGGATAGTCTTGGAGTCCTTGGTATCCACTACTACATGAGTAAGGCAGGTGATCATTGATAGACTTGCAGTGCGACTGTCAATGATTACAAGACTAAAGAGATTGGTTTACTTGACTGGGCCATCAGAAGTTCTGGGCCCAGAGACGTCGGAGTAGATGAGACATGGATTGTCTTATCTGCGACCAAGAGTTGTACTGGGTACAATTAGCAATGATTTGCTTACCTAGATAACTAAACTTTGGGTGATGACGAGTCGTCCACTCAGATTTTAGTGAAGTATGGATCTTGGATCATTATATTCATAGAGGAAACATTGTTTGAATATAATGCGAGTTTTTTTATTAGATAAGATTGTTGGATTGTTCGGTTGATCCTGATTCAATTCTCATATTGATATCAACCTAAACATGCATTAGATCTAGGTGTTCTTATTTAGAAACATTATGATCTCACCTTTTACCTGTTTGTTGCAGCGGAATTGATGAACAGGTCAGAGATCAGGGAGATACACCAAGAGATGAATCCTCCAAAGGCTCACACACGCAATCACCGGAAACTGGCTGCTAGACCACGAGGAGATGGGGCGCAGAAGAGAGAGAGAGGCGCGGCTGGGGAGGCTAGGGTTAAGGAGAAAGAGCTTTGGCTTTTAGCTTATAAAAGCCTTCTCTTTCCCTTTTGGGCTTTTGGGCCCAAATGCCAATCTGATTAAATCCCATGGATTTAATCAGACCCATTAAGCTTTCTCTCTTAGTACGACAAATGCCTGGCACTTTTATCGTACTTCTGCTAAGCCGTTCCTACTTTATTTCCTGCTAGCTTAAGCGTGTGACCCATATGGGATCATACAATAAAGGCAATAAGTCCAAGACTTATAGATCATGAGCGGACTCTAGCAAGCCATCATGACCCCCAGTATTGTATGACTTATGTCTGATCACTGACATACTCTTACTTTATAGAGACAGTACAGAGATTGCTGGACACAATTCCAACAATCTCCCACTTGAACTGGAATCTCTGTATTCATAATCCCTTTCGTCACAATATCTCGATTAGTCATAAGGCAAGATTAGTGTCATCCTTATAAAGCCTAATCTTGTTCATCGGACTCTGATTTGATACTGACAATCCAAACGACTCGGGAAAGTCCGTTTGAGCATGGCCATGCGTTTTCCAGTATTCAAATCTCCGATTGGCCTAGAGATATTCACTCCATTTATATTGGAGGGACAAATCCCATCTTGTTCCATCACTGTAAACTACTCATTTCATGATGTACCCAAACAAGGTCCTTATAGCTATCGCGGAACGATAGCGTTAGACAATGATCAAAGTGCATCAGTCCATATGCAGTCACATGCATGCGAACTCAGGTCTAAGGACTATACTCTATAGTCGTAGTAAGAATCTCTTATGACACAGATATAAATATCCTGAAGAGTTCTTATAAGCGGGTCTTGTCCGGTCGTATGTTCCCAACATACACCTATGTACTGACTTTGATGCCGTGCATCTATGACACACTGAGACTTTGTCATAAGTCACGTACCAATCCAGTCTCACACGGTTGTTGGTGTTCCAGTTTCAACAACCTTCGACTAGGGACATGATGATATAAAACATTTATCAAATATAGGATCTCATGATCAAGCTAAATGACTTCGATGACTCAAGATCAAATCATTTACTTCGATGACCTATAAAATGGTTCATATCATTTTTGGAACGATTATTTCATCATAGTTAAAATAATCTTGAAATAATAATTTCATTAAAACATAAATAATGTTTTACAAGAACATATCAAATAACTAAAATAAAGCTTACAAAACTCCCACTCAAATTTAGATTACATTTCAATGTTTCTAATGCCTACAGCTTCAGTCAGGAACTCGAGCTTAGGCCTTGGGAGTGGCTTTGTCAACGGATCAGCGACATTATCATCTGTCGGAACTCGGCTGATCTTGACTTCCTTTCTATTAATGATGTCACGTATCAAGTGATATCTTCTTTGAACATGCTTGGATTTCTGGTGTGATCTTGGTTCCTTTGCCTGAGCTATAGCACCATTGTTGTCACAAAACAGTGCCAGAGGCTCAGCCGCATCTGGTATCACACCTAGTTCCATAATGAACTTTCGTATGCAAACAGCTTCCTTCGCTGCTTCCGAGGCGGCGATATATTCAGCTTCTGTAGTGGAATCAGCAACGGTGTCCTGCTTGGAGCTTCTCCAACTTACTGCACCGCCATTCAGACAAAAGACATAACCGGACTGTGATCGGAAATCATCTGTGTCTGTCTGGAAACTTGCGTCCGTGAATCCACTGACTTTAAGCACATCACTTCCACCGTACACTAAGAACTTATCCTTAGTATGTCTTAGATACTTCAAGATGTTCTTTACGGCAATCCAATGGTTTTCACCTGGATTTGACTGGTATCTACTCGTCATGCTCAATGCGTAAGCAACATCAGGACGAGTACAGATCATGGCATACATGACAGATCCTATTGCAGATGCATAAGGAATATTCTTCATGCGCTCAAGCTCAGCAGCCGACGTAGGGCTCTGCTTCTTGCTTAGCGTTGTGCCATGTACCATTGGCGTGAAGCCCTTCTTGGAATCTTTCATGCTGAATCTTTGTAGGACTTTGTCAATGTATGAGTCTTGACACAAGCCTATCAGCCTCTTAGGTCTATCCCGATAGATCCTAATTCCAAGAACGTATGCGGCTTCACCCATGTCTTTCATGGAAAAACAACTTCCAAGCCAGTCCTTTACAGACTTCAGCATTGGAACGTCGTTTCCGAGAAGCAGTATGTCATCGACATACAGAATAAGAAATACAATCTTGCTCCCACTAGATTTCTTATACACGCATTGTTCTTCTTCGTTTCTGATGAAGTCAAATTGCTTGATCGCTTCATCAAAACGAAGATTCCAGCTCCTCGATGCTTGCTTCAATCCATAAATGGATTTATGAAGCTTGCATACTTTCCCAGCATTCTTTGGATCTATGTAACCGTCAGGTTGCGTCATATACACATCCTCTTCCAGAATACCATTTAGGAAGGCGGTTTTCACGTCCATCTGCCAAATTTCATAATCATGAAAAGCTGCAGTTGCTAGTAGAATCCGAATAGATTTCATCATAGCCACCGGTGAATAGGTTTCATCGTAGTCCACACCGTGAACTTGTCTGAAACCTTTTGCCACCAACCTGGCTTTATAAATCTGGACATTTCCATCCACGTCAATCTTCTTCTTGAAGATCCATTTGCACTCGATGGCTTTTACACCAGCGGGTAAGTCAACCAACGAAAATACTTGGTTGACCGACATGGAGTCCATTTCGGAATCAGTGGCCTTGCGCCACTTAGAGGAATCTGGGCCCATCATGGCTTGATTGAAGTTCGATGGTTCATCACCATCAATGATCAAAAGATCATGACAGTCAGTCACGAGGAATCCCTGATATCTCTCGGGTTCGTGACGGATCCTCCCGGATCTTCGAACTTCAGGTACTACAGGTTCAGGCTCTACAATTTCTTGTAGATCCTCTCGCTGCTCTTCCTCATTAGGTTGAGCAGTATCCTGTTCATCTTGAATTTCTTCAAGCAGTACCTTACTCCCACTGTCTTTCTTAGAGAGAAACTCTCTCTCAAGAAAGTTACAATCCCGGGCAACAAAGATCTTGTTTTCGGAACGTAGATAGAAGTAATAAGCCTTGGTTTCCCGTGGATGACCAATGAAGTAGCATTTATCAGATTTTGGTGTAAGCTTATCTGAGATTAATCTCTTAACATAGGCTTCACAACCCCAAATTCTTAGATAAGACAGCACTGGAGCTTCTCCAGTCCATAATTCATATGGTGTCTTTGCTACTGCTTTTGATGGTGCTCTGTTTAGAGTGAACACTGCTGTTAGCAGAGCATATCCCCAAAGGGATATTGGAAGGTCTGTGTGACTCATCATAGATCGAACCATATCCAATAAGGTCCGATTTCTCCTCTCAGATACACCATTCCATTGAGGTGTTCCAGGAGGAGTGAGTTGGGATACGATCCCACACTCTCTCAGATGATCACTGAATTCCTGGCTTAAGTATTCTCCTCCTCGGTCGGACCGAAGAGCCTTAATGCTTTTGCCAAGTTGGTTCTGTACTTCATTTTGGAATTCTCTGAACTTCTCAAAAGATTCAGACTTATGTTTCATCAAATAAACATATCCATACCTACTGAAATCATCAGTGAAGGTAATGAAGTACTGATAGTTTCCTCTTGCATTAGTGGACATTGGGCCACACACATCAGTGTGTATCAGGCCCAATAAGTCACTGGCCCTCTCGTTAGGTTTATTGAAGGGGGCCCGTGTCATTTTGCCCATCATGCAGGATTCGCATTTCTCACATGACTCAAAGTCAAATGAGCCAAGAAGTCCATTCGAATGGAGCCTCTTGATGCGTTTCTCGCTGATGTGCCCTAAACGACAATGCCATAGAAACGTTCGGTTTTCCTCATTAGGTTTAAACCGTTTTGTATTAATGTTATAAATTGGCGCGGATTGATCGAGTATGTAAAGCCCATTCGTAAGAGGGGCAGAACCATAGAACAAATTGTTGCGATTGAAGGAACATAATTTATTCTTAACTGAAAAATCATAACCTTCCAAATCCAACAAAGAAATTGAAATAATATTTCTGCTTATAGCAGGTACAAAATAACAATTATTAAGTTCTAGAATCAATCCCGAAGGTAAAGACAACAAGTATGTTCCTACAGCTAGTGCTGAAACTTTCGCTCCATTCCCAACTCGTAGCTCTACTTGTCCTTGCTTCAGCCTTCTACTGTTGCTGAGTGCCTGCATATTAGTACAAATATGAGCCCCACAACCAGTATCCATGACCCATGAGGTATTATCAGAAGTAGTTGTATTAACTTCTATAACAAAAATACCTGATGAAGAAGTCTCGAAAGTCTTCTTCTTTAATTCCTTTAGACCTTCCTGGAATTTCTTACAATCTCTTCTCCAATGCCCCAGTTCTTTGCAGAACCTGCACATGTCAGTAGGCCCAGCCTTGGACTTGGGCTTGGGCTTTGGCGTGTCCTTGTCCGCGACTTGGACACCCTTGGCCTTTCCCTTATCCTTAGCAGAAGACTTCTTAAACCCCTTGCCCTTTTGTACCATAAGTACATTGGGGTCCTTGGCGGTTTTCTTCAAGTTGGGCTCTGCAGTCTTGAGCATTCCGTGAAGCTCAGGCAGTGTCTTACTCAAGCCATGCATGTTATAGTTCAGAATGAACTGATCATAGCTTGCAGGTAAAGACTGCAGAATGATGTCGCAGGCAAGTTCCTGGCTGATTGGGCAGTCGAGTTTGTGAAGATGATCGAGATAACCCATCATCTTCAACACATGAGGACTCACTGCCGCATTCGCAGCCAACTTACAGTCCAAGAGGTTCTTAACTGTCTGGAACCTCTCGGTCCTAGCCTGCTCCTGAAAAAGCGATTTCAGGCTTGCCATGATCTCGATTGGAGACAATACACTTTCGAACTGTTTTTGCAGCTCAGGAGTCATTGTCACCAACATCAGGCAATAAACATCATTTTCATCTGACGAATACTTTTCCCAAGCATTGTGCAGAGTCCTGGCAGCATTGGCAAGAGGCCTCTCGGGGAGGGGATCTCGAAGGACATAATCCTTCTTCTCCTGCTTGAGGACCAGCCTCAAGTTCCTTGACCATGTCAGGAAGTTCGTTCCAGTCAGCTTCTCCTTCTCGAGAACAGACCGGATCGAGAATGTGTTTTGTGTGCTTGTAGTAGTCATATCTGAAATATATAAATAAAAAGGTTATTAGTTATTATGTTCAAAATGACTAATCTCGTATTAAAAAATTAATATGATTAATCACGCATTATATTCAATAACCTAAGTTACCCTCAATAGAATATAATGATTCCAAGATCCACATATAACTAAGATTAAAGTGGGCCACTGGCCGTCACCCAACCTTAGCTTATATCGGTAAGCCCTATATCGGCTAATTATATCCGTGATATAACTCTTGGTTGTGAATCTGGGCCCGAGGCCCAATCCACTCTGATGTCTCAAGGCCCGGGACTCCCGATGGCCTAGTCAAGAAAACCGGACTATACAGTCATGTAATCATTAATGTCTGGGACTCCCAATGACATTTATGAATCACAAACCGTCTTACCCACGCAAAAGCAGACATCCTCACACTGTAAGGCCATGAATGTAATTGAATGGGCTTTGACAGCTGACATAGCCTGGACAAGACATCCAACGCTTGATATTATTTGAGGTTCGTAGGTTTATTAAAATCATTCCCAAAATAGAAGATTACTATTTCGGGAAACTTTCTATTTATGGAAACCTACTATTTTTGGAAACTTTCTAAAATTGGAAACTTTCTAAAACCGGAAACTTTCTAACTTTAGAAATTTCTTTAAAATCCAAAACCCGCAAATTCAGAAACTTCTATTTTAAGAAACTTTCTAATTTTAAAATTTCGGAAACTTTAATTTAAAATCGACTTTAATATTTTATAAAATAGATTTTAAATTAATCTGAAGAAAGACTCAATTAACTGGCCCAATTGTTTTAACTTCTTGGCCCGAGGCCCAAGAATTGGTCCATGTCCAAGACATGACCCAATTGTCCAATTAATTGACATAACCGGTCTGGTTCATTAAAACTGGTCTAACCAAGTTTTAATTACTACGATGACCACAATTGTCAACCGGTTATTTACTAAACCGGAATTTCTCAATTTATTTGGTCCAACCAAATCAAATTAGAAATTCCTGGTTTAGGCACTAAATCCAATTTTCGACTTTGGATTTCTTATCCCGGTTTAACCAGACTTAATAAAATTATTAAATCTGTTTATTAAACCGAAACGTTGATTTTTAATCAAGTTTTAAACCGAACCATTAACCGAAACGAACCGACTGATCACGTAAACCGATTACGACCTAATCGTAAGTTTTACGCAATCACGTCAGCCGTCAAGCCGCACGCAATCGATCCGAGATCGACACGGCAGCCGGACGGTACGCTCGGTCACGCGGGACGGTAGGAGGCAGCACGGACGGACGCTCCACGATCGCCGAGCGATCGGGACGCGACGCACGCGACAGCCGGGACGCGATCGGGACGTCGCGATCGGACGCGATCGCCATGCGATCACTCGGCCGATCGACCCAACCGGTCATCCCGACCGTCCGATTCCGACCCAACCGGCCATACCTCACGGCCGTAAAACCAACCGGCCAAGCCGGTCGATCCATCTTTGGCCGATCGCAAATCTGAGTCATATAGCTCATGTTTTGCGATTTTTCTTGTGTGTTTAGGGTTCAATTATGTTTCTTAACTGTTTTATCTTATCAGTAATTGATTCAAAAACAATTCTAAACAGATTAAACAACCTAAACATGAATCTAAAACAAGAAACCTAAGAACCTGGCTCTGATACCACTGTTGGATTGTTCGGTTGATCCTGATTCAATTCTCATATTGATATCAACCTAAACATGCATTAGATCTAGGTGTTCTTATTTAGAAACATTATGATCTCACCTTTTACCTGTTTGTTGCAGCGGAATTGATGAACAGGTCAGAGATCAGGGAGATACACCAAGAGATGAATCCTCCAAAGGCTCACACACGCAATCACCGGAAACTGGCTGCTAGACCACGAGGAGATGGGGCGCAGAAGAGAGAGAGAGGCGCGGCTGGGGAGGCTAGGGTTAAGGAGAAAGAGCTTTGGCTTTTAGCTTATAAAAGCCTTCTCTTTCCCTTTTGGGCTTTTGGGCCCAAATGCCAATCTGATTAAATCCCATGGATTTAATCAGACCCATTAAGCTTTCTCTCTTAGTACGACAAATGCCTGGCACTTTTATCGTACTTCTGCTAAGCCGTTCCTACTTTATTTCCTGCTAGCTTAAGCGTGTGACCCATATGGGATCATACAATAAAGGCAATAAGTCCAAGACTTATAGATCATGAGCGGACTCTAGCAAGCCATCATGACCCCCAGTATTGTATGACTTATGTCTGATCACTGACATACTCTTACTTTATAGAGACAGTACAGAGATTGCTGGACACAATTCCAACAAAGATTTCTCATGATATACATAACTAAATCTTTGTTTTCTTGGATTTCATCTTATGTCTATGACTACTTTCTCATTGCGATCCGTCCTTGAGAAGGACAAGTTAAATGGATCGAATTTCCTGGATTGGTACCGGAATTTGAGATTCATTCTCAAGCAGGAGAGCAAGGACTATGTTCTTGAAAAGGCTCTTCCAGAAAGGCTTGGGACCAATCGTTCGCATGCAGTATATGATGCTTGGAATAAGCATTATGTTGATGTGGTAGATGTGCGTGGTCTGATGTTGGCTACCATGAACTCGGACTTGAAGAGTCAATACGAGAACATGGAGTCGCCAATAGAGATGATCACCAGCCTGAAACTGAAGTTTCAGGATCTGGCACGAGTTGAGAGATTCCAGATGGTGAAGTCTCTCACTGGGTGCAGGCTACCAGAGGATGCTCTAGTAAGTCCTCATGTCATTAAAATGATGGGTTACATTGATAACCTGGGGAAACTGGAATGTCCTGTCAGCTTAGAGTTGGCTACTGACATCATTCTGCAGTCACTGCCGTCTAGTTATGATAAGTTTATTAAAAGCTATATCAAGAATAACTTGACGAAGACGTTGACTGAGCTGCATGGCATGCTCAAAACAGCAGAGCAAGACATCATAAAGGGTAAAAGATTTGAGAAATCTTGTGTTGGCAAGGGTAGAGGCAAGGCCGTCCAGATTTGGAATCAGGATAAGCCTGTGTCATCTTATAAGCCCAAGTCAGGCCCATCTGGTGTTAGAAAGTGCTTCTACTGCGATGAGTCAGGGCATTGGAAGAGAGACTGCATTAAATTCCTGGAAGATTCACAAGAGATGAAGGAGATGTATGGTACCTCTTCTTCAGGTATTGTGTTATTATTCAAGTTCTACATGAGTATTGGATACTAGTTGTGGTACTCATATTTTTGAAATATGCAGGACCTAAGCGACAGTAGAACATTGAAGAAAGGACAAGTGGAACTGCGTGTCTGGTATGAAGCAATGGTTGCTGCATGAGCCGTAGAGATTCTCCACTTGTAGGAGTCTTTCATACTTGGTTTTAGAAATTAAGTAATTGCTACTATGTATCTGCCTTGTGCAGAGATGTCTTTCATTTTCTTGTAAAGAATTTGGATGTTTTTCATTTTATAAAAGACAAGTTTTGTTCTTTAGATCTTAATGAAATATCATATGGTAGCACCCCGTTTGGAATGGGTTTTATATCTTAAACCAGCGTAATTTTGAATATAACGCAAATACTAAAGGTTTAAGTCTGATGACTCGAACTCGACTTTTCCTTGGCATAGTCGTTTAACCATAAAGAGTGAAGCGGATTCAGAAGATCCATAGTTTTGGACTCATTCGATTATTAATCATTTGAGATATGAATTCTGTTTACTGGACCAAATGACTAAAGCCTTTTTAGCAGAGCTAAAGGAAACGGGCCAGAGGCTTATTGGGCCTTACACATACTGATGTATGCGGCCCAACGAGCATTAGTGCCAGAGGAAATCTTCTGTACTTCATTACCTTATTGATGGCATCAATAAAGTATGGTTGTGTTCATTTGATGAGACACGAGCAGGAATCCCTTGAGGAGTTCCAAGATGAAGTGTAGAACCGATTTGACAGTAGTATTGAGATCCTCGATTGAATCGCGGAGGAAAAATACTTGAGTCAAGAATTGGGTGATCATCTGACAGAATGAATCGGATCTTATTAGATATGCTCCAATTAATGATGAGTCACAGGAATCTTCCATAATCATTTAAGAATACGTTCTAAAATGTCTGTCTTTGTGCAGAAAAGGGTTTCAATCAGAATCAATTGAAAGACACCACATTGAATGTGGACTGGAAGTTTTTCAAGTAAGTTGTTTCTGATAATTTGGGAATGACAGCTAATGAGCTTGAACCCAAATCTGATAAGTTCCACCTCGCTGATTGTCCTAGGGAAACCGAGGCTTAGTACTTTTATGACCAATCCGAGAACAAAGTTTTGTTGTTCGGAATTGTGTCTTTTGAGAAAGATCATGCTTTCAAAAGGAACAGTGGGAGTAAAAGTACAGATCGAAGAAATTCGATAAACACAGGAGGCTGCTCAACCTGTTGAGGGAGAGCAGCGGTGAGATCTACAAAGTGCTGTAGGATCTACACCTATGGAGCCTGAAATTCGCAGATCCAAAAGGATCCGTCACTAACTTGAGAGTGATTTCTCGTAGCCGATTGTCGTGATCTGTTGATCATTGAAAAGTGACGAGCATGCGAAAGTCAAAAAGACGATGGTGAGCCCCAACTCCGAAAAATTGGCTGGGTATGCATGTTAGCTTCACCGATCCATTTCTGGATTGAAGCAAACATCTTGGAGTTGGAATCAACATTCTGATAATGTGGTCAAGAGTTTTGACTTGATCATAATAGAAATGAAACCATGCGTTTACAAGAAGACTAGTGGGAGCGTAATTGCAATTCTCACACCGTATGTACGTAATGTACCTAATCTCATAAACAACGTTCCGACGCTAAAGTCTTGTCAAGATTTGGGTCGGAAGTCAAGTTTAACGATAGACATGGGAGAAGGCCGTAAAAGTTCTTGGAATAAGGATCTATTGGAATGGATCAGAAAGGCTAATTGGGTCGTGTAAAATCCTTACGTTGATAAGGTATTGGACAGTTCTAATGTGTTTGATTCCAAGAATGGCTTCATACCAAAGGTCTTATGGCAATAATCTAAGCGAGATGAAGTGTCTTGGACACTGGCTGAGCTAGTAACAATATTAGCAAGATGAAGTGTTTTTGAACACTGGCTGAACTAGTATTGATGAGTGTGATTCCTAATGCTGCTGCAACAGAATCCATCATGAATGCCATATTTTGTGCTCGTCTAGATGCAGCCTACGAATATAGCATGACGAGAAAATACCATTATGTTCCGGTAATAGTCACTGAACAGTTACCAGAAATATCCCAAGTGTTTGAGGAACACTAAGGATAGGTTCGTGGTGAACTAAGGAAGTGACGAACCAATTGAAAGTAGTTAGACGGACAAAGACGATTCCCGGTTCCCACCTGGTCATGTCTTTTTGTCTGAATAGCGGTGCTATCTGTTGGAAAGGCTCCAAGCAGTGGACCGTAGATTAGTGCTTTTATCTGAATGGCGGTGTGGTTTGTTGGAATTGTTTCAATCAAAAACACTGCAGACTCTCCCACAACCTAAGCACGAAATTTATTCTGTTGCTGTAGGTATAAGATATCTGAAGAGATGCTATGGTAGTGCTATGGTAGTGTTTATGTAAGTTAAACTGACATCAGTATTATTTAATTATTGGATAATTAAGTAATAGTCTCAAAGTAGTTTATGGTCATCATATAGGTCATCAAGTTGAGGACTTGATCGTGAAACCCTATAAGTAAAAGATGACATAAATTATGATTGTCCCTAGTCACGGTTATTGAAGTGGGACACTAATAACCGCGCGAGACTAGCATGTGAGGTGATTGTTGGACTAAGTTTCATGGAGTCAATGATATGATTATCACAGTCAATCACATAGATATGTGTTGGTGAACATATGATCGGACATGACCCGCTAATGAGAACTCCACAGGATAGTTATATCAGTGTCATGGGAGGTTCTCATTACGACTATAGAGTATAGTCCTTAGACCTGAGTTCATCATGCTTTCTAGCATATGAATTGGTGCGTTTTGACCTTGTCAAACGTCGTTCCGTAACTGGCGGCTATAACGGCATTGCTTATGCGTATCATGAAGTATGTGTAGAAACAGGGATGGAACAAGATGGGATTTGTCCCTCCCAAGTAACGGGAGATAAATATCTCAGGGCCCATCGAAGATTTGATACTGAGAAAATGCATGGCCGTGCTCAAACGAGGTGATTGTCAGTCGTTTGTTATATCAGTATTGATCAGGAGTTCGATGAACATGATGTTGGCTATAATAAGGATGACACAATCTCTTGCCTTATGCCATATCGAGATATATAGACGAAGGGATTGTAGGAATAGGTGATTCCAGTACAAGTGGGAGATTGTTAGCATTATGTCCTGAAATCACATTGTACTCACTCTGGAGATAGTTGTATTGTCGAGATCAGACAATTCATGTGATACTGGGTAGTCATAATGTTTTGCTAGAAACCTCTTATGACAAATGAGTTATAACTCATTTCCAGTATCGTGTGAACCTACAGGGTCACACACCTAAGCAAGTTGGACATAGTTCATAAGGGATTGATCATTGGCATATGGTCTGGTCGATGTGTATTGGATACACATTGAATATGAGTTTTAATGAGGTGTGTCGATCGACACCATTGGGTGTGTCGGTCGACACAAGATGTGTGTCGATCGTGTTGGAATTGTGTCCAGTAATCTCGGTACTGTCTCTAGAAAGTAAGAGTATGTCAAGATCAGACATAAGTCATATAATACTGGGGGTCATGATGGCTTGCTAGAGTCCGCTCATGATCTATAAGTCTTGGACTTATTGCCTTTATTATATGATCCCATATGGGTCACACGCCTAAGCTAACAGGAAAATGTGTAGGAACGGTTAATCAGAAGTACAGTAAAAGTGCTAGGCATTTACTATACTAAGAGAGAATAAAAGGTTTAGCCACTGTGCATCGATCGATGCATAAGGTGCAACGATCGATGCAGTGCGCAAACACCGACGAGTTAATTGGTATTTGGGCCAAATGGCCCAAACGGAACAGGACGAGTTTTGTGTCATAAAACTCGAGTTTCAGACTGATTAGCCCTAACACTTGAGCCGTAAACTCTCTCTCTCTGCGCCGAGTTCCCCTTGTGGTCTAGCAGTTGTTTCCTGTGAAAGCGTGTGTGAACCTTTGGAGGATTCATCCCTCGGTGTTTCTCTGATCTCAGACATACCATCTTCTTCCGCTGCAATAACAGGTATAAGGTGAGATCATCATTTGTTTCTATTCTGAGAAGAACCTAGATCGCATGTTTAGGATAATCTGAATCTGGAATTGAATCAGGATTCATCTAAACGTTCCAACAGTGGTATCAGAGCTTTAGGTTCTGGTTTTTCTTGTTTAGATTCATGTTTAGGATTGTTTAAAGAGGTGTTTTTGAATCAATCTACTGATAAGATTAAAACACTTAAGAAACAAGAATTGAATCCTAAACAAACTGTTTAAAAATCGCATGACCAAACTATATTGATTTGGTATGTGATCTAAACTGATTTTGCATCGACTGAGATCGCATTGCATCGATCGATGCAATGCAAGGATCGATCGTTGCAGTCGCGAGAGATTGACCGCGATCGCATGGATCGTTCAGACGATCGCATGGATCTCATGAGAATCTCTCGGCCAAACCTGTTAACCGTTCGTGCACACGTAAGAGCATCGATCGATGCAGGATCGATGAACGATCGTTGCAGGATCGATGCTGTGAGCATCGATCGATGCGGTTAGGGTTTTTGGCTCGGTTTAATTTAATTAAAATTAAACGTCTCGGTTTAATAAACAGATTTAATAATTTTATTAAGTCTGGTTAAACCGGGATAAGAAATCCAATGTCGAAAGAAATATTGGATTTAGTGCCTAAACAAGGAATTTCTAATTTGATTTGGTTGGACCAAATAAATTGAGAAATTCCGGTTTAGTAAATAACCGGTTGACAATTGTGGTCATCGTAGTAATTAAAACTTGGTTAGACCAGTTTTAATGAACCAGACCGGTTATGTCAATTAATTGGACAATTGGGTCATGTCTTGGACATTGACCAATTCTTGGGCCTCGGGCCAAGAAGTTAAAACAATTGGGCCAGTTATTTGAGTCTTTCTTCAGATCAATTTAAAATTTATTTTATAAAATTATAAAGTCGATTTTAAATTAAAGTTTCCGAAATTTTGAAATTAGAAAGTTTCTTATAATAGAAGTTTCTGAATTTGCGGGTTTTGGATTTTAAGAAATTTCTAAAGTTAGAAAGTTTCCGTTTTTAGAAAGTTTCCAATTTTAGAAAGTTTCCAAAAATAGTAGGTTTCCAAAAATAGAAAGTTTCCCGAAATAGTAATTTTCTATTTTGGGAATGAATTTTAATAAACCTACGAACCTCAAATAATATCAAGCGTTGGATGTCTTGTCCAGACTATGTCAGCTGTCAAAGCCCATTCAATTGCATTCATGGCCTTACAGTGTGAGGATGTCTGTTTTTGCGTGGGTAAGACGGTTTGTGATTCATAAATGTCATTGGGAGTCCCAGACATTAATGATTACATGACTGTATAGTCCGGTTTTCTTGACTAGGCCATCGGGAGTCCCGGGCCTTGAGACATCAGAGTGGATTGGGCCTCGGGCCCAGATTCACAACCAAGAATTATATCACGGATATAATTAGCCGATATAGGGCTTACCGATATAAGCTAAGGTTTGGTGACGGCCAGTGGCCCACTTTAATCTTAGTTATATGTGGATCTTGGAATCATTATATTCTATTGAGTGTAACTTATGTTATTGAATATAATGCGTGATTAATCATATTAAATTTTAATATGAGATTAGTCATTTTGAACATAATAACTAATAACCTTTTTATTTATATATTTCAGATATGACTACTACAAGCACACAAAACACATTCTCGATCCGGTCTGTTCTCGAGAAGGAGAAGCTGACTGGAACGAACTTCCTGACATGGTCTAGGAACTTGAGGCTGGTCCTAAAGCAGGAGAAGAAGGATTATGTCCTTCGAGATCCCCTCCCCGAGAGGCCTCTTGCCAATGCTGCCAGGACTCTGCACAATGCTTGGGAAAAGCATTCGTCAGATGAAAATGATGTCTATTGCCTGATGTTGGTGACAATGACTCCTGAGCTGCAAAAACAGTTCGAAAGTGTATTGTCTCCCATCGAGATAATGGCAAGCCTGAAATCGCTTTTTCAGGAGCAGGCTAGGACCGAGAGGTTCCAGACAGTTAAGAACCTCTTGGACTGTAAGTTGGCTGCGAATGCGGCAGTGAGTCCTCATGTCTTGAAGATGATGGGTTATCTCGATCATCTTCAGAAACTCGACTGCCCAATCAGCCAGGAACTTGCCTGCGACATCATTCTGCAGTCTTTACCTGCAAGCTATGATCAGTTCATTCTGAACTTTAACATGCATGGCTTGAGTAAGACACTACCTGAGCTTCACGGAATGCTCAAGACTGCAGAGCCCAACTTGAGGAAAACCGCCAAGGACCCCAATGTGCTTATGGTGCAAAAGGGCAAGGGGTTTAAGAAATCCTCTGCTAAGGATAAGGGAAAGGCCAAGGCTGTCCAAGTCGCGGACAAGGACACGCCAAAGCCCAAGCCCAAGTCCAAGGCTGGGCCTACTGACATGTGCAGGTTCTGCAAAGAACTGGGGCATTGGAGAAGAGATTGTAAGAAATTCCAGGAAGGTCTAAAGGAATTGAAGAAGAAGACTTTCGAGACTTCTTCATCAGGTATTTTTGTTATAGAAGTTAATACAACTACTTCTGATAATACCTCATGGGTCATGGATACTGGTTGTGGGGCTCATATTTGTACTAATATGCAGGCACTCAGCAACAGTAGAAGGCTGAAGCAAGGACAAGTGGAGCTACGAGTTGGGAATGGAGCGAAAGTTTCAGCACTAGCTGTAGGCACATACTTGTTGTCTTTACCTTCGGGATTGATTTTAGAACTGAATAATTGTTATTTTGTACCTGCTATAAGCAGAAATATTATTTCAATTTCTTTGTTGGATTTGGAAGGTTATGATTTTTCAGTTAAGAATAAATTATGTTCCTTCAATCGCAACAATTTGTTCTATGGTTCTGCCCCTCTTTCGAATGGGCTTTACATACTCGATCAATCTGCGCCAATGTATAACATTAATACAAAACGGTTTAAACCTAATGAGGAAAACCGAACGTTTCTATGGCATTGTCGTTTAGGGCACATCAGCGAGAAACGCATCAAGAGGCTCCATTCGAATGGACTTCTTGGCTCATTTGATTTTGAGTCATGTGAGAAATGCGAATCATGCATGATGGGCAAAATGACACGGGCCCCCTTTAATAAACCTATCGAGAGGGCCAGTGACTTATTGGGCCTGATACACACTGATGTGTGTGGCCCAATGTCCACAAATGCAAGAGGAAACTATCAGTACTTCATTACCTTCACTGATGATTTCAGTAGGTATGGATATGTTTATTTGATGAAACATAAGTCTGAATCTTTTGAAAAGTTCAAAGAATTCCAAAATGAAGTACAGAACCAACTTGGCAAAAGCATTAAGGCTCTTCGGTCTGACCGAGGAGGAGAATACTTAAGCCGGGAATTCAGTGATCATCTGAGAGAGTGTGGGATCGTATCCCAACTCACTCCTCCTGGAACACCTCAATGGAATGGTGTGTCTGAGAGGAGAAATCGGACCTTATTGGATATGGTTCGATCTATGATGAGTCACACAGACCTTCCAATATCCCTTTGGGGATATGCTCTGCTAACAGCAGTGTTCACTCTAAATAGAGCGCCATCAAAAGCAGTAGCAAAGACACCATATGAATTATGGACTGGAGAAGCTCCAGTGCTGTCTTATCTAAGAATTTGGGGTTGTGAAGCCTATGTTAAGAGATTAATCTCAGATAAGCTTGCACCAAAATCTGATAAATGCTACTTCATTGGTTATCCACGGGAAACCAAGGCTTATTACTTCTATCTACGTTCCGAGAACAAGATATTTGTTGCCCGGGATTGTAACTTTCTTGAGAGAGAGTTTCTCTCTAAGAAAGACAGTGGGAGTAAGGTACTGCTTGAAGAAATTCAAGATGAACAGGATACTGCTCAACCTAATGAGGAAGAGCAGCAGGAGGACCTACAAGAAATTGTAGAGCCTGAACCTGTAGTACCTGAAGTTCGAAGATCCGGGAGGATCCGTCACGAACCCGAGAGATATCAGGGATTCCTCGTGACTGACTGTCATGATCTTTTGATCATTGATGGTGATGAACCATCGAACTTCAATCAAGCCATGATGGGCCCAGATTCCTCTAAGTGGCGCAAGGCCACTGATTCCGAAATGGACTCCATGTCAGTCAACCAAGTGTTTTCGTTGGTTAACTTACCCGTTGGTGTAAAAGCCATCGAGTGCAAATGGATCTTCAAGAAGAAGATTGACGTGGATGGAAATGTCCAGATTTACAAAGCCAGGTTGGTGGCAAAAGGTTTCAGACAAGTTCACGGTGTGGACTACGATGAAACCTATTCACCAGTGGCTATGATGAAATCTATTCGGATTCTACTAGCAACTGCAGCTTTTCATGATTATGAAATTTGGCAGATGGACGTGAAAACCGCCTTCCTGAATGGTATTCTGGAAGAGGATGTGTATATGACACAACCCGACGGTTACATAGATCCGAAGAATGCTGGGAAAGTATGCAAGCTTCACAAATCCATTTATGGATTGAAGCAAGCATCGAGGAGCTGGAATCTTCGTTTTGATGAAGCGATCAAGCAATTTGACTTCATCAGAAACGAAGAAGAACAATGCGTGTATAAGAAATCTAGTGGGAGCAAGATTGTATTTCTTATTCTGTATGTCGATGACATACTGCTTCTCGGAAACGACGTTCCAATGCTGAAGTCTGTAAAGGACTGGCTTGGAAGTTGTTTTTCCATGAAAGACATGGGTGAAGCCGCATACGTTCTTGGAATTAGGATCTATCGGGATAGACCTAAGAGGCTGATAGGCTTGTGTCAAGACTCATACATTGACAAAGTCCTACAAAGATTCAGCATGAAAGATTCCAAGAAGGGCTTCACGCCAATGGTACATGGCACAACGCTAAGCAAGAAGCAGAGCCCTACGTCGGCTGCTGAGCTTGAGCGCATGAAGAATATTCCTTATGCATCTGCAATAGGATCTGTCATGTATGCCATGATCTGTACTCGTCCTGATGTCGCTTATGCATTGAGCATGACGAGTAGATACCAGTCAAATCCAGGTGAAAACCATTGGATTGCCGTAAAGAATATCTTGAAGTATCTAAGACATACTAAGGATAAATTCTTGGTGTACGGTGGAAGTGATGTGCTTAAAGTCAGTGGATTCACGGACGCAAGTTTCCAGACAGACACAGATGATTTCCGGTCACAGTCCGGTTATGTCTTTTGTCTGAATGGCGGTGCAGTAAGTTGGAGAAGCTCCAAGCAGGACACCGTTGCTGATTCCACTACAGAAGCTGAATATATCGCCGCCTCAGAAGCAACGAAGGAAGCTGTTTGGATACGAAAGTTCATAATGGAACTAGGTGTGATACCAGATGCGGCTGAGCCTCTAGCACTGTTTTGTGACAACAATGGTGCTATAGCTCAGGCAAAGGAACCAAGATCACACCAGAAATCCAAGCATGTTCAAAGAAGATATCACTTGATACGTGACATCGTTAATAGAAAGGAAGTCAAGATCAGCCGAGTTCCGACAGATGATAATGTCGCTGATCCGTTGACAAAGCCACTCCCAAGGCCTAAGCTCGAGTTCCTGACTGAAGCTGTAGGCATTAGAAACATTGAAATGTAATCTAAATTTGAGTGGGAGTTTTGTGAGCTTTATTTTAGTTATTTGATATGTTCTTGTAAAAAAATTATTTTATGTTTTAATGAAAGTATTATTTCAAGATTATTTTAACTGTGATGAAATAATCGTTCCAAAATGATATGAAGCATTTTATAGGTCATCGAAGTAAGTGACTTGATCTTGAGTCATCGAAGTCATTTAGCTTGATCATGAGACCCTATATTTGATAGATGTTTTATATCATCCCGTCCCCAGTCGAAGGTTGTTGAAATTGGAACACCAACAACCGTGTGAGACTGGATTGGTACGTGACTTATGACAAAATCTCAGTGTGTCATAGATGTTCGGCATCAGAGTCAGTACATAGGTGCATGATTGGAACATACGACCGGACAAGACCCGCTTATAAGAAATCTTCAGGATATTTATATCTGTGTCATAAGAGATTCTTACTACGACTATAGAGTATAGTCCTTAGACCTGAGTTCACATGCATGTGACTGCCCATGGACTGATGTGCTTTGATCATTGTCTAACGCTATCGTTCTGCGACAGTTATAAGGACCTTGTTTGGGTACATTATGAAATGAGTAGTTTGCAGTGATGGAACAAGATGGGATTTGTCCCTCCAATATAAATGGAGTGAATATCTCTAGGCCAATCGGAGATTTGAATACTGGAAAACGCATGGCCATGCTCAAACGGACTTTCCCGAGTCGTTTGGATTGTCAGTATAAAATCAGAGTCCGATGAACAAGATTAGGCTTTATAAGGATGACACCAATCTTGCCGTATGACTAATCGAGATATTGAGACAAAAGGATTACGAATTCAGAGATTCCAGTACAAGTGGGAGATTGTTGGAATTGTGTCCAGTAATCTCGGTACTGTCTCTAGAAAGTAAGAGTATGTCAAGATCAGACATAAGTCATATAATACTGGGGGTCATGATGGCTTGCTAGAGTCCGCTCATGATCTATAAGTCTTGGACTTATTGCCTTTATTATATGATCCCATATGGGTCACACGCCTAAGCTAACAGGAAAATGTGTAGGAACGGTTAAGCAGAAGTACAGTAAAAGTGCTAGGCATTTACTGTACTAAGAGAGAATAAAAGGTTTAGCCACTGTGCATCGATCGATGCATAAGGTGCAACGATCGATGCAGTGCGCAAACACCGACGAGTTAATTGGTATTTGGGCCAAATGGCCCAAACGGAACAGGACGAGTTTTGTGTCATAAAACTCGAGTTTCAGACTGATTAACCCTAACACTTGAGCCGTAAACTCTCTCTCTCTGCGCCGAGTTCCCCTTGTGGTCTAGCAGCTGTTTCCTGTGAAAGCGTGTGTGAACCTTTGGAGGATTCATCCCTCGGTGTTTCTCTGATCTCAGACATACCATCTTCTTCCGCTGCAATAACAGGTATAAGGTGAGATCATCATTTGTTTCTATTCTGAGAAGAACCTAGATCGCATGTTTAGGATAATCTGAATCTGGAATTGAATCAGGATTCATCTAAACGTTCCAACAGATCGACCACTAAGTGTGTCGGTCGACACAAGGCCGAAACCGAAACTGATGTTTCGGTTTACGTCGAGGTCGTATATAAGTGATCTTATAATTTGACCTAGAGAGAAGAGCGCCGCCTAGACAGTGTTTTCTCAGAGAGAAAACACAGAAACCTCGAAGAACTCAGTTCCCAAGAGATCCGAGCCCCGGTACTAGCATCCCGGTGGATTCCATCTTGTGTGCGTGTGGACTGAAGTAGAGGCGCAGCATCTGAGGCGCTCCAGAGATCTCGTTTATCTGACCATCTTCCGCTGCCAATCTCCAGGTAAACAGAGATCAGATCCTTGATTCAATTAACTAGACCCTAGATCCTAGGCTATCTTGAACTTGACAGCAATTCCGAATCTGGTAGAATTGGCTTGAAGTTCCAACACTTTCAACCCTGAAGGCAACAATTAACCTGAGGAAGGCAGCCTTGAGAGGAGAAGTGAGCCGGGGGCACATAGATTTCATGATGGGCAGGAAGAAGTATACTGTGACCTTTGAGGAGATCAGTTCCATCTTCGGTTTTGAAGAAAATGGTGCTTTGTTAGGCTGTTCCATTCCCATCGACAAGGACAACCTTCAGGATTTGTGGTTCATGATAGCCACTGGGCCGTACAAGGCATGAGGCATGAAATCTGCGAGGATCCGGCACCCGGCTATTCGGTACGTGCACAAGGCACTAGCCCATACTCTGTTTACTAGGAAGGAGGCGAACCAAGTCACAGAGATGGAGATGAAACTCCTATACATTGGGTTACAGCCACTTCTGCTCACATTTCCCAACGGCAGGACTATACCACCCGTTGAGCGCTTACCGAGCTACACGACCATTTTGGTAGAGCAGTTTGCAGTTCACCGAGATTGGGGAACTTCTGTTAAGGATGCTGACCCCAAGTTCACCATGAGCGGGTTGATCACACCATCCTTAAGGCAAAGAAGATTAAACTTGAAGGCAGTTTGAGGGACAAGACATTTGGCCAGCCTACACCGGTGGCATGGTTGGACGAGCACCAGTTGATCAAGACCCATTATCTAGGCTCCAAATCGCCTCCGGGTCGTCACCTCTTCAGGATGTGTTCAGACACAGAATATGAGGAGAAGTTTCTGCTTCCAAACACCACGATCACGAGCTTTGCCAACAGGGCCAACATCAGGTTTATGTCGGGAATGACGCATCAATTTGAGCCTCGCATACCGCGGAGAGCACCTGCAGCCGGTTCAGATTCTTCCGACGCACCTGCTGTGGTGTACGGGCTGCATAGGTACTACATAGAGCCATTGGATGACCCGATCGCGAACAAGACAGTTAGTGCACTGAGGGACCAGAACCGGGACATCCAAAGGCAGAGCAAATGGAACAGAAGGAACATCAAGAAGATGGCTACCTGCTTGAAGAAAGTGACCAAGGTTATGAAGATGTTCGTGGGGAAGAAAGATAAGAGTGGTGCTACGGGACAGACTTCCACATCCCGAGAGGCTCAGGCTGGTGTGGACGAGGAGCTTCGGGCAGAAACTGAGGAAGTGATAGCTGAAGCCGATGATCTGGTTGAGCAGACAGAGTTAGAGCAGGGAAGGTACTCAGTTGCTGGACACGAGACAGGAGGATCTGCGCGCATGGATCACGATTCCTACTATGAGGATCCTCACCGCCACTCCACTCGCGAGGACAGAAGGCGAAAGAGGAGAGCCATGAGGACACCGTCCTGCTCTTCCTCCAACCCGACATACTCCATGGGGGATTCATCACCTCCACACCTCCACTTCTAACCAGGTTACACTCCATCTTTGTACATAGTTTTTCTTCTTTTCTTTGTTTGCATTTTGCTTGTTTTCGGTCTTTCTTCCTCGCTTAGATCACACAAGGGACCGTGTGATTTAAGTTTGGGGAAGAGACCAAGTCGCTAATCTTGTGTTCTTTGTTCTTATTTTCGTTTTATCATTTTATTGAGTCTCATGCATCCTTAAGGCATAGAAAAAAACCAAAAAAAAAACAAAAAAAAAATCAAATTTTTTTGAAAATGTTCACAAAAAGAAAGCATCTAGTTGCAATAGCATCATAGGATCGAGTCTAGTTGCATCATTTAGGACGCATGCATTGGGAGCAATGATTTGATTTCCTCGCAAGGTGTAATTGGGTAAAACTTGTTTCTTACGCTAGCTTTATGCTAGATAGATCACACTAAGGTTGTAACCCGAGAATTGCTTGAAAGCTAGAACGAACCCTGCTTGGATAACTTGCTTCGAACCTTGATTTGATGCTGAAACTTGTTATGATCTGAAACTAGCTCCATATAAGTGAGAACTTTAATTGAATCATCTAATTATCCTTGTTCATGCTTTGTGTGATAAACTCATGGGTACCCCAAAATATTTGAGCAAGCTTATCCTTTCTACCCCTCTCTACTTGCTCAAATAGTTTTCCACACCTTTCACCACCCTTATTTCAAACCCCAAACACTATCTTGAGTGGTAGGCCTACTTGGAACAAGCTCGGTAAAAAGTGTTGAGTATGAGGCGACTAGGAAAGATTTCCATTTTAGATGCAAGCTCTACATTTTTGGCTATGCAATAGGTTAGGACCTAAGTTTGGGGGAGGATTTGGGAATGAAAAGAAAGAAAGAGGTGTTTGAATGGGATCAATAAGTTGATTGGTAAAAGTGTTAAAGAATGAAAGCTCTTAAGTATTTTGAAAAGAAAAGAAGAAAGTGTCTCAATGTTTTGAAGTGAAAAGAAGCCAAAGTGCTCACCAAAAAGAAAAGAAAGTTTGTGAAAAAGAGACCAAAGAAAAGAAAGGTTTTGAGCTAAGTTGAAAAGAGTAAAATTACCAATGTTTTCAAAATGTTTTGAATGATCCTTTGGGGGTTTCTTGGGAAGATTTGAATTGTGAAAGAAAGACAAGGCAAGATTGGCCTTGAAAAAGGGTTGTTCTCGTTTTAGGAGGGTTTAGACTAGGAGATGAAGTTCTTGGGGTATGGGTAGATGTGAACCTATCCTAGTATGCACCAATTGCCTCTAACTCTTAGCATTTTACTTTAGCTTGTTCATATTTCCTCCGAGAGAACCTAAATGATTGTGGAGAAGCCTTTCTTTCATTTGAGACCATTTTTGTCTCAAGACCTTGTCCCTTAAGCCAAATGAGTTTGATCACATTGATATGAACAAGATTCACTTGAAAAATCTAATGAATGTCAAGGAGCTAGTGGATTTGAATGCTTGTGTAGGTTGAGGGTTAAGCTAGAAGTAATGTCTTGATGAGTATGGCTATATCCTTGGAGTAGGCTTTTCTTGGTTGCACCCTAGTTGTATAGACTTTAAATGAAGTTTGAAACTCGATTAAACCTTTGGATATGAGCTCCCACCTTCAAACCTTTCTCCCAACTTGACTTGTTGATCTTATGATTGCTTGTGGACAAGCAAGGTTTAAGTTTGGGGGAATTGATATACTTGTATTTCATGGCATATTAGGATGTTGTTTAGCTTATGTTTTGGTTCTTTTTAGCTCCCTTTAGCTTCATTTTCCTTTGCTTATTGGCTTGTTTAGAGGTTAGGATCATTTTAGGTTAGGATATAGCATTCTAGGTTGCATTTGGAGTGTTTCCTTGTGATTTTGCAAATGATTTGGAGTGCATGGAGCAAGGGTGAGCTTGGAAGAGGAGTCTAGAGCTCAAAGAACCAAGGAAGAAGCAGAAGAAGATGCATATCGGCCACCATATCGGTTGGGGTGGCCGATACACACTCTCGGTTTAAAGCAGAAGACGGATATCAGTGTGCATATCGGCTAGACGGGCCGATACGTTTCTTCGGGCAAAAATCCGAGAGTCCATATCGGGTTCAATATCGGTCGGCTCAACCGATATGAACTCTCGGATTTAAATCATTTGAAGCATATCGGTTGCCATATCGGTTTAGCCAACCGATACGCTTGTTACCCAGAAAATCCGAAGACCAATATCGGCCTGAGTATCGGCCAGGCGGGCCGATACGCTCCTTCGACAAAATCCCAGAAGATTCATATCGGCCAGCATATCAGTTTCGCTGGCCGATACGGTTCCCAGATTTTCAGTTGGATCCGGATCAATACCCGGTTTATTCCGGGTTGACCCGGTTCGCACCCCTTAACTATTTAAAGCCAAAAACCTGATTTTGTTGTCTTCTTAAGCTTTATTTTAGGTTCTAAACACTTTGTAAGAACAAGTTTGTTTTCTTGATTTAATCCAAGTACTTCTTTTGAGATTTCTTCTTTCCAATCTTTCTATCTTCTCTAATCACCAATGATTAACACTATCTATCTTGGTTTTGTTGATCACATGATGATTAGTGAGTAGTTTCTCATAGGGTTTATGGGTTAGGTAGGATTAGATTGATTTGGGATGATTAAGGGATGTCTGATGTTTAATCTATCTTAAATCTCTTCTATCTAAGTGTGCTTAATGCCTAGTTAGCCTTGATCATGTTGATTAGGATGTTTAGGATTTCTTGCCCACCATGTGTTCGAGGAAATTCCAGTTTCTAGCTTTGATAGGACTTTCACATTCTATCTCATGGAAATGAATATCTAGAGTGATTGTTGGCCATTTGGAACTTGTTTGATTGCTTGCTTGATCTTAATTCACAAATGAGAGTTTGTTCTTGGATTAGGATTAGGTAAAGAGATTAGCACTAAGAGATTAGGCTAGTCAACTTATTATGTTCCTTGCTAGGAGGTTAGCTTGTTTGAAGCTTGATTAGCATCCCGAGATCATCCCGAGTCTTCCATTCCATTGACCTATGCCCATAAGATTTATCCTTTAATCTTGATTATCTAAGCTGTTATTGCTTGTTTAATTCTCTCTAGTTTGATTTCGTTTGCTTGATATTGTTAATTGCACTTAGGACATTTCACTACAAGAAAAATGGACAATGATAACATATTAGGATAGCACATTTTCTTAAACTGCTATTACAAATGAGTTCTTAATTTGGGTACAATACGATAGCATTTTGTTTGCGTTAAGAATAAAAGATAATAGGCGGGAATCTAAATTCACTAATACCGCCAATGACTTAGAAAAAAAAACGCCAATTTTTCATTAATCCTCTTATTTCCCTCTTATCTCTCATAACCCTTAGTAAAAAAATAGCATCTCTCTCTCGCGTACACTCTCGAAAACCCAGCTGGTTCACCTCTCTGCCGCCGTAATCGACCGTCGCTGAGGCCACTGTCGGAGTCGCCGGCCCTAATTCTCCCCTTCTCCGTCGCGATTGAGCTTATCTCGAAGGCATGCAAGTCCTTCCTTCTCTTAAATCTCTCTTTCTTTTATGCATATGCCTCTTTCTTTACTTTGTACTGTGTTGAATCTAAACTACATTTAGTAGATTTTCGTTTTACAAGTTCCGAATATAGGGTTTCTCTGATTCGATTGTTCAATTTGCGGTTTTTTATGCATGCATTTGTTCTTCGCTGATTTTGTCAAAAATAATTCACATAATTGCTTGTAGGATCTTATTTAGTCGTAGATGGGTAATTGTTTGAGTTTATAATCGTTAAGTAATTCTAATGATTTGTACTTGTTAGTTCTGAGTGATTTCTGCCTATAATCTGATCTCGCTAGCTGTTGTGTTCTTGTCTTTGAATTCATTATTCATCTATTAACTGAAACTATAAAGCATCTCTACCTGCAAATGCGAGACATCTGAAACTGTTAGTTTGTTTAATCTCTGAACTGTTCTAAGCTGATCTTGCTTCTGAATTCAATATTCATCTAATAATTGAAACTAAAAAGCATCTCTCAATGAATATAAGCTAGCTTGTTTAAGCTCTGAACTGTTCTAAGCATCGTTTATGTGTGCAACACTATCTCTTTCCAATTCATTCTTTAGAGTTGTAATTCTTGAATAGCATTACAAACACTTCGTTTTTTTCTTTTTGCAAGTAACTCTGCCTGCAAATGCGAGACATCTGAAACTATTCAATCAATCTCTTTACAGCAAACAGGTTAGTAACATCTTTCAATATCAATTAAGCTTCTGTGTTTGTTGTTTTGATCATTGTAATCTGTTCATTTTCTGCAGTATGTTGATGCTTGATTTAATGTGTGAATATGGAGACTGCATTTATGTTCACTTACATGTTTCAAATAGGACTGTGTTTATGGATAATCTCTGAAATGTCGCCATTGATTTGCTGTCTATAATTGTTGTTCAGTCTTCATTGTGATTATGTACTCTAGGTGGTTATGATTGTTTCACTGGTTGATATAAATGTTTTGGTAAAATTGATTACGTTTTATCTTATGGTATGTGTATGAGTTGTTTATGCTTTGGTAATCTTTTTGCTTATGGATATGAATCATTTTTCAAAGGTTTAAATTTAATAAGAACATATAATGGTGGAGAAGGCATGGGTTCACCTTTGCAGGTACTAAATTACACCTAGATAAGTCTAACATAAGTGTAAGTTTGTAGACTTTGAGTTTTTTTTCCCTTAAATTTCCCCTTGAAGAGCTGATCCTGCATACATAAGAGGTGCTACAGATTTCGTACAGTCTGTTTCTGATGCAAGCGGAGACTGCAACCATATAGTTTGTCCTTGCATTGACTGTCGAAATATGCTTCGGCAGTCAGCTACTGTTGTAGTTGAGCATCTTGTAACCAGGGGAATGGATGAGGGTTAGAAGATGTCTAAGGACTGGTATCATCATGGGGAAGTCAGCAGAGGTCCTGGAGGTGTAAGCAAAGAAAATCATCAGTGGAATGATGAGATTTTGGGATTGTATAGAGCTGCTGAATTCTTGGATGAGGAGTTTACTAGTAATGCAGACTTAAGTGATATTGCAGAGGGCGAGGACAAAAAAGAAGACGAGTTCCTTGCGAAGCTAGCTGATGCTGAAACACCGCTATACCCAAGTTGTGTAACCCATAGCAAGCTGTCAGCTATTGTCAAGTTGTTTAGACTTAAGACACAAAACGGATGGTCTGACAAGAGCTTTAACGATCTGCTAGAGACTCTGCCAGAGATGTTACCTGAAGATAATGTGCTTCACACATCATTGTACGATGTCAAGAAGTTTCTGAAATCGTTTGACATGGGTTATCAGAAGATACATGCGTGTGTTAACTACTGCTGCCTATATAGGAATAAGTACAAAAACTTAGACTCTTGTCCAAAATGCAAAACTTCACGATGGAAGACTAATATGCATACTGGTGAGGTGAAGAAAGGAGTGCCTCAGAAAGTAATACGGTACTTCCCGATAATCCCACGGTTGAAAAGGATGTTCAGGTCTGAGGAGATGGCTAAAGAAATGAGGTGGCATTTCACTAACAAAAGTAGTGATGGAAAGCTGCGTCATCCGGTAGATTCTGTGACTTGGGATCAGATGAATCATAAATACCCTTTGTTTGCGGCAGAAGAGAGGAATCTGCGACTTGGTCTTTCTACTGACGGCTTCAATCCCTTTGACATGAAAAATACTAGATATAGTTGCTGGCCTGTGTTGTTGGTATACTATAACTTGCTTCCAAATCTATGCATGAAAGAGGAAAACATCATGCTTACATTGCTCATTCCTGGTCCCCAACAGCCCGGTAACAATATTGATGTGTATTTAGAGCCACTTATAGAGGACCTGAACCATTTGTGGAACAAAGGAGAGTTTGCATACGACGCTTTCAGTAAAACTACATTTACACTAAAGGCGATGCTTCTTTGGACCATAAGTGATTTTCCTGCCTATGGGAATCTGGCTGGATGTAAAGTAAAGGGAAAAATGGGCTGCCCTTTATGTGGGAAAAATACAGACTGCATTTGGTTAAAATTCAGCAGGAACATGTTTACATGAGCCACAGAAAGGGTCTGCCAGCAACACACATATATAGGGGGAAGAAGACATGGTTCGATGGTAACACATAATTTGGAAGAAGGGGTAAAATCTTGAATGGTCGTGATATTTCCAGAAATCTGAAGAACTTCAAAAATGATTTTGGAAATCTGAAAGAAACTGCAAGGAAGAGGAAGAAGAAGGAGATTAGTAGATTAGAATCTGATGGTGAGGACTCATCTAGTGAATCTGAGGAAGAAGAAGAAGAAGTAGATATTGAGGAGTTGTCTAGATGGAAGAAAAGGTCAATATTTTTCAAGCTGGAATATTGGGAGGTTAGTAAACATGTCTTAAGCTGAAACTATTTTCAGAAACTATTTTGTAGTTTGTATGAATTGGTTTTGATTACTATTTTCAATTAAACTTATAGGAACTCCCGGTACGACATAACTTAGATGTAATGCATGTCGAGAGGAATGTGGCTGCAAGTATAATCGCAACCTTGCTACACTGTGGGAAATCTAAACACGGTCTTCAAGCTCGCAAAGACCTGGAGGATCTTGGTATTAGGAAAGACTTACATCCCAATACCGAAGGTAAAAGAACATATTTACCACCAGCACCTTGGTCTCTGTCCAAGTCAGAGAAAAAAGTTTTTTGTAAGCGACTCTATGACTTTAAAGGTCCAGATGGGTACTGCTCGAACATATCAAGGGCTGTATCACTTGAGGATTGTAAGGTAACAGGATTGAAATCTCACGATTACCACGTGCTGATGCAACAACTGCTTCCGGTTGCACTTAGAGGATTGTTGCCTAAGGGACCGAGGATAGCCATATTAAGTTTATGCGCTTTCTTCAACCACTTGTGTCAGCGAGTTGTGGATTTGGACCAGATTCTGGTTATGGAAGCTGAGATTGTTGAGACATTATGTATGTTTGAAAGGTTTTTCCCTCCTAGCTTCTTTGATATCATGGTCCACTTAACAGTACATCTAGGAAGGGAAACAAGGCTAGGTGGACCAGTCCATTTTCGATGGATGTACCCATTTGAAAGGTATAGTTCATCTTATATGTCATAAGTTTTTTTCATTTTACTCTATCAGTTTTTATATGTGATGATTTTGGTTACTCTATAGGTATATGAAGGTCTTAAAAGACTATGTGAGGAACCCTGCTAGACCAAAAGGCTGTATAGCTGAGTCTTATCTTGCAGAAGAATGCATCAGATTCTGTAATGAGTTCTTGAAGAAGACAACAAATGTGGAGGAAAAGTTAGATAGGAATATTGAGTATGAGAACAACTCTATTCTTGAGGCCGTCCTATTTCAGCAGGAAAACCAATTATCCTTACTGAAATGGAGATGAAAATAGCACACCTTGCTGTCATACAGAACATGGCTGTTGTGGATCAATTTGTTGAGTAAGTTCAATATGTTTTCTAATTCATGTTCCTTTCCAGTAAAACCTTATGCTGACTGAATCTTTTATGATGAACAAGCATGCATTTGCAGTCTTTGCAAGACGCAAATGAAAGGTGTAGACATGATGCATCAGCTTTATGGAAGATGCATACTCAGAACTTTGCTGATTGGCTAAAAGAGCAGGCATGTCTAATATACTTCTACTATTTGGTACTTGAAGTATCTTTGTATTGTTTGCTCAGTTGATTGGTTTTCTGAATTTGGCAGATACCCGTGAACTCAGACACATATGGAGAAACACTCAAATGGTTAGCATATGGCCCTCGTAGTAGTGCAAGAGCATACACCGGATATATAGTGAATGGGCAACGTTTTCACACAAGCTCGGTACATAGGCAAAGCCAGAACAGTGGGGTATATTACGAGGCCACTGCAATTTGCAGATCCAGTGCAAAAGACACATCACAAGTGTTTGATTTGGTGGAATACTATGGGAGAGTTACTGACATCATATTGATGGATTATAATGTCTTCTACGTACCTTTATTCCGGTGTCAATGGGTAGTAAGAGGCAATGGAGTGAAAGTTGAAGATGGGTTCACACTAGTTAATCTTAACCAAAGTCAAGTATCCTTTTTAAGAGATCTATATATATTAGCTTCTCAAGCAAAACAGGTGTTTTATTCTAGGGAAGATGATACCTCAAATTGGTATGTTGTGTTGAGAGGTCCTTCAAGGAAATATAGTAAAGAAGATGCTGCAGAAGGAAATGCGGATATTGGTCCTTTACCTTCAAACATTGACATGGATATTGACATGGATGAATCAGCAAATGCTAGAACTGACTGTGAAGGCATCTATGTTTGAATGTAGTTTGTTATCATTTTCTGTTTACTATGCTTTGTGTGTTTTCTGTGTGTTTACTTGTACATTTTTATGTTTTGTCTTGTCTTTGTTATAAGACTGTTTGTTACTTGATTGTGGCTGTGTTAATATTATTTCTGATTTGACTGTGTTAATATTTTTTCTGATTGATTTCCATTTTGTGATTACAGGTGAGTTGAGATGGGACGAAAGAAGAGCAAACGTGGTAAAGGTCAGAATACTACTCCTGCGATTGAGTCAGATCACCATGATAGAGAAGCAGTGGATGTGGAAGACGTTATGGATTTAGAAGAACCAACTGAATTGGAAAGGCAAGCTGATTTAGAAGATACGCAGGCTGGAGATAATCTTATTGCAAATGAAGATGATGGTCAGGAGCCCCAAGGTGAGTTAGAGCTATCTGAAGAAGCTGTTCAGCAGAATGAACCTAAAAAGAAGAGACAGAGAGGCCCAACAACCATGAAGAACATCGCTAAGGATCCTAATAACAAAGAGCGTGTTGATTTCACTATCACAGGCGAGCCTTGTGGACCTGGTTCAGTTAAGTTGTCATCTTACTTAGGTCCTTTAGTTCGGGAACACGTCCCAGTGACTCTCGATGGTTGGAGGAAACTCATCGAAGAAATGGAAACAGTTCTCTGGAGATCTATTCAGGTTAACTTTTTCATTCTTTTGCATACTGCACATTGATAGATGTGGTTTAATATCTTCATATGTATGTTTTTCTTATCTTAATTGCAGGCTAGGTTCGAACTAGATCAACCATATCAAAAGAAGGCTGTTCTTAAACAAATGGGGTGTTTGTGGAGATCATCTAAATCACGCCTAGTATCTAAGGTGAATGAGGCAAGCAATAACCAACAACGTATGAATCTGCGACCTAGTAATGTTTCTCCAACGGAATGGCGTAAATTCGTCAAAGCAAAAACTAGCTCGACATTTAAGGTAGTTTGATTTCAGTTACTTAAGATGTTATTGTTAATGAACACATTATTTAGTTACATGTATTTGTCAGGTTGTTAGTGAATCATTCAAACAAAGAAGGGCCAAACAGATTCCACACACCTGTAGCCGTAAAGGAATGGTTAGATTGGCGGAAGATATGGTAAGTAATTTAAGTTATAATGTCATACATCTATAACTATACTGCCTGTAGTTCATGGGAAAACGGATTTTTTGAATAATGGTGATTTTGTGTTATAGAAAAAATGTAGTTCAGACCCATCAGAGGTGAATAGGCTAAAGGTTTGGGTTAAGTCGCATACAAGAAAGGATGGAACGCCAGTGAATACCAATGCCGCAGAGAAACTTGTAAGTGTGCTCAGTCATTTGAATTGTGTATATTGTTTCTGAGACTTTTTTGAATTTTTTTTTTGATTATCTATCTTGCAGAAACAGGCAGCTGAATTGATTGATAGGTGTGATCAGTCAATTGAAACAAACCCTGGAAATGATATGCTTAACCAACTTCTAGGTCCTGATAATCCGGGTAGACTGAGAGCTATGGGTAGAGGCATGAGTAAGACAAAACTAGAATGTTTTCAGGTGAAGCAAAAGTGTATAGAAGACATGGAGGCCAATCAAGTTCGTCTGGTAAAGAAAGTGACTGAGTTGCAGGAAGAAATTGATAAAATGAAGCGTCAAGAACGTGAAGTTGGAGAAAACTCAGCTGTAAAAGTAAGTAGTTTTCTTCATGCTTTTCCTTAATTAAAATACATATAATTTCTGACACCTATGCGTTTTTGCTTCATGTTGTAGAGTGTGAACAAGCGTTCTCAACCTAAGTGTGTACTTATTGACTGGGATGGTACTGGTGAACAAGTTGCTGAGGGGCGTTTGATGCCATCTTCTCCTGAGGACTTAGTCAGTGGGACTCGCTTTGGTCCTGTTGATGTAAAAGTCTTTGTAGAGTCTGCACTTAAACCAGAAGCCTATCTTTGGAGACCTGCTTCTTACATGTGCACAATGAAGGAAGCGGTTGGAGAGATGATAGCATGGTCTGGTAATCATTACACCATTGTAGACAAGATGACACAACAACAAGACATTTATCATACGGTAAAGTCTTTACTTATAAGTTCATATATCTGACCTTGATGAGTTTGTTTGTTATTAGTAGGCATCTATGAGTATACTGAATTTTAATTTGTCTAATAGGGATCAGGATCAGAGAGTTCAAGCAAATGCAAATTATTGGACTTGAGTGCAGATGATGTAGTTGTTGCGGAAGGACTTTGGCAAACAGATGAAGCAGAAGCATTGGTGAACGGAATACCTCTCGGTCCAAAAGCTGTCAAAGTATTTGTGAATGCAATACTTCAGCCTCAGACGTTTATATGGCGACCTACTAAGGATATCACATACCTAGAGGATTGTTTTCAGTCGTTTGTGTCATGGCCTGCCAGGAAGGTTGTGTTAGAGAACACCCAAGAAGCATCAATTCAAACACCATCTGCTCAGAAATCTCCAGCAACTGCATAAGCATCAGGTCGAAAGTCTCATGACACAACTCCATCTCCAGTTCAGAAGTCTCCAGCAGTTACAGGCTCACAAAATCCTGTTGAGAATTCTCCTGCCTCTAAAAAACTTAAGTCTCCAAAGAAGAAAGCTCAGTCCACTCCTGTTTCCCCTATTCGGAGATCTCAGGTAATGTTATTGTATTCATATGTTACATGTTTATGTTTATGATGGTTAATATCAAACTGTAACAATGGTTTATATTTTTGAAATTGCAGCGTAAGAACAATACAACTACAGTGGTGAAAGAAAATCAGATGTGCAGGTTGATGGATGTTGTAAATGGTAAGATTGTTGTCGCTGAAGGACTCTGGATTTCTAATAATCCAGACATAAATGTCCATTGTGTTCGCTTGGGGTATAATGCAGTCAAAGTTCTAGTCAAGGTTGTTAATGTACCTGATGCAACAGTATGGAAGCCGTCTTCTTCAATTGAGTGTATGGAAGATGCGCTTGGGACATATCTAGCATGGCCTGAGAATAAAGTTAGCATGGTTTGAGTTAGACAAACTCAGGTAACTTATGTAACTAGTGCATTCTAAATCTGTTTTTACAGTGGTTATAGTACTTGAAACTGATTTGTATAATTTCATTGTTGCAGGGGATGAAGAAACCATGGTCCGGATTAGCTAGTTTAACTTATGTTATGACTAGTCTGACTTTATGTTTATCACTAGTTTGATGTTTTCGGGGATTTAGACTTGTCTTTTGTACTAGTATCCTGGAATGGAAATCCAGACTATGTTATGACTGGTGTTTTGTGTTTTGGATGGGATACCAATTAAGTTATGAATGAAACTATTTCTACTATAGCATGTTGTCTTCCAATAATTTCATAGCGTTATATTTGTTGAAGTCAGCTACCGTAGCATATGCATATGAGCTATTATATCTCTGTGAAGCACATATAGCAAACATGAAAGTGCTATTGTATAATATTATAGCACATAAAAGTTGTTATCAAAATGTTTATTACAGCAAGAACAAATGCTATAGTTAAGAAAATTTCGATTTAGAAACGCTATTATAGATTCACATATCGTAGCGTTAAAAATGGCTCATTAGAAAGAAAAATAGATGATTCGACAAAACATAATACAGCATCTGAATAATGTTATTATATAAGCGACTATTATAACATTCACGAAAAACGCTATTATACATGTCGAACCTACGATAGCTTGGGATGTCATAGCGTTCATGAAAATGCTATCAAACACATATTATAGCATTTTTTCCGTGCTAAAAATAAACATATTTCTTGTATTGTTTAGAATTTCAACTTAAATTGGTATTGCTTGACTCTAGAGGTTTAGTGTATTCACTTTGGTTTAATCCGGTCCTAAAATTGGGTTGATCCCTCATTGCTATGATGTGTTGTGTTTTTGAGTGTTTTTAGGCATGATTAAGAGTGTTATTTGGCTTTAAGAAAAGCATTTAGACAACATTATTGTGTTTTAACTTTAGGTTAGTGCATGTAGGCATCATTAGGTTAGGTTTTGCTTTGTTTCTTCTTTTTGTAGGTGGTGGATGACAAAAAGGAGCACCAAGGAGTAATGTAGAAGGTAGGGACCAAAGGAGCACCTAGACAAGGTGGAAAAACAGCCAAGGATCGAGCTGGGAACTCATAGCGGGCTCGCGCAGCGGCCTCCCCAGGCCGCTATGAAAGACCCGCGGAAGATCTATTTCTCCAGCGACCTGCGCAGCGGCCAACCCAGGCCGCTGAGACCTCACAGCGGGATAGCGCAGCGGCCACCCCAGGCCGCTATGAAGGAACAGCGAAAGACCAGATTATCCAGCGGCCAGCGCAGCGACCCACCTAGGCCGCTGGGCACTCATAGCGGGGTTCTGCAGCGGCCTCCCCAGGCCGCTGTGAGCCTACTTTTTCACACATGCCACTTTTTCTTTTTGCTTTTGGCTTGTAGACCACCCCATGTGTTTGTGGTCGACCATTGCACGTTTTTAGATCTATTTAAGGGCTCTTAGTGTGTATGAAGAGCATATCACATTTTGTAAAAAATTCTCTCCAAAGATTTCAATCTCTTTTATGCAATTTTAGTTCTTGAGTTCTTCTTCTTGTTCATCTTATTTTCTTGTTGAATCATGTTTTGTTTGATGTTTGCTATGGCTAGAGAGTAGTTTTCTTTAAGTTTCTGGGTTGAGGAAAGGTAAGGGTGATTAAAAACATGGTTTAGGTTGCTTAGAACTTGGGAGCTTGATTTCTTACTTGCTAGAAGTTCTTAATGCTAGGATTGAAGTAGCTAATCAATTCCTTGATCTTAAATGTTGCTAGCACCGAGAGGTGTAGTTTATGTTTGAATCTCTGTCAAGTGCTTTACATTATTAGCCAACGAGAGTTGATGTTTAAGGTGTTTAGTGGTAATAAGAACTTGGTATTAATGCATATTTATCTTGAAATTGCCAACGAGAGTTGATGTTAATGCTTGATGGATATAGGGTTGCTATCATGAGAGTGGAGTAACTTTGTTTGTTGTTATTGGCCTAAGAAATCACCCATAGTTGCTTAATGTTTCTAAACAATTAATTGATCACCCGAACCGAAACTCAACCCAAGGAGCTTATCTTTTAATCAATTGTTTTCAATCACTCGTTGCTCTGTTTTGTACTATGTTCTAGCTCTGTTTTAATCTCATAATTGTTATTTTATCAAGTTAAATATGTTTGGAATTTGTCACTATTGTTAGTTTTAGGAATAAACTCACAAACTCATTTTGATTGCGCTTAGACTAATAAAACATCTGTATTCTTAGTGCGTTTGATCACCCGAGTGGATTGACACCTCGAAAATTACATCGACTAGGTTGTAAACTTGCAACTGAAGTAGTAAAGAGGAACTAGATTTTTGCTTATCAAGTTTGGCGCCGTTGCCATCTTGGGTGTTTAATTGAACCATTGAGATTGGATGTTTAATTGGGACTAAGTCATTTTATTTCGGTTTTACTAATCTTCTCTACCTTTTTCTCTTGGGTTTTACAGGTGAATGAACTTGAGGAGCAGGGGACCAACAAACCTTGTGCCAAGAGTTGAAAACATCAAAGCATTGGAAAGAGAGATTTCAAGAAAAAAGAGAGCAGAAAAAAGGTTGACAGGAGAACAAATAGATATGGCTGACCCGGAACAACAACAACAGGGAGGTGGAATGAACAACGAAGGAAGAAGACCCCAACATCCACCAAGAGTAACTAGAGCCATTGGATATTATGATGAACCAAACATCAACGACTACAATTCTGGAATCACTCCACCAGGGTTCGACAACAACAACTACGAAATTAAAGCAAGCATCTTCAACATGGTTGAAAGAAACAAATTCCATGGCCTACCTATGGAGGATCCACTAGACCACCTTCACAACTTCGACAGAGCTTGTAGAACAGTTCGCATCAATGGAATTTCTGAAGATGCAATGAAGCTCATACTGTTTCCATTCTCACTTGGAGACAAAGCCCACGAATGGGAGAAGAACCTTCCACAAGACTCAATCACTTCTTGGGATGAATGCAAAAGACTCTTCCTGTCCAAGTTCTTCTCCAAATCAAGAACAGCAAAGTTGAGGAATGAGATTTCCAGCTTCAAACAAAAAACAACAGAAAACTTTGGAGAAACTTGGGAGAGATTCAAGAGCTACACCAACCAATGCCCTCACCACGGTTTCACCAAGGAAAGTCTTCTCAGCACATTATACAGAGGCATACTCCCAAAGTACAGGATGATGCTAGACACTGCTAGCAACTGCAACTTCCTGCAAAAAGATGAAAGAGATGCCATGCAACTGGTTGAGAACTTGGCCACCAGTGACACCAACTATGGGGAGGACTATGACAGGACCTACAGAGAAGGAGGAGACAGAGATGATTCAAGGAGAGAGATCAAAGCCCTCAATGAGAAACTGGACAAGTTGCTTAAAGCAAACAAAAGGGAAGTAAACTTTGTGGGAGAATTTGATCAACACCAAGGATACATAGAAGATGATACTGATATGTTTTTTGATGGACATGTTGAGATGAATTATATTGGAGGACAAGGCTACAACAAAGGATTCAAACAGAACTACAGGAATCACCCAAACTTCTCATACCGAAGTAATAATGTGGAGAACCCACAAGATCAGTCTTACCCCCCATTAAAGCAACAAACCACACTTCAAGGAAACTTCCAAACAAAACCAGCTTTCAACAATGGAAACTTCCAGCAGAGGCAACCCTACAACAACCAAGGCAACTTCCAACAACGCCAACAGTACAACAACAACCAAGGTAACTATCAAGTTAACCAACATTTTCAGGGACAAGGAAGTTCAAACACCTACCAAAAAACAGATGATCAAGCACAAATGCTGAAGCACTTTATAGAAAGTACCAACAAAGCCATGACAGAAATGAAGACACAAATGGAAAACCTAGCATCAAGAGTTGGGAACATGGAGCAATCCAACAAAGCCGGACCATCATCAAACCGACCACCAGGCTTTCTCCCTGGAAAACCGGAGCAAAACCCAAAAGAGTATATCAAAACCCAAAAGAGAGTTACCATCCAAAGAAGTCATTGAGGACAATGAGAATCAAGCTGGGGGGATGGATTTTGAACTTGAAGAAGAGAAGGAAACCACTGAGAAGAAGCGGCATGATGCAGAAGAAGTCAAATATATAAAAGGGAAAGGCAAAATGTATGAGGAAACAAAGGAGAAAGCAAAAACCGGTTCAGCCTCTACATCCAAGGAGAAAGTTTTTGTACCACCAGCCTATGAACCCAAACTCCCCTTTCCTGGAAGGTTTAAGAAGCAACTCTTGGAGAAGTATAGAGCACTCTTTGACAAGCAAATGGAGAAGATTCAGCTCACCATGCCATTGATGGATGCATTCATGCTTGTGCCTCAATATAGCAAATTCCTCAAAGATGCAGTCAAAGTAAGAACAAAAGAGATGGAAGGAATAGTTGTCCTAACCCACGAGTGTAGTGCCATCATCCAGAGAAAAACCAGTCCAAGGAAGCTAGAAGATCCGGGAAGCTTCACTCTACCATGCGCTTTGGGGCCACTCTCCTTTGAGAGATGTTTATGTGATCTTGGAGCAAGTGTCAGCTTGATGCCACTCTCAGTAGCAAAGAGCCTTGGTTTCACACGCTACAAAGAGTGTAGAATCTCACTTGTGTTGGCTGATAGGTCAGTAAGACTTCCAGTTGGTATGCTTGAAGACATTCCGGTCATGGTTGGTAATTTCGAAATACCGACAGATTTTGTGGTTCTAGAGATGGATGAAGAACCAAAGGACCCTCTGATCTTTGGAAGACCTTTCCTAGCCACTGCTGGTGCCATAATTGATGTCAAGAAGGGAAAGATTGACTTGCACTTAGGAAAGAACCATATCCTCAAGTTTGACATCAATGAGGTGATGAAGAAACCGACAATTCAAGGACATGCCTTTTGGATCAAAACGTTGGATGCTTTGGCTGATGAATACTTGGAAGAGCTAGCCATGGAAGACTCCTTGGAGATGGTCATGACCACAAAGAAAGACGTGAGTGAGATGATCAACAAGGAAGGACATGAGTATGCAAAACTGCTGGATTCTCGCAAGGTGTTGGAAGGGAATGATCAATTCTTGGAACTTCCTCAAGAAGTCCACAGTATCAAATCCATGGAAGGAGAAGAAGCAATCAAACCAGCTAGCAATGGTGAGTCTAGCTTGGACATTGACTGGTGTGAGCTGTGATATACCATGGATTTTAGGGATTTTAACCATGGTATATGTGTCATTTATCGAGTCTTTTACTATGTTTTAGAGTCTTTTCAGGTATTTATTAGGTACAAGCACATTTGGAGCATATTTGGTGATTATAGCATTTTCTGGAGCTAATTGGAGTATTTGGCCGAGAGATCAAGTTCACTGTTGATATTTCCGAGCTGCATCGATCGTCACACTTATGGCAACGATCGTTGCACCAGCGAGATGGGCCAAACGACGGTTTAATAAAGGATGAAGAAATTGCAGTTTTGCCCAGAAGTTTCTGATATTTACAAAGAAGCCCCAATTCGTGTTTTAGGTTATAAATAGAGTTTTTAAGCCATTGTTTAGGGCACGCTTTCATTAAGTCTTATTTTATTTCAGAGAGCCTGAGGGGCTGGTTTTGTTCTCGAAAGAGACTTGATTTTGAACCTCTGTTGATTATTCTGTTTTTATGATATTTGGTTTTCTTACTTATGATGTTTTCTGTCTCGATGAACATGTCTGAGTAGATCACCTGTTAGGTTGAAGGATTCTCATTAGGGATTTCAGAGAATTACAGTTCTAATTAGTTAATAAGGATTTATATCTGCCAGTTCTTTATCTAAGTATTTCTTAATGCTTAATCTGAAGTAGCTAATCAGAATTATGATGTTAGGTTGATTAATTCAGCGGAAGTTGGTTAATTTAACTAGAAAGAACTTAGATAAGCAATTAAACTGTTCGCAAACGGAAGTTTGGTCTAGGTTAATTGTGAACATATCAAACCTGGAATTAATGCTAGTTTAATCTGCTAGTTCTCGCAAACGAAAGTTTGGTTTGCTGCACTTAGACTTAGAGAATTATCGCAAAGGAATTTGGTTAATTCTATATCTGTGTTTTGAGTTCTAGAACTGTGCTTAATTAGATCCTTGCTGAATGAACTGTCTGCTAGTCTGATTTCCTGAGAATACCCTAGGTTTGACGCTTTTAATTACTTGCTTTCACAACCAATAATCTCTGCTACTGATTTACTTTCTTGCACTATTTTCAATACAATCACATTGCTTATTTCTAGTATTCATTCCCTACGGTTTGATTCTCTTGAGACCAAGTGTCCCTGTGGATTCGATAACCCTATATACTACTTTGACATTGCTGTACACTTGCAGTTTAGTATAGGGATTAATTCTTGACCTATCAAGTTTTTGGCGCCGTTGCCGGGGACTCTTTGAGTCTTCGATAGGACCGAACTTAGGGTTTTACTAGAAATTTTTCGTTTTTTTTTTGTTTTTGTTTTTTTCGTTTTTTTTATTATTTTTGCTGACTTTTCTCTGTTTCTCTCTGTCGCAGGTACGAATTTCGCCTTGCATCGATCGTTGCACCCTTTGCATCGATCGTCACTGAGCGATTTGAGATTGAATCGATCGTTGCACTGATAGCATCGATCGTTGCTGGACGATTACAGACAGTTTATGCCAACGCAGAACACTCGAAGTAATCCGAACTCGAGCTTAGTTAATCTCAACCTAGAAGAACTTGGACGTCTAGAGAGGACTATCAGAAGAGAAAAGAGAGAAAGAATGGTACAAGAACGCTTGATCTTGATACCAGATGCTGATGGAATCCTGAGGGATCCAGAGGACAATCCTTACAATGCTGCTGGGCAAAGGATTGATGCTGAGGGACGAGTGATCCCTGATGAAGTTGAGCCAGAAGGCCGGATTGTAGTTCATGAGAGGACGCTAGCTGATTACAATAGACCTGATGAGTTTCATGCAAACCGAGCAGCTCTAGTGCTTCCTGCCTTCGAGAGGAATGATTTTGAGGTAAAAACTATCTACTACCAACTGATGAGGCAGATTGCTTTTCATGGTCTTCAATCAGAGCAGCCTATGGATCACATTGACAAGTTTGAGGACATAGTCACTGGCATGAAATATGAAGGAGTATGCCCGGACTATCTGTTCCTTAAGCTATTTCCGCACAGTCTTGCTGGAGACGCTAGTGCATGGCTGAGACAACTGGCACCTGGTCAGTATACTACTTGGACAGCCTTAAAGAGTGAGTTCCTGCGCCACTTCTACGATGCTGCGCGCTCAGATCAGTCCAGACAGGACATACTCACTTTTTCCCAAGGAGCTGTGGAGCCTTTGACAACTGCATGGATGAGATTTAAGAAATATCAGCGTGATTGTCCACACCATGGATTCACAGAAGTACAGCTGATTGGTATTTTCTTCAGAGGAATAGATCTCCCTTATCAGACTGCTTTGGATAATTCCAGTGATGCAAATTTCAGCACCAGAACTCCTACACAAGCTAAACGGTTGATAGAGAACCTGATTGGCAGCAATAGTTGCAAAACAATGGATGAAAGGAGGAAGAGATCTGGTGGAACCGTAGAGAATTCTGATATGGCTAACATAAGATCCAGATTGGACACAGTCTACAATCTTCTGACAAATAAGAAAGCTGTCCACTTTGCCCAAGATGTGGAGGTGATTCAGACTGAGGTGGACACTCAGGAAGAAGATGTGAATTTCATAGGAGGTTCCGGTTTCCAAGGTAATAGATTTAACAATCAACAGGGGAACAGGTTCTCAAATGGAGGACAGAATGGAGGTTTTCAGAAGACCTATGGACAGGGTAATCAGAGAACCTATGGATCTACATCTTATCAGACTCCTCCTGCACCTACAGCACATGAGAGCAAAATGGAGGCTATGATGGAACAACTGATGGAAAGTCAAACCAAGCTTTCCGTAGACAACAACAAGAAGCTGGACGCTGTCTATCAGGACCTCAATGGGAAGTTTGAGACATTGAGCACTCACATGAAGCAGTTGGACACTCAGGTGAATCAGATGTCCAGCTCACTGAAAGGAAAAGGAGTTGCAGACACTCATATTAAGGCCTGGTCTGTAATGATTAATGATGGATCTTATCTAGGGGAGAAATTTGAGCTAAGTACAGCTGAGTTGGTGACTGAGGAAGAATTTTCGGATTTCTGTGAAAAACTCTCGGGTGGAAGTTGTGATGATCGCGATGCAACGATCGATACACATCTGGCATCGATTGATGCAGGTCGTGAACAAGCAGAGAATCCGTGGGATGAAAATGAGATTGATGCAGAACTAGCCCGCCTATTCCCTAATACATCTGAAATCACTCCAGAAGATGTTTATGCACAAGCTATTTGGCACAGTCCCAAGGTGTCTGAAGTGATTAAACAAGAGATTGAAGAGCTGAAAAGGCTAGAAAAGAGTGGTGAAGACTTGGAAGAAATTCCATCATCTGATGATCCACCTTATCATCCATGTGTTCAGAAATATTTGAACAAGATGTTGCCTTTAGATGAAGAGCTGAGAGAATGGGTGATAGTAGTTCCTCAGCATATAAGTGATATTCTGTTAACTAAGGTCCCAAAGAAACTGCCTGATCCTGGAGTCTTTATACTTGATTGTTCTATCTTTGAGGATAGTTTTAGGCGTTCTCTGTGTGATTTAGGAGCTGCTGGGAGCATAATGTCTTACTCTGTGGCAGAGAAGCTGGGTATGTTGGATTTTGCTCCTACTAGGACACGACTTATCCTAGCTGATCAGTCCATACGAGTTCCTGAAGGACTCCTTATGGATATTCCAGTAAGAGTTGGAAACTACTTAGTTCCAACGGACTTCCTTGTGCTGAAATACGCATGCGATCCGGATGAAGCTTTATTGCTTGGGAGACCATTCTTGGCTACAGCAGGAGCTGTGATTGATGTTAGACAGAGTCTAATAGACCTCCACCTGGGAGATGAGACGCTGCGATATGAGATGGAGAAGCTGCGGAAGCCACTGATAGATGGACAGGCTTTCAAGATCTTGGAAGCAGATGATGAGCAGCTGAATGAGACTGTGATAATAGATCCTGGGGCGCATTTTACTCCATCTTTTCTTGGACTGAAGCATTCTGCAACAGCCTATTCTCCGCCCTGGATGAGGAGACTTGAACAGAGACAGAAAAGGTCTCTGTCAGGATCTTCCGGAGCCTGAAAGATCTGGCACGTCCGGTCAAGCTATTGACCTTAAACAAGCGCTGGGTGGGAGGCAACCCACCATTAGGTACTGGTGTTTTTCTTTTTAATTTTTGGTGTTTTTGTTAGGATTTTACGTTTGTTTTTGTTTCTGGTGCAGTCATGTTTGCAGGTCTCGGATTAAATCGCAGTGCAGCGATCGATGCATTTCTGCATCGATCGTCACAACACGAAAGGAATCGCATTGCAGCGATCGTTGCGGTCCTGAGCAACGATCGACCATACACGAAAATCGCCAAGTAACGGTCGATGCATCTAATGCACCGATCGATGCTGTGCGACAGAGGTAACCCGACAGACATAAACTCACCTTTTCAATTTATTTTATTTTCTTTTTACCGATCCTTCGCTGGACACTACTGGGGACAGTGTGTCTTAAGTGTGGGGGAGGTGCTACTGACGTTTATCTTTCTGTTTTCTTAAGAGTCAGTCCGTTTTTCAAAATTTTTTGTTTTATTGAGTCAAAATTGTTTAAGTAAGAAACTATGATTTTCGGAGGAGATTTACAAAACTTGCAGGAACTTAAGTAACCATTGGGATGAAGTTGCAGGATCTATCTCTGACTATTAGAAAATCCCATCACAGATCAACCTACTGGGAACACCCACATCACTTCAGGTATCAGAGGATCCTTTTACTGACTTCACCCCTAATACTGACTTAGATTTTCTCACCTAAGGGCTTGGTATACTTTATGTCGGATTCCCTGTTAGTTCTGACACAGCCTGTAAACCTGTCCTATTTAGTTCCCTTCTCCCCTTCTATAAAGTAAAAAAAAAAAATAATAAACTGAGGATGAGTTAGTAACTCCGAAGTGGTCATGGGAGTGGTAGATAAAACTATTATCTCTCATGTGATCCATGGAATGTGTCCAAAGTACACCCCATAACGGGAAGAACACTGATAAAAAAAATAAAATGATACCCAGTGGGGAAAAATCAGTTGTTAAAGAAGGGAAAGAGAAGAAAGGGACTAGAGAAAGATAGTATGGTGGTCTAGAGCTAATCAGGTAAGAATCCATGTGCCTTTAGATCGATACTCCTTAGGTGAGACCGCACTTAAATACTTGCAGAAGTCAGTAGGGAGAATTTGAATGCTTGAATGTGATTGTGGAGTTTACCTAGGACAGTTGCTAAGTGTGGGGGAAATACATGTTGGTCTTGATATCCTGTGATTGATTCTTTTAGTGGTTTACTAAGGGGAATCTGAGTATTGTAGCTTCTAAGATGAAATGAGTTTCTGAAGAGTTTTCAAACCTCTTCACCATGTTTTAGTTCTTTGTCTTGCTTGAGGGCAAGCAAGAGCTAAGTGTGGGGGAGTTGATATACCATGGATTTTAGGGATTTTAACCATGGTATATGTGTCATTTATCGAGTCTTTTACTATGTTTTAGAGTCTTTTCAGGTATTTATTAGGTACAAGCACATTTGGAGCATATTTGGTGATTATAGCATTTTCTGGAGCTAATTGGAGTATTTGGCCGAGAGATCAAGTTCACTGTTGATATTTCCGAGCTGCATCGATCGTCACACTTATGGCAACGATCGTTGCACCAGCGAGATGGGCCAAACGACGGTTTAATAAAGGATGAAGAAATTGCAGTTTTGCCCAGAAGTTTCTGATATTTACAAAGAAGCCCCAATTCGTGTTTTAGGTTATAAATAGAGTTTTTAAGCCATTGTTTAGGGCACGCTTTCATTAAGTCTTATTTTATTTCAGAGAGCCTGAGGGGCTGGTTTTGTTCTCGAAAGAGACTTGATTTTGAACCTCTGTTGATTATTCTGTTTTTATGATATTTGGTTTTCTTACTTATGATGTTTTCTGTCTCGATGAACATGTCTAAGTAGATCACCTGTTAGGTTGAAGGATTCTCATTAGGGATTTCAGAGAATTACAGTTCTAATTAGTTAATAAGGATTTATATCTGCCAGTTCTTTATCTAAGTAGTTCTTAATGCTTAATCTGAAGTAGCTAATCAGAATTATGATGTTAGGTTGATTAATTCAGCGGAAGTTGGTTAATTTAACTAGAAAGAACTTAGATAAGCAATTAAACTGTTCGCAAACGGAAGTTTGGTCTAGGTTAATTGTGAACATATCAAACCTGGAATTAATGCTAGTTTAATCTGCTAGTTCTCGCAAACGAAAGTTTGGTTTGCTGCACTTAGACTTAGAGAATTATCGCAAAGGAATTTGGTTAATTCTATATCTGTGTTTTGAGTTCTAGAACAGTTATTGATTGGATCCTGATTAATTGATTGCTTGCGTTCCTGATTTCCTGAGAACTCCTGATACCTAACGCTTTGCTCTCTTGCTTACAAACTCACTTGATTCGCTTTGATATTTCGTTTACTGCTTTTACATCTGCTTCGCTTAATTTAATCCGAATTACTAATAATCTATTGTGTGACTGAGAGTCCTCGTGGGATTCGATACCTTATATACTACGATTGCATTAACTGTGCACTTGCAGTAGAATAGGGAAAACTATACACCTATCAAGCTGAAGGCACCTAAGGTAGAACTCAAACAACTTCCCGAAGGGCTAAGGTACGCTTTCTTAGGACCCAACTCATCGTATCCTGTCATTGTGAGTGAAAACCTTGATGAAAATGAACTAAACTTACTCCTAAGTGAATTGAGAAAATATAGGAGAGCCATAGGTTATTCACTTGATGATATAAAAGGATTGTCACCCACTCTTTGCACCCATAGAATTCACTTGGAAGATGAAACAATGACTTCTATTGAGCACCAAAGGAGATTGAATCCTAATTTGAAAGAAGTTGTTAAAAAAGAAATTCTGAAATTCTTGAATGCAGGGATTATCTTTCCTATTTCAGATAGCACTTGGGTCTCACCTGTTCATGTAGTTCCAAAGAAGGGAGGTATAACTGTGGTCAAAAATGAAAAGAATGAACTAATCCCTACAAGAACTATAACCGGTCATAGAATGTGCATTGATTATAGGAAGTTGAACTCAGCCACCAGAAAAGACCACTTCCCTCTCCCATTCATTGACCAAATGCTTGAACGCTTAGCAAACCATCCATACTATTGCTTCCTGGATGGGTATAGTGGATTCTTTCAAATACCCATCCACCCAAATGACCAAGAAAAAACGACATTTACATGTCCCTATGGCACCTTTGCATATCGAAGGATGCCATTTGGGTTGTGTAATGCTCCAGCAACATTTCAAAGATGCATGATGTCAATTTTTTCCGATCTAATTGAAGAAATGGTTGAAGTATTTATGGACGATTTTTCTGTGTATGGTTCTTCGTTTGCTGCTTGTTTGTCTAACTTGTGCAGGGTACTTCAGCGTTGTGAGGAGACAAACTTGGTGCTGAACTGGGAGAAGTGCCACTTCATGGTGAAAGAAGGAATAGTTCTTGGGCACAAAATTTCGGAACAGGGGATTGAAGTGGACAAGGCTAAGATAGATGTGATGATGGGTTTACAGCCACCAAACTCAGTCAAAGGGATCAGAAGTTTCTTGGGACACGCTGGATTCTACCGACGGTTTATCAAAGACTTTTCAAAGATCGCAAGGCCTTTAACAAGGATGCTGTGCAAGGAAACATAGTTCATTTTCGATGAAGAGTGCCTAGAAGCGTTCAACAAGATCAATAGTGCACTTGTGAGTGCACCGATAGTGCAAGCTCCAGATTGGGACCTTCCCTTTGAGATCATGTGCGACGCAAGCGACTATGCAGTTGGAGCAGTCTTAGGCCAGAGGAAAGACAGGAAGCTCCACGTGATCTATTATGCGAGCAGGACCCTTGATGATGCTCAAACCCGATATGCAACCACAGAGAAGGAACTCTTGGCGGTAGTGTTTGCATTTGACAAGTTCAGATCATACCTGGTGGGATCAAAAGTAGTTGTATACACAGACCATGCAGCTTTGAGGCACTTGTTGGCTAAGAAGGATGCTAAACCAAGGTTGTTGAGATGGATACTTTTACTCCAGGAATTTGACCTTGAGATACAAGACAAGAAAGGCATTGAGAACGGAGTGGCTGATCACTTGTCAAGGCTGAGGATTGATGAGCAGGTACCAATAGATGATTCTCTACCGGAAGAACAACTTCTCATGATTCAGAGTTTGAGAGACGGGTACAACACAGTCTTGAAGATGGAGGAAGTGAAAAGTTTAAAAGACGAGCAGTTACCATGGTATGCAGATTTTGTCAACTACCTAGCATGTGGAAGGGAGCCACCCAACCTCAACAGCTACCACAAGAAGAAGTTCTACAGGGATGTTACTCGATACTATTGGGATGAGCCATACTTATTTAAGAGGTGTTCAGACGGACTTTATAGGAAATGCGTTCCAGAAGAAGAGATGGAAGGGATCTTGTATCACTGCCACGGCTCAGAGTATGGGGGACACAACGCTTCATTCAAAACCGCTACAAAAGTGCTACACTCAGGTTTTTGGTGGCCCAGCTTGTTCAAGGATGCTCACGGATATGTGACAAGATGTGATGTCTGTCAAAGAAAGGGCAACATTGGAAGAAGGAACGAGATGCCACAGAACCCGATACTAGAAGTTGAAGTATTTGATGTATGGGGGATTGACTTCATGGGACCTTTCCCATCCTCTTATGGGAACCAATACATCCTGGTAGCAGTGGACTATGTGTCGAAATGGGTAGAGGCCATTGCAAGTCCTACAAATGATGCAAAGGTAGTTATTAAGCTATTTAAATCAATCATATTTCCCAGGTTTGGCATCCCAAGAGTTGTGATCAGTGACGGAGGAACTCACTTCATCAATAAGGTGTTTGAAAGTCTTCTTAGGAAGTATGGAGTGAAACACAAGGTAGCAACACCTTACCATCCTCAGACCAGCGGGCAAGTAGAAGTATCAAACCGGCAAGTCAAAGCTATACTGGAGAAGACTGTCGGGAGTTCAAGGAAAGACTGGGCAAAGAAACTTGATGATGCTCTTTGGGCATATAGGACTGCCTTCAAGACACCTATTGGCACTACACCATTCAACCTCTTGTATGGGAAATCATGCCACCTACCAGTTGAAATGGAGTACAAGGCAATGTGGGCAGTGAAGTTGTTGAACTTCGACCTTAAGACAGCAGCAGAGAAGCGGCTCATCCAACTCCAGGAGATTGATGAAATCCGATTGGATGCCTATGAGAACTCAAGGATTTATAAAGAGAGGACCAAAGCATTTCATGACAAGAAGATAGTCAAGAAAGAGTTCAAAGCAGGAGATCAAGTTCTGTTGTACAACTCCCGGCTGAGACTATTCCCTGGAAAACTCAGATCAAGGTGGTCGGGCCCATTCTCCATCATGGAGGTAAGACCCTATGGAGCCATTGTTCTTCTCAACAAGAATGGAAGTGAGTTCAATGTGAACGGACAAAGGATCAAGGTCTACTCAGCATCAAACCCCGTGGAAGAGGAGGTATCGATTCTTCTCTCGGAACCAACCCCAACCTGAGAAAGTAAGAGAGTCAAGCTCGAGACTTAAAACAAGCGCGCTTGGGAGGCATTCCCATGTTATCCTTTGTATATAGTGTGTGAATTTTCTTTGATTTGATTTGATTGGTGTGCTTTTGTGTGATTTTTGTGAGTGTTTTAGTTTTGTGTGTGAGTTTTCAGGCATGTGGAAATGAACGGAGGCAAGGATGACCTTAAAGAAAGGCCGGAACAAGGAAAAGAGCTCACACCGGCCACCCACAGCGAGGTACCTGGGCCGCTGTGAGGTACATGCGGAACATCAAATTCCGTAGCGGCATGCACAGCGAGGACGGCTAGCCGCTACGGTCGAAAAACACTCACAGCGGGCACCCGCAGCGGGGTACCTGGGCCGCTGTGGCAAATTTATGCGAAAGTGGAATTATCGCAGCGGCATAGGCAGCGGGGTCATCCAGCCGCTACAGGTAAGAAAAATCCATAGCGGCCAGGCGCAGCGGGGTACCCAGGCCGCTATGGAGAAAATTTGCGAAACTTCATTTTACACAGCGGCCCACACAGCGAGGGAGCCAAGCCGCTACAGGTAAAATAACCTCGCAGCGGCAACCCACAGCGAGGTACTTGGGCCGCTGCGAGGGTCTTTTTCGCGAGTATCCATCGCGGCCCAGCCCCTCTCTCTCACTCTTCTTCTCAAAACTCCATTTTCATCCAAAAACTCAAAAGTTGCGATTTCTCTCTCGGTTTTTCACCAAATTCAGCGATTTCTTGTGCTTTCACTCACGATTTTTCATCATCTTCCTATCTAGAATCATAATCCATCATCAAATCAAACAAAGGTATGAGATTTCGGATCAACTGTTCTTCATGGCAAAATTTTGGTTTCGATTTTCATGATGTTTGATGCTCTGAACTTCCTAACTGAATGATTCTAGACACACCCATACTGTCAATTCGGAAAACTATCGGTTAAATTGCTTGAGATTCGGATTTTTCAGATTCTAGGGTTCTTGGTGAGAAAAATTGAAAATTGGGGAAAAAGTGATTTGATTGCTCCTAATGCTTTGTTAGGGTGACTTGATCATACTTTGCAAAAGGAACCATGCCAAATTTATAACACATTGAGATTTGTGTGGAAAAAGAAAGAACCTAGTGAAGAACATGATGAAAAACTTGAGATAATGCTGGAATTTGAGTGGGAACGATTTCTGGTTGATATTTGGAGTTGGTAATAGCCTATATGAGGATTGTTTGAGGAATTATTGGTTGAAAACTAAAATGCTCAGACTGTAGGCATTGCTTTTGTGTTGATGTTTACGCGGATTAATCACTTTAAATTTGCATCTATGCAGATGGTAAGGACCGAAAGGCAAGCTGGCCAGACAGAGGAAAGCGCACAAACCCATCGCTCGGGTAAGGAACCTGCTGTTCAAAATGAGGAGGAAGAGGAGATGCTTGAAGTCTCAAGCAGTAGTGATGAAGAGATAGGGAAACAGAAAAGAAAGAAAGTGGCGAAGAAACCCGCACAGAAACCGGCCAAGAAACCAGCAAAGAAGAAGAAGAAGGTCCCGAAGAGTTACACTTTTGGGCAGATACGGATCAAGCTGGATTCTTACACATGGCCTGAGACAAAGTTCGGGGATCCAGAAGTCTGTAAGAAGCTGGGTATCTATGACGACGTGATGACTATGTTGAGCGCCATGAGCTTAGAGAGCTTGATGCTGGGAGAAGCCTATCCGGTGTATAGAGAAGCATGCCATCAACTTATGTGTACCTTTAAGGTAATAGAATACACGGATGGATATTCCGAGGAAAATGGATATGGGCACGTAACCTTCACCTGCGGTGGGAAAAGGTACCAGATAAGTTTCAAGCAGATATCCCAACTTCTTGGATTCCGAGACAAGTGGAACAACCAGCTGCCAGAGATTGGACTTCTCCCCACAGTGATGTGGAGCACAATCTCCCAGACTCCCTACAAGACAGGAAACATGAAGAATTCGGATATTGCACATCCAGCCATCCGATATGTAGAGAAGCTGCTGGCTTACACCTTGTTTGCAAGGAGGGAGAACAACAAGGTGTTAGAAGAAGGGCTAAGGTTCTTGGCAGTGGGTTTACAGCCGGTAATGACAGAGTTCGATGTCCCTGAGATCAACTACGGGGACTACCATGAGCTGGGAATGGTAGGGTACTTCATGAGGCAATTATCGGTTATGAGGAAGAAGGCATTGAGGTCACATGACAGTACACTAGTGTTCAGATTTGGAGGACTATTGACATCGATCTTCAGGGCATTGGGAATCCTGCTGGTCAACGGGAAAGCATCATCGAGGTTGGACGAGAGCCACCTCAACAGGACCTACTTCCTTGCTGGGAAGATACAGGACATAATCGCTTACACCTTCAGGGCCGGTCCACAGCAAACCGCAAATGTGCTTCTCCCAAACTTGGCCATCACTTCTCTACAGGACAAGAACAACATCATGTTCACACCTGACCCGCGATACTTCCACAGCTCGGTTGTAGAACCGCTTGAGACCCTGAACAAGAAGAAGAAGAGGAAGGCAGCTGAGACCTCCTCGCAAGGTGTGGAAGCAGGTACAAGCAGCGGAGCAGGTCAAGCTACTGAGCCAGCAGAGGATACTGAGCAGATCAGGCTACCGAGTCCTGTCTACGGGACTGCCCGTTATCGCCTCCATGCTTCCGATGAAGTGATTCAGGGAGCACAGTTGAGGAAGGCTCATAGCTACATCCGGAAGCTGGAACGCTGGAACAAGCTTCAGGATAGAACCATTGGGAAGCTGGTGAAGTTGGGACGCAAGACAAAGAAGGTGTACAAGGAGAAGACGAAGGCACTGAAGCGACAGGTTAAGTACTTGGCTTACATGGTGTCAGGGAAGAAGGGAAAGGTGCAGAAACCCGAAGGTTACTCATCAAGCGAGGAAGAGGCAAGCTCGGAGGATTTCCCGAGGCAGCAGTACCAAGGAGAAGGTACCAGCTCATCCGGAAGAGCACCTGGTCGCGCTCCCCTTGATGAGCGACGTCGCAGAGCCAGACGCCACATCCCACCACCATCACCCGGCTCCAGCAACGAGTCCCTATCCCTAGGAGAGGAAGAGGACGACACCGCACCTCCTTACTACTGAGGTAACCACCACCACATTGTACATAGTTTTCAGTTTATTTTTCTTTTACCATCTTTAGCTCTCCTAAATTTGCTTTCACACCGAGCCGGTGTGAAGTAAATTTGGGGGGGGGGGGGGGGGGGGTAATCACCTTACCACATTTTATTTCTCTTGAGTCTTTTATTTTGTGTGATGCATTGTGAATATCTATGTTTTTGAAAAACCTAAAAAAAAAAAAAAATTAAAAAATTTGAAATACAAAAAAAAAAAAAAAGAACATTTAGTCTCATATTTCTCGCTTTCTTAGGATCGAGTCTAGTAGCATTCTAGGAAGCATTGGCATAGGAGACAATGATATAAATGCCTTGCAAGAAGTCTAGATTTTCAAACTCAATATGATGCCCTTGCTAATCATACCATGTTGCTTAAACAACCTTTAAAACATTTGTAAATTTCGAGCTTTGATCACACCTCTCCAATCTGTTTGTCAAGTAGGATACCCTCAACTTTGAAACCAACTCACTTATTGGACTTAAATGAATTTAACCTTCTCACTTATGGGTTTTAGATGCTTGATCATGGTCACTACATACACACTTGGATTATCTTTACCTCATTTTACCACTCTTTGTTAATCCAAGTGGCCATTCTCACTCTTAGAATGGTTTCCACACCTTAATACCCTACCCTTTTCTTTCAAACCTTCATTGAATTGATTGAGTGAGGCCTCCTTTTGATAATGCTAACATGTGCAAAAGGTTAAAACTATGAGAACGACAATGATTAGCTCTCATAGGCTAGTCTAGGAGTTCACATATTGGTTTAGCATTTGGGGTATAAGCACTTAAAAGGGGATTGGGAATGAGAAAAGAAAAAGAGTGAAATGGGGAGTAAAAGAATAAAAGACCAATGGCTTGTAAAAAGAAAAGGGAAACACTTGGGAAAAGAAAATGAAATGGGAAAACTCTAAGTGCAAAATATGAATGAAATGAAAAATAAAGAGTTTAAGGAAATAAAAAAGATTAACTTCTCAAGACCCAAAAATGAAAAAGTCAAAATGGTTGAGTTAGAGAATGAAGGGAGATTGGCTGATTGGGAATGGGAAACACTTTGGGTAAGATTATGGGAGTTAAGAATTGTATGCATGAATTGTTCTTGTCTTGCCACATTTTGCAATATGTCTAGCATTCCTTTTTCTTGAGAGTTAGCCACCAAAATAAAAGATAAAGCCTTCCTCTAAACACCATTTGAAGCCTTCCAATGCCAAGCCAATTGATTGAGATCTAATCCCCATTTGTGAGACCTCACTTTTATAAGAAGAATGAATGTAAGAGTTGGTGGAATGTTGAGTGGTTGAATCTTGACAATGTGCTTAAGAGAATAAATTTGGTGTGTTGATAAGCCTAGAGAAATTAGAGTGGATTAGGGAGTTTGTTTTTGCAACATGTTATTATTTTCTAAGGACATCATATTGAAGGCTAAAATAGATTTCTTTGGTTATGAGTCTCCAACTTCAAACCTCTCCCCTTTGTTCTTATTGTTGTTTGCTTGAGGACAAGCAAGAAAACAAGTTTGGGGGAGTTGATGTGTTGTGTTTTTGAGTGTTTTTAGGCATGATTAAGAGTGTTATTTGGCTTTAAGAAAAGCATTTAGACAACATTATTGTGTTTTAACTTTAGGTTAGTGCATGTAGGCATCATTAGGTTAGGTTTTGCTTTGTTTCTTCTTTTTGTAGGTGGTGGATGACAAAAAGGAGCACCAAGGAGTAATGTAGAAGGTAGGGACCAAAGGAGCACCTAGACAAGGTGGAAAAACAGCCAAGGATCGAGCTGGGAACTCATAGCGGGCTCGCGCAGCGGCCTCCCCAGGCCGCTATGAAAGACCCGCGGAAGATCTATTTCTCCAGCGACCTGCGCAGCGGCCAACCCAGGCCGCTGAGACCTCACTGCGGGATAGCGCAGCGGCTACCCCAGGCCGCTATGAAGGAACAGCGAAAGACCAGATTATCCAGCGGCCAGCGCAGCGACCCACCTAGGCCGCTGGGCACTCATAGCGGGGTTCCGCAGCGGCCTCCCCAGGCCGCTGTGAGCCTACTTTTTCACACATGCCACTTTTTCTTTTTGCTTTTGGCTTGTAGACCACCCCATGTGTTTGTGGTCGACCATTGCACGTTTTTAGATCTATTTAAGGGCTCTTAGTGTGTATGAAGAGCATATCACATTTTGTAAACAATTCTCTCCAAAGATTTCAATCTCTTTTATGCAATTTTAGTTCTTGAGTTCTTCTTCTTGTTCATCTTATTTTCTTGTTGAATCATGTTTTGTTTGATGTTTGCTATGGCTAGAGAGTAGTTTTCTTTAAGTTTATGGGTTGAGGAAAGGTAAGGGTGATTCAAAACATGGTTTAGGTTGCTTAGAACTTGGGAGCTTGATTTCTTACTTGCTAGAAGTTCTTAATGCTAGGATTGAAGTAGCTAATCAATTCCTTGATCTTAAATGTTGCTAGCACCGAGAGGTGTAGTTTATGTTTGAATCTCTGTCAAGTGCTTTACATTATTAGCCAACGAGAGTTGATGTTTAAGGTGTTTAGTGGTAATAAGAACTTGGTATTAATGCATATTTATCTTGAAATTGCCAACGAGAGTTGATGTTAATGCTTGATGGATATAGGGTTGCTATCATGAGAGTGGAGTAACTTTGTTTGTTGTTCTTGGCCTAAGAAATCACCCATAGTTGCTTAGTGTTTCTAAACAATTAATTGATCACCCGAACCGAAACTCAACCCAAGGAGCTTATCTTTTAATCAATTGTTTTCAATCACTCGTTGCTCTGTTTTGTACTCTGTTCTAGCTCTGTTTTAATCTCATAATTTTTATTTTATCAAGTTAAATATGTTTGGAATTTGTCACTATTGTTAGTTTTAGGAATAAACTCACAAACTCATTTTGATTGCGCTTAGACTAATAAAACATCTGTATTCTTAGTGCGTTTGATCACCCGAGTGGATTGACACCTCGAAAATTACACCGACTAGGTTGTAAACTTGCAACTGAAGTAGTAAAGAGGAACTAGATTTTTGCTTATCATTCTACACGATAAGCATGGGGATTTGATACCCATAAAGATTGTAAAAATCTTGTTATCAGTATGTCTTCCAAAATTTCCAAATCTCATCTTAGTTCTTCTCACTGTTCTGTTTCTCCATTAGCTAAGCAGAAAAGGTTACCATATGTCTCTCATAATAATCTAGCTGTTAATGCTTTTGATCTTATTAATCTTGATGTATGGGGGCCTTTTTCTCATGAAACTATAGAAGGTTTTAGATATTTTCTTACCCTTGTTGATGATTCAACTTGTGTAACATGGATTTACCTTCTAAGAAATAAAACTTTTGTTCTCACTGTTTTCCTTCCTTCTTAAAGCTGATTAAAACTCAATATGGAGCTACAGTTAAAGCTATTAGATCTGATAATGCTAATGAGCTGGCTTTTACAGAACTTCTAAAAGAAAAAGGCATGATGCATTATTACTCTTGTGTAGATACACCACAACAAAACTCCGTTGTGGAGCGTAGGCATCAGCATCTCTTAAACGTTGCACGAGCTTTATATTTTCAATCTCTGGTTCCAGTTTCTTTTTGGGGTGACTGTGTACAGACTGCTGTTTACTTGATAAACCGTACACCATCTCCTTTTTTAGGTAATCAAAGTCCATTTCAGAAAATAGCTAACAAGGAACCTGAGTATGATATATTGCGTGTATTTGGCTGTCTATGTTATGTCTCCACATATCCAAAATTTTGAACCAAGTTCTCTCCTAGAGCTAAGGCTTCAGTTTTCTTAGGAGATCCATATGGTATGAAAGGTTATAAAGTGTTATATTTAGATACCATGGTTATATTTGTGTCTCGAAATGTTGTTTTCTATGAAACTAGCTCCCCATTTCATGATCATTCATTGCATGCTCCAGTCCTTGATCTTTTTCCTCCATCCATTTTAACTTTACCTGTACCTGATCATGTTTCATCTTCTGATTCGCTTCTGCATAACATTCATAATTCTCATTCACCATCCTCTGATACTTCACCTATTGTCGACATGCATCATTCATCATCTTCTCCACACTCTAACACTACACCTATCACACAACATGATACTTTCTGGACATGGCTGTATCTACTTCTGCCAACAATGTCAGGCCAAAAAGACAATCCAAGGTACCCTCTTACCTTTATGAGTATCATTGTTATCTTAGTAAACACACTTCTCTTTCTTTTGATCATTATGTTTCATATCCACTATCCTCTGTTCTTTCCTATGATCACTTATCCTCTCCTTTTAAATCATTCATCATATCCATTAGTACTGACACAGAACCCAAAACATTTAAGCAAGCCATTATGTCAGCTGATTGGATCAAAGGTATGAATGATGAGTTAGATTCTCTAAAGAAAGAAGAGACTTTATATATCGTCTCTTTACCACCAGGGAAGAAGGAAATTGGTTGCAAATGGGTTTATCGTCTCAAACACAAGCAGGATGGATCCATAGACAAACACATAGCTCACCTGGTAGAAAGGGGCTTTACTCAGCAGGAAGGAGTAGATTACATTGACACTTTCTCTCATGTTGCCAAATTAGCAAATGTTAAGCTCATTCTAAGTCTTGCTGCAAGGATGGGTTGGAGTCTTACACAAATGGATGTGTCCAATGCTTTTCTTCATGGCACACTGGATGAAGAAATTTATATGGCACTTCCACTCGGCTATACACCACCACCAGGCACCATTCTTCATGTGAATCATGTTTGCCGCCTCCACAAGTCTCTTTATGGGCTCAAACAGGTTTCACGTCAATGGTATCACAATTTATCCACTGTGTTACTCAATGCTGGATTCATACAATCAACAGTTGAAAATACTCTGTTTGTCAAGATTACAGATACCTCATTCACTGCTCTTTTGGTCTATGTGGATGACATTGTTATCACCAGTAATGATAACAATGCAGTGGAAAGTCTGAAGAAAGTTCTGCACAAGGCCTTTATCATCAAAGACATGGGGTCCTTTACAGCACTTCCTTGATTTTGAAATAGTCAGATCTGCAACAGGTATTTCAGTTTGTCAAAGGAAATACTGCTTAGACTTTCTTAAGGAGGCTGGTTTGTTGGCTGTCAAACCTTGTTACGTACCTATGGATCCAACAGTCAGTCTCAGTATGGAAACAAGTATACCACTGAACAATCCCAGCCCCTATATATATGCTGTCAATAAGCTAAGCCAGTTTTTATCCAAGCCTACTGATTTTCATCTAGCTGCTGGTCAAAGGATTGTTCGTTACCTGAAGTCTAATCCAGGCCAATGACTCTTATACTCTACCACTACAGAGTTGTGTTTAAACACATTTGCAGATGCTGATTGGGCTTCTTGTTTGATTCTAGATGATCGATATCAGGATATTGTGTTTACTTGGGAACATCTCTGATTTCCTGGAAATCTAAGAAGCATGTAGTGGTTAGTCATAGCAGTTGTGAGGCTGAATATAGAGCCATGGCAGATGCTACTTGTGAATTACTATGGTTGGCTAAACTACTTAAGGATCTACACATTCGAACTATGGGTCCTGCCAAGTTATTTTGCGACAATAAAGCTGCCTTACACATTGCCTCAAACCATGTTTTCCAAGAACGGACAAAACACGTGGAAGTCGACTGTCACAAGGTCCGCGACCAGCTGAAGATTGGTTTCTTAAAGACATTTCACGTTACCTTCCATAACTTGTTGGGAATGTCTTGAAATCTATTGTACTTACTCTAAGTGAAAGTTGTATTGTCGAGATGAGACAGTCATATAATAATGGGCAATCATAATGCTTTGCTAGAAGCCACTTATGATCAATGAGTTTAGAACTCGTTGCTAGTATTATATGATCCTACAGGGTCACACACCTAAGCAAAATAGATATAGAATATGGGGTTGATCATTAGTGTAATGATCTGATAAATGTATATATGATATGCATTCGATAACAAGTTTCTGAGGCAGTGTCGATCGACACAACATGTTTATCGATCGACACAGATCGCGGACCAAAATAGCGATTTTGGTTTATGACTTGATTAACTTCGGTTTGATCCTTGGTTAATCAAGTCGTGATAGAAGTCGACATATATAAGATATATGGACGACTTTTACACAGATTAGACCTAATTCACAGCCATTTTAGAGAAACTGAAAACCCTCTGAGAGATCCGATCTCTAACGGCACTAGCATCCCGTCCGTTCCAGTTTGTGTGTGTGTGGATACCAGTAGAGACGCAGCACTTGAGGTGCTAATCAATCTCGAACACCTATTCATCTTCCGCTGCATAACTTCCAGGTATCTTCGAGATCTGATGTAGATTCAATGATATAAACATGAACCCTAGATCCTAGGCTTGAAATTTATACTTAGGGTTGTGATATATCGTGGTTTTTACCCATTTTAGACCATGATATAGATGTGTTTTTAGTTTCTTTTGTCTTTGTTTAGAGTCTTTTACAGGTTTAATCAGGTTTGGAGCTAATTGGAGACATTTGGAGCATTTTGGGACTTTTGGGACGTTTTGGCCGAGAGCTTAACTCACTGTCCGATTTATTGATCATGCATCGACCGACACACCTTGTGCATCGGTCGACACACTAGCGAGATGGGCCGTACGCGTCGGTTTAATAAAGTTATGAAGATTTCCAAAGAAGCCCCAGCCGAGATTAGGCCTATATATAGAGGATTTTGGTGTTTATTTTACTTACGCTTTCATAATTAAGAGCAGAGGATTTTTAGAGCTTTTGGGGCTGATCTGAACCATTACTTCATCTGTATTTGGAGAAGATTTCGAACCCCTTTTACTATTATTCTTTTATGCAATTTATTCATTCTATGATTATGTTTTCATTATCTATGTCTGAGTAGATTCCTAGTTAGGTTTAGGGTTTCTCACATAGGATTTCATGACTTGCTAGACTTGTTCAAATTCAAATAAGGATTCAAACTATATCTGTTCTTCAATTTAATTGTGCTTAAAGCTAGTTCTAACCTGATCAATTAGAATCTAGATCTTAGGTTGCTAAATACGTCACGGAAGTGGGGTTTAGGAATCTGAACTAATTAAATTGGGCAATTAAACTTTGCGCAAACGGAAGTTTGGTTTAGGATAATTGTGAACATATCAAACTTGGGATTAATGCTAGTTTAATCTGTTAGTTCTCGCAAACGAAAGTTTGGTTTGCTGCACTTAGGCTTAGAGAATTATCGCAAAGGAATTTGGTTAATTCTATATCTGTGTTTTGAGTTCTAGAACTGTGCTTAATTAGATCCTTGCTGAATGAACTGTCTGCTTGTCTGATTTCCTGAGAATACCCTAGGCTTGACGCTTTTAATTACTTGCTTCCACAACCGTTAATCTCTGCTACTGATTTACTTTCTCGCACCGCTTTTAATTCAATCACATTGCTTATTTCTAGTATTAGTCTCTACTGTTCTGATCTATTGAGACCAAGTGTCCATGTGGATTCGATAACCCTATATACTACTTTGACATTGATGTTCACTTGCAGTTTAGTATAGGGATTAAAACTTTGAGCCTATCAAGTTTTTGGCGCCGTTGCCGGGGACTCTTTGAGTCTTCGATAGCTTCGAGCCTAGGGTTTTACTAGGATTTTTCTTTTTCTTTTCGTTTTTGTTTTTATTTTTTTATTTTTGCTGATTTATTTTTCTGTTTTCTCTGATTTCGCATTGCATCGATCGACGCCCGTCTTGCATCGATCGACACACTTCGATGAATCACCAAGAACACTAAGAGATCATCAGGACGATGTGTCGGAATGATATTTTCAGCTCAGGGATTGACAGTTCACAGATAGCTGGGTTGAAGAACCAAGTTGACTCTCTGCATAGTCTTCTACTTGGAAAGTATGCACAAGAAGCTAACCATTGCATTGAAGAAACTGGATTCTATAGTCACGGATCTGCTTTTCAGAAACCCTTTACAAGGAGTTGTAGTGTTTCTTCTTACCAAGTACCGCCTGCACCTACAGCTCATGAGAGCAGAATGGAAATCATGATGGAGCAGTACCTTGAGAGACAACAACAGATTGATAGGTCCTTCAACTCAAAGATGGATGCTTTGTATGAAGACTTGAATGAGAAGTTTGAATCTTTGAGCACGCATATGGAGGAGCTGGATATCAAAATTGAACGAAGAGATGTAGCAATAGAGAGGCAGAATGAAGCTAAGAGAGCTGAACGGAAGCTGCACATCAATGCTGTGAACATAAGGGATGAGATTGAGTTGCTAGGTGAAGAAGAGAGCATAATCTCGGATTTTCTGGATGAATATTGTATGCCTGATACATGCACCGATCGACACCCCCTCAGTGACGATCGACACGCCATTCTGACGGCAATTTCGAGTTCTTTCGAGAAACAGAATCGCCTTGCATCGATCGACACACAACATGCAACGATCGACACAGAACGCAGACATGACCAGAAACCTGCAACAGTACCAGAACGAGTCTACAAGCCCCCAGTGCCATATCCTAAGGTTCCCAAACCCTCTAAACAAGAGCTAGAAGTGGCTAACTGCATAAAAGTGATGGATAAGAAGGTGGTCTCCACTGATGGTCATCTGAAAGAAGAAGTTCAGATTGATGGAACTGCAGTATCTGATAGTGGAGAGAAGAAGATGGCGGTTCCTCTTGAACCTGCTCTAACATCTTCAGTACCTGCAACTGCTCATAAGCAGAAAGCTCCAGACATCAGATATACGTCAAAGGTAAGGTCCAAATCACCAAAGCTCAAACCTCCTAATCCATTGACTTTGAATGCAGGAAAACAAAGAATCCCGCCGAAGCTACACTCCCACCCTGACCCTTCTCATTCGTTCCTTGTAAGATCTCATGATCTGAATGCTTATACGCCACCTTGGATGAGGAGACATTCACAGAGACACTCAAAGTCTCTGTTGAAACCGCCATGAGTCCGATCTCTTTCCGTCCGGTCAAGCTATTGACCTTAAACAAGCGCTGGGTGGGAGGCAACCCACCATTGGGTACTGGTGTTTTTCTACTTAATTTTTGTTTTTGTTAGGATTTTACGTTTGTTTTTGTTTCTGGTGAGTTTTTTATTGCAGGTCTCGGACAAAATCGCAGTGCAATGATCGACTCACTTCTGTGTCGATCGTCACAACACGAAAGGAATCGCATTGCAGCGATCGTTGCGGTCCTGAGCAACGATCGACTATACACGAAAATCGCCAAGTAACGGTCGATGCACTGTTCACATCGGTCGATGCCTGAGCGACAGAGGTAACCCGACAGACATAATTTCACCTTTTCCATTTTTTATTTTTTTTTTACCGATCCTTCGCTGGACACTACTGGGGGCAGTGTGTCTTAAGTGTGGGGGAGGTGCTACTGACTTTTGTTTTCTGTTTTCTTAAGAGTCAGTCCGCTTTTCAAAAAAAAATTTTGTTTTATTGAGTCAAAATTGTTTAAGTAAGAAACTATGATCTTCTGAGAAGATTTACAAGACTTGCAGGAACTTAGGTAACCATTGGGATGAAGTTGCAAGATCTATCTCTGACTATTAGAAAACCCCATCACAGATCAACCTACTGGGAACACCCACATCACTTCAGGTATCAGAGGATCCTTTACTGACTTCAACCTTAATACTGACTTAGATTTCTCACCTAAGGGCTTGGTATACTTTGTGTCGGATTCCCTTGTTAGTTCTGACACAGCCTGTCAACCTATCCTATTTAGTTCCCTTCTCCCCTTCTATAAAGTAAAAAAAAAAAAAGATAATAAACTGAGGATGAGTTAGTAACTCCGAAGTGGTCATGGGAAAAGTAGCAAACACTATTATCTCTCATGTGATCCATGGAATGTGTCCAAAGTACACCCCATAACGGGAAGAACACTGATAAAAAAAATAAAATGATACCCAGTGGGGAAAAATCAGTTGTTAAAGAAGGGAAAGAGAAGAAAGGGACTAGAGAAAGATAGTATGGTGGTCTAGAGCTGATAAGGTAAGAATCCATGTGCCCTTTGATCGATACTCCTTAGGTGAGACCGCACTTAAATACTTGCAGAAGTCAGTAGGGAGAATTTGAATGCTTGAATGTGATTGTGGAGTTTACCTAGGACAGTTGCTAAGTGTGGGGGAAGTACATTGTGGTCTTGATATCCTGTGATTGATTCTTGCAGTGGTTTACTAAGGGGAATCTGAGTATTGTAGCTTCTAGGATGAAATGAGTTTCTGAAGAGTTTTCAAACCTCTTCACCATGTTTTAGTTCTATGTTTTGCTTGAGGGCAAGCAAAGGCTAAGTGTGGGGGAGTTGATATATCGTGGTTTTTACCCATTTTAGACCATGATATAGATGTGTTTTTAGTGTCTTTTGTCTTTTTTTAGAGTCTTTTACAGGTTTAATCAGGTTTGGAGCTAATTGGAGATATTTGGAGCATTTTGGGACTTTTGGGACGTTTTGGCCGAGAGCTTAACTCACTGTCCGATTTATTGATCATGCATCGACCGACACACCTTGTGCATCGGTCGACACACTAGCGAGATGGGCCGTACGCGTCGGTTTAATAAAGTTATGAAGATTTGCAAAGAAGCCCAAGATAGTTCCAGTATTTACACAGAAGCCCCAGCCGAGATTAGGCCTATATATAGAGGACTTTGGTGTTTATTTTACTTACGCTTTCATAATTAAGAGCAGAGGATTTTTAGAGCTTTTGGGGCTGATCTGAACCTATTACTTCATCTGTATTTGGAGAATATTTCGAACCCCTTTTACTATTATTCTTTTATGCAATTTATTCATTCTATGATTATGTTTTCATTATCTATGTCTGAGTAGATTCCTAGTTAGGTTTAGGGTTTCTCACATAGGATTTCATGACTTGCTAGACTTGTTCAAATTCAGTTAAGGATTCAAACTATATCTGTTCTTCAATTTAATTGTGCTTAAAGCTAGTTCTAACCTGATCAATTAGAATCTAGATCTTAGGTTGCTAAATACGTCACGGAAGTGGGGTTTAGGAATCTGAACTAATTAAATTGGGCAATTAAACTTTGCGCAAACGGAAGTTTGGTTTAGGATAATTGTGAACATATCAAACTTGGGATTAATGCTAGTTTAATCTGTTAGTTCTCGCAAACGAAAGTTTGGTTTGCTGCACTTAGGCTTAGAGAATTATCGCAAAGGAATTTGGTTAATTCTATATCTGTGTTTTGAGTTCTAGAACTGTGCTTAATTAGATCCTTGCTGAATGAACTGTCTGCTTGTCTGATTTCTTGAGAATACCCTAGGCTTGACGCTTTTAATTACTTGCTTCCACAACCGTTAATCTCTGCTACTGATTTACTTTCTCGCACCGCTTTTAATTCAATCACATTTCTTATTTCTAGTATTAGTCTCTACTGTTCTGATCTATTGAGACCAAGTGTCCATGTGGATTCGATAACCCTATATACTACTTTGACATTGTTGTTCACTTGCAGTTTAGTATAGGGATTAAAACTTTGAGCCTATCAGGCTGCTAATTCTGATTAGAACTGCTAGAATGGTATCAGAGCCTTAGGGTTCCATTGAATATGTAGCATGTTGATTAGATTAGTTGAATCTGGATCGTGATATTGGATATATGCATGCTAAGTTGGTTTTTGATCTAAGTAATCTCGTTTAGGTTTCCTGTTCGAAAAAGTTTCTAGGGTTTTTCGCATTGTGTCGATCGATGCCAATCCGGTGTCGATCGACACAGAATGATAACCCGAATAAAATTTAGGTTTGCCCTAATTGTGACGATCGACACAAGAGTTGTGTCGGTCGACACAAACCTCGCGAAAAAGTTAATCGGTTCAATTGGATTGGACCGGTTATCGAGCTTGGTCAAAATTGGTTAAACCGCTTATAACGGTTTATTGCGATTGTTTTTATTTGGTTGGCGTCGACCGACACTAATGTAGTGTCGATCGACACTGACCGGTTATCAAAACCGGATCAATTGGATTGATCGGTTATCAAAAATTGGTTTTTGGAAGGATTGCGTCGATCGACACTATAGTAGTGTCGGTCGACACAGGTCCGATGGTTTCGGTTATTGAATCTGAAATCACAGAACCAAAAACAAAATAAATCCAATTCTTAGAATAATTAAAACTTAATAAAATTAGTAGTTTTAAACAGTTTTGTTCATCAACTAAAATATCAAGTAATCCTTGATGTCTTTCCAATCTTGTCAACTGTCAAGACTCTTTTCATTGTGCGATAGACTTGCAGTGCGAGGTATCCACAATTACATGAGTAAGGCAGTAGGTAACCGTGTTGATGGTTTTGCAGTGCAAAGCATCAACAATTACATTACTTAAGAGATTGGTTTTACCTGACTGGGCCATCAAAATCGTTTTGGGCCCAGAGACATCAGGTGGATTGGGCATAAGATGTCAATCCACAACCAAGAGTTATATTGGATATAACTAGCAAAGTTGTTGCTTACCTAGATAGCTGAAATTTGGGCGATGAGCCAAAGCTCACTCAAGTTTCAGTGAAGTATGGGTCTTGGATCATTATATTCATTTGAGGAAACATTGTTTGAATATAATGCGAGTATGTTTCAGGAGCAGGCATGAACTGAGAGATACCAAATGGTTAAGTGTCTCATTGAATGCAAGCTACCAAAGGACGCTCCAGTCAGTCCTCATGTCATTAAGATGATGGGTTATATTGATAACCTGGGAAAAACGGATTGTCCCATTAGCCAAGAGTTGGCTACTGACATCATCCTGCAGTCGCTGCCATCAAGCTATGATCAATTTGTTATGAACTATAATATGAACAACTTGACGAAGACGTTGACTGAACTGCATGGCATGCTCAAAACAGCTGAGCCTAATATCAAGAAGAGCACTCCAAATGTACTTATGGTACAAGGAGGTAAGAAGTTTAAGAAACTTGGCAAGGACAAGGGAAAGGGCAAGGCTGTCCAGATTGCGAATCAGGATAAGCCTGTGTCTTCTTCCAAGCCCAAGACCGGCCCATCTGAGACTGATAAGTGCCATTACTGTAATGAGCTTGGGCATTGGAAGAGAAACTGCAACAAATTCTTGGAAAAGAAAAAGAAGAAGAAGAAGACTTTTGAGACTTCATCTTCAGGTATTTATGTTATAGAAGTAAATGTTACTACTTCTAGTTCTACTTCTTGGGTATTAGATACCGGTTGTGGTGGTCATATTTGTACAATTATGCAGGTCCTAAGCAACAGTAGGACTTTGGAGAAAGGACAAGTGGACATGTGCGTGGGAAATAGAGCAAGAGTTGCTGCATTAGCTGTAGGAACATTTCATTTGTCTTTACCTTCAGGCTTGGTTTTAGAACTCAATAATTGCTACTATGTACCTGCTATAAGCAGAAATATTATTTCTATTCCTTGTTTGGATTTGGAAGGATATCAGTTTTCAATTAAGAATAAGTGTTATTCTTTTGATTACAATGATATATTTTATGGTAGCAGTCCATTAGAGAATGGACTTTCTGTTTTAAACCAATATGTGCATGTCTATAATATAAACACAAAACGGTTCAAGTCCAATGACTCGAACCCTACTTTTCTCTGGCACTGTCGTTTGGGCCATATAAATGAGAAACGGATTCAGAAGCTCCATAGTGATGGGCTTTTGGGCTCATTTGATTATGAATCATGTGAGAAATGTGAATCTTGTTTATTGGGTAAAATGACTAAGGCCCCTTTCAACAAACAAAATGAAAGGGCCAGTGATTTATTGGGCCTTATACATACGGATGTGTGTGGCCCAATGAGCACAAGTGCCAGAGGAAACTTTCGATACTTCATTACTTTTACTGATGACTTCAGTAGGTATGGCTATGTCTATCTAATGAGACACAAGTCGGAATCTTTTGAAAAGTTCAAAGAGTTCCAGAATGAAGTACAAAATCAACTTCGCAAAAGTATTAAAGCTCTTCGATCAGATCGTGGAGGCGAATACTTGAGTCTAGAATTCAGTGATCATCTAAGAGATTGTGGAATTGTTTCACAACTCACTCCTTCTGGAACAACCCAATGGAATGGAGTGTCCGAGAGGAGGAATCGGACTTTATTGGATATGGTTCGATCAATGATGAGTCACTCATCTCTTCCATTATCCCTCTGGGGATACGCTCTAGAAACGTCTGCGTTTACACTAAATAGGGTTCCATTATCCTTCTGGACTTTGGTTAATTTACCCGATGGTGCAAAAGCCATTGAGTGTAAATGGATTTTCAAGAAGAAAATTGATGTGGATGGTAATATTCAGATATACAAAGCTAGGTTGGTGGCAAAAGGTTTCAAGCAAATTCATTGTATTGACTATGAAGAAACCTATTCCCCCGTCGCTATGCTTAAGTCCATTCGGAATCTCCTAGCAACAGCCGCTCATTATGATTATGAGATCTGGCAGATGGATGTGAAAACAGCTTTTCTTAATGGAATTCTGGAAGAGGATGTGTACATGACACAACCTGAAGGTTTCATCGATCCTAATGCTGCTAGGTGATAGGGTCTAAGTTTTAATCCTATTCTACTGCAAGTGCACTGTTAAGTGATTGTAGTATATAGGGTATCGAATCCACAGAGACTCTGGTCTCACTAGAATAAGAACCGTAGAGATTAATACTAAGAAGAAAGCAGATGTGAAGTGAATTAAAAACAAGGCAAGAAAATAAATCAGTAGCAAGATTGGTTGTGAAAGCAGTTAACTAAAAGCGCTAAGTCTAGGGAATTCTCAGGAAATCAGACAAACAGACAAGTCAATCAGTCAGGATCTAATTAAACACAGTTCTAGAACTCAAATCACGGAAATAGAATTAACCAAATCTCTTTGCGAGAATTCTCTAAGTCTAAGTGCAGTAATCCAAATCTCTTTGCAATTACTAACAGATTAAACCAGCATTAATTTCAAGTTCGATATGTTCACAATTAAACTAAGCCAAATCTCTTTGCGAATAATTTAATTGCTCAACCTAAATAGTTCAGATTCTAAACCACACTCTCGTGTCGTATTTAGCAACTTAAGATCTAGATTCTAATTGATCAGGTTAGAACTAGCATTAAACTCAATTTAGATTGAAGAGTATTCTATTCATGTGAATCCTTAACTGAATTAAACAAGTCTAGCAAGTCATGAAATCCTTTATGAGAAACCCTAAACCTAACTATGAATCTACTCAGACATGATTAATGAAACAGAAATCATAGAAATAATAGATTGCATATAAGAAATTAAATAGATAAAGGGGTTCAAAATCTTCACCAAAATAGATGAAGTACAGGATTAGATTAGCCCCAAAAGCTCTAAAAATCTCTTAGCTCTAAGTATGAAATCGTATGTAAAATAAACACCAAAATCCTAATATATATAGCTAATCACGTCTGGGGATTCTGTGTAATATCTGGAACTTTTCTGGGCTCTTCTGCAATATTTGATAACTTCATAAACCGCCGAGATTCTGGCCCATTCGCTAGTGTGTCGACCGATGCACCTAGTGAAACGATCGACGCATGATCCCAAAACTGGACAGTGAGCTCATTCTCTCGGACCAAATCTCCAAATCACTCCAAGAAGCTCCATAATCTCCACATTAGCTCCAAACGTGCATGTACCTAATAAAACCTGCAAAAGACTCTAAAGAAACACAAATAGACTCTAAAACAGACTTATATCATGGCATAAAACCGGTAAAAACCATGATATATCAACTCCCTCACACTTAGCCTTTGCTTGCCCTCAAGCAAAACAAAGAACTAGAATGTAGTAAAGAGTTTTGAAAACTCTTCAAAGACTCTTTTCATCCTAGAAGCAGCAACACTCAGATTCCCCTTAGTAAACCACATGAAAGAATCAACCTGCAGACATCAAGACCAACATATACTTCCCCCACACTTAGCAACTGTCCTAAGTAAACTCCACAATCACATTCAAGCATTCAAATTCTCCCTACTGACTTATGCAAGTATTTAAGTGCGGTCTCACCTAAGGAGTATCGATCGAAGGCACATGGATTTTTACCTTATCAGCTCTAGACCACCAATCTATCTTTCTCTAGTCCCTTTCTTCTCTTTTCCCTTCCTTAGCATTCTGATTTTTCTCCATTGGGTATCATTTTTTTTTTATCAGTGCTCTTCCCGTTAAGGGGTGTACTTTGGACACATTCCATGGATCGCATAAGAGATAATAGTGTTTGCTACTATTCCCATGACCACTTCGGAGTTACTAACTCATCCTCAGTTTATTATCTTTTTTATTTTATGAAAGGGGAGAAGGGAACTAGATAGGACAGGTTTACAGGCTGTGTCAGAACTAACAAGGGAATCCGACACAAAGTATACCAAGCCCTTAGGTGAGAAAATATAAGTCAGTATTAAGGTGAAGTCAGTAAAAGATCCTCTGATATCTGAAGTGATGTGGGTGTCCTCAGTAGGTTGATCCATGTCTGGGTTTTCTAATAGTCAGAGATAATCTGCAGCTTCATCCCAATGGTTACTTAAGTTCCTGCAAGTGCTGCTAATCTTCTCAAAAATTCATTGTTTCTTACTTAAACAATTTTGACTCAATAAAACAAATTTTGAAAATTTTTAACTGAGTCTAAGAAAACAAAAAGAAAGAAGTTAGTAGAACCTCCCCCACACTTAAGACACACTCCCCAGTAGTGTCAAGCGAAGGATTGGCAAAAAGAAATAAAAATTTGTTTAAGGAATGGTTAAGTTCTGTCGGGTTTTACCTCTGTCGCTCAGGCATCGATCGTTGCACTAGGTGCATCGACCGTTGCTAGGCGATTTCTCGTGTATGATCGATCGTTGCTCATGACCGCAACGATCGCTGCAATGCGATTTCGATCGTGTTGTGACGATCAACACAATAGTGTGTCGATCGACGCACTGCGATTCGTCCGAGACCTGCAAACAAAAACTCACCAAAACCAGAAACAAAACGTAAAATCCTACAAAAACACTAAAATTAAAATGAAAAAACGAAAACAGTGGGTTGCCTCCCACTCAGCGCTTGTTTAACGTCAATAGCTTGACGCTTCAACTGATTTAGGTAGAGGGTGCATCATCCAGAGGCAGAATCTGACCTTCAGGAATCTCGGCCTTAGCCCAATAATGTTTCACCCTCTGACCATTCACAGTGAATTCAATACCGTCCTTGCCAGTTAGAATGACAGCTCCATACGGACGCACCTCTTTGATTGTGAAAGGACCAGACCACCTTGATTTCAGCTTACCTGGAAACAAATGCAAACGAGAGTTATACAAAAGTACCTGATCATTAGGCTCAAACTGTCTGGAGATAATCTTCTTGTCATGATATGCTTTAGTCCTCTCCTTGTACAGCTTTGAGTTCTCATAAGCAAAATGTCTAATCTCATCCAACTCATTAAGCTGCACTAATCTTCTCTCTGCAGCAGTCTTAAGATCATAGTTCATCTGTTTTACAGCCCATGCTGCCTTGTGCTCAAGCTCTACTGGCAGATGACATGCTTTTCCATATAGCAGATGGAATGGAGTGGTCCCAAGTGGTGTCTTGAATGCTGTCCTGTAAGCCCATAATGCATCATCCAACTTTGCTGCCCAATCTTTCCTCGTCTTTCTAACTGTCTTCTCAAGTATCTCCTTAATCTGCTTGTTAGAAACCTCGACTTGTCCACTAGTCTGAGGGTGATAAGGAGTAGCGACTCGGTGATGAACTCCATGCTTCTTCAGCAGCTTCTCGAAGACCTTATTGATAAAATGAGATCCTCCATCACTAATCACTATACGAGGTACTCCAAATCTGGGGAATATGATAGTCTTAAACAGCTTAATGACCACCGAAGAATCATTGGTTGGACTAGCTATTGCTTCTACCCACTTAGACACATAGTCCACAGCAACCAAGATGAACTTATTCCCATAGGATGAGGGAAAAGGACCCATGAAATCTATGCCCCAGCAATCGAAAACCTCAACTTCCATAATGAAATTCTGAGGCATGTCATGCTTCTTACTGATTTTCCCTCTCCTCTGACAGGCATCACATTGAGAGATGAAAGAATGAGTGTCTCTAAACATTGTAGGCCACCAGAAACCTGCTTGCAGAACCTTAGACACAGTCTTGAATGTAGCAAAATGTCCAGCATAATCTGATCCATGATAGTGGAAAAGAATGTCTGGAACTTCTGATTCAGCAATGCATCTCCTGTAGAGACCATCTGAACAGTGCTTATAGAGATAAGGCTCATCCCAGTAGTACCTTCTAAGCTCCCTAAAGAACTTTTTCTTTTCATAACCCTTTAAATCCTCTGGTTCAGTCTCAGCAGCGAGGTAATTAGCTATATCCGCATACCAGGGTCGATCAGTAGTTGCTACAGTGGCAACCTCAAAGTCGTAATTCCCAATTTTGATCCTGAAGGACTCTCGGTTTGCATCAGGTATGCATCGATCGTTGCGAGTACATGTGTCAATCGTTGCTTCCCCGATACTTGTATCGACCGTTGCCAATGTGGCATCGATCGACACAGTGCGATTGTCCCGACAGTTCTGTAAGTCTCTGCCCAAATCCATCTGAAAAATTGTACCAATCATATTGATGTTTTCCTCAGGCAAGTAATCATTGAGGGGCACTTCTTCTTCAACCAGCATCCTTGAAAGATGATCAGCAACTCCATTCTCAACTCCCTTCTTGTCCCTCACTTCAATGTCAAACTCCTGAAGCAACAGAATCCATCTCAACAATCTTGGCTTAGCATCCTTCTTCTGCATCAGATACTTCAGGGCTGAATGATCAGTATGAACAATCACCTTGGAGCCAACAAGATAGGGGCGGAATTTCTCAAATGCAAAGACAGCAGCCAACAGCTCCTTCTCCGTGGTTGCATAGTTTCTCTGCGCATCATCTAGTGTCCTACTAGCATAATAGATAGCATGAAGCTTTCTGTACTTATTTTGTCTCAGAACAGCTCCTACAGCATAGTCTCTTGCATCACACATAACCTCAAAAGGTAGATCCCAATCCGGTGGCTGAACTATTGGAGCACTCACTAATGCCTGCTTGATCTGTTCAAATGCAGTCTGACAGTCTGCATTGAACTCAAATTTGGTATCCTTACACAGCAAAGCAGTTAGTGGCCTAGCAATCTTACTGAAGTCTTTGATGAAACGTCTATAGAAGCCAGCATGTCCAAGAAAGCTTCTTATAGACTTAACAGAATCAGGCACCTGAAGGTTTGTCATTACCTCAATCTTAGCGCGGTCCACTTCGATCCCTGCTTCAGACACTTTATGCCCAAGAACAATACCATCTCTGACCATGAAGTGGCATTTTTCCCAGTTAAGGACCAAGTGCTTCTCTTCGCATCTAGTCAGAACCTTGCACAAATTATCTAAGCAATCATTATAAGATGATCCATAGACTGAGAAGTCATCCAAGAATACCTCCATAAAGTCCTCAATCATATCAGTGAATATGGACATCATGCATCTCTGGAAGGTGGCAGGAGCATTACAGAGTCCAAAAGGCATCCTACGGTAAGCAAATGTACCATATGGACAAGTGAAAGTGGTCTTTCCCTGATCTTCTAGGTGGATAGGAATCTGAAAGAAACCTGAGTACCCATAGAGGAAGCAATAGTAAGGGTGATTGGCTAACCTCTCCAGCATCTGATCAATGAAAGGCAAGGGAAAGTGATCCTTTATGGTTACAGCATTCAGCTTCCTGTAGTCTATGCACATCATGTGACCCGTCACAGACCTAGTAGGGATCAGCTCATTCTTCTCATTCTTCACAACTATAACTCCGCCCTTCTTACGCACTACATGGACTGGACTTACCCAATCACTGTCTGAAATAGGATAGATGATCCCAGCATCAAGGAGTTTCATAATCTCCTTCTTAACTACTTCCTGCAGATTAGGATTAAGCCTTCTCTGATGCTCAACAGATGTCTTAGACTCATCCTAAAGATGTATCCAATGCATGCACAGCTCTAATGAGATACCTGAAATGTCATCAAGAGAATAGCCAAGAGCTTTGCGATGCTTGCGCAGCTTGCTTAGCAGTAAGGTGAGCTACGCATTGTTCAAACTAGCATTAACAATCACTGGATAAGTTGAATTTGGTCCAAGAAACGCGTACCTTAGCCCGGATGGAAGTTGTTTCAGCTCTATTTTTGGAGCTTTTTCCTCGGCCCAGTCCCTGTCGACTTGCAACGACCGATGCTTGGTTTGTGTCGATCGTTGCATCGTCGCGTCAGACACTTCCACCTTCATCGCCACTTCCACCGAATCCATCAGTCTTGCATAGCACATTGCTGGCTCGTCCTGCAGGTACTCCAGCTCCAATATAGAGCTTAGTAAAGCTCTTTCTAGTGGATCTTCAGCATGTGACTTGTGAAAGTATTCTGTAGCCAAATCACCTAGCGTGTCAACATAGAAGGTCTGTCCGTCGATGGTTGGTCTCTTTGCCATCTTGTCCATTGATATATCATGGTTTTTACCCATTTTAGACCATGATATAGTTGTGTTTTTAGTGTCTTTTGTATTCGTTTAGAGTCTTTTACAGGTTTAATCAAGTTTGGAGCTAATTGGAGATATTTGGAGCATTTTGGGACTTTTGGGACGTTTTGGCCGAGAGCTTAAGTCACTGTCCGATTTATTGATCATGCATCGACCGACACACCTTGGGCATCGGTCGACACACTAGCGAGATGGGCCGTACACGTCGGTTTAATGAAGATATGAAGATTTGCAAAGAAGCCCAAGATAGTTCCAGTATTTACACAGAAGCCCCATCCGAGATTATGCCTATATATACTAGTTTTTGGTGTTTTATTTAGAGACGCTTTCAAACTTAGAGCTAAGAGATTTCTAGAGCTTTTGGGGCTGATCTATTTCCTGTATTCACTTATTTTGGAGAAGATTTTGAACCCCTTTATCTATTTAATTTCTTATATGCAATCTATTATTTCTTTGATTATGTTTTCATTAATCATGTCTGAGTAGATCCATAGTTGAGTCTAGGGTTTCTCACATAGGATTTCATGACTTGCTAGACTTGTTCAAATTCAGTTAAGGATTCATAACTATATCTGTTCTTCAATTTAATCGTGCTTAAAGCTAGTTCTAACCTGATCAATTAGAATCTAGATCTTAGGTTGCTAAATACGTCACGGAAGTGGGGTTTAGGAATCTGAACTAATTAAATTGGGCAATTAAACTTCTCACAAACGGAAGTTTGGTTTAGGATAATTGTGAACATATCAAACTTGGGATTAATGCTAGTTTAATCTGTTAGTTCTCGCAAACGGAAGTTTGGTTTGCTGCACTTAGGCTTAGAGAATTATCGCAAAGGAATTTGGTTAATTCTATATCTGTGTTTTGAGTTCTAGAACTGTGCTTAATTAGATCCTTGCTGAATGAACTGTCTGCTTGTCTGATTTCCTGAGAATACCCTAGGCTTGACGCTTTTAGTTTATTGCTTCTACAACCGTTAATCTCTGCTACTGATTTACTTTCTCGCACCGCTTTCGATTAAATCACATTGCTTATTTCTAGTATTAGTCTCTACTGTTCGGATCTATTGAGACCAAGTGTCCTTGTGGATTCGATAACCCTATATACTACTTTGACATTGCTGTTCACTTGCAGTTTAGTATAGGGATAAACTTTGAGCCTATCAAGTTTTTGGCGCCGTTGCCGGGGACTCTTAGAGTCTTCGATAGGACCGAACTTAGGGTTTTTACTAGAAATTTTTCTTTTTGTTTTTGTTTTTTTTTCGTTTTGTTTTTATTTAACTAACTTTTTCTCTGATTTCTCTCTGTCGCAGGTACGAATTTCGCCTTGCGTCGATCGTTGCATACCTTGCGTCGATCGTCACTAGGAGATTTTGAGATTGAATCGATCGTTGCACTGATAGCATCGATCGTTGCTGAACGATTACAGACAGTTTATGCCAACGCAGAAAACTCGAAGTAATCCGAACTCGAGCTTGCTTAATCTCGGACTAGAGGAACTTGGACGTCTAGAGAGGACTATCAGAAGAGAAAAGAGAGAGAGAATGGTTCGAGAACGTCTGATCTTGATACCAGATGCTGAAGGTACCCTGAGGGACCAAGATAACAACCCATACAATGCTGATGGGCATCGGGTTGATGCTGAAGGGAATGTCATCCCTGATCCTCCTGAGCAACAGCAACAGGAGCTGAACCGAAACCAGGGTGAAGGACAGGCCCAAGGTAGAGAGATGGTGGTTCATGAAAGGACACTAGCTGACTACAACAAACCTGATGAGTTTCATGCAAACCGAGCAGCTCTAGTGCTTCCTGCTTTTGAGAGGAATGATTTTGAGGTAAAGACCATCTACTACCAGCTGATGAGACAGATTGCTTTTCATGGTCTTCAAGCAGAGCAGCCTATGGATCACATTGACAAGTTTGAGGACATAGTCACTGGCATGAAGTATGAAGGAGTATGCCCGGACTATCTGTTCCTTAAACTATTTCCGCACAGTCTTGCTGGAGACGCTAGTGCATGGCTGAGACAACTGGCACCTGGTCAGTATACTACTTGGGCAGCCTTAAAGAGTGAGTTCCTGCGTAACTTTTATGATGATGCGCGCTCGGATCAGTCCAGACAGGACATACTCACCTTTTCCCAAGGAGCTGTGGAGCCCTTGAAGACTGCCTGGATGAGATTTAAGCAGTATCAGCGTGACTGTCCACACCATGGATTCACAGAAGTACAGCTGATTGGTATTTTCTTCAGAGGCATAGACCTCCCTTATCAGACTGCGCTGGATAATTCCAGTAATGCTAATTTCAACACCAGAACTCCTACACAAGCTATGCAGTTGATTGGGAACCTTATTAACAGCTACAGTTGCAAGTCTATAGATGAAAAGAGAAAGAAATCCGGTGGAAGTATAGAGGATTCTAACATGACTGAGATTAGATCTAGGCTAGACACAGTGTACGACCTCCTAACGAGTAAGAAAGCTGTCCACTCTACTCAGGATGTAGAGGTAATTCAGACTGAGGAGGACACTCAGGAAGAAGAAGTGAATTACATGGGAGGTTCTGGTTTCCAAGGTAGTAGATTTAGAAGTCAACAGGGAAACAGATTCTCAAATGGAGTTCAGCGAGGTGGTTTTGAGAAAGCCAACAAGTCTGATAGTAAAGTAGAGATGATGCTAAGACAGCTAATGGAGAGTCGGACTAAGTACGCAGCATATGCTGACGCGAAAATGGATACAATCTACAGGGAACTGAATGGGAAGTTTGAGAGTTTGAACACACACATGAAAGAGCTTGATGCTAAGGTTGCAAGAACTGCTGGACATGCTCAAAGGGAAGAGGGATATCTCCCGGGAAGGACTGATGCCAATCCTAAGTACCAATGCAATGCCGTGACATTGAGAAGTGGTAAGGAGCTGTCATCTGGCCAGAAAAAGCAGTTGAGCGTTGAGGAACTCGTGGAAATTGAAGAGTTGGAAGATGAGATACGCGATATTCGCCGCGCATCGATCGATGCATCTCAGCAACGATTGTTGCCAAGCGAAATCAAGGAACCGGAGGTCGTAACAAAGTCGCCTAGCATCGATCGGTGCGATAATAGCAACGATCGACACAAGGTGACTGCAGAAAGTTCGGGTGCTGAAAACCCAAAACAGTCGGCTGAAAGGGTATACAAGCCTAAGATACCTTATCCCAAGAACCCCAGAAAAGCTAAAAATAATAGGCAGTATGCAAAGTGGAAGGAGTTCATAAAGAAGGTAAAGGTTGAAGTACCTCTGCTGGATTCCATTGAAACCTCCCCCATGATGAAGAGATGCCTTAAGGATGCAATTTCTGGAAAATGGTCTGATGAAGAAAGCATAATGATGCTCAATGAAGTATGTAGTGCAGTGGTTCAAGGCAGAATTCCAGAGAAATTAAAAGATCCGGGCAGCTTCGTATTGGATTGTGCTATCTACAAGGAGAGGTTCGAAAGGTCCCTATGTGATCTTGGCTCCAGTGTAAATCTGATGCCCCTTTCAGTTGCTAAAAGACTAGGGATGACAGATTTTATACCAACTAGGATATCATTGGTTTTGGCAGACAGATCAGTCAGGACTCCCGAAGGAGTAATAGAGGATGTGCCTATAACAGTTGGCAAGTGCGTAATCCCAACTGATTTTGTGGTTCTACAATATGGACAAGAGCCAAAAGACCCATTAATTCTAGGCAGATCTTTCTTAGCAACAGCTGGTGCGATGATTGACTGTCAAGGAGGCAAAATAGTTCTAAATGTGGGAGATCTGAAGATGAGTTTTGACATGAACAAACTGGTAAAGAGACCAACCATCGACGGGCAAACCTTTTATGTGGACACATTGGGTGATTTAGCTGCAGAGTACTTCCATCAATCACATGCTGAGGACCCACTGGAAAGGGCTTTACTGAGTTCTATTTTGGAGTTGGAATACCTACAGGACGAGCCTGCAATGTGTTATACAAGATTGATGGATTCTGTCGAGGTTGCAATGCAAGTAGAAGTGTCTGACGCGGGACTGCAACGATCGACACCATCTAAGCATCGATCGTTGCAAGACGACAGAGACTGGGCAGAAGAAAAGGCTCCGAAAATAGATCTGAAACAACTTCCATCCGGGCTAAGGTACGCTTTTCTTGGACCTAATTCAACATACCCAGTGATTGTTAATGCTAGCCTGAACAACGCAGAACTCACCTTACTGCTAAGCAAGCTGCGCAAGCATCGCAAAGCTCTTGGCTATTCCCTTAATGATATTTCAGGTATCTCACCAGAGCTGTGCATGCACCGGATACATCTTGAGGATGAGTCCAAGACATCAATCGAACATCAGAGGAGACTTAATCCTAATCTGTAGGAAGTAGTCAAAAAAGAGATTATGAAACTCCTTGACGCTGGAATTATATATCCTATCTCTGATAGTGATTGGGTGAGTCCAGTCCATGTAGTACCAAAGAAGGGCGGTGTTACAGTCGTGAAGAATGAGAAGAACGAGCTGATACCAACTAGGACTGTGACAGGACACAGGATGTGCATAGACTACAGGAAGCTTAATGCTGCTACTAGGAAGGATCATTTTCCTTTACCCTTTATTGACCAGATGCTCGAAAGGTTAGCAAATCATCCTTACTACTGCTTCTTGGATGGCTACTCAGGTTTCTTTCAGATTCCCATCCATCCAGAGGATCATGGAAAGACCACTTTTACTTGTCCATATGGGACTTTTGCTTACCGTAGGATGCCTTTTGGACTCTGCAATGCACCAGCCACTTTCCAGAGATGCATGATGTCCATATTCACAGATATGATTGAGGATTTTATGGAAGTGTTCATGGATGATTTCTCAGTATATGGATCATCCTACAATGAATGTTTAGATAATCTGTGTAAGGTTCTGAAAAGATGTGAAGAGAAGCACTTAGTTCTTAACTGGGAGAAGTGTCATTTCATGGTCAGAGATGGCATTGTGCTTGGACATAAAGTGTCCGAAGCAGGAATAGAGGTGGACCGCGCCAAAATCGAGGTGATGACCAACCTGCAGGCACCTGATTCTGTTAAGTCTATTAGAAGCTTTCTTGGACATGCTGGCTTTTATAGACGGTTCATCAAGGATTTTAGTAGGATTGCTAGGCCACTAACTGCTTTGCTGTGCAAAGACACCAAATTTGAGTTCACTGCAGATTGTCAAACTGCATTTGAACAGATCAAGCAGGCATTAGTGAGTGCTCCCATAGTTCAGCCACCGGATTGGGATTTGCCTTTCGAAGTAATGTGTGATGCAAGTGATTATGCTGTAGGAGCTGTTCTTGGACAAAAGAAAGATAGAAAGCTTCATGCTATCTATTATGCCAGTAGAACACTGGATGATGCACAAAGAAACTATGCCACTACAGAGAAGGAGTTGCTGGCAGTTGTCTTTGCATTTGAGAAATTTTGCTCTTATCTTGTTGGCTCTAAGGTGATTGTCAACACTGATCATTCAGCACTGAAGTATCTGATGCAGAAGAAGGATGCTAAGCCAAGATTGTTGAGATGGATCATGTTGCTTCAGGAATTTGATATTGAAGTGAGAGATAAGAAAGGGGTTGAGAATGGAGTTGCTGGCCATCTTTCAAGGATGCTAGTTGAGTAAGACGTGCATATTAATGACTATTTGCCTGAAGAAAACGTCAATATGGTTGGGACAATCTGTGAGACAGATTTGGACAGAAATCTGCAGAACTGTCGGATTAATCGCGTTGCGTCGATCGATGCTACGTCAGCATCGATCGATGCATCTATCGGGACAGCGACGATCGATACATCCGACTGTGACGATCGTTGCAGCGCGGATACAGACGCAGAAACTTTCACGATACGTATTGGAAGGCATGAGTTCCAGATTAATGTTGTCGCAACAAATGATCGACCATGGTATGCAGACATAGCCAATTATCTAGCTGCAGAGACTGAACCAGATAATCTGAAAGGATATGGAAAGAAGAGGTTTTTCAGAGAACTTAGGAGGTACTATTGGGATGAACCTTACCTCTATAAGCATTGTTCAGATGGCCTTTATAGAAGATGTGTTGCTGAGTCGGAGGTTCCAGATATCCTTTTCCACTGTCACGGATCAGACTATGCAGGACATTTTGCTACATTTAAGACTGTGTCTAAGGTTTTGCAAGCAGGTTTCTGGTGGCCTACAATGTTCGCTGATACTCACTCCTTTATTTCTCATTGTGATGCCTGCCAGAGGAGAGGGAAAGTCAGCAGGAAGCATGAGATGCCTCAGAATTTCATTCTTGAGGTTGAAGTTTTTGATTGTTTGGGCATAGACTTTATGGGTCCCTTTCCCTCATCTTATGGGAATAAATTCATATTAGTTGCTGTGGATTATGTTTCTAAGTGGGTAGAAGCAATAGCTAGTCCAACCAATGACTCTTCAGTAGTCATTAAGCTGTTTAAATCCATCATATTCCCTAGATTTGGAGTACCTCGGATAGTTATTAGTGATGGAGGATCTCACTTTATTAATAAGGTTTTTGAGAAGCTCCTGAAGAAGCATGGAGTGCATCACCGAGTTGCTACTCCTTATCACCCACAGACTAGTGGACAGGTAGAGGTTTCTAACAGACAAATCAAGGAGATCTTGGAAAAGACAGTTGGGAAGACAAGGAAAGATTGGGCAGCTAAGCTTGATGATGCTTTATGGGCCTACAGGACTGCATTTAAAACGCCATTGGGGACTACTCCATTCCATTTGTTGTATGGGAAAGCATGTCATCTGCCAGTAGAACTTGAGCACAAGGCAGCATGGGCTGTAAAACAGATGAACTTTGACCTCAAACCATCTGCAGAAAGGAGATTGATACAGCTCAATGAGTTGGATGAGATTAGACATTTTGCCTATGAGAACTCAAAGTTGTACAAGGAAAGGACTAAGGCTTATCATGACAAAAAGATTGTCTCCAGACGATTTAAGCCTAACGATCAGGTACTGTTGTACAATTCTCGCTTGCATTTGTTTCCAGGCAAGCTGAAATCAAGATGGTCTGGACCCTACACGATCAAAGAAGTGCGTCCATATGGAGCTGTCATTTTAATTGGCAAGGAGGGTAATGAGTTTGCTGTTAATGGGCAGAGGGTAAAACACTATTGGGCTAAAGCCGAGATTCCGAGAGGCCAGATTTTGCCTCTGGATATTGCACCCTCTACTTGAAAATTCCCATCCGTCCGGTAAAGCTATTGACCTTAAACAAGCGCTGGGTGGGAGGCAACCCACCATTAGGTACTGGTGTTTTTCTACTTAATTTTTGGTGTTTTTGTTAGGATTTTACGTTTGTTTTTGTTTCTGGTGAGTTTATGTTTGCAGGTCTCGGTTAATTCGCAGTGCAACGATCGACGCACTTCTGTGTCGATCGTCACAACACGAAAGGAATCGCATTGCAGCGATCGTTGCGGTCCTGAGCAACGATCGACTATACACGAAAATCGCCAATTAACGGTCGATGCACTTAGTGCAACGATCGATGCTTAGCGACAGAGGTAACCCGACAGACATAATTTCACCTTTTCAAATTTTCTTTCTTTTTACCGATCCTTCGCTGGACACTACTGGGGACAGTGTGTCTTAAGTGTGGGGGAGGTGCTACTGACTTTTGTTTTCTGTTTTCTTAAGAGTCAATCCGCTTTTCAAAAAAAAAAAAAAATTTTGTTTTATTGAGTCAAAATTGTTTAAGTAAGAAACTATGATTTTCTGAGAAGATTTACAAGACTTGCAGGAACTTAAGTAACCATTGGGATGAAGTTGCAGGATCTATCTCTGACTATTAGAAAACCCCATCACAGATCAACCTACTGGGAACACCCACATCACTTCAGGTATCAGAGGATCCTTTACTGACTTCAACTTTAATACTGACTTAGATTTCTCACCTAAGGGCTTGGTATACTTTGTGTCGGATTCCCTTGTTAGTTCTGACACAGCCTGTCAACCTATCCTATTTAGTTCCCTTCTCCCCTTCTGTAAAGTAAAAAAAAAAAAAAGATAATAAACTGAGGATGAGTTAGTAACTCCGAAGTGGTCATGGGAATAGTAGCAAACACTATTATCTCTCATTTGATCCATGGAATGTGTCCAAAGTACACCCCATAACGGGAAGAACACTGATAAAAAAAATAAAATGATACCCAATGTGGGAAAAATCAGTTGTTAAAGAAGGGAAAGAGAAGAAAGGGACTAGAGAAAGATAGTATGGTGGTCTAGAGCTGATAAGGTAAGAATCCATGTGCCCTTTGATCGATAATCCTTAGGTGAGACCGCACTTAAATACTTGCAGAAGTCAGTAGGGAGAATTTGAATGCTTGAATGTGATTGTGGAGTTTACCTAGGACAGTTGCTAAGTGTGGGGGAAGTACATTGTGGTCTTGATATCTTGTGATTGATTCTTGCAGTGGTTTACTAAGGGGAATCTGAGTATTGTAGCTTCTAGGATGAAATGAGTTTCTGAAGAGTTTTCAAACCTCTTCACTACATTTTAGTTCTCTGTTTTGCTTGAGGGCAAGCAAAGGCTAAGTGTGGGGGAGTTGATATATCATGGTTTTTACCCATTTTAGACCATGATATAGTTGTGTTTTTAGTGTCTTTTGTATTCGTTTAGAGTCTTTTACAGCTTTAATCAAGTTTGGAGCTAATTGGAGATATTTGGAGCATTTTGGGACTTTTGGGACGTTTTGGCCGAGAGCTTAAGTCACTGTCCGATTTATTGATCATGCATCGACCGGCACACCTTGTGCATCGGTCGACACACTAGCGAGATGGGCCGTACACGTCGGTTTAATGAAGATATGAAGATTTGCAAAGAAGCCCAAGATAGTTCCAGTATTTACACAGAAGCTCCATCCGAGATTATGCCTATATATACTAGTTTTTGGTGTTTTATTTAGAGACGCTTTCATACTTAGAGCTAAGAGATTTCTAGAGCTTTTGGGGCTGATCTATTTCCTGTATTCACTTATTTTGGAGAAGATTTCGAACCCCTTTATCTATTTAATTTCTTATATGCAATCTATTATTTCTTTGATTATGTTTTCATTAATCATGTCTGAGTAGATCCATAGTTGAGTTTAGGGTTTCTCACATAGGATTTCATGACTTGCTAGACTTGTTCAAATTCAGTTAAGGATTCATAACTATATCTGTTCTTCAATTTAATTGTGCTTAAAGCTAGTTCTAACCTGATCAATTAGAATCTAGATCTTAGGTTGCTAAATACGTCACGGAAGTGGGGTTTAGGAATCTGAACTAATTAAATTGGGCAATTAAACTTCTCACAAACGAAAGTTTGGTTTAGGATAATTGTGAACATATCAAACTTGGGATTAATGCTAGTTTAATCTGTTAGTTCTCGCAAACGGAAGTTTGGTTTGCTGCACTTAGGCTTAGAGAATTATCGCAAAGGAATTTGGTTAATTCTATATCTGTGTTTTGAGTTTTAGAACTGTGCTTAATTAGATCCTTGCTGAATGAACTGTCTGCTTGTCTGATTTCCTGAGAATACCCTAGGCTTGACGCTTTTAGTTTATTGCTTCTACAACCGTTAATCTCTGCTATTGATTTACTTTCTCGCACCGCTTTCGATTAAATTACATTGCTTATTTCTAGTATTAGTCTCTACTGTTCTGATCTATTGAGACCAAGTGTCCCTGTGGATTCGATAACCCTATATACTACTTTGACATTGCTGTTCACTTGCAGTTTAGTATAGGGATAAACTTTGAGCCTATCATCCATATCAAAACTCATCTTCAGATCACCCACATTCAGAACTATTCTACCTCCTTGACAGTCAATCATCGCACCAGCTGTAGCTAAGAAAGGCCTGCCTAAAATCAGTGGATCCTTTGGTTCCTCTCCATACTGCAGAACCACAAAGTCAGTAGGAATCACGCATTGGCCAATCATTATGGGCACATCCTCCAACAATCCTTCGGGAATCCGGATTGTTCTATCTGCCAAAACCAGTGATATCCTAGTGGGTATAAAGTCAGTCATCACGAGCCTTTTAGCAACTGAGAAAGGCATAAGATTCACACTGGAACCAAGATCACATAGAGACCTTTCGAATCTCTCCTTGTAGATAGCACAATCTAGTACAAAGCTTCCTGGATCTTTTAACTTCTCAGGAATTCTGCTATGAATCACTGTTGGAATTATGTCCAGTAATCTCTGTACTGTCTCTAGAACGTAAGAGTATGTCAATGATCAGACATAAGTCATATAATACTGGGGGTCATGATGGCTTGCTAGAGTCCGCTCATGATCTATAAGTCTTGGACTTATTGCTTTTATTATATGATCCCATATGGGTCACACGCCTAAGCTAACGGGAATATACGAAAGAACGGTTAAGCAGAAGTACGGTAAAAGTGCTAGGCATTTACTGTGCTTAGAGAGACTAAAGGGCCTGATTAAATCCAAGGGATTTAATCAGACAGGGAATTGGGCCTAAAAGCCCAATAGAGTTAAAGAAGGGTTTTATAAACTAAAACCAAGTCTTTTCTCCACTACTTCTTCCCATCTGCGCCGCCAATAGCCTCTCTCTGCGCCTCCTTCTTGCTCGGTCTAGCAGCCAAATTCCCGGTGTGCGTGTGTGAGCCTTTGGAGGATCCATCTCTTGGTGGTTCTGCTGATCTCTGACCATTACCTTCTCATTCCGCTGCATAAACAGGTATAAGGTGAGATCCATTATGTTTCTAGCAAGAGAACCTAGATCTGGTATGTTTAGGATCTATTAATCTGATGAATTGAATCAGGATTAAACAAAACGATCCAACAGTGGTATCAGAGCCATTGGTTCTGTGGTTTTTCTTGTTTAGAATCTTGTTTAGGATTGTTTAAGAAGTGTTTTTGAATCAATCTACTGATAAGGAAAAACACTTAAGAAACAAGAATTAAAAAAAAACCTAAACAAACAAGAAATCGCATGATCCGATCTATATTGAATCGGTATGCGTCGGAGTGTTGATCAGTTTCGGATCACACGTCCGGATCGTTTTGACGAACAAACCGATCGTGGATTGGCATGTGTCATCGACACGATCGTGAGCATGGCTGGACGGCGGGTCGATCGATCGGACGGATCAAGGATCGCGTCGAGTGGTCGATCGGATCAGCCGAGGATCGCACAATCGATTGCGATCGGATCGTCGCGCCTCGTCCCGTCACGCCCGGCATCATCCCGCTCTCGTCCAACGCTGTCCCGATCGCTCGGCGATCGAGTAAAGCAACCGACCCGAGCTCGACGATCGACAGACCGTCCCATACCGTCCGCGTCCCGAGCGTCCCGTCCGAGCATCGTCGCGAAAGACATGGACCGATCTTGGATCGCGTCCGTTGCTTGCGGCTGACCGATGTCTCGTCTCGATTGCGGCTAGGTCACAACCGTGAACGGTTCGTGACCAATCGGTTCGGTTCGGTTTATGGTTCGGTTTAAAAATTTTATTAAAATTAAACGTCGCGGTTTAATAAACAGATTTAATAATTTTTATTAAGTTCTGGTTAAACCGGGATAAGAAATCCAAAGTCGAAATATTGGATTTTGTGCCTAAACCAGGATTTTCTAATTTGATTTGGTTGGACCAAATAAATTGAGAAAATCCGGTTTAGTAAATAACCGGTTGACAATTGTGGTCATCGTAGTAATTAATTTTGGTTAAGACCAATTTTAATGAACCAGACCGGTTATGTCATTTAATTGGGCAATTGGGTTATGTCTTGGACATGAACCAATTCTTGGGCCTCGGGCCAAGAAGTTAAAACAATTGGGCCAATTATTTGAGTCTTTTCTTCAGAATTAATTTAAAATTTATTTTATATAATTATAAATCGATTTTAAATTAAAGTTTCCGAAATTTTGAAATTAGAAAGTTTCTTAAAATAGAAGTTTCTAGATTTGCATGTTTTGGATTTTAAGAAATTTCTAAAGTTAGAAAGTTTCCGGTTTTAGAAAGTTTCCAATTTTAGAAAGTTTCCAATTTTAGAAAGTTTCCAAAATTAGTAGGTTTCCCAAAAGGAAAGTTTTCCAAAATAGTAATCTTCTATTTTGGGATGAATTTTTTAATAAACCTACAAACCTCAAATAATATCAAGCTTTGGATGTCTTGTCCAGTCTGTGTCAGCTGTCGAAGCCCATTCAATTGTATTCATGGCCTTACAGTGTGAGGGTGTCTACTTTTGCGTGGATAAGACGGTTTGTGATTCATAAATGTCATTGGGAGTCCCAGACATTAATGATTACATGACTGTATAGTCTGGTTTTCTTGACTGGGCCATCGGGAGTCCCGGGCCTTGAGACATCAGAGTGGATTGGGCCTCGGGCCCAGATTCACAACCAAGAGTTATATCACGGATATAATTAGCCGACATAGGGCTTACCGATATAAGCTAAGGTTGGGTGATGGCCAGTGGCCCACTTTGATCTTAGTTATATGTGGATCTTGGAATCATTATATTCTATTGAGGGTAACTTATGTTATTGAATATAATGCGTGATTAATCATATTAAGTATAATGCGAGATTAATCATATTGAACATATTAACTAAAATTCTTTTATCTTAAATTTCAGTTATGACTAGCACAAACAATCAAAACACTTTCTTGATCCGGTCTGTCCTTGAGATGGACAAACTGAACGGATCAAATTTCTTGACTTGGTCGCGGAACCTGAGGCTAGTCCTCAGACAGGAGAGAAAGGACTATGTCCTTGAGAGAGCTCTCCCCGTGAGGATCGGGTCCAATGCTTCTCATGCAGTATATAATGCTTGGAATAAGCATTATAATGATGCGGTAGATGTGCGTGGTCTGATATTGGCTACCATGGACTCAGACTTGCGGAAGCAATATGAGAACATGGAGTCGCCAATAGAGATGATCAACAGCCTGAAATTGAAATTTCAGGAGCAGATAAGAGTGGAGAGATACCGGTTGGTTAAGTCTCTCACTAGCTGCAAGCTACCAAATGATCATCCAGTGAGTCCTCATGTCAGTAAAATGATGGGTTACATTGATAACCTGAGGAAACTGGATTATCCAGTTAGCCAAGAATTGGCAACTGAGATCATTCTGCAGTCACTGCCGTCAAGCTATGATAAGTTCAGAAGGAACTATATCAAGAAAGGCTTAACGAAGACGCTGACTGAACTGCATGATATGCTCAAGACAGTTGAGCCAAACGTGAAGAGTACCCAGCATAATCTCATGAATGAGAAGGGTAGGTTTACTAAACCTAATGCTGACAAGGGTGAAGACAAAGTTGTCCAGATTTTGAATCATGGCAAGCGTGGGTCTTCTGAGCCCGAGTCAGATACCTCTTACGTTGGTAAGTGCTGCTACTGTAAAGAGACTGGGCATTGGAAGAGAAATTGCATTAAATTCATGGAAGATGATGAGGAGTTGAAGTTGATGTATGAGACTACTTCCTCAGGTATTCATGTTATTACTTCAAGTTCTACCTTAAAGGTATTGGATACTGGTTGTGGCACTGATATTTGTTATAATATGCAGAGCCTGGGCAACAGTAGAACTTTGAAGGAAGGGCAAGTGAAACTACATGTCTGGAAGGAGCTTGGGATGCTGCCTCAGCCGTAGGGTTTTCACTTATAGATCCCTTTGAGGCTTGGTTTTGTATTAAGTAATTGCTACAATGTACCTGCTTTAAGCAGAGTTGTCTTTCATTTTCTTGTAAGAATTTGAATGTTTTTCATTTTGATAAAAGACAAGTTTTTGTTCTTTTGATCTTAATGAAATATTAATTGTAGCACCCTATTCATGGAATGGGTTTTATATCTTAAACCAAAGAGTGCCTAAATGTAACATAAATACCGAATTGGTTTAAATCTGATGAATTAAACCTGATTTTTCTTGGCATAAAAGTCTTGGTCACATAGAGTAAGTCGGATTCAGAAATCCCATAGTTATGCACTATTGGGCTCATTTGATCGGATAATCTTATGAGACTTGAATTCTGTTTACTGGACCAAAAGACAAAGGGGCCTATCTTAGCCGAGCTAGAGAAAGGCCCAAAGGCTTATTGGAGATTGAACATACTCATGTATGTGGTCCGATGAGCAGTAATGCCAGAGAAAATCCTGTACTTCATTGTCTCTACTGATTAATTCAGTGAGTAAGACTGTGTTCATTTGATGAGACACAAGTCGGAATTCTTTGACATGGTCGAAAGAGTTCCAGAATGAGGTATAGAATCTAAGTGACAAAAGTATTAAGACTCTGAATTAAATCACGAGTAAGAATACTTGAGTCATTAATGGTGTGATCATCTGAATGAGTGTGAAGTCGTTTCACAGCTCAATTCTCCTGAAAACCTTGAGGTGTTTCTGTGAGAAAGAATCAGATCTTATTAGAAATGATTAAAGATGAGTCACACGAATCTTCCATGATATTATTTAAGAATAACGCTCTAGAAATATCTAAGTTTACGCTGAAAAGTTCCACCAATATCAGTTGAAAGACACCACGTAAATGTGGATTGGAATCGATCCAAATTCGTCTTTACTGAGTATTTGTAGTTGTGCTACTTCACTGGTTTTCCTAGAGAAACCAAGGCTTGTTACTTTTACGTCCATTCTGTTTTCTAAGAAGGGAAGTTATTTTCCAAGAAGAACAGTGGGAGTAAAAGTATAACTCGAAGAAATTCGAGAAATACAGGAGGCTGCTCAACCTGTTGAGGGAGAGCAACGGATGGATTTACAGATTTCTGTAGAATCTACACCTGTAGAGCCTGAAGTTCGCAGATATGAATGAATCAGTTACTAATCCGAGAGTGATTTCTCGTCATTAGTTGAACCTGATGATCATTGAACGTTCGCATGATCTGATGATCATTGAAAGCGACGAATCTGCGAAATTCAAAGAAGCGATAGTGAGCCCGGACTCTCCAAAAAATTACATTTTATGTAAGTTAGCTTCATCGATCCATTCATGGATGGAAGCAAACATATCGGAGTTGGAATCTTCGTTCTGTTGAAGTAGTCAAGGTTTTGACTTGAACAGGAACGAATTGGAACTGTGCGTTTACTAATAGATTAGTGGGAGCGATATTGCATTTCTCATAATGTATGTCGATGACATACTGATTCTCGGAAATAACGTCCCAATACTGCAGTCGGTAAAGGACTGGCTTGGGAGTTGGTTTTATGATTGACATGGGTAAAACCACGTAGTTCTTGGATTTTGGATCTAAAGATAGAGATCCGAAAGAGCTGGTAGGACAAAGTCAGGATTCTTATCCCGACGAAGTCCTACACGTTTTCAGCATTCCAAGAAGGGTTTTATGCCAATGTCACATGGCATTACGTTAAGCAAGACACAGTGTCCTACGATAACTGTTGAGCTTAAATGCATGGATAAGATTCCATATGCGTCGGCAATTAGATCTATCATGTATGCCATGAAACGTACTTGTTTGATGTTGTTTTAATATTAAGCAAGACAAGTAAAGACCAGTCAAATCCAGCAAAGAATCATTGGATTGCCGTAAAGAATATCCTAAAGTATTCAAGGAATACTAAGGATAAATTCTTGATTTACGGAGAAAGTGAGGTGCTACAAGTCGATAGAGTCTGAAAGGCAAGTTTCCAACGGACAAAGATGATTTTCGGTCACAGTCCGGTTATATCTTGTGTCTGTCTGGCGGTGCAAGGCACTGTTGCTGACTCCATGACTTAAGCTGAACATTTCGCAGCTTGGAAAGCGGCGAAAGAGGTTGTTTGGAAAGAAGAGTTCGTCACTGAACTTGATGTGATTCCCAGCATAGATGAGACTAGCTGCACATCAGAGGTCCAAACACCTTGAGAATAGGTATAACCTATTCCGTGAGATAAATGACAGAGATGTTAAGTAGATCAGCAAGTTTCAACGAATGAGAACGTTGCTAATCTATTAACGAAGCCACTCCTTAGGCCTAAGCACGAGTCGCGGACTGTTGCTGTAGGATAAATGAAATTAAGATGTAGTCTTAATTTCAGTGGGAGTTAATAAAGGGCTTTATTTAGTTATTTGATATGTTCTTGTAAAACATTTTCTTATGTTTAATGAAATTATTATTTCGAGATTATTTTAACTGTGATGAAATAATCGTTCCAAAATGATATGAACCATTTTATAGGTCATCGAAGTAAGTGACTTGATATTGAGTTATCAAAATCATTTAGCTTGATCATGAGACCCTATATTTGATAGATGGCTTATATCATCATGTCCCTAGTCGAAGGTTGTTGAAATTGGAACACCAACAACCGTGTGAGACTAGATTGGTATGTGACTTATGACAAAGTCTCAGTGTGTCATAGATGCGCGGCATCAAAGTGAGTACATAGGTGTATGTAGGGTACATACGACCGGACAAGACCCGATTATAAGAACTCTTCAGGATATTTATATCTGTGTCATAAGAGATTCTTACTACGACTATAGAGTATAGTCCTTAGACCTGAGTTCGCATGCATGTGACCGCACATGGACTGATGCACTTTGATCATTGTCTAACGCTGTCGTTCTGCGATAGTTATAAGGACCTTGTTTGGGTACATTATGAAATGAGTAGTTTACAGTGATGGAACAAGACGGAATTTGTCCCTCCAATATAAATGGAGTGAATATCTCTAGGCCAATCGGAGATTTGAATACTGGAAAATGCATGGCCATGCTCAAACGGACTTTCCCGAGTCGTTTGGATTGTCAGTATCAAATCAGAGTCCGATGAACAAGATTAGGCTTTATAAGGATGACACTAATCTTGCCTTATGACTAATCGAGATATTGAGACAAAAGGATTATGAATACAGAGATTCCAGTTCAAGTGGGAGATTGTTGGAATTATGTCCAGTAATCTCTGTACTGTCTCTAGAACGTAAGAGTATGTCAATGATCAGACATAAGTCATATAATACTGGGGGTCATGATGGCTTGCTAGAGTCCGCTCATGATCTATAAGTCTTGGACTTATTGCTTTTATTATATGATCCCATATGGGTCACACGCCTAAGCTAACGGGAATATACGAAAGAATGGTTAAGCAGAAGTACGGTAAAAGTGCTAGGCATTTACTGTGCTTAGAGAGACTAAAGGGCCTGATTAAATCCAAGGGATTTAATCAGACAGGGAATTGGGCCTAAAAGCCCAATAGAGTTAAAGAAGGGTTTTATAAACTAAAACCAAGTCTTTTCTCCACTACTTCTTCCCATCTGCGCCGCCAATAGCCTCTCTCTGCGCCTCCTTCTTGCTCGGTCTAGCAGCCAAATTTCCGGTGTGCGTGTGTGAGCCTTTGGAGGATCCATCTCTTGGTGGTTCTGCTGATCTCTTACCATTACCTTCTCATTCCGCTGCATAAATAGGTATAAGGTGAGATCCATTATGTTTCTAGCAAGAGAACCTAGATCTGGTATGTTTAGGATCTATTAATCTGATGAATTGAATCAGGATTAAACAAAACGATCCAACAATCACTGCACTACACACCTCATTGATCATCATTACACTCTCCTCATCAGACCACTTCCCAGCAATCATATCCTTGAGACATCTTCTCATCGCAGGAGAGGCTTCCATGGAATCAATCAAAGGCACTTCAACTTTCACCTTTTTGATGAATTCTTTACATTTGGCATACTGTCTATCGTTTTTAGCCTTTCTGGGATTCTTGGGATAAGGCACCTTAGGCTTGTAAACCCTCTCGGTTGACTGTTTTGGTTTCTCTGGTTTTGAGCTCTCTGCGGTCGCCTTGCATCGACCGTCACTGGCATTGTGTCGATCGTTGCTGGGTGACTTTGTGACGACAGTTTCTTCGTTATCGCCTTGCATCGACCGTTGCTTGGTTGCATCGATCGATGCATTGCGAATGTCACGGATCCCATCTTCCAATTCCTCAATTTCCACGAGCTCTTCAACACTTAACTGCCTTTTCTGGCCAGGTAACAGCTCCTTACCACTTCTCAATGTCACCGCATTGCATTGGTACTTGGGATTAGCATCAGTTCGCCCTGGGAGATATCCATCTTCCCTCTGATCATATCCAGCAGTTCTTGCAACCTTAGCATCAAGCTCCTTCATATGTGCACCCAGGTATTCAATTTTTCCATTCAACTCCTCATAGACTGTATCTATCTTCTTGTCGAAGTCTGCAACACTCTTAGTCTGATTTTCCAGCAGCTGTTTCATCATTACTTCCATCTTACTTCCATGAGCAGTGGCTGCAGGAGGGGTCTGATAAGACGAAGATCCATAGGTTCTCTGAGTACCTTGTCCAAAAAGCTTCTGAAAACCACTAGTCTGTCCAAAATCAGCTGAGTTCTGATTGCCTGCGAAGGCACGCTTCTGTCCTCCATTGAAGAATCTGTTTCCCTGCTGATTACCAAATCTGTTACCTTGGAAACCAGATCCTCCAATGTAATTCACATCTTCTTCCTGAGTGTCCTCCTCAGTCTGAATTATCTCAACATCTTGTGCAAAGTGGACAGCCTTCTTACCAGCCAGGAGATTGCAAATTGTGTCCAGCTTAGATCTAAATTCAGCCATCTCTGAATTCTCTACACTTCCACCAGATTTCTTCCTCCTCTCATCCATAGTCTTGCAACTGTTGTTGCTCACTAAGTTCTCAATCAACTGCTTAGCTTGTGCAGGAGTCCTGGTGTTGAAGTTTGCATTACTGGAGTTATCCAGCGCAGACTGATATGGCAGATCTATGCCTCTGAAGAAAATACCTAGCAATGTGACCTCAGTGAATCCATGGTGTGGGCAGTCACGCTGGTACTTCCTAAATCTCATACAAGCAGTCTTAAGAGGCTCAGTAGGACCTTGGGTAAATGTCAGAATGTCCTGTCTGGACTGATCAGAACGCGCATCATCATAGAAGTGACGCAGAAACTCACTCTTCAGGGCTGCCCACGTAGTATACTGACCAGGTGCCAGTTGCTTCAGCCATGCAGCAGCGTCTCCAGCGAGACTGTATGGAAAGATTTTAAGGAACAGATAATCCTGGCAGACTCCATCATACTTCATGCCATTGATTAGGTCCTCAAACTCATCAATGTGATCCATAGGCTGCTCCATGGGGTGACCATGGAAAGCATGTTGTCTCATCAGTGAGTAGTAGATGGTCTTGATCTCAAAATCATCCCTCTCAAAACCAGGAAGTACTAGAGCTGACCGGTTTGCATGAAACTCATCCGGTCTGTTGTAGTCAGCTAAAGTCCTCTCATGGACAACCAGCTATCTACCTTGGTTCTGTCCTTGCGCCTGCGGCTGTGGTTGTGGTTCATGTTCCTCAACGTCAGGGATCACACGTCCCTCAGCATCAATCCTCTGCCCAGCAGCATTGTAAGGATTGTTTTGCGGATCCCTCAGGGTACCTTGAGCATCAGGCATAATGATTAACTTCTGTACCACCATCCTTGCTCTTCTTTCTCTTATGTTAGTTCTCTCTAGACGTCCAAGTTCTTCAAGTCCGAGATTAACAAGGTTCAGGTTCTGATTACTTCGAGTTTCACGCGTTTGCATAAACTGTGTGTAATCATCAAGCAACGATCGATGCTAGCAGTGCAACGATCGATTCAATCTCATAATCGCCTAGTGACGATCGACACAAAGGTGCAACGATCGACGCAAAGCGAAATCGGTACCTGCGACAGAGAGAAAACAGAGAGAAATCAGTAACTTAAAATAAAAACAAAACAAAAACAAAACAAAAAATAAAAAATCCTAGTAAAAACCCTAAGTTCGATCCTATCGAAGACTCTAAGAGTCCCCGACAACGGCGCCAAAAACTTGATAGGGTCTAAGTTTTAATCCTATTCTACTGCAAGTGCACAGTTAAGTGATTGTAGTATATAGGGTATCAAATCCACAGAGACTCTGGTCTCGATAGAATAAGAACCGTAGAGATTAATACTAAGAAGAAAGCAGATGTGAAGTGAATTAAAAGCAAGGCAAGAAAATAAATCAGTAGCAAGATTGGTTGTGAAAGCAGTTAACTAAAAGCGCTAAGTCTAGGGAATTCTCAGGAAATCAGACAAACAGACAAGTCAATCAGTCAGGATCTAATTAAACACAGTTCTACAACTCAAATCACGGAAATAAAATTAACCAAATCTCTTTGCGAGAATTCTCTAAGTCTAAGTGCAGTAATCCAAATCTCTTTGCAATTACTAACAGATTAAACCAGCATTAATTTCAAGTTCGATATGTTCACAATTAAACTAAGCCAAATCTCTTTGCAAATAATTTAATTGCTCAACCTAAATAGTTCAGATTCTAAACCACACTCTCGTGTCGTATTTAGCAACCTAAGATCTAGATTCTAATTGATCAGGTTAGAACTAGCATTAAACTCAATTTAGATTGAAGAACATTCTATTCATGTGAATCCTTAACTGAATTAAACAGGTCTAGCAAGTCATGAAATCCTTTATGAGAAACCCTAAACCTAACTATGAATCTACTCAGACATGATTAATGAAACAGAAATCATAGAAATAATAGATTGCATATAAGAAATTAAGTAGATAAAGGGGTTCGAAATCTTCTCCAAAATAGATGAAGTACATGATTAGATCAGCCCCAAAAGCTCTAAAAATCTCTTAGCTCTAAGTATGAAAGCGTATGTAAAATAAACACCAAAATCCTAATATATATAGCTAATCACGTCTGGGGCTTCTGTGTAATATCTGGAACTTTTCTGGGCTCTTCTGCAATATTTGATAACTTCATAAACCGCCGAGATTCTGGCCCATTCGCTAGTGTGTCGACAGATGCACCTAGTGCAATGATCGACGCATGATCCCAAAACTGGACAGTGAGCTCATTCTCTCGGACCAAATCTCCAAATCACTCCAATAAGCTCCATAATCTCCACATTAGCTCCAAACGTGCATGTACCTAATAAAACCTGCAAAAGACTCTAAATAAACACAAATAGACTCTAAAACAGACTTATATCATGGCATAAAACCGGTAAAAACCATGATATATCACTAGAAAGGTATGCAATCTTCATCGATCCATTTATGGATTGAAGCAAGCATTTCGGAGTTGGAACCTTCGTTTTGATGAAGGGGTCAAAAAGTTTGACTTCATCAGGAACGAAGAGGAATCGTGTGTTTACAAGAAGACTAGTGGTAGCGCAGTTGCATTTCTCGTATTGTATGTAGATGACATACTTCTTCTCGGAAATGACATTCCACTGCTTCAGTCTGTTAAGACTTGGCTCGGAAGTTGTTTTTCAATGAAAGACATGGGAGAAGCCGCATACATTCTTGGAATAAGAATCTATAGAGATAGATTGAACAAGTTAATTGGATTGTGTCAAGATACTTATATCGATAAGGTCTTACACAGGTTCAATATGCATGATTCCAAGAAGGGCTTCATACCGATGTCTTATGGCATTACTCTTAGCAAGAAGCAGTGTCCTTCGACACCTGCTGAGCGAGAGCACATGGGTAGGAATCCTTATGCTTCTGCTCTAGGATCCATCATGTATGCCAAGCTCTGCACTCGTCCAGATGTTGTTTGTGCTTTAAGCATGACGAGTAGATACCAATCTGATCCAGGTGAAAGTCACTGGACAGCTGTCAAGAACATCCTGAAGTATTTTAGAAATACTAAGGATAAATTCTTGGTGTACGGAGGAAGTGATGAGCTTGTAGTGAGTGGTTACACAGACGCAAGTTTTCAGACAGACAAAGACGATTTCCGATCACAATCTGGTTACGTCTTTTGTCTGAATGGCGGTGCAGTTAGTTGGAAGAGTTCCAAGCAGGACACCGTAGCAGATTCCACGACCGAAGCTGAGTACCTCGCCGCTTCTGAAGCGGCAAAGGAGGTTGTTTGGATCAAGAAGTTCATCTCTGAACTTGGTGTAGTTCCTAGTATTTCTGAGCCAGTGGCTTTGAATTGTGACAACAATGGAGCCATTGCGCAGGCGAAGGAACCTAGGTCACACCAGAAGTCCAAACATATAGAGAGGAGGTATCACCTTATCCGTGATATCATCAATACAGGAGATGTGAAGATCAGCAGAGTCCCGACGGATGAGAATGTTGCTGATCCTTTGACTACGCCTCTCCCAAGGCCTAAACATGAGAGTCATACGATTGCTATAGGCATTAGATTTCTTAATATGATCTTGTTTTCAGTGGGAGTTGTTTTTGGTTTTAATTACGTTATGGTGTTTATGTAAACATAATATGATTATGTTATTTTAATGAAATTTGTTTCATTATTATTTAATGTTGTTAAATAATAGTTCCAAAGTAATTCATGACATTTTACAGGTCATCAAGTATGTGACTTGATCATGAAACCCTATAAATGAAAAATAACATAAATTATGTTGGTCCCTGGTCAAGGTTGTTAAAATGGAACATTAACAACCGCGTGAGACTAGTATGTGAGATGACTGATGACTAAGTTTCATGGAGTCATTAATAAGAGTATTAAAGTCAATCACATAGATATGTGTTGGAGAATACAAGATCGGACTTGACCCGTTAATGAGAACTCTACAAGATAGTTATATGAGTGTCATAAGAGTTTCTCATTACGACTATAGAGTATATTCCTTAGACCTGAGTTCATCATGATTTCCTGCATATGGATTGGTCCGTTTTGACTTTGTCAAACGTCAGCCGTAACTGGTGACTATAAAGACACTGATTGGGCGTATCATGAAGTGTGAAAGGGACATGGATGGAACAAGATGGGATTCGTACCTCCTATATAACAGGAGATAAATATCTCAGGGCCTATCGAAGATTTGATACTGGAAATGCATGGCCGCGCTCAAACGAGGTGATTGTCAGTCGTTTGTTTTATCAGTATAAATCGGAGTTCGATAAACATGATCTAGCTTAATAAGGATGACACTGTTCTTGCCTTATGCCAGATCGAGATATAGAGACGAAGGGATTATAGGAATAGATGATTCCAGTACAAGTGGGAGATTGTTGGGAATGTCCTGAAATCTTTTGTACTTACTCTAAGTGAAAGTTGTATTGTCGAGATGAGACAGTCATATAATAATGGGCAATCATAATGCTTTGCTAGAAGCCACTTATGATCAATGAGTTTAGAACTCGTTGCTAGTATTATATGATCCTACAGGGTCACACACCTAAGCAAAATGGATATAGAATATTGGGTTTATCATTAGTGTAATGATCTGATAAATGTATATATGATATGCATTCGATAACAAGTTTCTGAGGCAGTGTCGATCGACACAACATGTGTATCGATCGACACAGATCGCGGACCAAAATAGCGATTTTGGTTTATGACTTGATTAACTTCGGTTTGATCCTTGGTTAATCAGATCGTGATAGAAGTCGACATATATAAGATATATGGACGACTTTTACACAGATTAGACCTAATTCACAGCCACTTTAGAGAAACTAAAAACCCTCTGAGAGATCCGATCTCTTACGGCCTTAGCATCCCGTCCGTTCCAGTTTGTGTGCGTGTGGATCAATCTCGAACACCTAATCATCTTCCGCTGCATAACTTCCAGGTATCTTCGAGATCTGATGTAGATTCACTGATATAAACATGAACCCTAGATCCTAGGCTTGGAATTTATACTTAGGGTTGCTAATTCTGATTAGATCTGCTAGAAGTTCATTCATAACCAACATGCTGACATCCTGACTAAGCCGCTTGCATCGCCCTTATTTCATTCACTTTTGTCACGGATGTCAATTTCAAGCCTCTGTCGCTCTTCTATGAAACTAGATTGAGGCTTGAGGGGGGTGTATTAGCTGACTCACTTGCTGACTCACTTAACAGTTCACTCAACAGTATTGTTAAGTCAGTTTGTTAGTAGTTAGTTAATCAATACTTAACGTTATTTTAACTTAATTAGCTTTATTACGGATTGTATATAAGTTCGAGCTGTACATTCATTTTTCAGTAATGAGAAAATATCTTCTCTTCAATCTCTGTTCTTGAGCTGAATCTGGAGTCGTGATAGTCCAGTGTATGGGAAAAAAATTTAGATTCCAATTGTTCATTGTTAGGCATCATTGGAGCGATTGAAGTTTCAGCAAGACACTGTTATGTTCCTCCTTTTAGGTTAATTGCACGAAAGACAAAAAGACAACAACAATTATTATTTTAAATGTTCTCCAAATTCCATGCACAAAACATGCAAGTACACATATGTGTATCTTACAAAATTCAAACATATTGGCTGGTTACTTGTGTCTTACTGGTTATCTGCTTGGTTTGTTTCATGGCTGCTGTTTTCAGGCATGTGTCGGCTTGACGAGCATGGACATTTATCAACACTGTTGATGTACGAATCTCTGTCTGGTTGATGAAACTCTTGCCACAAATTATTCACTTGACTCTTCTTGATGAAAAAGAAGGTGAATTTTCCAAGGGTGAAAACGCACATCGCAAAGGCAACAAGAAATAGAACCCAGAAACTGTCTACGCCCAGCTGCCTAGATTTTGTAGACGGATTTGGATCCGGGTTGGTGACTGGATCAGGGCAGGTTTCATCTTTCTTTTTGAACCATGCAATCTCAAGCTCATTCCCTTTGCGTGACTCTGCCACTTTTAGGATGGCCCTTGAAACATCAGCAACCAGAGGTGATCCAATTGGAAAAACCTGCGAGAAAGAGACTAAGATCTTAGCATTTAGCTTAGAAAGTGTCACAATGTTTTTTTTTTATAAAAACTCACGAATCCGAATCCATCAACGCTAAAGGGTTCTTCAACCATCTGATAAGCTTTGCAGTATTGTCCAAGAAAGAGCCTCATGTAGGGTACTTCCATGAAAGCTGCAGAGACACCGCCATTTTCTGGTCCTTTGCTCAAAAGCTCGTCACATTCTTCTGCCGTATCAAAAGGTATGAGGTTGGATTTTATATCCCACACTTTCTCCATTCTGAAGCAAACTTCTCATGCTGGTTATGGTTGGATCAAGCTGTCGTGTTGTCAAAAGGGAAGCCAAGCTGGTTGTGTAACTTTGAGTCAACACTAGCACGATGAAGTACCATGTGATAACAAGAAGCCTAGCTCCAAAGCTTAACACTCTTTCTCCTGCAAACACGACTCGATAGAGTAAGCATTAGGGAAAGTGATATATAAAGGATGTGATGTAGAAAAGGAGATTGAATTTACTTGGAGCAAAAACCATGGTTGAGAAGGCAAACCAGAAAATCGTACTAGCTTGGTACTTAGCTGGTCCACGAAAGTCGGGGTTAATCCTATGTTCAACAACCCAAACAGTAAAGCCAATGAGGAAGAAGAAGAAAAATGAAGTCCTCCATGTTAAAGGCTTCAAGAAACTGATACTGTCTCTTTTTACTTGGTCTTTTACAGGGACAATCAATCCCACACCTGATCTAGTGAATGGGAATGTGAAGTCCACGTAAGAAGACCTGTTTGCCAGTATAGTCGTATCTCCTACGACCGCGTCATATTTCTGCGACAGAGTAAAGGAAAGAGAACATATTAAGAGATATTTTATATAAAAAAATAAATGGAATAGATTGATGGTCTAGCTTACTCCGAGGTACACTTGGTAGACCAGGTCATTATGATCCCCGGCTGGTCTACCGTCAGGTTTCTCAAAAGGAAAGAAATCATAGGAGACGTCATATGGCATTGCTTGGATCACAGCCTCAAAGAAACTTATGCAAAAACCTGTGACTTTTTGTCTATTGGTGATAGGATCTCCTGTGACATTTACAAGATCGGTGTAACCAGATCTCTTTGGAACTCCAATGCGTAATCTCTTCCCATTTGTTGGGATCTCCCATCCTTTGGGAACAGAATTGGCCTCTCCAGGCCATATGATATGTTTAAGATGATCCTGCCAAGTTGATAAAGCTCCCATGCTTTGGGGTTCTTGGTCTAGTTTCTTCACAAGACCTTTTTCTTCCGTCCAGAATCCTATTAACCTTTCTCTTGTTCCAATTACATTTACAATCTCAAACACTGATGGTTGCAGTTGCCCTTTCACAAAGTGGAAATCTCTACCAAGTCCTTTGAATTGAGCTCGTGAGAGTGTCTGAAGAAGCTTTGGACCGTACTGAGATAAACCAATAGATTCAAGTTCGGAAACATTACTTCCAAGATCTACATTACTGAAGGCCATGTTATCTGGTCCAGCATCTTCAATTGCTGTCGCCAGCGCGGTGATAGCATCATAAGCCCATATTCCAAAAACATTCAGCTCCATCTCTGGAAACCTCTTCCTCCAACGAGATCTAAACTTGTCGAGCTCTTTGGATTTTCGAACATAAGTTTTTACACCCAACACCCCCTTCATAGCTTCAATACCCGACTCATTTACAGAACTTCAATCATCAGCAAGTCCATTGGTAAGAATCCAGACATATCCTGGTTTCATTAAACCAATCTCCTTAATCTTAGTAAAGACTCTTGAGGCAAGAGAAGAGGACATGTGGACGATAAACACTCTTGTGGACATGGTCATCATCATAGAAAGCTCCAGAGAGATTTCATTGTCAGTGGCATTGAGAGATATAACAGAACGGTATGGTATACGAACGTTGATCTCTTGTAAAGCATCAGTAAGATGTGGCATTATACCTTCACCAAACGTGTTGTCCACGTAAACAAGGACAACCTCTCTCCACCCGAACAGCTTGATGATAGATCTTATGGCCTTTACTTGAAAGGAGTCCTCATATGTAGCTCGAAAGAAGTATGGACTGCGAAGAGAAGTAAGAAATGGGCTTGTTGCAGAGTATGAAACAATCCGCACCTGCGATTTTTGCCCTATATCGATCATAAAATGAGCTTGCATGGATGTCCATGGCCCCAAAATCGCTATCACTTGCTTGTTCTTTATCAGCTTAAGAGCTGTTACACGTCAAAACAAATTAAACATTGGTAAAGTGTTAGAAGAGATCATTTGAGGAGAAGAAAATCTGTTTTATTTCTGTTAAGTTGTTCAACGAACTTACAACAGTCTCTTTTATATGGATAAGAGAACTTGGTTTCGTGTAAACCAAGAATTGAATTTACAATTTATCTAAACCCGACTTAACCATATACTCTAATAGCCCATCTCAAGATTGCATGTATAAAGATTGTAATGCCATCTTGCCAATGAGAGAATGAAAATGTCATGGATGTAGCAGTTTCGCGAAAACATGTGCGAGCTGGTTATCTGTTCGAACATGTAAAGTATTTATTAAACCATCATTCACTTAGTCTCGAACTTTATGACAATTCATCTCCAAGTGTTTTGTTCTCTCATGGAAAACCGGAATATTAGCAATATGTAGTGCAGCTGTTGAATCACAAAAGAAAGCAATCGGATTGATATGTGGAATTTGAAGTTCTGTGAGCAGATTAACAAGCATGAACTTCTTTGACAGCAACACCCATTGCTCTATATTCAGATTCAACAGAAGAGTGTGAAATTGTGTCATGTTTCTTAGATTTCCACGATATAAGTGAATCCCTTATGAACATACAATAGCCTAAGGTAGATCTTCTTATGTCTTTACGTGAACCCCAATCCGCATCAGTGAATGCTTTGAGCTTAAGATCAGAGTGTGTAGAGTAGAAGAGACCAAGACCGATTGTACCTTTCAGATAATGTAACACCTTATGAGCCGCTTGAAGGTGTGATTCTTTTGGAGCTGATGTAAACTGACATTGCTTTTTTACTGCATAAGTAATGTCAGGTCTTATGATGGTCAAATACATCAATTTTCCCACCAATCTCGTCTATACGCACCAGGGTCATCAAGTAGCTTATCAGGACTATCACCGCATAGTGCCACACTCGGCTCCATTGGTATACTTGATATATTACAAGAAAGCATTCCTACATCCTCAAGAATTTTAATTGTATACTTCCGTTGACATATATTGATTCCAGAACTTGATCTTGCAATCTCCAGACCCAAAAAATATTTCAATGGTCCAAGGTCATGAAGTTTGAAAGAATTTTGTAATTCCTCCTTTAGTTTAGTAACTTCATCATCATCATCATTTGCAGCAATAGTAATGTCATCCACATAAACTAATACTGCAACATATTTTCCTCTGATGTTTCTCACAAACAAAGTATGATCAGAGTGTGATTTTTGAAATCCAAAGGCCAACAATGTTGAACTAAATTTGAGAAACCACTGTCTCGAAGTTTCTTTAGAACACATATTGACTTTCTCAATCTACAAACAGGATTAGGAGGTAGATTCTGAACTTCCTTTGGTGTGTATCCCGGAGGTAGTGTCATGTATATTTCTTCTACGAGGTCGCCATTTAAGAAGGCGTTGGAAATGTCTAGCTGAGTTAAACTCCACTGTTTTGCAGAAGCAACAACTAGCAGGGTTTTGACATTCGTCATTTTAGCAACATGGGAGAAAGTATCCACAAAATCAATTCCTTCCTGTTGAGTATAGCCTTTAGCTACAAGACGTGCTTTAAATCTTTCTAAGCTTCTATTAGCATTAAGTTTGACTTTGTATACCCATTTACATCCAATCATATGATTCTATGGGGGTAAAGAACATATCTCTCATGTCTGTGTGCTTTCCAAAGCTATAAGTTCTTCATTCATTGCTTTGATGCACTCATAAAATTTATTGGCCTGATTAAACGTAGTTGGCTATGGGAACACTGTGATGGCAAAAATGTATGCCTTATACATGTCTGACAACTTCTCATAAGACATGTAAGATGCTAAAGGATACAATATATCTTTTGCAGTCATATTAGAATAGTAATCATGTAAATATGCTGGACTTTTGGAGATCCTTTTAGCTTTTGTCAAGGTATCATTCACAACTGTAGCAGAAGATCTCACAACTACAAGAATGTTACTAGAAATAGTGTTACTTGTATGGACATAATCAAGTAAAGAGAAGAAATTTGGAGAGTTGTCAGACGTACCAGATTCAAAGGGAAAATATGCTCATGGAAGACTGTTGGAACGTTTAGATGAATCCTGATTCAATTCCAGATTCAGATTATCCTAAACATGCGATCTAGGTTCTTCTCAGAATAGAAACAAATGATGATCTCACCTTATACCTGTTATTGCAGCGGAAGGAATAGAACAGGTCAGAGATCAGATAGATGCACCGAGGGATGAATCCTCCAAAGGTTCACACACGCTTCACAAGGAAATGGCTGCTAGACCACCAGGAGAACTCGGCGCAGAGAGAGAGAGTTTACGGCTCAAGTGTTAGGGTTAATCAGTCTGAAACTCGAGTTTTATGACACAAAACTCGTCCTGTTCCGTTTGGGCCATTTGGCCCAAATACCAATTAACTCGTCGGTGTTTGCGCACTGCATCGATCGTTGCACCTTATGCATCGATCGATGCACAGTGGCTAAACCTTTTATTCTCTCTTAGTACCGTAAATGCCTAGCACTTTTACTGTACTTCTGCTAAACCGTTCCTACACATTTTCCTGTTAGCTTAGGCGTGTGACCCATATGGGATCATATAATAAAGGCAATAAGTCCAAGACTTATAGATCATGAGCGGACTCTAGCAAGCCATCATGACCCCCAGTATTATATGACTTATGTCTGATCATTGACATACTCTTACTTTCTAGAGACAGTACCGAGATTACTGGACACAATTCCAACAATCTCCCACTTGTACTGGAATCTCTGTATTCATAATCCTTTTGTCACAATATCTCGATTAGTCATAAGGCAAGATTGGTGTCATCCTTATAAAGCCTAATCTTGTTCATCGGACTCTGATTTGATACTGACAATCCAAACGACTCGGGAAAGTCCGTTTGAGCATGGCCATGCGTTTTCCAGTATTCAAATCTCCGATTGGCCTAGAGATATTCACTCCATTTATATTGGAGGGACAAATCCCATCTTGTTCCATCACTGTAAACTATTCATTTCATGATGTACCCAAACAAGGTCCTTATAGCTATCACAGAATGATAGCGTTAGACAATGATCAAAGTACATCAGTCCATGTGCAGTCACATGCATGTGAACTCAGGTCTAAGGACTATACTCTATAGTCGTAGTAAGAATCTCTTATGACACAGATATAAATATCCTGAAGAGTTCTTATAGGCGGGTCTTGTCCGGTCGTATGTTCCCAACATACACCTATGTACTGACTTTGATGCCGCGCATCTATGACACACTGAGACTTTGTCATAAGTCACGTACCAATCCAGTCTCACACGGTTGTTGATGTTCCAATTTCAACAACCTTCGACTGGGGACGGGATGATATAAAGCATCTATCAAATATAGGGTCTCATGATCAAGCTAAATGACTTCGATGACTCAAGATCAAGTCATTTACTTCGATGACCTATAAAATGGTTCATATCATTTTGGAACGATTATTTCATCACAGTTAAAATAATCTTGAAATAATAATTTCATTAAACATAAAATAATGTTTTACAAGAACATATCAAATAACTAAAATAAAGCTCACAAAACTCCCACTCAAATTTAGATTACATTTCAATGTTTCTAATGCCTACAGCTTCAGTCAGGAACTCGAGCTTAGGCCTTGGGAGTGGCTTTGTCAACGGATCAGCGACATTATCATCTGTCGGAACTCGGCTGATCTTGACTTCCTTTCTATTAATGATGTCACGTATCAAGTGATATCTTCTTTGAACATGCTTGGATTTCTGGTGTGATCTTGGTTCCTTTGCCTGAGCTATAGCACCATTGTTGTCACAAAACAGTGCCAGAGGCTCAGCCGCATCTGGTATCACACCTAGTTCCATAATGAACTTTCGTATCCAAACAGCTTCCTTCGCTGCTTCCGAGGCGGCGATATATTCAGCTTCTGTAGTGGAATCAGCAACGGTGTCCTGCTTGGAGCTTCTCCAACTTACTGCACCGCCATTCAGACAAAAGACATAACCGGACTGTGACCGGAAATCATCTGTGTCTGTCTGGAAACTTGCGTCCGTGAATCCACTGACTTTAAGCACATCACTTCCACCGTACACTAAGAATTTATCCTTAGTATGTCTTAGATACTTCAAGATATTCTTTACGGCAATCCAATGGTTTTCACCTGGATTTGACTGGTATCTACTCGTCATGCTCAATGCATAAGCAACATCAGGACGAGTACAGATCATGGTATACATGACAGATCCTATTGCAGATGCATAAGGAATATTCTTCATGCGCTCAAGCTCAGCAGCCGACGTAGGGCTCTGCTTCTTGCTTAGCGTTGTGCCATGTACCATTGGCGTGAAGCCCTTCTTGGAATCTTTCATGCTGAATCTTTGTAGGACTTTGTCAATGTATGAATCTTGACACAAGCCTATCAGCCTCTTAGGTCTATCCCGATAGATCCTAATTCCAAGAACGTATGCGGCTTCACCCATGTCTTTCATGGAAAAACAACTTCCAAGCCAGTCCTTTACAGACTTCAGCATTGGAACGTCGTTTCCGAGAAGCAGTATGTCATCGACATACAGAATAAGAAATACAATCTTGCTCCCACTAGATTTCTTATACACGCATTGTTCTTCTTCGTTTCTGATGAAGTCAAATTGCTTGATCGCTTCATCAAAACGAAGATTCCAGCTCCTCGATGCTTGCTTCAGTCCATAAATGGATTTATGAAGCTTGCATACTTTCCCAGCATTCTTCGGATCTATGTAACCGTCAGGTTGTGTCATATACACATCCTCTTCCAGAATACCATTCAGGAAGGCGGTTTTCACGTCCATCTGCCAAATTTCATAATCATGAAAAGCTGCAGTTGCTAGTAGAATCCGAATAGATTTCATCATAGCCACTGGTGAATAGGTTTCATCGTAGTCCACACCGTGAACTTGTCTGAAACCTTTTGCCACCAACCTGGCTTTATAAATCTGGACATTACCATCCACGTCAATCTTCTTCTTGAAGATCCATTTGCACTCGATGGCTTTTACACCAGCGGGTAAGTCAACCAACGAAAATACTTGGTTGACCGACATGGAGTCCATTTCGGAATCAGTGGCCTTGCGCCACTTAGAGGAATCTGGGCCCATCATGGCTTGATTGAAGTTCGATGGTTCATCACCATCAATGATCAGAAGATCATGACAGTTAGTCACGAGGAATCCTTGATATCTCTCGGGTTCGTGACGGATCCTCCCGGATCTTCGAACTTCAGGTACTACAGGTTCAGGCTCTACAATTTCTTGTAGGTCCTCCTGCTGCTCTTCCTCATTAGGTTGAGCAGTATCCTGTTCATCTTGAATTTCTTCAAGCAGTACCTTACTCCCACTGTCTTTCTTAGAGAGAAACTCCCTCTCAAGAAAGTTACAATCCCGGGCAACAAAAATCTTGTTCTCGGAACGTAGATAGAAGTAATAAGCCTTGGTTTCCCGTGGATAACCAATGAAGTAGCATTTGTCAGATTTTGGTGTAAGCTTGTCTGAGATTAATCTCTTGACATAGACTTCACAACCCCAAATTCTGAGATAAGACAGCACTGGAGCTTCTCCAGTCCATAATTCATATGGTGTCTTTGCTACTGCTTTTGATGGCGCTCTGTTTAGTGTGAACACTGCTGTTAGCAGAGCATATCCCCAAAGGGATATTGGAAGGTCTGTGTGACTCATCATAGATCGAACCATATCCAATAAGGTCCGATTTCTCCTCTCAGACACACCATTCCATTGAGGTGTTCCAGGAGGAGTGAGTTGGGATACGATCCCACACTCTCTCAGATGATCACTGAATTCCTGGCTTAAGTATTCTCCTCCTCGGTCGGACCGAAGAGCCTTAATGCTTTTGCCAAGTTGGTTCTGTACTTCATTTTGGAATTCTCTGAACTTCTCAAAAGATTCAGACTTATGTTTCATCAAATAAACATATCCATACCTACTGAAATCATCAGTGAAAGTAATGAAGTACTGATAGTTTCCTCTTGCATTTGTGGACATTGGGCCACACACATCAGTGTGTATCAGGCCCAATAAGTCACTAGCCCTCTCGTTAGGTTTATTAAAGGGGGCCCGTGTCATTTTACCCATCATGCAGGATTCGCATTTCTCACATGACTCAAAGTCAAATGAGCCAAGAAGTCCATTCGAATGGAGCCTCTTGATGCGTTTCTCGCTGATGTGCCCTAAACGACAATGCCATAGAAACGTTCGGTTTTCCTCATTAGGTTTAAACCGTTTTGTATTAATGTTATAAATTGGCGCGGATTGATCGAGTATGTAAAGCCCATTCGTAAGAGGGGCAGAACCATAGAACAAATTGTTGCGATTGAAGGAACATAATTTATTCTTAACTGAAAAATCATAACCTTCCAAATCCAACAAAGAAATTGAAATAATATTTCTGCTTATAGCAGGTACAAAATAACAATTATTAAGTTCTAAAATCAATCCCGAAGGTAAAGACAACAAGTATGTGCCTACAGCTAGTGCTGAAACTTTCGCTCCATTCCCAACTCGTAGCTCCACTTTTCCTTGCTTCAGCCTTCTACTGTTGCTGAGTGCCTGCATATTAGTACAAATATGAGCCCCACAACCAGTATCCATGACCCATGAGGTATTATCAGAAGTAGTTGTATTAACTTCTATAACAAAAATACCTGATGAAGAAGTCTCGAAAGTCTTCTTCTTCAATTCCTTTAGACCTTCCTGGAATTTCTTACAATCTCTTCTCCAATGCCCCAGTTCTTTGCAGAATCTGCACATGTCAGTAGGCCCAGCCTTGGACTTGGGCTTGGCCTTTCCCTTATCCTTAGCAGAAGACTTCTTAAACCCCTTGCCCTTTTGTACCATAAGCACATTGGGGTCCTTGGCGGTTTTCTTCAAGTTGGGCTCTGCAGTCTTGAGCATTCCGTGAAGCTCAGGCAGTGTCTTACTCAAGCCATGCATGTTAAAGTTCAGAATGAACTGATCATAGCTTGCAGGTAAAGACTGCAGAATGATGTCGCAGGCAAGTTCCTGGCTGATTGGGCAGTCGAGTTTCTGAAGATGATCGAGATAACCCATCATCTTCAAGACATGAGGACTCACTGCCGCATTCGCAGCCAACTTACAGTCCAAGAGGTTCTTGACTGTCTGGAACCTCTCGGTCCTAGCCTGCTCCTGAAAAAGCGATTTCAGGCTTGCCATTATCTCGATGGGAGACAATACACTTTCGAACTGTTTTTGCAGCTCAGGAGTCATTGTCACCAACATCAGGCAATAGACATCATTTTCATCTGACGAATGCTTTTCCCAAGCATTGTGCAGAGTCCTGGCAGCATTGGCAAGAGGCCTCTCGGGGAGGGGATCTCGAAGGACATAATCCTTCTTCTCCTGCTTGAGGACCAGCCTCAAGTTCCTTGACCATGTCAGGAAGTTCGTTCCAGTCAACTTCTCCTTCTCGAGAACAGACCGGATCGAGAATGTGTTTTGTGTGCTTGTAGTAGTCATGTCTGAAATATATAAATAAAAAGGTTATTAGTTATTATGTTCAAAATGACTAATCTCATATTAAAATTTAATATGATTAATCACGCATTATATTCAATAACATAAGTTACCCTCAATAGAATATAATGATTCCAAGATCCACATATAACTAAGATTAAAGTGGGCCACTGGCCGTCACCCAATCTTAGCTTATATTGGTAAGCCCTATATCGGCTAATTATATCCGTGATATAACTCTTGGTTGTGAATCTGGGCCCGAGGCCCAATCCACTCTGATGTCTCAAGGCCCGGGACTCCCGATGGCCTAGTCAAGAAAACCAGACTATACAGTCATGTAATCATTAATGTCTGGGACTCCCAATGACATTTATGAATCACAAACTGTCTTACTCACGCAAAAGCAGACATCCTCACACTGTAAGGCCATGAATGCAATTGAATGGGCTTTGACAGCTGACATAGCCTGGACAAGACATCCAACGCTTGATATTATTTGAGGTTTGTAGATTTATTAAAATTCATTCCCAAAATAGAAGATTACTATTTCGGGAAACTTTCTATTTTTGGAAACCTACTATTTTAGGAAACTTTCTAAAATTGGAAACTTTCTAAAACCGGAAACTTTCTAACTTTAGAAATTTCTTTAAAATCCAAAACCCGCAAATTCAGAAACTTCTATTTTTAAGAAACTTTCTAATTATAAAATTTCGGAAACTTTAATTTAAAAACGACTTTATAAATTTATAAAATAGATTTTAAATTAATCTGAAGAAAGACTCAATTAATTGGCCCAATTGTTTTAACTTCTTGGCCCGAGGCCCAAGAATTGGTCCATGTCCAAGACATGACCCAATTGTCCAATTAATTGACATAACCGGTCTGGTTCATTAAAACTGGTCTAACCAAGTTTTAATTACTACGATGACCACAATTGTCAACCGGTTATTTACTAAACCGGAATTTCTCAATTTATTTGGTCCAACCAAATCAAATTAGAAATTCCTGGTTTAGGCACTAAATCCAATATTTCTTTCGACATTGGATCTCTTATCCCGGTTTAACCAGACTTAATAAAATTATTAAATCTGTTTATTAAACCGAGACGATTAATTTTAATTAAATTAAACCGAGCCAAAACCCTAACCGCATCGATCGATGCTCACAGCATCGATCCTGCAACGATCGTTCATCGATCCTGCATCGATCGATGCTCTTACGTGTGCACGAACGGTTAACAGGTTTGGCCGAGAGATTCTCATGAGATCCATGCGATCGTCTGAACGATCCATGTGATCGCGGTCAATCTCTCGCGACTGCAACGATCGATCCTTGACAGGTTTGGCCGAGAGATTCTCATGAGATCCATGCGATCGTCTGAACGATCCATGCGATCGCGGTCAATCTCTCGCGACTGCAACGATCGATCCTTGCATTGCATCGATCGATGCAATGCGATCTCAGTCGATGCAAAATCAGTTTAGATCACATACCAAATCAATATAGTTTGGTCATGCGATTTTTTAAACAGTTTGTTTAGGATTCAATTCTTGTTTCTTAAGTGTTTTAATCTTATCAGTAGATTGATTCAAAAACACCTCTTTAAACAATCCTAAACATGAATCTAAACAAGAAAAACCAGAACCTAAAGCTCTGATACCACTGTTGGAACGTTTAGATGAATCCTGATTCAATTCCAGATTCAGATTATCCTAAACATGCGATCTAGGTTCTTCTCAGAATAGAAACAAATGATGATCTCACCTTATACCTGTTATTGCAGCGGAAGGAATAGAACAGGTCAGAGATCAGATAGATGCACCGAGGGATGAATCCTCCAAAGGTTCACACACGCTTCACAAGGAAATGGCTGCTAGACCACCAGGAGAACTCGGCGCAGAGAGAGAGAGTTTACGGCTCAAGTGTTAGGGTTAATCAGTCTGAAACTCGAGTTTTATGACACAAAACTCGTCCTGTTCCGTTTGGGCCATTTGGCCCAAATACCAATTAACTCGTCGGTGTTTGCGCACTGCATCGATCGTTGCACCTTATGCATCGATCGATGCACAGTGGCTAAACCTTTTATTCTCTCTTAGTACCGTAAATGCCTAGCACTTTTACTGTACTTCTGCTAAACCGTTCCTACACATTTTCCTGTTAGCTTAGGCGTGTGACCCATATGGGATCATATAATAAAGGCAATAAGTCCAAGACTTATAGATCATGAGCGGACTCTAGCAAGCCATCATGACCCCCAGTATTATATGACTTATGTCTGATCATTGACATACTCTTACTTTCTAGAGACAGTACCGAGATTACTGGACACAATTCCAACAAAGACGACATTTCTTGAAATATGTATGGCATTTTTGCAAAATCTAGCAGTTTATAACCCTTGTATCATGCATGATAGCCAAGGAAAACGCATGGTCGTGATCTTGGTTGGAACTTGTGACGATTCTTTGAAGATGTTGAACTGTACACAAGGCATCCAAAGACCCTCGTACATCTGTATTCAGGCATCTGTGAAGTTAACATCTAGAATGGAGACTTGTTCTTCAACAAAGGTGTTGGTAACCGATTTATGAGGAAAATTGCATTTAAAACGCAACCTCCCCAGTACTCTAACGATAAATGGGCCTGAAACATCAAAGACCGAGCCATATTTAAAATGTGTTGATGTTTACGCTCTACCACCGAGTTCTGTTCTGGAGTTTCAGGACATGAGTGGAATGACTGAATGCCTTTAAATCTGAACATATCTTGAAATTTCAACTCAGGAGCATTATCACTTCTTACTCCTTTGACTGTCTTCTTGTATTGATTCTCAACAATTTGTAAGAAATCAAGGAACACTTGTAGAACTTCAGACTTGTTGCACAATAAGTATATCCATGTTACTCTTGTGTGGTCATCAACTATGGTAAGGAAATACTTGTATCCTTCTGAAGTAGCTACTGAAAAGGGACCCCCATACATCAATATGTAGCAAATCAAAAGCATTTTGTCTTATATGGTTGTTAGAAGTATAAGAAAGATGCTTTGTTTTGCTAAAGGGCATATGGTTCAATGAAATGGTCTTTTATTTCCTTGTTTGAAACCAAGTACATCTTTGAGTGTGATAATATTGTCTACATATGGATGACCTAATCTGTTATGCCTTAATGTTGTATCTGTTGGATTATGTGTGTGTTCATGGTTTAATTCACAGATTACAACCTAGCACACATAACTTAGATCTAGGTGATTTGCAGAACGAATCATAAACCAAACCTGATCATTACCTTTTCAGTTTGCAGCGGATTGATGGACGGTAATGATGAGATCAGCTAGAACAGATCAGATGCCTGTTCCTCCTTCAGTATCCACACTCTTACAAGCCGGGATGGTTGCTAGACCAAAGCAATGGATTGATCAGAGAGAGAAGAGAGACGGCTCACGTTTTGGTTTCTAACTGTTATCGTCGAAATTCTGAGAGAACTCAAATAAATATCGACTCTGTCATAAACCTAAACCGATGTCTCGGTTTCGCAACTGTGTCGACCGACACATACACTTGTGTCGATCGACACAAGTCATTTCTCTCGATATGGGCCCAAGTGATTTAAACTAACGGCCCAACTCCTCTCTGCACAAATACAGTAAATGCCTTGCATCTTACCGTATTCATTCCATGTTAACTTTCCCGTTAGCTATGGTGTGTGACCCTCTGGGATCATACAATACTGGTAATAAGTCCTAAACTTATAGATCAAGAGCGGACTCTAGCAAGTCATCATGATCACCCAGTATTTATGACTTATGTCTGATCTCGACATTTATCATACTTTCTAGAGATAGTACGGTAGATTTCAGGACATTCCCAACAATCTCCCACTTGTACTGGAATCCTACAAAGGACATTCCCAACAATCTTCCGATTGTACTGGAATCCTACATTCCCTAATCCTTTTGTCTCAATATCTCGATCTGGCATAAGGCAAGATGCGTGTCATCCTTATATAGCCAGACCATGTTTATCGGACCAGATTTGATACTGACAATGCAAACGACTTGGGCAAGTCCGTTTGGGAATGGCCATTCTCTTACCAGCTATCAAATCTCCGATTGGCCTAGAGATATTACCTCCGTTAAACGGCAGGGACAAATCCCATATTGTTCCATCACTATGAACTACACAATTCATAATACACCCAACCAAGGTCCGTATAGCTCCCAGTTACGAAACAGCGTTAGACAATGATCAAAGCGCATTACTCCATGTGCAGCCACATGCATGCGAACTCAGGTCTAAGGACTATACTCTATAGTCGTATATGAGAACTTCTTATGACACAGATATTAATATCTTGCAGAGTTCTCATTAGCGGGCCATGTCCGGTCATATGCTCCCCTACATATACCTATGTGTCGACTTTGATGCCGCGCATCTATGACCCCTCGAAACTTGGTCATAAGTCTCAACACAATCTAGTCTCAACAGGTTGTTGTTGTTCCAATTTCAACAACCTTCGACTATGGACATTATAATTTATGTCATTTCGTTAAATATGGGGTTTCAGGATCAAGTCTACTCATGTACTTCGATGGCCCATATATAATGACATGAATTATTTTGGAACGATTATTTTATATCACAGTTAAAAATAATCCAGAAATAAAATTTCATTAACATTTAAAATGTTTACATGAACAAATCAAAATAACTAAAAACAAAAGCCCTCACAACTCCCACTCAAAAAGAGATTACATTTGAATATCTCTAATTCCTACAGCAGCAGTATGCAACTCGTGCTTAGGTCTCGGGAGTGGCTTTGTCAACGGGTCAGCCACGTTCTCATCAGTAGGTACTCTGCTGACCATCACTTCACCTCTATTAACTATATCACGAATCAGGTGATACCTTCTCATAATATGTTTGGATTTCTGATGATGTCTCGGTTCCTTGGCTTGAGCAATTGCACCATTGTTGTCACAATACAGTGCCAAAGGCTCAGTGGCATTAGGGAATACACCGAGTTCGATCAAGAAGTTCCTAATCCAAACTCCTTCCTTCGCAGCTTCTGAAGCAGCGATGTATTCAGCTTCAGTTGTGGAATCTGCTACGGTGCTCTGCTTGGAACTCTTCCAACTTACTGCACCGCCATTCAGACAGAAGATGTAGCCAGACTGTGACCGGAAATCATCCTTATCTGTCTGAAAACTTGCATCCGTGAATCCACTGATTTCAAGCACTTCACTTCCTCCGTAAACCAAGAACTTATCCTTAGTATTTCTCAAATACTTCAGGATATTCTTTACGGCAATCCAGTGACTCTCACCTGGATTAGACTGGTACCTACTCGTCATGCTCAGTGCATAAGCAACATCAGGACGAGTACAGATCATGGCATACATGATAGACCCTATAGCCGAAGCATAAGGGATCCTACTCATGCGCTTAAGCTCATCAGGTGTTTTAGGACACTGATCCTTGCTTAGTGCAGCACCATGTATCATCGGCGTGAAACCCTTCTTGGAATTTTCCATTCTGAATCGCTGCAGAACTTTGTCTATGTAGGAATCTTGACAAAGACCAATCAGCTTTTTAGATCTATCTCTAAAGATTCGGATTCCAAGAACATACGCGGCTTCACCCATGTCCTTCATGGAAAAACAACTTCCCAGCCAGTCTTTAACAGACTTCAGCATTGGAATATCATTTCCAATAAGCAATATGTCGTCGACATATAGGATAAGAAACGCCACTTTGCTCCCACTAGTTTTCTTATACACACATTGTTCCTCTTGGTTTCTGATGAAGTCAAAGTTCTTTATTGCTTCATCAAAACGAAGATTCCAACTCCTCGATGCTTGCTTCAATCCATAAATGGATTTGTGAAGTTTGCATACTTTCCCAGCATTCTTAGGATCAATGTAACCGTCAGGCTGTGTCATGTACACATCCTCTTCCAAGATTCCATTCAGGAAGGCGGTTTTTACATCCATCTGCCAAATCTCATAGTCATAATGAGCTGCAGTTGCTAGGAGAATCCGAATTGATTTCATCATTGCCACTGGTGAATAGGTTTCATCATAGTCTATACCATGAATTTGCTTGAAACCTTTTGCCACCAACCTGGCTTTGTAAATCTGGACATTTCCATCCACGTCTATCTTCTTCTTGAAGATCCATTTACACTCGATGGCTTTTGCACCAGCAGGTAAATCAACCAGTGAAAACACTCGGTTAGCAGACATGGAGTCCATCTCGGATTCTGTGGCTTCACGCCACTTTAAGGAGTCAGGGCCCATCATGGCTTCTGCAAAGTTCGAGGGTTCATCACCGTCAATGATCAAAAGATCATGGCAATTAGTCACAAGGAATCCCTGATATCTATCAGGTTCCTGACGGATCCTTCCGGATCTTCGAACTTCAGGTACTGCAGGTTCAGGTTCTATTACAACTTCATGTAATTCATCCTGCTGTTCTTCCTCATTAGGTTGAACAGGTTCCTGTCCTTCTTGAATTTCATCAAGTTGTACCTTACTCCCACTATCTTTTCTAGAGAGAAACTCTCTTTCAAGAAAAGTGCAATCCCGAGCAACAAAGATTTTGTTCTCGGATCGCAGATAGAAGTAATAAGCCTTGGTATCCCTAGGATAACCAATGAAGTAGCATTTGTCAGATTTTGGTGTAAGCTTGTCTGAGATTAATCTTTTGACATAGGCTTCACAACCCCAAATTCTGAGAAAAGACATTGCTGGAGCTTTTCCAGTCCATATCTCATATGGTGTCTCTGCTACTGCCTTTGATGGCACTCTGTTCAGTGTGAACGTTGCGGTGAGCAAAGCATATCCCCAAAGGGATATAGGAAGGTCTGTGTGACTCATCATGGATCGGACCATATCTAACAATGTCCGATTCCTTCTCTCAGACACACCATTCCACTGTGGTGTTCCAGGAGGTGTGAGTTGGGAGACAATCCCACACTCACTCAGATGATCACGAAATTCCTGGCTCAAGTATTCTCCTCCTCGGTCCGACCGAAGAGCTTTAATACTTTTACCAAGCTGGTTCTGTACTTCATTCTGGAATTCTTTGAACTTTTCAAAGGTTTCCGACTTATGTTTCATCAAGTAGACATATCCATATCTACTGAAATCATCAGTGAATGTAATGAAGTACTGAAAGTTTCCTCTAGCACTTGTGGACATTGGGCCACACACGTCAGTATGTATCAGGCCCAATAGTTCACTGGCCCTTTCTGTGGGTTTATTGAAAGGCGCCCTTGTCATTTTACCCATTAGGCAAGATTCACATTGCTCACAAGACTCAAAGTCAAATGAGCCCAAGAGTCCATTTGAATGGAGCCTCTTGACGCGTTTCTCACTAATGTGCCCCAAACGACAATGCCAGAGAAACGTTTCATTTTCTTCGTTAGATTTGAACCGTTTCGTATTAATGTTATATACTGGAGCAGATTGATCCAGCATGTACAGCCCATTCATAAGAGGGGCACAGCCATAGAACATATCATTGAGATTAAAGGAACACAATTTATTCTTAATAGAAAAATCAAATCCTTGCAAATCCAACAATGAAACTGAAATGATATTTCTGCTTATAGCAGGTACAAAATAACAATTCTCAAGTTCTAAAATCAATCCAGAAGGTAAAGACAACAAATAAGTGCCAACGGCCAGTGCTGGAACCTTCGCTCCATTGCCAACCCGCAACTCTACTTGTCCTTGCTTCAACCTTCTACTGTTGCTGAGCGCCTGCATATTAGTACAAATATGAGCCCCACATCCAGTATCTAATACCCAAGTGGTATTATCAGAAGTAGTAGTATTTACTTCAATAACAAAAATACCTGAAGATTTAGTCTCGAAGGACTTCTTCTTCTTCAGACTTTCCTGGTATTTCTTGCAGTCCCTACGATAATGCCCTGCCTCTTTACAAAAGTGGCAGATGTCAGAAGGCCCAGCTTTGGACACGGGCTTGGGCTTGGCGTTTTCATTGCCAACTACTTTGCCCTTTCCCTTGTCTGCAGCGGATTTCTTGAAACCCTTGCCCTTCTGCACCATGAGTACAGACGACTCCTTGGTTTTCTTCAGATTCGGTTCTGCAGTCTTGAGCATACCATGTAGCTCAGGCAACGTCTTTATCAACCCATGCATATTATAGTTCAAAATGAACTGGTCATATGCAGGAGTAAGAGACTGCAGAACGATATCACAAGCAAGCTCTTGGCTTATAGGACAGTCGAGCCTCGTCAAATGATCGAGATAACCCATCATTTTCAGAACATGAGGACTCACTGCTGCATCCTTAGCCATTTTACAGTCCAAGAGATTCTTAACAGTTTGGAATCTCTCTGTACGAGCCTGCTCCTGAAACAACGCTTTCAGATTTGCCATCAGCTCCATGGGACAAGTCAGGCCTTCCCACTGCATCTGCAGTTCGGAAGCCATTGTCGCCAACATCAGGCAAACCACGTCATTAGCATCTGAAGAATGCGTATCCCAAGCATTCTTCACAGCTTGTGCGGCATTATTCGCAGGTCTAGGAGAGAGAGCTCTTTCAAGGACATAAGCCTTCTTCTCCTGTCTGAGTACAAGTCTCAGGTTCCTGGACCAGTTCAGGAAGTTTGATCCGTTCAGTTTGTCCTTCTCAAGGGCAGACCGGATCGAGAAAGTGTTTTGAGTTGTTGTGCTTGACATAGCTGAAAATATGAGACAATAAAGATTTAGTTATTATGTTCATAAAAGAGTAATCTTAACAACTTATAAGAAAACTCGCATTGTATTCAAAATTTCTTTGTTTAACCTCATAAGAATACAATGATTCCGAGACCCATGTTTAGCTAAATCCAAAGTGGGCCACTGGCCGTCACCCAGAATTAGCTATACTTGGTAAGCATACACACAGCTAGTTATAACCAATAACTCTCGGTTGTGAATTGGACCCGAGGCCCAAATTCACCAGATGTCTCAAGGCCCGGGACTCCCGATGGCCCAGTCAAGGAAACCAATCTCTTACAGCCAAATAATCACTAAAATCTGGGACTCCCAATGAAATTAGTGACTATATACTACTTTACTTACGCGAAAACAGATACCTCACACTGTAAGCCATATCTGTAATCAAGTAAGCGTTAAGTAGCTGACAAGATTGGAAAGACATCCAAGCTTGATATTGTTTTTGAGGATTTTTAAGTTTTTATTTCCAAAAATAGAAGATTACTATTTTGGGAAACTTTCTTATTTTAGAAACTTTCTAAATTTAGTAACTTACTAAAAATAGAAATTTCTAATTTAAATATTTCATCAAATATTTTGGGTTGGGTCACAAATTATAGGCCCAATTCTTGGCCCAAGACCATAGAATTCCAGCTGGCCCAATAATTTGACATAACCGATCCGGTTTATTAATTCTGGTCCGAGACCAAATTAACTATCAAAACCATCGGTTATTTACTAAACCAGACCAGCTCTAAATTATTTGGTCCAACCAAATCAAACTTAGACCAGCCTTCGGTTTAGGTTAAATTCAATTTTGAATTTCAATCCGGTTTAACCAGAAATTAAAATTATTTCCAGCAAACCGCGATTTGGGTTGACCGCTTGAACCACCAATTAAATTGGATCGGTTCGGTTAAGTCCAAAATTGGGAAGAAAAAGATTGGTCTAACCAATCAATTTTAGCCAATTTTGACCTAATTGCGGTACTAGCTAAAACTGACAATGAACCACAATCAATTTGATTGGTTCATTGTCGTGGTTAAGGAAGAACGAATCGCGAGGCTCGGTTAAACCGATTGACTACTCGCGAACCGTTCACCACGCCAGTGTGTCGATCGATATCACGCTCTTGCGTCGATCGACACTTACGTGCTACAGCTCGAAAACAATCGGGTCATCGGGCCAGCGAGAAACAATCGATCCGATACTATATCGACCGATACTCGCTCCCTCGTCGATCGACACGGGCGAACAGATCGCACACCGAAGGATTTTGATCGGATTAATGCGATTCAATTTAGGTTTTTAACAAGTTTTAATCAAATTTCTTGATCCAAATTCGATTTTAAACATCAAAAACAACCTAAATATGATCCATAAAGCAAAAACCTAACAACCTAGGCTCTGATACCACTGTTGGATTATGTGTGTGTTCATGGTTTAATTCACAGATTACAACCTAGCACACATAACTTAGATCTAGGTGATTTGCAGAACGAATCATAAACCAAACCTGATCATTACCTTTTCAGTTTGCAGCGGATTGATGGACGGTAATGATGAGATCAGCTAGAACAGATCAGATGCCTGTTCCTCCTTCAGTATCCACACTCTTACAAGCCGGGATGGTTGCTAGACCAAAGCAATGGATTGATCAGAGAGAGAAGAGAGACGGCTCACGTTTTGGTTTCTAACTGTTATCGTCGAAATTCTGAGAGAACTCAAATAAATATCGACTCTGTCATAAACCTAAACCGATGTCTCGGTTTCGCAACTGTGTCGACCGACACATACACTTGTGTCGATCGACACAAGTCATTTCTCTCGATATGGGCCCAAGTGATTTAAACTAACGGCCCAACTCCTCTCTGCACAAATACAGTAAATGCCTTGCATCTTACCGTATTCATTCCATGTTAACTTTCCCGTTAGCTATGGTGTGTGACCCTCTGGGATCATACAATACTGGTAATAAGTCCTAAACTTATAGATCAAGAGCGGACTCTAGCAAGTCATCATGATCACCCAGTATTTATGACTTATGTCTGATCTCGACATTTATCATACTTTCTAGAGATAGTACGGTAGATTTCAGGACATTCCCAACAGTATCAACAACAATATTAACAGAACACTTCAGACTCTCAGCTGCTACTCTTGTTATTGAAGTTGTGTCCAAGACATTGAGATTTGAAATCTCTTCACCCTGACCAATCGTTAATCCCCTGATAGGATCATGTATCAGACAAGTGGATTGGTCAAGACTGGCACTACAATCGACATCCTTTGTTAACTGACTGATATTGAGGAGATTCATACGAAAGTCAGGAATATATAACACATTTTCAACACTAGCAACTCATTTAACCGGATTTGTCCAATGGCTTCTATCTTGACTCCTAATCCTGTTGTGAAAGTTATTGACTTATTTATGGAGTCAGATAGATTAACAAAAAGACTTATATCATGTGCAACATGATGTGTTGTACAACTATCAATGATGTAATACTGAGATGTCAGGCAATTTCCACTAGCTCTCAATACTCCAACAAAAACAATGAAGAAGAAGAGAAAGTCATACCAGGTAAGGTAGTTATTGTACCCGTGATATCATTGTGATTTGTAGAATTTGATGGAATAGAAGGTGATCCTGTCATACTCAGTTGGTTGTTGAAGTAGGCAATGACGCTTTGTATCTGATCTTTAGAAAGATTCATAATCATATCCGGAACATTTAGTTATGTAGTCCCAGTGTCATGTATTGTAAGCTGAGCAACTACTTGTTTCATGTTCCATGAATATCGAACTTGTGGTTTGGTCTTGTGTTTGAATCCTGGTGGATAGCCATGGATTTTGTAACACTTATCCACAGTGTGACCATTATATCCACAGCGAGAGCAGATCGGTCGTGACTGTTTTTGAGTTGAGGATGCAATATTGGCAGAAACCTGATTATTGTCGGAAGAATTCATTTGAAAGGCAGTAGCATTGTGTATTGGAGTAATGCTTCTTTGGTTGTAGTCCTGATCCAAAAGATTGTAGACTTCCTCTAGATTAGGGACATTCTTCTTCATGATAATTTGACTTCGAGCATTAGAATATGACTCGTTTAGGCCAGCCAAGAACTTGATTATCTTCACATGTTCTGCTTTTGTGGCCATAGCTTTTCAACAGTTACAATTCTGACATGTCTTGACACAATCTGCTCCGATCCATCAATATCATCCCATAATGTTTTCAGATTTTTGTAATATGTGGAAAGACGACCTTGTTGTAGAGACCATATTTGTTGTGTCAACCGGTAAGATATTGGTATATTTGTGATGTGAAATCTCACCATCAAGTCTTTCCATATCTCTAAAGCGTCTTGAAAACGTAAGATACTTCCAGATATTTGTTTCAATACAGAGGTCAAGATCCAAGACTTAACCATACTATTCCACCTAGACCAAATACGATAATGTGGATGCAATTCCGATCGCCTAGGAAGACTACCATCAACAAAATCTAGCTTGTTTTTCGCATCTAAAGAAATCGTAATGAAAAGATTCCAAGTGTTATAGTTGGTTCCATCTATTACCTAGGAAATGATTAATGTTCATGGACTGTCTCCGTTTGTAAGAAAGTATGGTGAGTATTGGATTCCATCAAAACTGAAGGCTTCGCGTTGAGGAACTTGTGGAGAAAACGACAAATTTGGTGCGATCGCCGTCGGGATAGATGTTTTACGATCATTTGATGTTGTTTTCGCCGGAGTAAGCTTGCGAACAGTGGAACGAGATGGATTAACTTCTTTGACGGCGGAGGTGGAAACTCAATTTGATCGACGAGTTGATCGGCGAAGAGTAACCATATCGGAGTGTGATTTATCGGCGGATTAATCGAGGAATGTGATTGATCGGAAGAAAGAACGATCAATCTAGGTCAAAGAGATGAAGAGGAAGCGATGATCGCAGAATCTTCGTTGAGCTTGAGCTCAACGCTCTGATACCATGTTAGACGAGAGCATTTGAGGAGAAGAAAATCTGTTTTTTCTGTTAAGTTGTTCAATGAACTTACAACAGTCTCTTTTATGTGGATATAAGAGAAATTGGTTTAGCGTAAACCAGGAATTAAATTTACAGTTTATCTAAACCTGACTTAACCATATACTCTAATATTGAGTAGTTGAGGACTTGATTCAAACATTAATTAAAAGAAAATATAGAAACAATATGTTATGACGTCAATTAAAATTAACTATAGTTCTCAAAATGTTAAAATTGACTGAACAGGAATCAAAAGCGCTCTACAAACATAAATATATCTTTACGTATTGTGAATTAACAATTGAGGCTGATTAATGAAATAATAAATACATAAAATTTAATCTACTTTTAGAAGAAAAACAAAACATAATCTATGGATCACCATATTATAGCAATCGACTCAAGATACAATATATAACTATATAAGTTATAAAAATCTTGTATCCCCAAATTTTTTTAGGTATCATGATCATTCATGAACATGCATTTTCGTTCATTCCCTAAATTACTGCAGAGAATAAGTGTGCTTCGTGGTTAGTCCGATTGGTGATAACATTATCTTACGATGAAAACTTTAGTAGACTGCCATATGACTGAAAATTCTTAAACCACCAGATTAAATACACTTTAGAAAAAAAAAAATGTCTAGTGCTTTTCTCTATGGCAGTCTCAGCTTTTCTCTGGGTTCAAACAGGAAAAGCATATATATACTTTCACTATGCAAAAGTAATTTAAGTGTTAAATATTGAACATTCGTAGGATCCGTCAGGATTAAAAAAATGAAGAAGCTTAGAAAAGAAGTCATTGACTTAGAAATATAAGTTAAATCCACCGGTTTTGTCTCGTCAACGCTCTACGTGCTTGAACTTCGCGACTCGGTATTTGATAATGGATACTGGGTCAACCTTTAACAAATTCGTCAAAACATGCTCTTTTGCTATTTAAGATCTAATTAATGAAATAATTTTCATTAAAAAATGATTTTAAAAATGTATCTAGTGCAACGACTTTTCGGCTATCTATAAACAAATCTAAAAGTATGTACGTAGTAGTAGAAAGACATTTTTTGTCATATATTGAGAAGAGAATAGTTATGGTGTAAGGGTAGAGTACAAGAACTATTTAGATGTTTTGGACCATGATAGAATTGGTTCCCACTTGGGTTGGATTCAGTTCCAATATTATGGATCCGATTGGTGACCAAAAGCGGAACGGTAAGACTAGCGGTTAGCGAAAGTGGTAAGCGGTTGAATAGTGCAAAGCTGTAAGTGAAAGCTGTAGGCAAAAGCTGTTAGAGAAAGCGGTAAGAAAAAGCTGAGAGTAACCGTTTTTACTGTAGCTTTGATAACGTTTTCGTGATTGGTAACAAACAAAGCGGTAAGCCTCTAACGCTTTTACTATTACGTCACCATTCGGACCCTATATATAAGATCCCATGTTTACCCAAAAAAATTTGGGTTCAAATTGGTTAGAGTATTTTGGCTTGGAAATAACCGAACCTACATAAAATACCCGAATTTGATCTGATTCATCTGAAAAGTCCAACTTATCCAAATCCAATTTTTTCAAAATTTATATATAAAAAAAAATCGATTTACCTAAAATTTATTTGATTTAAAAATAAAAAATCAAACCTCCACAAATTAGTTTTTGGGTTTGATAATATATTTTAGTTACTAGTTTTGTTCTCGGGTATTGTCCAAACGGAATCGCTACCCAAAGTTATTTAGAGTGGATACCCATTCAGATATTTGACAAGAACCGAACCCAATCCAACCTGTTTTTTTTAGTTAGTTCAGATTCAGTTTTTGGGTCCGGATATTATGTCCTCATATAGCAGAGACTAAGGCTCTGATTGGTAACGACTGTGACTGTAGGCTGTGAGTGTAAACTTTTGGCTGTAGAAATTTTGACTGTAAAACTGTGATTTTTACTTTTAATAATTTTTAAAGTGTGATTGTTCACAAAAACTGTAAAAACTGTAACTGTTATTTTACATTTTATCTCTTTATAAAAATATAAAGTATGTTATATTAAAATACAAGTGACAATATATTACATGTTATGGTTATAATTATATTACTAAAAATAATATTTAAATAATTACTAACATAAGTAATTATTACAAAATATATTTTTGTGTCATCAATCCACTTTTTTAAACCAAGTCTTGCAAAATAAAAATATATAATTAACAAAAAATACAATAGTTTAAAATTAGGTTAATAAATAAATACTCTTATAAAGGCTTTAGAAATATACATATTTGATTTTAGAAATATGCACTATAGTATACAATGTTTTTTTAATCTCAATAGAAGTATTTTTGTTAATAATTTCTTTTAACAAATGAAAAAGATAATTATTAATTAATTAAATTTGTTTTAATAAAATTAATAGAAAATGTTTATTGTTAGGAATAGAAGAAAAAAACAATGAAAGAAAAAAAACAAAAAGTAACGTGCTAAAGTCCTCAAAGTCATAAAAAGTTGGCTTTAAGAGAAAAATAAAAACAATGAACAAAAACAGTTATCAGTGCTGTGAGAACTTTAAAAATAGTTACAGTAAAAAAGCATGATTGGATTAATACAAACTGTAAGGACTGTCAAAATTGATAAAGTCCTCACAGTCTTAGTGCCAATCTCTACCTAAGCCTAATTTTCATAATGTAGATTTTTAACCAAATAAAATGATAATATTTGTAAACTATATTTCTGAAAAAACAAATGTTACGTCCTTGTCCAACCAACTAGATTCAAATCCGATAGTACGCATATTGTTAAAAAAAAAACAAATAAACAAGTACATTTTGGTTGTGTATATATAGATAATTTCTACGTTTTAGGTATTAATAAAGTATATGTCGGAAAACAAATATAGATAAGATATAAGATACCTGCGGCTGCTGCACCAACAACGTCGTTTCTGGAGTCCGCAATGTTTGGAACAAGCCTTGTCTGAAATTGGGGACGAGAACAGTAGAAATCCGCGAGAGACATATTGATGCAGCGCATTTCAATGTCCGAATGCATTGTTCCGACATCAGTTACAACACCCACATTGACTTCGGTTCTTCTATTGTTATGTCCACTGCTATGTTCCACCAAGAACAAGATGGAGATGAAGAAGACCAAAAGCCTCTTGTTCTTCATCATTTCTATTTTTCGTTTTCGTTTACCAAAAGTATTTGAAGTCTTTGCTTTTCTTTTTAGTTGAATGTGCTTAAGTATGAGAATAGATGGACTATTCGTCGGTACGTACGGAGATATTATATAATAAGTTTTGGGTTTCTGTCCACCTCGTTTTTTTAACCGTTACCACATTGCCTTCGTTTACCAAAACTTTGAGTCTTTACTCCTTTGTTTTAGACAAATACTAAAATAAGATTATTTATTTAACAGACACTAACCAATAATCACAGTATTAATATGGTTAAAAATCAAACCAAAATTACAAAGTAATTAAATTAGGTCCATAAACCAAGCAAACAAGCTTAAACCGGAAACAAATAAACCTTAATCTACAACGCCACCGCCACCACCAACTAAGAATCTTTCACCCGCAGGAAGATCGCAGCATGCATCACTTACAAACAGACCTGCACCACTGCTAGGAAGCCCTGTATACCACTCCCCCACCTTGGCAGCTGTATAACATAAATAGAAATAAAACATAGAAGAACCACCAGAATTAGGAGAGGAGGATGTCCACCAGAAATAAAACATAGAAGAACCACATAAATAGAAATAAAACATAAACACAGACTCCACAAGGGAGAGCGTGAAAGAATGAGGAGAGGAGGATGTCCGGTGAAGGTCAACTCCAGGACAACACCAAAGCTCGACCGATTTATTGTCCGCTAGTAGATCGACCTTGCAAAGCGACATCCGATGGGACTATCATCGAGATCCACTCACCACCATGATATGCTCAAAGTTTCAATTCCCTAGAGTTACACCGCAAGTGCACATAATGCAATCAAAGTATAAATGCATAGAATCCACATAGATTCTAGTTTCACATGATAGACTTATTGGTTCGAATTAATCTAAGCAAGATCATTTAATGTAAAAGCAGGGCGAAATAAAAGGTAAATCAGTTAACGGAGGCGTCAGACTCAGAGAATAGTTCTCAAGAAATCAGGAATGCAAATCAATCAATAGTCGGAATTCTATTCAATGTTCTAGAATTCGAAACACATAGATAAAGTCGACCAACTGTAATTGCGGAAACTATTTATGTCTAACAACCTAGAAAACCAAATTTCTTTGCGAGTTCTAACACTACAAAAACATGTTTTTGCGACTGCGGAAATAGTTGCAATTGAGTCTGAAAACTATATTTTGCGATCTAGTAGTGACTAAATTAATTATTCGTTAATCTTTTGTCGCTAATTATATTATTCGCTATGTTAGTCGCTAATCCGGGACTAATAAGAGACTATATATATTTTGTTTATATTAGTCGCTACTGAGTCGTTAAAATTTAGCGACTAATGATCGACTAATTAGCGACCAACATAGCGACTAATAAACAATTTCTTTAAAGTCGCTAATTGTTTGGTCGCTACTTAGTTGCTAAAGTAGCAACCACTAGAAGAAAATATGTAATATTCCAATAAACGATACTTAGTTGCTAAAGTAGCAACCACTAGAAGAAAATATGTAATATTCCAACAAATGTCTTCAACAATCCTATTTTATTGGAAATTTTCAATAATTATCTCATAAGATTTCATATGATGTTCTATTTGTTGGGAATTTATTGCAAATTTCCAACGATTTTATTTGTGGTAATTACGTCGTATAATTCGTAAGAATCTTGTTGGTATTGTCTAACTAATATTATATCATTGAAAATTAGCAACAACTTTTAAGTTGTCAGAAGTTTGTTAATATTTTTCACTATTTTGTTACCAATAAATTGTTGAAAACTTGCAAAAAGGAAAAAAACTAACTTACTTAATATCGCTAGGCATTATACACGCGGACGGTCAGGGCCTAACGAGTTATCGAAAAAATCGGGATAAACTCAGGGAGTATGCGGGACGGAATTTTTAGACAGTTTTATGTAATAACACACATTTTAGATATTTATATGTAATAACACAATTTTGATTGATTGTTAAGATAATAATTTGTATAACAAAAAACAAGTTATATATAAAAGATGATTTTGTACATTCTAATTTGCAAGATACAATAAATTAGAATAAATTAGCTATGCACCACAATAATACTTATCTCAGACAACTTCAAGTCTTTAACCATTTAGCGACTATCTCGCGACTATTATATCGACGTTTTGGCGACTAAATTAGTCATATGAATTTAATTTTTTTCCATAATGCGGTGACTTAGCGACTGATTTGTGACTATTGTCCCGACTAATTAGCGACTAACAACTTGAATCGGGATAAGAATTTAATTTCAATTTGGTTTTGGTTTTCCACTATTTGGTTTTTGTATTTTAATTGTCTAATAGATTATGAATCTAAAACCTTTATAACAACATACAACATAATATATTAAAGTTTAAAACTTAAAGTGCATCCAAACCTTGGTCTTAAAACAAAAAAAATTACAGAACATCCAAACACTTTATACAAGTTTATACAAATGTGAAGAGTCCTAAGGAGTAGGAGAAGAGGGAGATGTTGGCTGATCAGTCTGGGTTTTGCAGAAGTCGAGGTATGCCATGTCTGTTTATGAAGATATTTTTGCACCATGTCCAACTCCTTCTAATCATTTGTTTGTCGAGCTAGCTCACCAGCTTGTGTCTCAATTTGGCGCTTGGCTTCTTCGAGTTGATGTTGGAGCGATTTAGAAGTCGAATAGCTAACCGGGTACTTCCGGAGGCGTGAGACTCTCCGAAACTTCCAATACCATAAGCATAGCCTCTGTCATCCACAATTATTGACCAGGAAACATAACATATATGGACACAATTAGGAAATGGATAAAGAATGACATAAGATTCAAATATCAGAATCATTATAACATCTGAACAATAACAGAATCATTAACACATCAAGCAATTACACAACTTAACAATAACATGATCATTAACACCTCTGTCTCACTACCAATAACACAATATATTACTATATGCAACAAAAACAAAATCTAAAACAATGTCAACCATATGTACTCAATATACACTAAAACATAAATGCTTAATGATTTCACAGAAGCATAATTACCTGAAGAAATAGTTCATTGATCTCATCGGTGGTCATCTCTCTAGGTCGCGAAGTCCCATCAGAAGTTTATGCCTTAATCTCAGCCTGCTTTGCTTCGACCTTCCCCTTATACTTCTCTGCGACCTGTTGCGCCTTCAAGTCAATGTAAGTTCCATCTGGTTTTGTGAGATTCTTTAAGAAGACTTCACCGAAACTGACTACTCTATCCAGCTGCTCTTCCTAAAAATGTAACAAAAAATAAAATAGTTAAAGAAAAGTATATAAACTCATAGAAGCATTAAAAGAGAGAGGAAGGTATATTACAATTTCTTGGTGAGTTTGCAGAAAAGACTTCTGCCCAGTGTAGTTTTTGTGAGGACCGAGACCACCACAATCAGAATTCCGAGTAATCAGAAGCGGTCTCAATCCTCTGTTTCCCTTCATCAGTGTCCCAGTAGGCCTCTGATATATCATGGTTTTTACCCATTTTATACCATGATATAGATGTGTTTTAGTGTCTTTTGTGTTCGTTCAGAGTCTTTTACAGGTTTAATCAGGTTTGGAGCTAATTGGAGATATTTGGAGCATTTTGGGACTTTTGGGACGTTTTGGCCGAGAGCTTAACTCACTGTCCGATTTATTGATCAAGCATCGACCAACACACCTTGTGCATCGGTCGACACACTAGCGAGATGGGCCGTACGCGTCGGTTTAACAAGTTATGAAGATTTGCAGAGAAGCCCAGAATAGTTCCAGTATTTACACAGAAGCCCCAGCCGAGATTAGGCTTATATATAAAGGATTTTGGTGTTTAATTTACTTACGCTTCCATACTTAGAGCTAAGAGATTTTTAGAGCTTTTGGGGCTGATCTATTTCCTGTATTCACTTATTTTGGAGAAGATTTTGAACCCCTTTGATATTTTATTCTCTTATATGCAATCTAATATTTCTATGATTATGTTTTCATTAATCATGTCTGAGTAGATCCATAGTTAAGTTTAGGGTTTCTCATTAGGGTTTGATGACTTGCTAGACTTGTTTAATTCAGTTAAGGATTCATATGATTAGAATGTTCTTCAAACTAAATTGTGCTTAATGCTAGTTCTAACCTGATCAATTAGAATCTAGATCTTAGGTTGCTAAGTTCGACACGAGAGTGTGTTTTAGAATCTGAACTATTTAGGTTGAGCAATTAAATTATTCGCAAAGAGATATTGTTTAGTTTAATTGTGAACATATCGAACTTGAACTTAATGCTAGTTTAATCTGTTAGTAATTGCAAAGAGATTTGGGTTACTGCACTTAGACTTAGAGAGTTTTCGCAAAGAGATTTGGTTAATTCTATTTCCGTGATTTGAGTTCTAGAACTGAGTTTAATTTGATCCTGACTGATTAAATTGTCTGCTTGTCTGATTTCCTGAGAATACCCTAGGCTTGACGCTTTTAGTTTATTGCTTTCACAACCAACTTGCTACTGTTTACTTTCTTGCTTCGCAATTTATTTACTTCACCATCTGCTTATTTCTAGTATTAATCTCTACTGTTTTGATCTATTGAGACCTAGTGTCCCTGTGGATTCGATAACCCTATATACTACTTTGACGATACTGTGCACTTGCAGTTTAGAATAGGGTAAAACTTAGAACCTATCAAGTTTTTGGCGCCGTTGCCGGGGACTCTTAGAGTCTTCAATAGGACCGAACTTAGGGTTTTTACTAGAAATTTTTATTTTTGTTTTTGCTTTTTTTCGTTTTTATTTTCATAATTTGCTAACTTTTTCTCTGTTTCTTTCTGTCCCAGGTACGCCTTGTTGGATTATGTGTGTTCATGGTGTAATTGTCAGGTTACATCCTAGCACATAATCATCTAGGATCTAGGTGATTGCAGTTGAATCATAAACAGATCAGGATCATTACCTTATGATTGCAGCGGATTAATCAATGGAATATCGAGATCTGCAAGAGCTGATGATTACCGGCTCCTCCTCAGGTATCCACACGCTTACAAGCTATTGGATCAGGCTGCTAGACCAAGCTGGAAATCACAGAGAGAGAGGAAGACGGCTGAGGCTCCAAAATCGCAGACAACTGAAGCATTAGGGCTTCCTGCGCCTCCTCCTTTCTTTATATGGGCCCAAGTAATAAAACTAATGGCTCATTAGGCTTTTGGGCCCAAGGCCCAAATCAGACAAAATAACTATATTTTGTCTGGCCCATTTCTCTGTACAAATACAGTAAATGCCTTGCATCTTACCGTATTAATTCCTTGTTAACTTTCCCGTTAGCTATGGTGTGTGACCCTTAGGGATCATACAATACTGGTAATAAGTCCTAAACTTATAGATCAAGAGCGGACTCTAGCAAGCCATCATGATCACCCAGTATTTATGACTTATGTCTGATCTCGACATTTATCATACTTTCTAGAGATAGTACAGTAGATTTCAGGACATTCCCAACAATCTCCCACTTGTACTGGAATCCTACATTCCCTAATCCTTTTGTCTCAATATCTCAATCTGGCATAAGGCAAGATGCGTGTCATCCTTATATAGCCAGACCATGTTTATCGGAACAGATTTGATACTGACAATGCAAACGACTTGGGCAAGTCCGTTTGGGAGTGGCCACTCTCTTACCAGCTATCAAGTCTCCGATTGGCCTAGAGATATTACCTCCGTTAAACGGCAGGGACAAATCCCATCTTGTTCCATCACTATGAACTACACACTTCATAATACACCCAACCAAGGTCCTTATAGCTCTCAGTTACGAAACAGCGTTAGACAATGATCAAAGTGCATCAATCCATGTGCAGCCACATGCATGCGAACTCAGGTCTAAGGACTATACTCTATAGTCGTATATGAGAACCTCTCATGACACAGATATTAATATCTTGTAGAGTTCTCATCAGCGGGCCATGTCCGGTCATATGCTCCCCTACATATACCTATGTGTCGACTTTGATGCCGCGCATCTATGACCCCTCGAAACTTGGTCATAAGTCTCAACACAATCTAGTCTCAAGTGGTTGTTGGTGTTCCAATTCAACAACCTTAGACTATGGACACTATGATTTATGTCATTTCATTAAATATGGGGTTTCAGGATCAAGTCTACTCATGTACTTCGATGGCCCATATATAATGACATGAATCATTTTGGAACGATTATTTATATCACAGTTAAAATAATCCAGAAATCATAGATTTCATAAACATAAAATATTATGTTTACATGAACCTTTCAAAACAACTAAGTAAAGCCCTTTACAAACTCCCACTGAAATTAAGACTACATCTTAGTTTCATTCATCCTACAGCTACAGTCCGCGACTCATGCTTAGGCCTAAGGAGTGGCTTCGTTAATAGATTGGCAACGTTCTCATTCGATGAAACTTGCTGATCTACTTAACACCTCTGTCATTTATCTCACGGAATAGGTTATACCTACCCTCAAGGTGTTTGGACCTCTGATGTGCAGCTAGTCTCATCTATGCTTGGAATCACATCAAGTTCAGTAATGAACTCTTTCTTTCCAAACAACCTCTTTCGCTGCTTCTTAAGCTGCGAAATGTTCAGCTTAAGTCATGGAGTCAGCAACAGTGCCTTGCACCGCCAGACAGACACAAGATATAGCCGGACTGTGACCAGAAATTATCTTTGTCTATTGGAAACTTGCCTTTCAGACTCTACCGACTTTTAGCACTTCACTTTCTCCGTAAATCAAGAACTTATCCTTAGTATTCCTCAGATACTTTAGGATATTCTTTACGGCAATCCAGTAATTCTTTGCTGGATTTGACTGGTCTTTACTTGTCTTGCTTAACATTAAAGCTACATCAAAACAAGTACGTGTCATGGCATACATGATAGATCCAATTGCCGACGCATATGGAATCCTATCCATGCATTCAAGCTCAGCAGATATCGCAGGACACTGTATCTTGCTTAATGAATTGCCATGTGACATTGGCATAAAACCCTTCTTGGATTGCTGATTACGTGTAGGACTTTGTCAATTTAAGAATCCTGACTTTGTCCTACCAGCTCTTTTGGATCTCTATCTTTAGATCCAAAATCCAAGAACATACGTGGCTTTACCCATGTCAATCATAAAAACAACTCCCAAGCCAGTCCTTTACCGACTGCAGCATTGGAACGTTATTTCCGAGAATCAGTATGTCATCGACATGCAATATGAGAAATGCAACATCGCCCCCACTTATCTATTAGTAAACGCACAGTTCCATTTCGTTCCTGTTCAAGTCAAAACCTTGACTACTTCAACAGAACGAAGATTCCAACTCCGATATGTTTGCTTCCATCCATGAATGGATCGATGAAGCCAACTTACACAAAATGTAATTTTTCGGAGTCCGGGCTCACTTTCGCTTCTTTGAATTTCGCAGATTCGTCGCTTTCAATGATCATCAGATCATGGCAACTTTCAATGATCATCAGGTTCAACTAATGACGAGAAATCACTCTCGGATTAGTGACTGATTCATTCAGATCTGCGAACTTCAGGCTCTACAGGTGTAGATTCTACAGAAATCTGTAAATCCATCCGCTGCTCTCCCTCAACAGGTTGAGCAGCCTCCTGTATTTCTCGAATTTCTTCGAGTTATACTTTTACTCCCACTGTTCTTCTTGGAAAGTAACTTCCCTTCTTAGAAAACAGAATGGACGTAAAAGTAACAAGCCTTGGTTTCCCTAGGACAACCAGCGAAGTAGCACAACTACAAATACTCAGTAAAGACGAATTTGGATCATTTCCAATCCACATTTACGTGGTGTCTTTCAACTGATATTGGTGGAACTATTTCAGCGTAAACTTAGATATTTCTAGAGCGTTATTCTTAAAGAATATCATGGAAGATTCGTGTGACTCATCTTTAATCATTTCTAATAAGATCTGATTCTTTCTCACAGAAACACCTCAAGGTTTTCAGGAGAAATGAGCTGTGAAGCGACTTCACACTCATTCAGATGATCACACCATCAATGACTTAAGTATTTTCACTCGTGATCTAATCCAGAGTCTCAATACTTTTGTCACTCAGATTCTATACCTCATTCTGGAACTCTTTCGACCATTTCAAAGAATTCCGACTCGTGTCTCATCAAATGAACACAGTCATACTCACTGAAGTAATCAGTAAAGATAATGAAGTACAGGAAATTTTCTCTGGCATTACTGCTCATCGGGCCACATACATGAGTATGTTCAAGGTCCAATAAGCCTTTGGGCCTTTCTCTAGCTCGGCTAAGATGGGCCCTTTGTCTTTTGGTCCAGTAAGCAGAATTCAAGTCTCATAAGATATCTGATCAAATGAGCCCAAAAGTCCATAACTATGGGATTTCTGAATCCGACTTACTCTATGTGACCAAAACATTTACGCCAAGAAAAATCAGGTTTAATTCATCAGATTTAAACCAATTCGGTATTTATGTTACATTTAGGCACTCTTTGGTTTAAGATATAAAACCCATTCCTTGAATAGGGTGCTACAATTAATATTTCATTAAGATCAAAAGAACAAAACTTGTCTTTTATCAAAATAAAAAACATTCAAATTCTTACAAGAAAATGAAAGACAACTCTGCTTAAAGCAGGTACATTGTAGCAATTACTTAATACAAAACCAAGCCTCAAAGGCATCTACAAGTGAAAACCCTACGGCTGAGGCAGCATCCAAAGCTCCTTCCAGACACGCAGTTCCACTTGTCCTTCCTTCAACGTTCTACTGTTGCTTAGGCTCTGCATATTATAACAAATATCAGTGCCACAACCAGTATCCAATACCTATAAGGTAGAACTTGAAGTAACAACATGAATACCTGAGGAAGTAGTCTCATACATCAACTTCAACTCCTCATAATCTTCCATGAATTTAATGCAATCTCTCTTCCAATGCCCAGTCTCTTTACAGTAGCATCACTTACCAACGTAAGAGGTATCTGACTCGGGCTCAGAAGACACACGCTTGCCATGATTCAAAATCTGGACAACTTTGTCTTCACCCTCGTCAGTATTAGGTTTAGTAAACCTACCCTTCTCCTTCATGAGATTATACAGGGTACTCTTCACGTTTGGCTCAACTGTCTTGAGCATATCATGCAGTTCAGTCAGCGTCTTCGTTAAGCCTTTCTTGATATAGTTCCTTTTGAACTTATCATAGCTTGACGGCAGTGACTGCAGAATGATCTCAGTTGCCAATTCTTGGCTAACTGGATAATCCAGTTTCCTCAGGTTATCAATGTAACCCATCATTTTACTGACATGAGGACTCACTGGATGATCATTTGGTAGCTTGCAGCTAGTGAGAGACTTAACCAACTGGTATCTCTCCACTCTTACCTGCTCCTGAAATTTCAATTTCAGGCTGCTGATCATCTCTATTGGCGACTCCATGTTCTCATATTGCTTCAGCAAATTTGAGTCCATGGTAGCCAATATCAGACCACGCACATCTACCGCATCATTATAATGCTTATTCCAAACATCATATACTGCATGAGAGGCATTGGACCCGATCCTCTCGGGGAGAGCTCTCTCAAGGACATAGTCCTTTCTCTCCTGCCTGAGGACTAGCCTCAGGTTCCGCAACCAAGTCAAGAAATTTGATCCGTTCAGTTTGTCCATCTCAAGGACAGACCGGATCGAGAAAGTGTTTTGATTGTTTGTGCTATTCATAACTGAAATTTAGAGATAAATAGAGTTTAATTATTTAGTTCATAAAAAAGAGTAATCTTAATAACTTATAAGAAAACTCGCATTGCATTCAAAATTTCTTTGTTTAACCTCATAAGAATGCAATGATTCCGAGACCCATGTTCAGCTAAATCCAAAGTGGGCCACTGGCCGTCACCCATAAGTAGCTTTACTTGGTAAGCATACACACAGCTAGTTATATCCAATAACTCTCGGTTGTGAATTGGGCCCAAGGCCCAATACACCAGATGTCTCAAGGCCCGGGACTCCCGATGGCCCAGTCAAGGAAACCAATCTCTTACAGCCAAATAATCACTAAAGTCTGGGACTCCCAATGAAATTAGTGACTATATACTACTTTACTTACGCAAAAACAGACACCTCACACTGTAAGCCATATCTGTAATTGAATAAGCGTTAAGTAGCTGACAAGATTGGGCAAGACATCCAAGCTTGATATTGGTTTTGAGGATTTTAGGTTTTATTTCCAAAAATAGAAGATTACTATTTTGGGAAACTTACTTATTTTAGAAACTTTCTAAATTTAGAAACATACTAAAAATAGAAATTTCTAATTTAATATTTTATTAAAGTTTTCGGTTGGGTCACAAATTATAGGCCCAATTCTTGGCCCAAGACCACATAATTCCAATTGGCCCAATAATTTGACATAACCGAGTCGGTTCATTAATTCTGGTCCAAGACCAAATTAACTACTAAATCCAACTGGTTATTTACTAAACCAGACCAGCTCTAAATTATTTGGTCCAACCAAATCAAACTTAGACCAGCCTTCGGTTTAGGTTAAAATTCAATTTTGAATTTAAATCCGGTTTAACCAGAAACTAAATAATACCAATTGTATTAAATAATTTCCAGCAAACCGCGATTTGGGTTAACCGCTTGAACCATACATATCAAAAACAATCGATCGCTGATCATTCAATAATTTTACAATCATTCATACGACAAGTCACATGATTGATTTCCAAATCGTATCATGACATCACTAGCAAAGTCAACTTTCGATTGACAACCTTAACAAAACTTAACTAATCGATTGATTTCCAAATCGTATCATGACATCACTAGCAAAGTCAACTTTCGATTGCTTATTGCTTATTAACAAGAAGACAAAAACGATTCATTCACGATTCATGTTTCAAGCTTCACTTAACAAAGCGATTTTGTCCTTATTCATTAAACAATCGATTCTTATTATCAAACAAAGTTAACAACCATTTGACTAAAAGACAAAACACACAAGCGATTATACAAATCACTAAGGTCAATGTGTAACAATTTCAAATTCGTTTCATAATTCAATTATGATACCAAACCCTAACACGTTTCTTATTCACACGACAAACATGCGATCGTGTTTACCTCAATTCGATCGCTAATTAATTAAAGTCATACTCAATTCGATTCATGACCTCATCGAATGATAATTAAATTTACCTTATGACAACATGCGATTACAAGTGATTATGACAATTCACTAAAAGACAAATCGATTCTTATGATTATTAAGCAAAATCAAAATCGATTCATACAAAGATCCAAAAGCAAAAACCTAATGACCTTGCTCTGATACCACTGTTGGATTATGTGTGTTCATGGTGTAATTGTCAGGTTACATCCTAGCACATAATCATCTAGGATCTAGGTGATTGCAGTTGAATCATAAACAGATCAGGATCATTACCTTATGATTGCAGCGGATTAATCAATGGAATATCGAGATCTGCAAGAGCTGATGATTACCGGCTCCTCCTCAGGTATCCACACGCTTACAAGCTATTGGATCAGGCTGCTAGACCAAGCTGGAAATCACAGAGAGAGAGGAAGACGGCTGAGGCTCCAAAATCGCAGACAACTGAAGCATTAGGGCTTCCTGCGCCTCCTCCTTTCTTTATATGGGCCCAAGTAATAAAACTAATGGCTCATTAGGCTTTTGGGCCCAAGGACCAAATCAGACAAAATAACTGTATTTTGTCTGGCCCATTTCTCTGTACAAATACAGTAAATGCCTTGCATCTTACCGTATTAATTCCTTGTTAACTTTCCCGTTAGCTATGGTGTGTGACCCTTAGGGATCATACAATACTGGTAATAAGTCCTAAACTTATAGATCAAGAGCGGACTCTAGCAAGCCATCATGATCACCCAGTATTTATGACTTATGTCTGATCTCGACATTTATCATACTTTCTAGAGATAGTACAGTAGATTTCAGGACATTCCCAACACGCCTTGCGTCGATCGTTGCATCCCTTGCGTCGATCGTCACTAGGCGATTCTGAGATTGAATCGATCATTGCACTGATAGCATCGATCGTTGCTGGACGATTACAGACAGTTTATGCCAACGCAGAAAACTCGAAGTAATCCGAACTCGAGCTTAGTTAATCTCGAACTAGAGGAACTTGGACGTCTAGAAAGAACTATCAGAAGAGAAAAGAGAGAGAGAATGGTACGAGAACGTCTGATCTTGATACCAGATGCTGACGGTACCCTGAGGGACCGAGATAACAACCCGTACAATGCTGCTGAGCATCGGTGATGCTGAAGGGAACGTGATCCCTGACCCACCTGAGCCACAACCGCATGCGCAAGCCCAAGGTCAAGCGCAAGGTAGACAGATGGTTGTCCATGAAAGGACTTTGGCTGACTACAACAGACCAGATGAGTTTCATGCAAACCGAACAGCCTTAGTACTTCCTGGTTTTGAAAGGGAGGATTTTGAGATCAAGACCATCTACTACTCGCTGATGAGACAGAATGCTTTCCATGGACATCCAACAGAGCAGCCTATGGATCACATTGATCAGTTTGAGGACATAATCAATGGCATGAAGTATGATGGAGTTTGCCAGGATTATCTGTTCCTTAAGCTCTTTCCTTACAGTCTCGCTGGTGACGCTAGTGCATGGCTGAAGCAACTGGCACCTGGTCAGTTTACCACTTGGGCAGCACTGAAAAGTGAGTTCCTGAGACATTTCTACGATGATGCGCGTTCAGACCAGTCCAGACAGGACATTCTCACATTTTCCCAAGGAGTTGTGGAGCCTTTAAAAACTGCTTGGATGAGATTTAGGAAGTATCAGCGTGACTGCCCACACCATGGATTCAGTGAAGTCACATTGCTAGGTATTTTCTTCAGAGGCATAGATCTACCATATCAGTCTGCACTGGATAACTCCAGTAATGCAAACTTTAACACCAGGACTCCTGCACAAGCTAAGCAGTTGATTGAGAACTTAGTGAGCAGCAACAGTTGCAAGACTATGGATGAGAGGAGGAAGAAATCTGGTGGAAGTGTTGATAACTCAGAGATGGCTGAATTGAAATCCAGGATGGACAAAATCTGCAATCTTCTAGGTGAAAAGAAAGATGTCTACTTTGCTCAAGAAGTAGAAGTAATTCAGACTGAGGAGGACACTCAGGAAGAAGATGTGAATTACATCGGAGGATCTGGTTTCCAAGGAAACAGATTTTCCGGTGGAGGACAAAGGAATACCTTCACAGGAAATCAAAGAACCTATGGATCTTCGTCTTATCAGACTCCTCCTGCAGCCACTGCTCATAAGAGTAAGATAGAGATAATGCTGGAACAGGTGCTGGAGAATCAGATTAAGAGTGCTGCAGACTTCAACAAAAAGGTAGATAAGGTCTATGAGGAGCTGAATGGGAAGTTTGAATTCCTGAGCACCCACGTGAAAGAGCTTGATGCTAAGGTTGCAAGAATTGCTGGACATGCTCAGAGGGAAGATGGATATCTCCCAGGACGAACTGAGGCTAATCCCAAGTACCAATGCAATGCAGTAACTTTAAGAAGTGGTAAGGAGTTGTTACCCAACCAGAACAGGCAGCTGAGCGTAGAGGAACTCACGGAAATTGAAGAGATGGAAGATGAGATCCGTGATATTCGCGATGCATCGATCGATGCCACCAAGCAACGATCGACGCAAAGCGATACCGAAGAAACTGTCGTCGTAAAGTCACCTAGCAACGATCGACACAACCCCAGTGACGGTCGATGCAAGGCGACTGCTGAGGGTTCAAAACCAGAGAAACCGAAACAGTCGACCGAAAGGGTTTACAAGCCTAAAGTGCCCTATCCCAAGAATCCCAGGAAGGCTAAAAACGAGAGGCAGTATGCCAAATGCAAAGAGTTCATTAAAAAGGTGAAAGTTGAAGTGCCTTTGCTTGACTCCATGGATACCTCGCCTATGATGAAGAGATGCCTTAAAGATATGATTGCTGGAAAATGGACTAATGAAGAGAGTGTGATGATGATCAGTGAGGTATGCAGTGCAGTAATTCAGGGAAGAACTCCTGAGAAGTTAAAGGATCCTGGGAGATTTGTATTAGATTGTACTATCTACAGGGAGAGGTTCGAAAGATCCCTATGTGATCTTGGTTCCAGTGTGAATCTCATGCTACTCTCAGTTGCTAAGAGGCTCGGTATGACTGATTTCAGACCCACTAGGATATCACTGGTTCTAGCAGACAGAACGATCAGGATTCCCGAAGGAGTATTGGAGGATGTGCCTATAATGATTGGCCAATGTGCGATTCCTACTGATTTTGTGGTTTCGCAGTATGGACAGGAACCAAAGGATCCACTAATTTTGGGCAGATCTTTCTTAGCTACAGCTGGTGCGATGATTGACTGTCAGAGAGGTAAAATAGTCATGAATGTGGGTGATCTGAAGATGAGTTTTGATATGAACAAGCTGGTAAAGAGATCAACCATCGACGGACAGACTTTCTATGTGGACACACTTGGTGAATTAGCTGCAGAGTACTTTCACCAGTCACATGCTGAAGATCCACTAGAAAGAGCTTTACTGAGCTCTATAATGGAGTTGGAGTACCTGCAGGACGAGCCAGCAATATGCTATACAAGACTGATGGATTTTGTTGAAGTTGCAATGCAGGTGGACGTATCTGACGCGACGATGCAACGATCGACACTCACAAAGCATCGATCGTTGCAAGGCGACAAGGACTGGGCAGAGGAAAAAGCTCCGAAAATAGAGTTGAAACAACTTCCATCCGGGCTAAAGTACGCGTTTCTTGGACCAAATTCAACTTATCCAGTGATTGTTAACGCTAGTTTGAACAACGCAGAGCTCACTTTACTGCTAAGCAAGCTGCGCAAGCATCGCAAAGCTCTTGGCTATTCTCTTGATGACATTTCAGGTATCTCACCGGAGCTGTGCATGCATCGGATACATCTTGAGGATGAGTCTAAGACATCTGTTGAGCATCAGAGAAGGCTTAATCCTAATCTGCAGGAAGTGGTTAAGAAGGAAATTATGAAACTCCTGGATGCTGGAATCATCTATCCTGTTTCAGACAGTGATTGGGTAAGTCCAGTCCATGTAGTGCCTAAGAAGGGCGGAGCTACAGTTGTGAAGAATGAGAAGAACGAGCTGATACCTACTAGGACTGTAACGGGACACAGGATGTGCATAGATTACAGGAAGCTGAATGCTGCAACCAGAAAGGATCACTTTCCCTTGCCTTTCATCGATCAGATGCTGGAGAGGTTAGCCAATCATCCTTACTACTGCTTCCTCGATGGATACTCAGGTTTCTTTCAGATTCCTATCCACCCAGAAGATCAGGGAAAGACTACTTTCACTTGTCCATATGGCACATTTGCGTACCGTAGGATGCCTTTTGGACTCTGTAATGCTCCTGCCACTTTTCAGAGATGCATGATGTCCATATTCACTGATATGATTGAGGACTTTATGGAGGTATTCATGGATGATTTCTCAGTCCATGGATCATCTTACAATGAATGTCTAGATAATCTGTGCAAAGTGCTGACTAGGTGCGAAGAGAAACACTTGGTCCTTAACTGGGAAAAATGCCACTTTATGGTCAAAGATGGCATTGTTCTTGGACATAAAGTATCTGAAGCAGGAATCGAAGTGGACCGCGCTAAGATTGAGGTAATGACAAATCTTCAGGCGCCTGATTCTGTTAAATCTATTAGAAGCTTTCTTGGACATGCTGGTTTCTATAGGCGTTTCATCAAAGACTTCAGTAAGATTGCTAGACCACTAACTGCTTTGCTGTGTAAGGATACCAAATTTGAGTTCAATGCAGACTGTCAGACTGCATTTGAACAGATCAAGCAGGCATTAGTGAGTGCTCCAATAGTTCAGCCACCAGATTGGGATCTACCTTTTGAGGTTATGTGTGATGCAAGTGACTTTGCTGTAGGAGCTGTTCTGGGACCGAAGAAGGACAGAAAGCTTCATGATATCTATTACGCTAGTAGGACACAAGATGATGCGCAGAGAAACTATGCAACCACAGAGAAAGAGTTGTTAGCTGTTGTCTTTGCTTTCGAGAAATTCCGCCCCTATCTTGTTGGCTCTAAGGTGATTGTTCATACTGATCATTCAGCCCTGAAGTATCTGATGCAGAAGAAGGATGCTAAGCCAAGATTGTTGAGATGGATTATGTTGCTTCAGGAGTTTGATATTTAAGTGAGGGACAAGAAGGGAGTTGAGAATGGAGTCGATGATCATCTTTCAAGGTTACTGGTTGAGGAAGACGTGCCCATAAATGATTATTTGCCCGAGTAAAACGTCAACATGATTGGTACAATTTTTCAGATGGATTTGGGAGGTGAATTGCAGAACTGTCGGGAAAATCGCCTTGTGTCGATCGATGCCGCATTGGCAACGGTCGATACAAGTATCGGGGAAGCAACGATCGACACATGCACACGCAACGGTCGATGCACACCTGATACGAACCGAGAATCTTTCAAGATCAGAATTGGGAATTATGACTTCGAAATTTCTGCTGTAGCAACCTCTGATCGACCCTGGTATGCAGATATAGCTAATTACCTTGCTGGTGAGACTGAACCAGATGATCTGAAGGGTTATGAAAAGAAAAGATCCTTTAGGGAGCTTAGAAGATACTACTGGGATGAACCTTATCTCTATAAGCACTGCTCAGATGGCCTTTACAGGAGATGCATTGCTGAATCAGAAGTTCCAGACACCCTCTTCCACTGTCATAGATCAGAATATGCTGGACATTTTGCTACATTCAAGACTGTGTCTAAGGTTCTGCAAGCAGGTTTCTGGTGGCCTACAATGTTTAGAGACACTCATTCTTTCGTCTCTCAGTGTGATGTTTGTCAGAGGAGAGGAAAAATCAGCAAGAAGCATGAGATGCCTCAGAATTTCATTCTGGAAGTTGAGGTTTTCGATTGCTGGGGCATAGATTTCATGGGTCCTTTTCCCTCATCCTATGGGAATGAATTCATCTTGGTTGATGTGGACTATGTGTCTAAATGGGTTGAAGCAATAGCTAGTCCAACCAATGATTCTTCGGTGGTCATTAAGCTGTTTAAGACCATCATATTCCCATGATTTGGAGTGCCTCGTATAGTGATAAGTGATGGAGGATCTCATTTTATCAATAAGGTCTTCAAAAAGCTGATGAAGAAGCATGGAGTTCATCACCGAGTCGCTACACCTTATCACCCTCAAACTAGTGGACAAGTCGAAGTTTCTAACAGGCAGATCAAAGAGATCCTTGAGAAGACAGTTGGAAAGACAAGGAAGGATTGGACAGGAAAGTTGGATGATGCATTATGGGCTTACAGGACAGCATTCAAGACACCACTTGGGACCACTCCATTCCATCTGCTATATGGAAAAGCATGTCATCTGCCAGTGGAGCTTGAGCACAAAGAAGCATGGGCTGTAAAACAAATGAATTTTGATCTTAAGTCTGCTGCGGAAAGGAGATTTATACAGCTTAATGAGTTAGATGAGATTAGACATTTTGCTTATGAGAACTCAAAGCTGTACAAGGAGAGGAGTAAGGCATATCATGACAAGAAGATTGTCTCCAGACAATTTGAGCCTAATGATCAGGTGCTTTTATATAACTCTCGTCTGCATTTGTTTCCAGGAAAGCTGAAATCAAGGTGGTCTGGTCCTTTCACAATCAAAGAAGTGCGTCCGTATGGAGCTGTTGTTGTAACTGGTAAGGATGGTATTGAATTCACTATGATTGGACAGAGGGTGAAACATTATTGGGCTAAGGCCGAAATTCCAGAAGGTCAGATTCTGCCTCTGGGTGATGCACCCTCTTCCTAAATCAGCTGAAGCGTCAAGCTAATGACCTTAAACAAGCGCTGAGTGGGAGGCAACCCACTGTTAGGTTTAGTTGTTTTTCTTTCTTATTCTTGCACTTTTTCTTTTTATTAGTTTGCTACTATGTTTGGATGGTTTATGCTTGATTAGATACATTTGTTGCATGGGTTTTACTCTGTTTCTAGTGTTTTCAGCTTGCAGGATTCGAAAATGATAAAAACCGACGGATTAACCTGCTAACTTGCTGACTGTTCATGAAATCGCAGTGCGTCGATCGACACACCATTGTGTCGATCGTCACAATACGAAAAAATCGCACAGCAACGGTCGGTGCACCTAGTGCAACGATCGATGCCTGACTGCGACAGAGGTAAAAACCCGAGAGAACTAACCATTCCATTAACAAATTTTTATTTTCTTTCTTTTAACCAATCCCTTGCTTGACACTACTGGGGAAAGTGTGTCATAAGTGTGGGGGAGGTTCTACTAATTACTTTCTTTTGTTTTCTTAGAGTCAGTTAAATTTTAAAAATTTGTTTTTGAGTCAAAATTTGTTCAAGTAGGAAACAATGATTTTTTGAGAAGATTAGCAGCATTTGCAGGAACTTAAGTAACTACTGGGATGAAGCTGCAGATTATCTATGACTATTAGAAAACCCAGACACAGATCAGCCTACTGAGAACACCCACATCGCTTCAGGTATCAGAGGATCTTTTACTGACTTCAATTTAATCCTGACTTTAGATTTCTCACCTAAGGGCTTGGTATACTTTATGTCGGATTCCTTTGTTGGTTATTACACAGCCTGTTAACCTGTCCTATTTGGTTCCCGTCTCCCCTTCCATAAAGTAAAAAAAAAAGATAATAAACTGAGGATGAGTTAGTATGAAGTGGTCATGGGAATGGTAGCAAACACTATTTTCTCTCATGTGATCCATGGAATGTGTCCAAAGTACACCCCAAAACGGGAAGAACACTGATAAAAAAAAAATGATACCCAGTGGGGAAAAATCAGTTGTTAAGAAAGGGAAAAGAGAAGAAAAGGGACTAAAGAAAGACAGTTTGGTGGTCTAGAGCTGGCAAGATAAGAATCCATGTGCCTTTAGATCGATACCCCTTAGGTGAGACCGCACTTAAATACTTGCAGAAGTCAGTAGGGAGAATTTGAATGCGTGAATGTGATTGTGGCGTTTACTTAGGACAGTTGCTAAGTGTGGGGGAAGTATATGTTGGTCTTGATGTCTGTTGATTGATTCTTTCATGTGGATTACTAAGGGGAATCTGAATGCTGCTGCTTCTACGACAAAATGAGTTTCTGAAGAGTTTTCAAACCTCTTCACTGCATTTTAGTTCTCTGTTTTGCTTGAGGGCAAGCAAAGGTTAAGTGTGGGGGAGTTGATATATCATGGTTTTTACCCATTTTATACCATGATATAGATGTGTTTTTAGTGTCTTTTGTGTTCGTTTAGAGTCTTTTACAGGTTTAATCAGGTTTGGAGCTAATTGGAGATATTTGGAGCATTTTGGGAATTTTGGGACGTTTTGGCCGAGAGCTTAACTCACTGTCCGATTTATTGATCAAGCATCGACCGACACACCTTGTGCATCGGTCGACACACTAGCGAGATGGGCCGTACGCGTCGGTTTAACAAGTTATGAAGATTTGCAGAGAAGCCCAGAATAGTTCCAGTATTTACACAGAAGCCCCAGCCGAGATTATGCTTATATATAGAGGATTTTGGTGTTTAATTTACTTACGCTTCCATACTTAGAGCTAAGAGATTTTTGGAGCTTTTGGGGCTGATCTATTTCCTGTATTCACTTATTTTGGAGAAGATTTCGAACCCCTTTGATATTTTATTCTCTTATATGCAATCTATTATTTCTATGATTATGTTTTCATTAATCATGTCTGAGTAGATCCATAGTTAAGTTTAGGGTTTCTCATTAGGGTTTGATGACTTGCTAGACTTGTTTAATTCAGTTAAGGATTCATATGATTAGAATGTTCTTCAAACTAAATTGTGCTTAATGCTAGTTCTAACCTGATCAATTAGAATCTAGATCTTAGGTTGCTAAATTCGACACGAGAGTGTGTTTTAGAATCTGAACTATTTAGGTTGAGCAATTAAATTATTCGCAAAGAGATTTGGTTTAGTTTAATTGTGAACATATCGAACTTGAACTTAATGCTAGTTTAATCTGTTAGTAATTGCAAAGAGATTTGGGTTACTGCACTTAGACTTAGAGAGTTTTCGCAAAGAGATTTGGTTAATTCTATTTCCGTGATTTGAGTTCTAGAACTGAGTTTAATTTGATCCTGACTGATTAACTTGTCTGCTTGTCTGATTTCCTGAGAATACCCTAGGCTTGACGCTTTTAGTTTATTGCTTTCACAACCAACTTGCTACTGTTTACTTTCTTGCTTCGCAATTTATTTACTTCACCATCTGCTTATTTCTAGTATTAATCTCTACTGTTCTGATCTATTGAGACCTAGTGTCCCTGCAGATTCGATAACCCTATATACTACTTTGACGATACTGTGCACTTGCAGTTTAGAATAGGGTAAAACTTAGAACCTATCAGCCTCCATTTGTTTCCAGATTGTCACTGATATCCATGAAGGTCGCACACCTGAAGGGTGAGCTTTGCTGACCATATCCTTCATTCTCCTCTGACAAATCGCCTTAAAATGTGCTTGATCTGTCCCTGTTATTAGGTAATTCCAGTGGTGCTCTTTCTACGGTAGAAGCACCAGAATCATATTAGTGAGATAATAATTAAAAGTAAAATAAAATTCAGACTAATGTACTATACTAACCGCAAATTCAAGGAAGTAACACTCTGCTCGCGGCCGAGGCACATGACTCCAACTATTCAATGCTCCATCAAACTTGTTTGTGAAGATCTTAGAAATTTTCCGTACAAGAATAGACTTGTCACAACGAAACCTATACGGAGAGCAAAAATCAGAAACAAACAAGAAAATAGGAGAATGAGAGAGAGAGATGCTTATACCAAGTTGTTTTTGTGGATGAGGAAGTAGTGGAGAGAGTTCACTCGTCCACTTATCACGGTTTGACATCTGTAGCAGCCTCTCAAGATAGCAAAGACGGCTTTCCTCAAGATTTGGTTGAATATCAGCATAGTCTTCTACCCCGTCAACACCAGCTTCATCCAATTGGTTGGAGTGCTGAACTTCAGGCGCCTGATTACTGTGAGCTTCAGAGTTCTGATTCGGAGACGGCCTTGGTGGTTGATTCACCTGAACTGAACTAGTCGAAGAGGCTTGTGGAGAAGTCATCTGACCTGCAGCTGCAACAAAACACATAATTCAGACACAATCTAAACATTAGTAAGGATTTACAAACTCAGACACTCAAACAACTCTAAACCCTTATATCAGAGAATATATATTCTGTCTCAAAACTCAAACACTCAAACAGCTCTCGACAAGACTTTAAACCAGGCGACATAAGAGTTTAAAACAGACTCTTAATAAGACTCTAAATCATACTCTAATAAAGACACCAACTATCTCAAACAAACACAATCAGATTATTATAAAAAGCAAAGCTTACAAACGAAAAAACCAAACTTTTACATCGGATTCTTAAATAAAACAAATTCAAACAATCGACTAATCAAGCATACAAACTCTATATCACTCTTACATGAGATGACATACTCAAATCAGACTCTTTTTTCATTCAACTAAAAACTTAAATCAGACTCTTTGCATGCAACAAACACACAAAAATCAGACTGTTTTGTGATTTTATCAGAGGCTTACATCGAGGATTACTTGTTCCTAGCCTCTGAGTTTGAGGTGTTGTCGAAGAGATGAGGCGGCGGTGGGTACTGGCTGACATGCAGCTGAGTTTGTACTTTGGGATGCGGTGGAGGAGAGTCGTCCGTTGCCGGATTGAAGGTGTACTAGGGAGGTAGATTTGAGGGCTTACTCTGTGTTGAAGAGGAAGGTTGAGCCTCGACGGCGATAGATACTCACCCTCGACCTCTTCCTAGCCCTCGACCTCTTCCTCTTCCTCTTGCGGCGGCCATTGGATACTAGTCGTCTTAGGGTTTGAGAGAGATTGAGACAGAGATATTGAGAAAGAGAGATTTATGAGTTGTGAGAGATTTGGACAGAGAGATGGTGAGAGATGAGACACAGAGAGATTGTGAGAGAACGAGACTGAGAGATTCAGAGATGGAATTTAGGGTTTGTAACAGAATCGATTCAGTTTGAGGGAGATCAATCGAGATAGAGGCAAGAATCGACCACAGAGAGAGAGAGAGAGAGAGAGATCGAACAGAGAGCGATTGAGAGAGGTGAGAGATTTCAGTGGCAGAGATCGATCGAGAAAGCTCTCTTAGAAAGATCGACAGAGAGAACGAGAGAGACGAATAAATTTTGAGAAAGAATAAAATGAAATTAGATTAGGAATTGGGATCGACCCTTTTGTCGATTTTGAGGAAAAAAAATCAGAGGGAAAAATTACCGGTTGACCCAAAAATTAAGCGAAATAATTTTGGCGGTTCTGTCAAATTCGGAATTGGTCTGGCGGTTTAGGTTAATAGGGCCGATTTTTTTTGGCGGGCAAACTAATTTGTGGCTCTAAAATTATGAAGCCTTATTTAGTCACTAGTTCGTCGCTAAATAGTTGCTAATCTACAAATTAATTTTAAGAGTTTAAACCTTGACAAACCTAATAAAATTATATTTGAACATTACACATTATGAAATCTGTAATTAAACATAAACATTAGTAATTTTAATTAAACATTAATCATTAACCTTATAACTAAAACAAGAGTAAGATGTCATAAACATTAAACATTAACATTAGAAGAAGATAGATTACACCGAAATTCATCTTCTGGTTCTGCATCTTCGACATCGTAATCGAGATTTATTGGGTTTTCGTGTTGCACCAAATTCTCGAGAACAAGATCTTCAATTGTAGTCATCATTACCTGATCATCATTTTCCTGTTGCAGAAGAGTCAGTTCCGTGTTGACATATTCCCCCGAAATATTCTCCCTCGGGTTGACTTTGACAACATTAAGTCACAATTGCTTTCGTTTCTTCATGTATGGATACAGGATATAACAAACTTTCTCCGATTGAGAGGCTGTGTAAATTAAATATTGAAATTAAACTTCGAGTATCTATGATATCGAGACAGTAGTTAAAAAGATATATATATATATATATATATATATATATATATATATATCTAGAATAAATGGTTCGTATTTATTGTACTTTCTCGATGCACGAACGTCTACAACGCCATCATTTCTCCTTTGAGTGCCTCTACCGAGAAAAAGGTCATACAAGATACACTTAAAGAGTGTGATTCTCAAATTAACCATCCCCTCGTACTAAAGTTGTATTATATCTGTTAAGATCCCGTTGAAATCAGTTGCATTGGATGATCACTGTAATTCCCTCCTTTAACACATACACCATAGTTAAATGTTTTTTGTCACTCGCTATGGTTTTTTGTATGAAACATATATCCTCTTGTATAGAAGATAGGCCAAGTTCTAGCCTTGTTGATGGGTCCATGCACAATGTCTTGAACCCAAGGAGGAAATTCATGGGTGTTGTTCTAGTAAGTAACCTGCATATAGATAAATAGACAATATAAAATATGTAGATAAAAACACCATACATATATAATGTATATTTAAGGAATATTATTCAGACATACATAATCTTGTACCCATCTATGATATTCGCGTCAGCCCTTTTCCCAGAGAGTTCTTTTTTGGAGAGATTTCGATATTTTCCAGAGATATAGTCTTCGAATATACTGTTTAAGACCAACATGTAGATGAGACAAACACAATATATAAATTAATTTAAGTTGTGTTATACCTCTCAAATGGTTGAAAATAAGCGCAATTTCGCAAAACTTAAGCATGTGCACATATTAATCTTCGGGTAAAAGCCATACTTCATGCATTTCACCACTTGGACGACCAACCTGAGTGAATATATCAGGTACATCTTTGTCAGATATTCAGGGAATCCACCTTCATTGTATCTTGTTAACCTGACAACAAAAGATAATATATATATAACTTCAGAAGATAACATGTACGTGTCTCCGTAGACTAGATATAAATTTTACCTTGAATTCGTTTGTATATTCGAGGCGAAATAATGCTCCGTGAAATAAGTAATCTCTTCACTTAGATATGATTGAACAATAGATCCAGCTCCAAATCTTTTGCTTTTTACTTTCCCTTTCAGCTTTTTGAAAAACCTTTCAAAAGGATACATCCACCGGTATTGAACAATGCCTCCTAATTCAAGTTTATAGGGGAGATGTATAGAAAGGTGCTCTCTCACGTCGAGTAATGATGGTGGAAAGTTCTTCTCCAAATTGCAAAGAATCAAAACTATGTTTTGCTTTAGAATTTGGACGCAACTCTTCTGCAAAGTTCTTGAACATAAGTCACGAAAAAATCCTTCGATCCTTACAACATAAAGAAATTAAAACAACAAATGGTTAATACAAAATACAAACTCAAAACTACATATTTAAAATACTATGAATAATCGGTACCTGCTAACGCCAGGTGGACGTTCTTGTCTAGGAGTTATGCAAAGATAAATGGAAGTAGTCGCTGCATAAAGACATGGCAGTCGACTCTTTATCCCAGACAATTGTGCATTATCCAAATCAGCACAACTTTCTAATTCTGAAGCATAACCATCTGGGAATTTGACTTCATGCTTCACACATTCCAACAGCTTAGTTCTGGCTTCGTTTGTCAGTGACTAGACTAGGAAAGGAGCTCTACCAGCACTGTCAAGATGTAAGTGTGGCCGAAAAGAAAAATTTTCTATATCTAATCTTGATGGGATGTTGTCTTTTAATTTACCCTTCACATGCATAAGAGTTTTGATAATGTTGTCAAAAACATTCTTCTCTATATGTATCAAATCGGGATTATGTCGAAGATTGAGGTCCCTCCAGTACGGTAACTTCCAGAATATGCTTTCCTTGTGCCAGTTATGCTTCTTCCCATTTCCGGGAATCTTATCCTTGACATCCTTAGTTTTTGGTGGATTTACACGACATAAACAGTAGGAATAGACTTACTCACCGGTTAAAGAATCAGGAGGATAGTCATTCCTAACGTCCTTTCCCTTCAAGAAATCTTTCTTATTTTTTCCTCAGAGGATGATCTTGAGAAAGAAATCTTCGGTGACAATCAAACCAACAACGTCTTTCTTCCATTAGGCAGATAAAAAGAATTTGTATCATCCATGCACCATGGACATGATAATTTGACATGGGTGGTCCATCCTGATAACATGCTATACGTCTAAAAGTCTCTAATAGTCCACAGCATAACTCCTTTTAGATTTAAATTTTGATTCAAGGACACATCGTATGCATCAAATCCATTACGCCATAATCTTTTAACTCCTCAACAAGAGGCTGGAGGAATATATCAAGGCTACCTCGCGGATGCTTTGGCCCATAATTCATTACTGTCAGAAACAAGTACTCCATATTCATGCACATATCAAGGGGTAAATTATATGAAGTCAAGATCACATGCCATAACGAATGATTATTAGACGTGCTAAATGGAATTGAACTCATTTGTTCATAGTCCAAGATAAACATTGCGGGTTTCTTGTGCAAATAGGGGATACTGATCTTGAAAATATTTCCACTCTGCCGCATCGTACGTATGACATATTTCTCACTCTTTTTCTTGGTGCATGGCATGCCATCTCATTGATGATGCAGTCTTATCGCTCCGATACATTCTCTTTAATCTGTCAGCAATATGCATATACCATATACAACTGTATGGTATATTGGTGCTACGGGGTTTCTCGTTAGGCTTCCATCTTGGTGAATTAAAAAACCGACACTTATCTAACCTATGTCATCTTTCCAGAATATCTTTTAGTTATTGAAGCAAACATCAACCGGATGACATGGGAGGCCTAAATTGCGCATCAACTTCTATGTTGCTTAATGTGAATCGGTTATCTGAATTCCTTCTGGTAGAAACTCTGTAAACATTTCGCATATCAAATCCACTGCTCTTTCACTCATATTATGCTTTGCCTTCTTTTGCATTACTCGAGCAGCTAAAAATAACTGCGAGTGACCTTCACGACAACCATCATACAATGGATTTTTTGCTCCTTCTAACAAGTCATAGAATTTTTGGAATGATTACGTGTAGGTTCCTCCAGATTATGATAACTACCATACTGATGATAGTTATCAAAATCTAGGTTATCACGAAATGCATCATTCACGATATCCACATATCTATCTTCTACTAAATTCACTCCTTCACTCCCACTAACCCATGTCGTGTCAACATAACTCGTTCCTAAACCCATATCAACTTCTTCTCCATGCTTATACAAAACATAATAATCAGACATAAATCCATTTCTATACAAATGATTTTGTATTCTTCTTCCTGGCATAATTGATTTATCGTTCTTGCAAATATCACAAGGACATACAAACTTACTGTCGTTGCTCTTTGCAAATCAGTGGCTATTTGCAAACGGGATGAAATGATCATCAACCCTCGCCATGACCTCTTCCGTGAAATTTCCCATTGTTGCATTGATCCGGTTATACATCTACTCCCTACCATTAGTATAGTTATAGTCTCCCGACATTTTTTCACTTAAAAACGTTTTTCCTCTGTTTTCTCATTTTTTCTCAATATTTTCGTCTATCTTTGTTGTTTGTGTGGTTGAGGAGAAGTGGAGCCGATGTTTGTATATATAGAATTTTTTGCGACTAATTTGCGACTAATTTAGCGACTGTTTCGCAAATATTAGTTACAAATTAGTTACAACAGGCTAGGCGCAATAAAAAGTGGTTTTATACCGTTTTTTGCGACTAAAAGAGAAAATGTTTAGCGACTATATAGCGACATATAAGTTATGGTCGCAATTTAGCGACTAAACAGCGATGTTTCCCTATTAATCGCAAAATCAGTCGCAATTAAGTCGGTAAGTAATCGCAAAATTTTGCGACTGTAAACTCAGTCGCAACTTGTAGTCGCAAAAAAGCATGTTTTCTTGTAGTGTAAGATCTAAACATGAAATTAGTTCAAGTTCTATTTGTTCACAAATTCCCTAAACCAATCTCTTTGCGACTAGGTAATTTGCTCACCCTAGTTCTTGCTAGCTAATTAACACCAAGAAAATTACGGTATAGCTACGGATTAGCAACGGCTTTAGCCGTAGCAAATATTTTAGCTACGGATAGCTATGACTTATCTACGAATTTATAGCTACAGAAAAAGAGCGTAGCTACGGCGAAGTCAGAGCAAAATTAGGTGTGAATAGCTACGACATAGCTATGTTAGCTGCGAATAGCTACGACGCTGTCGTAGAAACGTATAGCTACGATTAGCTGCGAATTTGATCGTAGCTAACTATCCGTAGCCATAGCTAAGATTGAATCCGTAGCTATACACCACAATAATAAATTCACGGGTCATCTGTACGTATGGTCATTCGTATATATCACATCTGTCTGTCACTAGGCCTTGTGCAGAGAATATATTCCCTTAGCTACGGCAAAATTCGTAGCTAGCCATAGCTAAAGGGTTATATCACGTTTTCAATACTACTGCAACTACTTTCTTGTCTTAAAAAAATCTTCATAGCTAAGTCAATAGCCGTAACTATCCATAGCTAAAATATCTTCTATAAAAGAACGAGTCTCATTTGGTTCTAACTCACAAACAATGAAATACAGAAACAATTGAGATAAAAAAAATATTTCTGATTTCGTTTTTCCGTCTTTTTGTATAATGAATAATTTTTATTTATTGAGAGAATGGATGTATAAACGCTTTAGGCGTTCTGATTGTTCTCTGTGCCTGCTCTGTTTTGTTATGTTTATTACACTTTGCATATTGTTCAAATGAAAGCTTGTGTTCTGTTTATGATTTTGAATTAAGTTTCCATACTTGTTAGTTTTTATTTATTTATCGCAACATAGTTACAAAAATTCGTGAATTATTTGATTGCACTTAGATAAAGTGAATGTTTGCATTCTTAGTGAGTTTGATCATCCAACAAAATTGACAACTTCTTAGCTTATCATCATTGCTGTCAGATTCTGTGGAAAGAAACTAGTTCATTAGCCTCTACTTCTAGATCCATATTCTAAAATCAGCTTGAGATTTGAGCACGCCTCTTAAAATTTCACTCTCAAAGTCAGAGTTACACACAACACAACTCACCGAGCTTGTTCTTGTGCTCCGAACACGATCCATATCGAATCTCACAACAATTGGGTCAGGAGATTGTTACGTGGAAAGCCATGTGTTTCTCTTGTCTGAAAACGACAATGTCACCAATTTGACGATCACGTGTGAGAGCGAACTCTTTCTCAATTCCGTCACTTTTTGCTCGGATTTTCCAGCCATAAGCTTCAAGAAGAAGGCTGCAGGACTCATGTACATGAAACAGAACTCATGTGTATCCTTCTTTTTCATAAGATTTATTCTCGTTGAAGGGGACAAGAGAGATGTGTAGGGGTGGGTTTTGAAAAGGAGTTTGTCAAAAAGAGGGCAAACTAGAGACTATTAGATTTGATGATGTTACGTACAAAGGAGACACTTAGCTTAGAAGCATGGTGATCCACGGCCCCTTGATGTGACCACTGACCAGCCTCGTGACTGAGTACATGTGACGACTCAGTTCAATTTCTGAAGCATTAATGGCCTAAACGACATTCATAACAGGAAATATTAACATAAGAATTCAGGATGTATAGTGCAAAATCATATCTTAAGAACCTAATTAAGACCGAAAACACAATCTTTATATGCGATTGAAGGGCCAACTGCCTCCTGTGAATCATTAGCATATATGTATGAATATTGCACCTAATCAGAATATAATCAAATATATATATACGTGTTTTTGTGACAAGTCTCTTCGTACTACTACATTCCTAGATAATAATGTCATATACCTTGGGAACAATATAATTTAAACGGTAACTGGTGCATAATACCAACACTCCTATACAGAAGAAATTTCAGAGAAAATTTTAAAATTCTCCACAAAGCAACAATCCCCAAAAACGTTCCACATACAGCTACAGTAGATTTGCACTACACTTGCAAGCTACACCAGCAAAGTTCAAGTCTTTCAAGCTAGTAGCCATGAAGTCTGAATACCACAATTAAGAGGTCAAAAACATGAACCGCATAATACCAATACCGTCAGATACATCAGAAATTCATGAGATAACAATATTCATAAACACCAATGTGTGTCGGCCAGTAACATAGGCATAACAAATGACATAGAGGCACAATATCTATGGCCTATGAGCTATGACCGAGTCTGATGGAAGCTCTGATTATCATAAAAATGGGTAGCCCGAGTCACCGTGTATCGAGGAACAGAGAACGGTGTCCATTCGTAATACTTTGTGTTTACGTCTAGGAGTCGTCAATGTTATAGTTGTGTGCATCTAGGTGTTCCTGAGGACGATTACCGAGTTCGCAATAGGGATCCACGGTGTTTGAAAGCGTTTGATATGTATTTTAGATCGAGTCTAATCGAAGTCATGTGCCGCAATGTTCTCGATTTCCATATTTTGCATTGTGTGTTTGTTTAACCCATTATGTGTTATCTTCACGGTTTATGTTTATTTATTTGTTACTTTGACTATTGATTGTTATTTTGGGTTGTTTGAGTTTAGTTTGAACTTGGAATACCACAGTTAAGAGGTCAAACACATGAACCGCATAATATCAATACTGTGAAATACACCAGAAATTCATGAGACAACAATATTCATAAACACCAATGTGTGTTGGCCGGTAACATAGGCATAACAAATGACACGGAGGCACAATATCTCTATGCCTAAGATCATAGGATATGTTTTTTTTATCTAAGAAAAAAAAAAAGCAAAAGCGAAAGATGTCTATAGATGTCTCACATGGTGCGAGCAAATCATACTAGTAATAAAATAATTTAATATAAGAATGAAGTCTTGACAGAAAAACATATGAAGGAAAATAAATAAGGGTATCCGCTGGTAACCCTAAATCTGTAGGTTTTTTTTGGGTTACCCTAACAGATTAAGGTATTTTTAGGGTAGTTCAGAGATAATTTTTTTAGGGTAGGATTTTATTAGGGTCAGGGTAGGGTAGGGTAAAATTACCCACCACAACATCCCTACATATACCTTGTGAACAATATATAAGCGTAAGAGTCTAAGACGTAGCATCTTATAATTTAAACGGTAATTGGTGCATAATACCAAAAGAGTCAGATACAGCAGAAATTTTAGAGAAAATGTTAAATTTCTCCACAAAGCAACAATCCCCAAAAACGTTCCACAGACTTAGCTACAGTAGATTGCACTACACTTGCAAGTTACAAGAATGCCTTGGTCAAAGTTCTAACTTGTGTTCACTGAAATATATCCTGCAGCAAAGTGCAAGTCTTTCAAGCTCGTAGTCCAACAGTTAAGAGGTCAAACACATGAACCGCATAATATCAATACTGTCAGATACACCAGAAATTCATGAGACAACAATATTCATAAACACCAATGTGTGTTGGCCGGTAACATAGGCATAACAAATGACACGGAGGCACAATATCTATGCCTAAGATCATAGGATATGTTTTTTTTTTATCTAAGAAAAAAAAAAAGCAAAAGCGAAAGATGTCTATAGATGTCTCACTTCAGTCTTTATGGCTTAACGCTTAACACGGAAAGCCAAAGCCTGAGATTTGAGGAATATCACACGTTTCTCTCTTGAGCTTCTCCATTCACTCGCCATGTTTTCTTTCGCAACTTTTGGTGGTCCATATTTATAGAAGTAGGTCACATTGCTTTCCATATTAGTGAACAAAATCGAGTTCCCGGTCACACCACAACCATCAGGAAGCTGATTGGCCGAGCAGTAGACATTTGCATTTTCTCCAACAAACAACACGCGGTCTCCCAAATCAGTGACCTCGACCCATCCACCAGACTCCTCATCTAGCCTACTCACATTACATGTAAACGAACCAGGGGGCCTCTTAACCAGGAAAAGTTCCTCATTGCCACATGCAATTAGATGATCCTCGATTACTTGCAAATCCTTCGGAGGCATCATGCAAGTAGCTTCTAGCGAATAAGGATTGATAACGTAAATGACCCCTTCAGAGAAATTTGCATAAAATCTGCCTCTAAAAGTAACTAAACTCGTGCATAATGAAGAACTTGGAACGCCCATAAGCCTTACCCACCTCCTTTCAGCACTTGTTAACGCGAGCAATGTTCCATAGAAGCTACGGAGCACAATGAATCCTCCTCCTCCGTCCTTGTTTAGCGGAAGAATAGCCGCGTTTGTGTAAGTTGTTCTCATTCCATTAGGATCCCAACATATAATTCTGTACTGATGTCCCAGGGAGATGATCTGGCAGCTGATCATGTTCATCAACCTTGGATCAGATCTTGCCATCCTCACTCTCACTGAACACTGAAGCACAGATGGGTCCTCATTGTAACCCGCAGACTCATCTCGGCCTAATAATCCCATGAAATACTCAGAATCCGACGCAGCATCATCATCAGTAGGACCTAGGACTCGAAAGATGATGAAAGGGATCTTCTCGATGGAGCACAAGCCTTCCTTTTCAACAGGATATGTGGGAAGAGAGTAACTTGAGCGGAGTAGGCAAGAAGGAAATGGAAACGTGGATCGCCACGAGGTGCAAACGGAGCGAGCATGAACAACATCGAAACAGTTCATTTTCTTAGAGATAAACTCAAGCAGCTCTTCAGGGAGCTTAGTCCAGTCTGGTATCGTCGATGATGATGTCTTCTTCTTCTTTTCCGTTGCATGTTCTGCCATGTTTCCTGCCATTACGTAATCAGAAAGTCATGTTATGCTTTTAAGAAATTTGTAAACAAACATGAGCAGTTAACATGTGAGGTTTTTAATTTCCAACTCAACCTCAAACACGATCAATTGATCTTAATACCTTTGGATCTTTGTTGATTCGATCAATTAAGAAACAAAATCTGGTTTACGAGTTCATACAATAATTACATCTCATCCACTCATTTATATCTCTTCAAACTTTCTCTAAAAACATTTTTAACAGGGATATTTTTAACTTTTATTAAGAAACCCATATAACAAATGTCACCACTTAATTGATCTAATTATTTTTCAATTTAAATTTAAATGATTTAATTAAACTAAATTTAAAATAATAATATTAAAAAGAGTTAAGAGAACCCCAATAAAAATTCTACGGTTGGTTAAAGATGCTCTAAGATCTATCTTTCTAATATTTTTAGGTACCATAGTAAGAAAGAAACTCAAAGATGAAAATAAGATAATCAATGAAGATTTGCTTCTCAAATGAGAACTCTTACTTTCTCTCTATTTTTACTTCTTCAATTGTTTATAATTATTTTTTGTTGAAAAAAAAAAAAACTCTATGAAGGCAGAAAAATTATTAGGCCCAGATGAAAATGCATGGCCTAAAATAGAGCAAAGAAAGAGCAAGTAGTCCGCATAACATTTCCGAATTGACTTCAGTCTTAACAAATTTCAACAAAAACTGCATATTCGTTCAAGAATTCAATACCAAATGGGAGAGAAAGAGTCCGAACCAAAACCCTCAACCACAAGTTCATCACTAAAGCCACAGAGAACACAAAATTGTAAACGATATATCCCAAAGGTGACAACTTTGCACAATTAATCTAGAACCCTAGGACGGAATGAGGATCCTTTTTGTCTAAGAACAAAGACGCACTCACTACAGTATATAACCAACAAATCAGTTTGTTGCAAGGAAAAGTGGAAAAAAAAAAACAGTACCTTTTCGATTTCAAGGAATTGCGTAGGATTTGAAGCCCGAAGGAGACGGCGACTCTGCAATACCACTAGATCTGCGGTTCGTTTTCAATGGAGAGAGTATATCATTACACAAATATACATATGGTAAATGGTAATCGAAAGACTCATGAAGACAAAAACCTAGAATGAAAAGGTTGTCGGAGACGAAATGACGTGACTATATATACACATCCATTTTCAGCGAGTTGTCGTAAAACGTTTTAGGGTTCAGTGAATAATGATGTCGTTTCTAGATAATGTGAAATTATTTATTTTTTAGTGGCATCGATCTAAATCCGCTTCAACGTTTCGGATTCGGTTTCATCCCCTTTGATTTCTGATGAATTTTAGTGGGCTATTCAATCATATATTTCAATAGAATTATATATATAAAAGGAACATGTCTTTCTAGAATCAGGACACCTCAGCATTCTAGAGGCGACACCTGTTTAATGAAAAAATTGTGTAAACCAATCATATTATAAGCTTCTCCCACGTCACTTTACCTTGAATATAACGAAACAAATTCGTCGATCAAAGCAAATCTTCCTCACTAACCCTCATCTCTTCCTCTCTTATGTCTCTGTATCTTCTGAGAAAATCAGAAATGAAAATTCTGTATATTGTGTTAACGATTCCTCGGAAAACATTTGTGTAAAACCTTAGATCGGTAAAATGGATCTATCCTCACGGAATACACTTAAATTCTTATCCGCAGATTGTGTCGATTCAGCTTTTCCGATTCAGATCGGGTTGATGAGCATGAGGCTTATACTCCGTCTGTCTCCCTCCTCCTTTTATCGCCGGCGACATCGTATCTTGGCTTTCAAAAGCTACCCTTCAGAGGTAAATAAAAAAACTTTTCATTTCCTATAAAACTCCGACTGTTTCGTCTTTAAAACGTATAAATGAGCAAAGTTTTCGAATCCGTTTGTTCAATTCATCACCACCCCAGGGGTACTTGAAAGCTCCGTGACATTTGTGAAGGAGATTGAACATATCAATGCTTCGATCCAGTCTAATGTATGCGCCATTCCTGATGAAATGGAAGGTATGTACGACTTCCTTTTCATTATGGGAACCAAGTCAGTTAATTGTATATTCACAATTTAGCAAACGATACATGTCTCATTATAATTTTGATCTATATTTATATAGGAAACGATTAAAGGAATGCACGGTCTTCTCAGAAGTCTACAGCTCAAAGAAAGGTGGATTTCTTCTTCTTCCTTCTTTTGTCTCTCATGGGTTGAAGTTTAAGAGTTATGTAAAGTTGATTGTTCATTATCGATGATAAAATGAATGCAATAGAGTGTGTCTTCAACGTCTTCTTGCAGCTTTGGGCAAAAGCAAGCCTTGGCTCATGCTCAAGCTTAGGTTGTTGAGTTCGTATTGCACTACATGGCTCATCACTTCAATCTCGCTGATGCTTTAGGAGCCTTGCATTCAAGGTAACTACCTGCACTGTTCTTGCTCTTCTGTTTCTCTTTAGGTTGTGTAAGAAAAAAAAATGTGAGACAATTTTGGTTTTCTTTTGTGTGCTGGGTAACATATGTTAACTTCCTGGACTTGTGCAAGAGAAATAATGAAGATTGAATGTGGGAGGACCAAATCGTGGCTGTGCAACTATTTCTGAGGCCTCTTTGGCAAAATAATGATAAGTTGAATACTACAAACTTAAATATGTTACTTTAAAACATAAATTATAATGTTTTATATGGTTCTTTGATTTGTGATTACTAAGCCTACGCATTTTGCAGAGGTGAGTGCTCAGAAATGGCAATGCCATGTATAAACCATTATCCTTAGGATAAAGGGGGATTGATTAGGTAATTTCCCTTCTTTTATGTTATTTTGTTGATGAATGCTTAAGCTTCATCTTAGATGAGCGGTTACCCTCTTCTCTATCAGGAGGCCACCCTTGGTGTTAAGTTTGTATTTTTGAATGACTTTTCGAATCAACTGGAAGCATTCATGCTTTAAAATATAGAAGTTTTGGGTTATTCCAATTTTTTTGGACTGTGAAACCTGCTGCTTCTTGACTGTTTATGGTTTGTATAAATACATCATTTTCCGTGATAATCATGACCATTTTCTATTAAATTAGAGGTTTCTAATGAGATTTTGGCTCATACAAAAAAAAAATCTGAAATACGGCTAATTCTTTCTGCAGCTTCTGTCTTGGTACGCCATGCAGCATACTAATTCATCATATAGTTATGTGTCTTCAGAAGTATTTTTGTGGATGCGCAGCTGATGAAAAAAGGTTGGTAAGCTGGGCTGCTTCTGGTATTCAAAATTTGTTGAGCAAGCAGAATAGATGTTGGAAGCTAGCTGACAGTTCAAATTGGATGGATATGAGAGGATTCATGAAAATGATGCTACATTATGACTGATAGCTTATGGATAAATAGAGCACTGCAAACAAAACTAGACAAATTGCTCTTTTTTGGCTTTCATCAAGGAAACTTATAATCTGAATGAATAACTTGTACAGGCTTGAGTTTACTCCAGCCGTGAAGGAAGTCATTTTCTACCAGGTATATACATTTTATTTCAATTTTTCGGACTCTCTTTTTAGTTTCTGTATTTTACAGGTTGATTATAGTTCAGCTAGATATGTCCAGCTATGCTCCATGCTCTAATAATATGATATTGGGATTTACAAATATTCAGTAGTTTGGTGCTCTTTAGGGGATACTTTTAGTTATGACTTTATATATAACATTTAAATTAAAAGTGTGAAAGTTCTATTAAAAATACAATGGAATCGTCTGATATTAATGTGTGTGAAAAGGATCAAGGGATTGACTTGCTTGTCTTTTAAAATTTTTTGTTTACAGATCAACTTGGTTCTCGAGGCTTAGATGTGCAGTCCATCGGCATAAATTTTCTTGAATCATTGGTAATGATCGGTTTATATGTTTTTTTCCCTGGCGTTAAATGTATAACATATGTGTGCTCATGATTTCTTTATTTTAGGTATCTGAATTCTTACCCTCTACTTCAAGTGCCATGGGTTTCCCGAGGGAATTTCATGAAAATTGCCTCAAGTCACTAGAAAAAAACTATTTGAAGGTACTCTTAGGATTTCATTTACTTCCAGATCTTGTGACACCCATCATCCTTTCGTTTTTGGAAGAATAATCGCTTGTATCAAGGGTTCTGTTACGAGAATTGTGTTGATTACTTCTGATGTTTGAATTAAAAGTTGTCTACAGCTGGGCACATGATGCTGCTTTAAGTGTTACAAACAAGATTGTGGAATCAGATTCTGATGTCCCTGAAGTTAAGATTTGCAATGATGCGATGTCACTAATGTACCAATTCTAAACTAGGAGTTTCGTTAATTACAGCAAAGTTGGCACAAGGGCCAGCATTAATGTATTCTCTGATGGAATC